>CAJGYO010000015.1:54711619-55326780 GCA_904845875.1 Miscanthus lutarioriparius
TTTCTCTATTTTGGTCAAATTTCATCGTGACTCATTCTTTTCATTCCTTGCAGCATCATGAGGCGGCGTAATCCTTTGGCGCTGGCGCCAAAGAAATGCGTCGTCCTTCAAGCAGGGCGGCAACCGTCGGCTGGCGGTGGGTGCGACACATCCGGTCAAGGCCCCACCAACGTAGGCGGAGGTGGCGGTGGCTGTGACAGGTGGGCCACAGCTGAACGCAACCATGGAGGTGCCCGAGGCAGTGGCACAACCCGCGCCACTGGCGGCCCAAGCGACGGCGCCCGACATGGGCCAAACGGAGGTGGACACGGTCGAGGGGTCCCCAGACATCGTGGTGGTGGCAGAGAGGACCGACAGGGAATTGTCCCTAGCCTTGACGTCGAGAGGCAGTGACTCGCCTACTCTGGTGGATAAATCCGCAGGGGCCGATGTCGACGCTCTTCACCCTCGATGATGCTACCGAGACCATGGAGCGGGAGAGCCTCGACAGAGGGATTGTGTCCAATGCTGGAAGCCTTGGACCACGCTAGGGGTGCCCTGCACAACATCATCATTCCCACTGACCAGGTATTCGCTTGGTCCTGCCTATCACCCTCTTCTTTCTTTATGTATTTTTTGTGTTCTGACCATCATCTCATTTCAGTCACTTATCGCTCACAACCGGGAGAAATCTTGGTTCCTTCATGAGTAGAAGGAGAACTGGGACCGCCTCATCGAGGAGGCATGGCTACACAGGGATGTGACCGCCCAACTCGTTGTCGCCCAGTAGAGGGTGGCCTAGCTGACTCCCCTTGCCGAGGAGGCGGACAGTCTCTGATCGTGAGTGGCCGAATCCCGTCGGCATGCGAACAAGGCCGAGAGGGCATTTGAGGCCCTATCGGTGAGATCATGAAAGGATGAGGAGGAGGCCGCTAAGGTCAGGAGGGAGTGGGATGAGGTGCTCCAGAAGGACACCGAGACCCGCCGGTAGATCCTCGACCTTCTAGCTGAGCCTGAGAAGGAGCGGGAGCTAAAGCTGGGAGCTGAGGAGAAGCTCGTGGCCCTAGAGAGGAGGGCGAGTCTGGATGCCGAGGTGGTCGCTTGGCTACGCAAGGAGTAGGATGAGCTACTCCAAACCATGGAGAGGCTCCGCTCAGAGTGTGGAGCAGCCTGCGAGGAGCGCGACCATGCCCTCCGAGAGTGCGACGACGCATAGCAGAAGGTTGGCTCCCTCTAGGCTGAGCTTGGAACTGTGATGACCCAGAGGCTGGAGGCCGAGGACGTCTCTACCAAGGCGAGGAGGAACTTTCAGGCAGAGAGCAACGAGCTCGATATCCTGAGCGCCGCCCTCAAAGTGGTCTGTGATGACCTAGAGGTAGTGCGGTTGGAGGGGACCACTTCACTGGAGCCCGTGCCGTCGAGATCACAGCGCGGGTGCGCCAGCTCGAGAGGAACACCCTTCACAATGGGGTTAACTAATCCTTTGTGATTGGTCATTCTCATTAAGGGGACAACATCAACCTAGAGACGATGAGCCTCAGCTTGACGCCTGGCTATGAAGCCCATGAGCTGGATGAGATAGAGACGGTGGTGGCTCCTCTTTTGTGGGACCTGGCGACAAGATAGATGATATAGTTCTCCCCTAGAGGGGCTAGTTAGTCTGATAGGTCAGATGACCATTATTATAATTTGCGAGCAAGTGCCGACCCTTGTGTATCGTAAAAACAAACTTGTCATTTCGTTCCGTTTGATTGAATTTGTTTTTCCTCCCTTTTGTGTGTGAAAAGGGGTTCGTGTGTTCTGATCCTTCCATTTGGTAAGACCGTAGGGCCTGAGGTGTAGGAGGGAAACTTTGATCAAGCTGGTGAGCAAGAGTGTCATAGCCGCAGGGGCATAGGTTTCTCATAGTCCAACCAGCCATCCTCAATCGTTCGTTTCCACAGACCTTGCCACTAGGTTTAACATAAGGAAGAGGTCAGGCATGGTGACTATTTTAGAAAGGGTGTATTTATACCCTTACCAGCCCACGAGTGAGATCTGTCCCCTTGCTGTTGCTGGGGTCGGGTGTTACTAATGATCGAGGAGAGGATAGCGAAACTAATAGGAGAAAAGCGTCTCTTGTTCTCGCACGTACCCCCTCCCAAGGATCCGAGCTATTGTTCTATGACCGTGCGTTCGGTCTCCTCGCAAGTCCAAGTTTCCTCAAGCCCCCGTGCATAGCAGGGGTTCGGTCGAGGGTCGGCTCGTATTTGTGATTGTCGCCCCATCCGCGGTGCCACAATTGGAGGGGTTGAGCTAACGTCACTTGCCTCGATGGCTCGAGTGACGCGCTCAGTGAGCTCACAAATGTGCATCTTCGAGTGGAATCCAGTTCTGTCATTCGTGACGGGGTCGGTAAAGACCTCATGTGGCATTTCGCTGCTCCTTAACCCGCCTTCCAATAGATGCCCCCTCAATGAGGATTCTATGGGCTCGACTGGAGGTTAGGATTGAACGAGAAGGTCGATATGACCCTGTCCGCTTCTAGGAGGGTCAGGCGAAGGCCGCTGGGGCTCATCTATGTTTTTTCCCCTGGTTCTTGTTCGATGCGAGGTGGCCTCAGGCCCTCCGCGGGCCAACCTTCGAACCCCGGTCTCCCAATTTTAGGATCGGGCGGCTCGAGCCTCTGAGCCCCATGAGGCTCGGTAGGGGTCAGCCGTGTTTCATGCGTCACCCCATCCTCGGTTTCCACAACCAGAGGGGCTGAGCTAACGACACTTGCCTCGATGGCTCGAGTGTCGCGCTCGGTGAGCTCGCTAAGGGGCATGTTGGAGTGGAATTTAGGTCCATCATCCGCTTACGGGGTCGGCATAGCCCTCATGTGGCATTCCACTACTCCTTAACCCGCCTCTCGACAGATGCCCGTGTCACTCCAGAGAGTGACTTAGGTGGCCCATTGGCCTCCCCTCGATGGAGATTCTATGGGCTTGGCTCAAGGTTAGAATCGAACGAGAAAGGTTCAGATGTCCCTGTCCGCTTCTGAGCGGGGTCGGGCAAGGCTGCTAGGGCTCACCTTGGTTTTTCTCCCCTGGCTCTATTTGATGCAAGGTAGCCTTGAGCCCTCCATGGGCTGGCCTTCGAACCTCGGTCGGTCGCCGCTCATATCGAATGAGATGACTACCGCTTCGTGACGCGACGCGAAGCGTTGTGATGCAGCAATTGCATATGCATTGCTTCGATGTATGGGATGAATGAATAGATGAATGAATGAATGAATGAATGAATGAATGAATGTATGTATGAGTGAATATATGAATGCATGCATGAGAATTGATGAATGAATGATCATGCAATGGAAAAAGAAAGGTGGGAATCAGTAAAGTTACCTCAATGGCTCGAGTGACGGGTTTGGGGAGCTCTTATCGGATATATCCATATGGGGTTCGGGTTCGACGTTCGTGATGGAGCCGGCATAACCTGCATGAGCATCCCAATTTTCTGTACCCATCTCTCGACAGCTGCCCAAGTCGTCCGATCGACCTAGGCGACCTGTCAGCCTCTTCTCGATTGAGATTCCGTAGGTGAGCCCCTCCGAACCCTTCCTAAGAAGGTGGAGGCTAAAGATTGGGGTGCGGGGACAAAGACTCTGATCATGCTAGTGAGTGAAGATGCCATAGCCACTAGGGCGTAGGTATCTCGCAGTCCGACCAGCTTTACTCAGAGTTTGTTTCCACACACCCTGCCTCAAGTTTTTTAACGTAAGGAAAGGTCGGGCAAAGAGAATGTCTACCGAATAAACACTCTTGCTAGCTCCTGAGCGATGTCTGCCCTCCTACCATTGCTGGGGTCTAAGGCTCGATAGTGAAATTAATGCATAAAGTAAGGGTGACCCATCTCTCGGCAGCGACTTTGAGCCGTTCGATTGACCTGGGCACAGGTTTTACCTTGATGGTAAGAGTGATGGGTTCGGAAAGCTCTTACCGGAAATGATCAAGCGAGATCTAGGTTCGTCATTCGTGATGGGGTTGGCATAACCCACGTGGGGCATCCTGCTGCTCCCTACCCGTTTCTCGGTAGTGGCCAAACCGTCCGATCAACTTGTGTTACCTGCTAAGACAAGGTTTTCCTACGGAGATAGAGGATGAGAACATCCCGCGCAAGAATTTAGTTAGGCAGATAAGCTAGGCGGAGAACTTGTAACAAATGGACAAGCTCTTAAATTTTGTTATAGCAAACAACTTTTTAGCTCTTCTCCCCTTTTTGTATAAAAGGTTAGTACACTCCGACCCTTTCCATCGTTAAGGTCATAAAGCTCGGGGTGCGGGCGAGCAAATTCTGATCACCCTGGTGAGCAAAGGTGCCGTAGCCGCTAGGGCGTAGGTTTCCCGCAGTCCGACCAGTTATACTCAGAGCTTGTTCCCGCAAACCTAGCTCCTAGGTCTTAACGTGAAAGGAGGTCGGGCACAGAGAATGTTTGCTAGGCTGATAGACTCTTAAACGCGTACCGACCCTTTCCATGGCTAAGGCCGTAAAGCCCAGGGTGCGAAAAAGAAATTCTGATTACGCTGGTGAGCAAAAGTGCCATAGCCGCTGAGGTGTAGGTCTCTCGTAGTCTGACCAGTTATACTCAGAGCCTGTTCCCGTGACCCTAGCTCCTAGGTCTTAATGTGAGAAAGGGTCAAACGTAGAGACTGTCTACCAGATAGATATGCTCTTATTAGCCCCTGAGTGAGGCCCGACCCCCTGCCGTTGCTTTGGTCGGGTGTCACTAAAGATCGGGGAGTTCGATAATGATACTGATAAGAGAAAGTGTGCGTTTATTAAGGGTAAAAGCAACGTAGCTGCTCGATGTTCTAGGCGTTGGCAAAGACCTCGCCGTCGATGGTCTTGAGCTTGTAGGCGCCTGGTCGGAGCACCTCCGCGATGACATACGGTCCCTCCCATGGCGGGAAGAGCTTGTGGTGGCCCTTGCTGCTCTGGACAAGGCGGAGGACCAGGTCTCTGACATTGAAGGCCCGACCCCGCACTCATCGGCTGTGGTACCGTCCCAACGCCTGTTGGTACTTGGCCGAGCGGAGGAGGGCAACGTCGTGTGCTTCATCTAGCTAGTCCATGGCATCCTCGAGGGACGCCTTGGCTCCCTATTCATCGTACGCCCTGACCCTTGGTGCTCCATAGTCAAGGTCGGTTAGGAGGACGGCCTCGGAACCATAGACCATGAAGAATGGCGTGTAGCCGGTGGCCCGACAGGGAGTCATCCTCAGGCTCCAGAGCATCGCGGGGAGCTCGGCGATCCACTATCCGCCAAACTTGTTCAACCGGTTGAAAATCCTAGGCTTGAGGCCCTATAGGACCATGCTGTTCATGCGCTCGACCTGCCCATTCGTGCGGGGGTGCGCCACGGCGGCCCAATCGACCCGGATGTGGTAATCATCGTAGAATCGGAGGAACTTCTTTTCGGTGAATTATGTGCCGTTTTGAGGGGTTGGACCAGATCAAGCCCCCAGACCATGAACGGCCACGTGAAGGGGATCGTCTGGAGTGCTTGGGCCGGTAGGTGAGTTTGCTGAGCATAGTACTGACACCCTTCGCAGGTGTGCACGATCTGCTCGGCGTCGGCTACGGCGGTCGGCCAGTAGAAGCCTTGTCAGAATGTGTTTCCGACCAGGGTTCTATGCGCGGCTTAGTGGCCACAGACCCCACCGTGGATATCGCTCAGCAAACGCTTCCCCTGTTCGATGGGGATGCAGCGCTGCAGGATCCAGGTGTGGCTTCACTTGTAGAGTTCGCCCTCCACAAGGACGAAGGACTTGGCGTGACGCGCGAGCCGTCGAGCCTCCATCTTGTCCATCGGTAGCGCCTCATGGAGAATGTAGTCGAGGTAGAGCATGCTCCAGTCGACCAGAGGGTTGGGCTCTGTCATTGGGTCCTCTTTGAGCTCCATGACTTTAGGGTAGGACGGAGCTGACGGTTGGTCAGCCCCGGAGCCCTGGGTGGGTGGCCCTTCACCAGCTTGTTCTGGCTCGTCGTAGCGAAACAAGGGATTGTGCTAATCTCTTGCGAAGATGCCCATCGGCACCAACTCTCGACCAGACGCTGCTGTTGCCAGCGCATCAGCCGCCTTGTTGAGACACCTCGGAATGTGGTTAAGCTCGAGGCCATCGAACTTGTCCTCCAGCTGGCGGACTTCTTAGCAGTATGCAACCATCTTGGCGTCGTCGTAGCTTGACTCCTTCTTGACTTGGTCGACGACCAGCTGGGAGTCGCCCCGTTCGTCGAGGCGTCGAATGCACAACTTGATGGCGATGTGCAGGCCGTTAATGAGCGCCTCATATTCAGCCACATTGTTGGAGAAGGGGAAATGGAGGTGAACCATGTACCTCATGCCCATACCCTGAGGGGTGACACGAAGACTAGCCCCGCGCCAGCGCCTTTCTTCATCAGCGATCTATCGAAGTACATCGTCTAATACTCTTGGTCGACGACCGCTGGTGGCATTTGGACCTCGGTCCACTTTGCAATGAAATCAGCCAACACCTGGGACTTGATGGCCGTCTGGGAGGCATACACAATGCCTTGACCCATCAGCTCAAGTGCCCACTTCGTGATTCTTCCCGTGGCATCCTAGTTTTGGATGACCTCACCGAGGGGGAAGGACGTCACGACTGTCACCGGATGTGACTCAAAGTAGTGGCGTAGCTTCCTCTTGGCAATGAGGATGGCGTACAGGAGCTTCTGGATCTAGGGGTAGCGGGTCTTAGAATCGGATAGGTCCTCGCTAATGAAGTACATGGGGCACTGTACTTTGAGGGCGTGCCCCTCTTCTTCTCGCTCCACCACCAGGGCGGCGCTGACCACTTGCGTGGTGGCCGCATTGTAGAGCAGAAGGAGTTCTCCATTGGTTGGAGGAACCAGGATCGGGGCCTTCGTCAGAAGCTGCTTAACTGTGTCAAGTGCTTCCTGGGCCTCGAACGTCCATTCGAAGTGGTCGGCCTTCTTCATAAGTCAATAAAGGGGGAGACCTCGTTCGCCGAGGCACGAGATGAAGCGGCTAAGCGCGGCGAGGCACCCTGTAACTCACTGTACCCCCTTCATGTTCTGAATTGGGCCCATCCTTGTGATGGATGAGATCTTCTCCGGGTTGGCTTCGATGCCACGCTCGGAGACGATGAAACTGAGCAGCATACCCCTCGGGACCTCAAAAACGCACTTCTCGGGGTTGAGCTTAATGTCGTTTGCTCGGAGTTTTGCGAAGGTTTGCTCAAGGTCGGCTACGAGCTGGTCGGCCCGTTTGGACTTGACTACGATGTCATCCACGTAGGCCTCAACGGTCCGCCCGATGAGGGCTCCGAAACACTTGAGCATACAACGCTGGTATGTAGCCCCAGCATTCTTCAGACAGAACGGCATTGTGATGTAGTAGAACGATCTGAAGGGGGAGATGAAATATGTCGCGAGCTGGTCGGACTCTTTCATCGCGATTTGATGGTACCCGGAGTACGCATCAAGGAATTATGCAGCGAGTATTAAGGGGGTAAACTTATGAACGCCCTTCATCACATCAGCACCAGCCTGATACAGAAAATGTCAGATGCCTCAAACTAATGCAAGTGTTTATTTGTAAAATTACAATGACCTTGTTGTACACTTGTGTTTCGTTCCCAAGAGGAATTCCATGAATCTGTGTTAGAAATGTTTATTACCTTAATTAGATGCTTGACACAGTTCACTGAGCGAGCAAAGAGAGCATAGTGAACAGAGGAGTAAACAGGGTGAAAAATTCTCTGTTGCACTGTCAATACATTTACAAATATTAGTACTTTCACAAATGAAAGTTTGCAAACAAGTTGCAAGCAACGAAGGAAAAATGTGGTTTGAGCCACGGTTATGGTATATATGAAACTCCTTTCAGTGATACTTTGCTAAAGCAGCACTGGTGGTCAAAAACCAAAATCTCAAAACAGAAATAAAAGAAAGATGAAACTAGGCAAATATAAAGGGCGTACCCAGTGCAGAGAGCTCCCGCTCTGTGCGGGGTCTGGAGAAGGGTGTCAGTGGCAAGCCTTACCCTCGCCTGTGCAATGCGAGGAGACCTCGACTCGAACCCGGAACCTTCCAGTCACAGACGGTAAGACTCTACCACTTGCACTAGGCCCGCCCTTCGAAACTAGGCAAATATCTCATAAACAAATCAAAGAACAGTTCATGGTGTGTTGTGGAATAAACAACAAAAATGAAACCAGTTCATGGTGTGTTGTGGAATAAACAACAAAAATGAAACCCCAGCCCACCAGTATGGTTCTCCTGCACACCCTCAAATCAGTAAACGCGTGTTGGAGTGCCAAGCACATGTCGGTGTTCTTTGGGAGTGCGTTCTTGTCAGTGATAACAACAATCAGCAGCAATGAATTGAGTGGCATACAAGGTACATGCCGATAACAAATTAATTAAACACTGCAAATCACATGACTAGTTCTTAGAAAATTGGACCCAAAAAAGGTGACCCTTTTTGTATACTATGCTCATCTCGTCTGTTTAACTTAAGAAATAATTCTTGAACCCAAGAAAATAAAATTCAGTGCCATATATACTACCATTTTAATTTTTGACTGATAGCATGGTTAAAATTAAATGTATGGCAAGATTTGTTATGTTAAAACTGTATAACCACTACTGTTTCGTGGTGTTCATCTTGTTTACATAAGAGCAACAAAATCAAAGGAAGCTTATTAACTGAAATGGAGCATGTTACGCTTATTAAATGTGCTATTGTTCTATTCAATAAGTACAAGTTTTTCGTTCAAATAACAAGTACAAGTTTCATACAAGTCCATTAATGTTTCCTCATCATTTGCCGCAAAGCCATGTGGACCAGACGACAAGCATTGTGAAATGGAGGGAGTACTAGATTTTTCTTCTGAAATGCTATTATAAAAGTATCATTTTATTAGCATGTATTGATACAAGCATATAAAGTTTAGTTGTAGAAGACCTAAAGAATGTCAAAAACATCAAATAGGTGTACCAGTGTACAGAAAATAAAGATAGATTATACAGATTAATTAGTCAAACCAAATAATGACCACAATTATATTCATAGTACTAACAAATTGCTGACAAAATGTTACTAACCATTCTCTCATAAACAAGGATGAAAACAATTTGGTATAGTTGATGACATGGGTAACTGTATCAGCACGTGAAAACAAGAAATGTGCAATTGTGCATGTCATAAACCTTACATCTGCATTGTAGTCGAGTAAAATCTTCATAACAGCACCATGATTTTCCGCTGCAACAACATGCAGCGGCGTCCCACGGCAAGACAAAGAATTAACATCAGCTCCTTTTGAGAGCAAGAGTTCTAACATTACACACATATTCCTGTATTAAATATATATAAACAAATATTAAGGTTTAATGAACTGTTGAGCTCGACATGTCACATCACATCAACATATAACCAAACATGCACATTTGAGCACGTGTTTCAAATGCTGCTGGATCCAATATTTATTAGTTCTAGACAGATTATAAGAAAATCCATAATTACCATCAACTAAAGCTACAGTAGTACATGCACTCAAGTAGAACAAAATAAACCATTGCAATATTATTAATAAGAGAAACATATTGAACACTTGTTTGAGTAGATTTTTTAGTTATTAGCGGTTTTGCAACAAACTGTTATTATTTTACAAATTTCATGTGGATTCATTGAGACATATCTAGTATTCAATTATAAGTAACCTCGATCGGCATATTAAATCAAATAGAAGAGACAATGATGTTTAAGCTGGTGTGTCCTGCCTATATGGACCTAGACATTGAAAGAATGTCTTAGTTCATTAAGGAAATTAACTATTGATGGTAATGGTGACTTACACATTCTAAAATTTCAAATGAACCCAACGGTCATAGTGTCACATCAATAGTAATATAACCACCGAAGGTTTAGCAGAAAGAGTGCTTTATTCTCTTGCCAAGTTAGATACTTTATGGGTTTGGGTAGGAATTTAAATGTTAGTAAAGCTAAGATTGTTAGCATCCACTAAAGAATTTGATAAAAGAGAAAACAATTTTTTTCTACCACAAAGCTAAGTGACACTTAAGTCTTTCATCTAACAATTTGTGCACAAAATGTATATAACTGGATTTGATATAATAACATACCAGTATTATCAGATTGATTTAGAGACGTTAAACAATTCAAGTGTTAGTAAAAATAAGGAAATTTTGCTATTCATACGTGGGAATCTCTCTCAAAAAAAATTGGAACCAATAAACTAAGTATATCCTAATTAAATGTGACATATATGGCATGCATTCCCTGTTTTGGTATCCGTGATGGATATCCAACAAGTTGTGTAGCACATTTCGTGAGCCTTCTAAAAGGAATTAATTAATTAATACAAATACAAAGTTATTAATAAGTTATGACATCATTAACCACATATAGTACATAAGAACAGTGAGATGCGTATGCATGATATGTGGTACCTTTTCCAACTGCGATACTTAGTGGGGTACACCCATGATGCACACGCTTATTTGGATCAGCATCATGATCTAGAAGATACCTCACAGCATCCACATTTTTTTTGGAACGAACTGCATAGGTGAGAGGTGTATCACCTACAAAATCATCAAAATAAAGTTTTTCATAACAAATAAACATCCGCAGCGAGTTTTTCTATGGCGACATGCTTTGTACACAAATAAAATAATAATAATCTAAAGCTTTTAAATAACAATAGCATGTTGAGATTAAATGACACCACTAGGGCCTTAAACGTTGCATTCATGCTAAAAGTATATTTAGCATTTCTATGTATCTATAATTCCAAAATATATAGGGCCTACTTAGCCTAGTTTCATGTATAACCTTCTATACCTAAATAAGAGATCCCGTTGAGCAAGTCTTGCCGGAGTGTGACCTGAGCGCTCCTTGAGAGATGTACCTGTGGCGGGTACCGTTTTGTGGTATAGATTCCGGGGAGGAGTGTCTTCGTGGGGCGAATCCCCGGAATAGTGGTGCTGTTGGATGCACGAGGCGTTGGGCCTGAGTGAAGATGTCTTGTTTGGTCACCCTAAGGACTTATATGTTCTGGGAACCGGTTCATAGGAATCCTTGCACCCCACTCGCTCCTCAATAGAGTGGAGACGGATGTGGACTAGCCTAGGCAATGCCACTACTGCTAGGTTGTAGTTGATAGTGTGGGAGGTGAGGATGTTTTGGACCCGAACCTCTCTAGGCGTGTGATACCCTTGTGTGTCTAGGTATTGCGTTTCGCAGTCTCAACGTCCTGGTGCGTCGGGGTGCCTCAGGGCTAAGTGGCAGGGTGATATTGTTCCGGATTAGAAAGCAGCCCGGCATCAGCCTAGGCAGGGGCACTATCGATGATGGTGTATCTTGTGGATAGTGTAAACCTCTACATAGTGTATGGTTGATCGATCGATACATAGTCGTTTTTCCCGGCTATGGACCTTTCCTATGTTCCTGCTTCACTTGACTAGAGAGAGGGGTCCTTTCTTCTTCTTCCCCCTGGGTTATTGTGTGGATCTGGCGTGAGCCGTTGAGACAAGATACGAGAGGGAGTTGTCCTTGCCGCCTAGAGAGTGAGAGTGTGGTGAGATGTGTGTGATGGGATGGGTGAATGTGTGTGGATGAGATGGATTAAAACCTGAGAATTACTTATAAAATATTGATGAACTACGCATAGGAAAACTACAGCCACAAATAGGTTCTTTGCTCTACCCTTGCATTCCACTTACCACAAAGCAACGCAAAGCATAGGGTGGGAGCCAGTGGCCAGTACAAATCGTACTGAAAGTTGTTTGGTAGGTGTTGAGTATGATGACCAGTTGATGATGAAGACGCTTTTCGCACCTTAAATGTTCCATCTACTCTGATGCTGTTATGGATGTTGTGTGAACTCTGATGATTCCGCCAAGTGGCAATGTAATAAATGTTAAACCTCTCTATTTGTACTTCTAAGACAGGTATTCGATGTATGAACTTGTGATATCAGCTATTGACTGATAATGTGATGGAGTGATCTTCTAGGACTATCACATTATGATTCGAATATGTGGATTTCCCTTCAAGGAAATCGAGGATCACTACACTAACCAACAGAAAATTGACATTATTTCTGTCGGTGGCGGTTATACCGACAGGGAAATCTACGTTTCCAGTAGTGAGGGCACGGTCCCTATCTCCTTCCCAAAGCTTGCTTTATGGCCCCAACCGAAGGCGCCTTCCACAGCTTCTAGTCTTGCTCAGCTCGGACAAGTAGAATTGCCTGAATCAAATCGTGTTATTCATGTGTACCATCACCTGATTCGGTCAGTTAGCAATTGGAAATTTGGGGGGGCGAGCTACTTCTTTTGTACATGTTGTTGGTTCTGGAGACTGCATGGTTCATGATGTGAACACCATTCCATTGGTCTACTTCATGAACAGGGGAGACAAGAAGCAAACAGGAGGGTAGGAGGGGAACAGAGGCAGCGGTACACGAGCGAGGTAGTGATGGCGAGCACGGTGATAAAATGACACATGAAAAAGCGATGAGAGGTGAGAGCTGATGGGCTAAAAATTACCTACCAAAACTACATTGCCGACCAAACAAGATCTTAAATAGCCAAGCTTAGATAGGATAGGCAAACCAAACACATGGCTCTTCACCCTATGCAGGCTTGGACTAGCCATGCTTATCTTGCTAGACAGAATCACGTAAGAAACACAAGCAAGGCACATTATATATCTAGCCATAACAGAATAGAATACGGTGTCCTTTCTCAACATCTCCCTTTTCTATTTGTGTACTAGGAAGCCTTTTTCATTGCAACGCAAAACACATAATTTAGTTATCTTACTTTAGCCTGGTTTGGCATGGCTCCGTGTCCTTGCTACAGTGCAAAGAGAAGCCAGAGCCGATGAAGCTACCATCAGTTTTCTTACTTTTGGCCCCATTTAGTAGGGCTCTGGCTCCTTGCTACACTGCGAGGAGGACACAGAGCTGATGAAGGTACCAACAATTTTCTTACTTGGACCATGTTTGGCATGACTCTAAATGGCTATGGCTTATTGCTACAGTGCTAGGAGGAGATAGAGCTAGTGAAATCCAAAATAGTGGCTTCACCAGCTCCTAGTCCATTTTAAAAGCAGAGATAAAAATAGCTTGTCGGTGTTTTTAGGCTCCGACTAGAAGGCTCTGCGCATAGACTCCCCGACTCCCTCAGCACAACAGTGATAGCATGCCTGATGTATCATATCAAAAAAGTGCCCGTGTGATGTAGGGAAGCCGAGAAGCTATAGAACCGTTGAAGATAGTGTTTCTATGCTTTCGTTGTTGCACCAACTGCGTGATTGGTTCCAGGGTTGCCCAAGAGTTGGTGGTGGCTTTGGTCAACCTGATTCTCCTAGTGTGTGAGTCCCTTCTCCAGAGGAGACTGAGATAGGAGCACGCCAATAGATACTAAAAGAAAACTCGACCTAATGTTGCTTGAAGATGCAGCTGAAATCCATCCTTAGGCCAGTCTCAGTGGGAGTTTTATGTGAGTTTTATTTGCATTAAATAGGTTGCCACATAGACATTTTTTATGACATGGTAGTGTATTTAAGAAGAGAGAGAAGAAATGAGATGAAACTCTATTGACACGATTACCAACTATCTATGAGTCATGAAATTAAATGCCTATAAAACTATAGAATGAAACTTTGCATTGAGAGTGAGTGTTTCATCCAAGTTTCATTGTCTTGGAAACAACGCCATGAAACTATCCATTGAGACTGGCCTTATGATCGATGCTTGTCAGTCTTTAGTGTCGGCACTTATGTTTGGTACCTTTGATGATATTATCGAGGAGCATATGATGACTCAAAAAAGATTCTTTGTTGTTCTTAGTACTTTTTTCTTTCTTCTCAATTTCCATTGAGCCAGTGTTGTCCGAATTTGTCCCTGGGCATGGTTCAATTGCCATGCAATCGTGTTCCGCATCTACAAAAGTTTTGACTTGTGTCCACGTGTACTATTTTCATTGACAACTAGATTAGATTATATTTTTTCCTTGCCTTATTAATGGATATGAATTGAATTGAGTTATTTATTAATTATATAGATACAAATACTCTATTTATTCTTCGATGTTAGATCACCATAAAAACCAATTGTGATATTCTTTTTTCTTTTTCCGGGTTAGTTTTAGATTTTCTAGAACTCCGCCTATGTTGTCTCAACATAGCAGGTCTCAAGCCCTGGTAAAGGAGGAGGGTTGTGATAGGCGTGGCGAGCCAACATTAAATCTAGCTATTCTAATGGAGATGAAACTCGAAAGAAAACCGTTGGGGCGTAACCCTCTTAGCGACGCGCCATATCAGAACCCGGGTACGGTGTTAAATGGGCAAGGGCCGAGTCGGCACCCCCTTGGTGACGCGCCGTGTCGTGATCTGGGCATGGTGTCAAGTGAGCAAGGATCGGGTCGTCGCTTCCTTAGTGGCGCGCTACATCGGCGCCCGGGTGTAATGAAAAATGAGCAAGGGTCTTCACATCTGAGTCGACGGGTGCGAAGGGTAAGGAAGCTAGTCGAACCAACTAGGATCCATTTAGGTAGTTGGAATGTAGGGTCGCTTACAGGTAAGTTAAGAGAATTAGTTGATACCATGACTAGGAGGCGTGTAAATATATTATGCGTTCAAGAGACTAAATGGAAGGGTCAGAAGGTGAAGGAGGTGGACAATACAGGTTTCAAGCTTTGGTACACAGGGACAGTCGCGAATAGAAATGGAGTAGGAGTTTTGATTGATAAGAGCGTCAAGAATGGTGTGGTGGGAGTGAGAAGGCAAGGAGATAGGATTATCTTAGTCAAGCTTGTCGTTGGTGATATGGTCTTGAACGTAATTAGTGCGTATGCCCCCCAAGTAGGCCTCGACAAGAGTGCTAAGAGACAGTTCTGGAAGACTTAGATGGCCTGATTAGAGTTGTACCTAGTAGTGAGAAGCTTTTTATAGGAGGAGATCTTAATGGGCATGTAGGTACTACAAGCACAGTTTTTGAGGCAGTTCATGGAGGTTTTAGGTATGGTAGTAGGAATCAGGAGGGGGAGGAAGTTCTGGACTTTGCGGTAGCTTTTGACCTGATGATAGCCAACACTTTCTTTAGAAAGAGAGAATCTCATCTAGTGACCTTCAGTAGCGGACAACACTCTAGCCAGATTGACTTTGTCCTCGCAAGAAGAAAGGACAAACGAGCATGCTTGGGTTGCAAGGTGATACTAGGGGAGTGTGTTGTTTCTCAACATAAGCTTTTGCTGGCAGACTTTCATTTTCATATGCGTGCCCATAGGGATAAACAAACTAAGATTGAAAGAACAAAGTGGTGGAAACTGAAAGGGGAGATGTCAGAGGTATTCAGGGAAAGGGTTGTCAAAGAGGGCTCTTGGAAGGAAGAAGAGGACATAAACAACATGTGGGAGAAGATGGCAACCAACATTCGGAAGGTGGCCTCAGAGGTGTGTGGAGTAACCAAAGGAAGTGGAGATGAGGCTAAAGATACTTGGTGGTGGAACGAGGAAGTCCAAAAGGGCTATTAAGGAGAAGAAAGAATGCTATAGACGCTTGTACCATAACAGCAGTGTGGACAACATAGAGAAGTACAAGGTGGCAAAGAAGACTGCAAAGCGAGCTGTAAGTGTGGCAAAGGGTAGAGCGTACGAGGATCTTTACCAACATTTGAGTACGAAAGAAGGAGAGAAGGACATTTATAGGATGGCTAGGGTTCATGAGAGAAAGACAAGGGACTTCAACCAAGTTAAGTGCATTAAGGATGAAAGGGAGCATCTCTTGGTGAAGGAGGATGACATCCAACATCGATGGCAAAAGTATTTTGACAAATTGTTCAATGGTGAGAATATGGACACAACCTTTTAGTTGGATGACTCTTTTGATGACACCAACAGACGCTTTGTGCGGAGAATCTAGGAATCTGAGGTCAGAGAGGCGTTGAAAAGAATGAAAGGAGGTAAGGTGATGGGACCAGATGGTATCCCAATCGAGGTGTGGAGATGCCTCGGAGACATAGCTATAGTATGGCTAACCAAGCTGTTCAACCATATTTTTCGATCGAACAAGATGCCTGATGAGTGGAGAAGTATATTGGTACCGATCTACAATAATAAAGGAGATATTCAAAGTTGTACTAATTACCGGGGAATTAAGTTGATGAGCCATACTATGAAGCTACGGGAGAGAGTTATCGACAATCGCTTGAGAGCAATAACGTGGGTCTCTATAAACCAATTTGGTTTTATGCCCGGAAGGTCAACCATGGAAGCAATTTTCTTAATAAGACAAGTTATGGAGCGGTATAGGGAGAAGAAGAAGGACCTACACATGTTTTTTATTAACTTAGAGAAGGCTTATGATAAAATACCAATGAATGTTATGTGGTGGGCTTTGGACAAACATAAAGTCCCAATGAAATACGTCGGGCTCATTAAGTACATGTACAACAATGTTGTGACTAGTGTTCGAACAAGTGATGGAGACACGGATGACTTCCCAATTTGGATAGGACTACATCAAGGGTCAGCTTTGAACCCTTATTTGTTTGCCTTAGTGATGGATGAGGTCACAAGGGGCATACAAGGGGACATCCCTTGGTGTATGTTTTTCACGGACGATGTAGTGCTAGTTGATGAAAGCTGGACAGGAGTGAATCAGAAACTGGAGTTATGGCGGAAGACTTTGGAGTCCAAAGGTTTTAGACTCAGTAGAACTAAAACTGAGTATATGAGATGTGACTTTGGCACTACTACTCGGGACGAGAAAGATATTAGTTTGAAAGGTCAAGTAGTGCCTAGGAAGGATACATTTCGATATTTAGGATCAATGCTACAGAGAGACGGGGATATTGATGAAGATGTTAGCCATAGAATCAAAGCAGGGTGGATGAAGTGGCGCCAAACATCTGGTGTCCTATGTGACAAAAGGGTACCACAGAAGCTAAAAGATAAGTTTTATAGGACGACGATTAGACCTGCTATGTTGTATGGTGCAGAATGTTGGCCTACGAAAAGACGACATGTTCAATAGATAAGTGTCGCGGAAATGCGTATGTTGCGTTGGATTTGCGGTCATACAAGAAGGGATCGAGTTCGGAACGATGATATGCGTGATAGATTTGGGGTAGCACCAATTGAAGAAAAACTTGTCCAACACCGATTGAGATGGTTTGGACATGTCCAACGGAGACCTCCAGAGGCACCGATGCGTAGTGGAATCCTAAGTCAGGATAGTAACGTGAAGAGAGGCAGAGGAAGACCGAAGTTGACTTGGGTAGAGGCAATAAAAGGAGACTTGAAAGGATGGAATATACCCAAAGACTTAGCCTTAGATAGGAGTGCTTGGAAAACAGCTATTCACGTGCTTGAACCTGCTTCTGCTGGGTTTCAACTCTAGCTTACCCCAACTTATTTGGGACTTAAAGGCTTTGTTGTTGTTGTTGTTGTTGTTGTTGTTGTTGTTGTTGTTGTTGTTTTAGATTTTCTTGACATGGATAATGTATCTATTCTCAGCCGGTAGATCATCATAAAATCCAATTATGCATATTCTTTTCTTTTTTAACTAATCTCATAATGTACAGGCCCTCTCGATGAATGGGGGGGCTCCTTTTTAACACTGTTGTATAGATATAATAATCGATTACGACTAGCAACAACATACTTTCAGTATTCTGCATACATATAGGTGGCCGCAAATTATGTTCTCATGATCATATTCCAAGACGTTACATTCTTGTTATCATTTATGCCAAAGAATATATGGTAACGTTGTGTCAAATATTACAAATAAACAAGTTGGGATCAAGAATATAACACTTAGTATATAACTTGTCCGTGTTCGTTTGAAAATTGAAACATTATTACTTGCAGCTGCTCAAGACATTTTTTAATGCTCAGGGATGTTATATGAGTATTCGTTCCATCTATATCTGAGGACATCAATGAGAAACCATGCACATCCAGAGGACTCTTGAATCGTGTAAGTGCATTGTAAGTATAACTTCATTGACATATAGTATATATATCTACAGTAATATAAATGTGAAAATTGACTATGCCATGTGCAATGCTAACCATGCAGATCCGTGCTACATGGTTCTGTAGGGCGAGATTGGTACGCCGTCGAGGGGAGCCTGGCCCGTATTTGGAGATCCAGGCCTCGGCCGGCCAGACTCATAAAATACAGCTGCGTTTGTTTGGTTCTCGTTTCGGCCCAGTTGAGCAACAGAGCGACGGTGTTTGGTTGCTCCCTCGTCTCTCATCTGGTACCGTGGGGACGCGTGACGGAGCCCGCGCGAGCCTGGCTCGGTGGGAACAAAGCCCTCCCATGTTTGTGATCTCGTTAGGTTTGGTATAAGGATTTTGGTTTGACATAGAGACTCGGGCTTAAGATTGTCACAGTCACAAATGGTTTTGTGACATGTAAGTCAAAGATGCTGAGAAATTATGACCCATCATAGTTGCGACAGTCAAAATTTGTGTAAGAACCTACGCCACAGCTAAACTGTCGTGTGGATGGACGTCGATCAGGGCTTTCGCGGCTAGGCTTCCGTTGGGGGAGGGCCTGCTCCTGCTCCCTCTATCGTGCGTGTGGTCTTCGGTGACCGGAAAGGTGGCAACTGCGTGGCGGGCTAGATCCTTGCCGGGGATGGTAGATCCGATGAATCGGCATTGGATCCATTTGTTTTAGGTACAATGGTGGTGGCAGCATTGTAGGACAAGGAGCTGCGGAGACCACCCGGTGATGCCGCTGGTGGCCACACGCAAGTGGTGGTGCCATCGACAAATTAAAACTAGGCAGGCATCCACATGTTATCGCGTGCTTTGTTGGGATGGTTGCTAGTAGCGAACCATAGAGGCTGGCTCTGCTTATGGCAACGGCAAATGCAGTGATAGACTACATCAAAAGATGGTGCTTGCAGCACTGATTGCGTGGAACTACAAGGCTTGTAGCAGACTATGACGACTACATGGCTAGGGTTATCCCGAGGGACATCGTCGGAAGACGGTGCAAGCATCATCCTGGCATCTGATGCGGAGGTGAAGACTGTGTGCTTGGTTCAAGGTTTTGTTGATGGTTTGGATGTTGGAAGACATCTTTGAATGGTGGGGACATAGGAAATAAACCTATTGGCAACATAGCTGATATTATGGTAGAAACGGCGAACATTCTTGGGCTGAGGCGTATGCAGTGGAGAGAGAAGTAGAACCGGGATGAGGAGAGAAGCATGCGACGACTTTCTGGTAGAGAGAAGAGCCTTTGGTGATGCTAGCACGTGATCTTTGATACAAGATGCCAACACTTCTTCTTTGTGGGACCTTTTTTTTACACTACACACTGTGTAGGGCCTAAAAGGGATGCATGCGCGATTGAGACCAACGCGAGCATTGTATGTCCATGATGGGTGAGCTATCTCCGCGCCTCCACGGCCGGCACACATACTGGTGAATAATGGAAACACGCATATCCGAATTTTTGCGTGAAAACTGAAAAAAAAAAGGTTAGAGCATGCATGCATACCAGAGATGGATGTACAAGTTCCCCTCCTCTTACATCTAGAGCTGAGCAATGAACAGACACCCCCAAGAGGACCAGATCCTTTGGACACTTGAAAGCTCTGGAGAATACTCCACAAACCCAGCATACACCATCTAGTTCAGGGGACAAATCATCTCCAACTTTCCAAAACTGATCTGGAAGGCCTGGCCCCCTCCACGCTGCAAGTTCCCTTCTCTTATGGCTGCTCCTACAGGACAGGCTATGGACTGCATCCAGACTCCAGCTAAGAGGGTGGAAGAGCAATTACTTTTGCGCTCTATGTGAAAGAAACATGGAGTCTAGCTCCTTCGCCGGCAAGGTATGGGAGCTGGTAGCAATTTGGAGCAACTGTACCAACCTTCACCCATCAGTTTGGACTGAGCAGAATGAGATGGAGGGGTGGTTCATGGAGATGACCGACAAGGGCACTAAACCAGCACACTCAGTAGCCAATCCTAACCCTATGGCATATTTGGAAACAGAGAAATGGAGTAGTTTTCAGTGGTGAAAGGATTTCAGAGCAGGCGGTCTTCACAAGGATTCAGGATGATTGCTCTGATTGGGCATCAGCGGGGGCAAGGGTACTTAGTTACCTAAGGGTTGCTCAACAATCTGCGAGTAATTAGCCTAGGATTTTAACTATATCTCATACGACAGTCTACTGTATGAGATAGCGCCCCTCGCGCATGTAAGATTGCAACTCTTTTATCTTGCTTATTAATACAAAGCCGGGGAACCGGATCTTTCAAAAAAAAAAAGTTCCCCTCCTCTAATAATAAATTAAGCCATGCTTACAAGTTGTTGCAATTAATTACACCAAAAGAAAAGGGTGTGATGAGTACCGCACACATGCAGCTGGATCCCTTTCCGCTGTAACTTGAGAGAGAGTACGTGTTCGATTCGTATAAACAACCAGCTAATCCATCGTACGTGGATGAATGGATGGATGCATGGATACCGGCACCCGATCGGATAGAATACAATAAGCTTGCTGAATAGGAGTTGGGAAGGGTGGCTACACATTTTCAGGCTAGCTAGTCCCTCCGATCCATTCAATCGTCGTCGGCTCCATCTTAATTTATTTTCCCCGGCTACGTACATCGAACAATCGAAGAAGTCGCTGCTGATCTTTATATATATATATATATATATATATATATATATATATATATATATATATATATATATATGAAGAGTATATTCAGTAGTCAGCTACAAAATAAGTTATTCTGTAGCCACCTCCATTTACGATAATTTTATATACTAATTTACGATAATGTCAATACGTGTTTACGATAGTTGGGTTACTGTAACACAGGGGAATATTTATCATAACGTTATAGTAAATCACTTAGTAAGAAGTTACTATAATCTCATAAACTAACATAGTAATTATCGGAACTCAAAATGGCTACAGAATAAATTATTTTGTAGCCAGCTACATGGTAGTATATATATATATATATATATATATATATATATATATATATATATATATATATATATATATATATATATATATATATATATATATATATATATAGTGGCTACAGAATAAATTATTTTATAGCCAGCTTTGAGTTATGATAATTACTATGTTAATTTATAAGATTATAGTAACTCCTTACTAAGTGGTTTACTATAACGTTATGGTAAATATCCCCCTGTGTTATAGTAATCTAACTATCGTAAACATGTATTGACATTATCGTAAATTAGTATATAAAATTATCGTAAATAGAGGTGGCTACATAATAACTTATTTTGTGTTAGTTACTGCTCTCTCCGTCCCTGAATATCTGTCGCCATGATTTGCATGTCAATAAGTTTGACTAGATTAGTAGAAAAAATACATGCAATATTTGTATCTCCAAATAAATTTACTATTAAAATAGATTCAACGATTTATCTAACGATATTAATTATGTATCATGAGTATTAAGTTTTTTTATATATATATTTAGTTAAAGTTGTTTATCGGGAAGTCAAAACGGCCGGGACGGAGGGAGTAGATAAATGACACACGTATCCAGACTTTGACACGGCGGCGGCACACGCGAGAGCTTTGTTGCGTTTGTTCCCTTGACAAGCAAACACGCGTGGTCAGTCATGTTAACTTGCCCAGCTAACAACACTGCAACTAGATAGACAAGCAAGGACCGGACCTCGTTCATGTTCATGCATGCGTGCGTTGGCTTTTGTGTGCGCGCGCTCTTTCCTTTTTTTACCTCTTGTTTGTATTGGGAAGACTGTCATATTTCTTATTCTTTCCCACATCCTTTCACTTTTAGATTGGACGATGGATACGAGAGCATATAAATCCGCGTGATTGGGTCGATTTTTTTAAGTGCTAAAAGATTAGGAGTTTAAGATAGGGAGTTGTTGGAGAACAGTTTTTTTCAATCTTGCTAAAAAATCCAAGTTTGGGAGTGGGTTTTGAAACTCTCTTAGAGATGCTCTAAGATAGCTAAACACATCTATATGCATGTGTGTTTGTGTTACTTAATACTCCTATTCTTCTGTGTTGCACAATCACCACCACTACCGCAGAATCGGTTTTAGGATATATATACTCCTTCCGTCACAAAATAAATGTCGTTATGGTATTTATGCCAGTCAAACTTTTTAAATTTAACTAGATTTGTAGAAAATATTAGCAACATTCGTATCTCCAAATAAATATATTATAAAAATAGATTCAACGGTGTATCTAATGATATTAGTTATGTACTATAAATATTAATATTTTCTTGTATATATTTAGTCAAAGTTAAAAACGATTGAGTTCTCAGGAAGCGAGAACGATATTTATTTTAGGACGGGGATAGTAGACGCTTACATTAATAAAGGCGAACCGCTGCTCAAAGATACGCGCCCACACGAAACACATACCTCTATTAATAACCCAGCAACAGAGGTGATCAAGTTAAAACAACCACGCCAGATAATAAATAAATAGAGACGACCCTTGTAAACTTATCGCCTCTAGAAATGACTCGTTAACATACACCATTTCACATAGATGTCGAGGGTGCCTGCTTCGGGAAATGGTTTTTGGTCGCCTCTGTTATTTGGAATTTCCCGTGTACGTCTCGATGGTTAAGCAGGACATTGTGGCTGAGAAAAATGTATTTTTTTATAGTTTGCATGATAGGTTGTACGGTGATCCACGCTACGATCTACGAGAATTTGTCTTGGCTTGTATCCTTCGTTTCATGTTTTCTCCAATTTCAATTTTAGGAGACCATATAAGATTCAAATAATTCTAAGCTAGGGACAAAAAGGTAGAACATGAGGAAACTATAAAATTAATTTCATACTTTTATGAGTCAATAAACAAAATTTCTATGAATTTTGTAATATTAAATTTTTGGTTTAGTATTTTGAAATGCATATTTATTTCAAAATATTTGGTTGATTTTTTGAAAAATTTTATTTCTACAATTTTTAATAAAATCTATTTGACCTCCCTGAACAATCGCGGAAGTCTGATTTACCTCCTTCGTGTGTGACGTGGCACCGCGTAGCCAAAACCACTTTCAAAATCGCTGAGAGAGACAAATCATACTGTTTCAAAGGTTGAAGCAATCTAATAATCCAGTTTTTTAATTAAGAGGGGTCAAATGGACTTTTTTTTCCTGCCTTAAATAGCATGCACGTACTACACAGGCCAGAAGAAACGGCCCGCCACCAAATAAAATTAAGAAGCGGAAGCGCAGGAGCCTGCTCTGTACTTGGGCTTCGTGACAGGCTCGGAGTCGGATTCAAGGCCTCTTTGGCACGGATCCTACCAGCTCCACCTGCAAAAGCACTGAGATCCGTCCGTGCCAAAGAGGCCCTCAGAATCCAGATCCAGAAGATGCGTGCACATATGCATACACGGCAAGGAGGAGAAGAGGAAGAGGGTGGTGAGGGAGAGGCTGCCGCAGGGGCTCATCGACGTCATGATTGCAAATTCCTGGACCGTCTACGAGATCCCCAGCGAGAGGTTGGCCCAGCGTTCCGAGGAGTCCCGTGCAACCTATGCCGAAAGAAAGGCTGAAAGCGAGAAGATGGTGGCCTACGAGCAGGCCCTGATCGACCAGTACCTAATCAATGGCTACGCGGAGGACGAGAGGGAGGTCACCGACGACGAGGACGACGGCGACGACACGGCGGAGAAAGATATAATTAATTAGCTAGAACACCAAGCGAAGCGAAGGGGTTCGTCTGTGGTGTGGACAAAATGGCCCTGTTCGCTTGTGGTGTGGAGAACACTCGGTGAGTGCTGCCGTCTTGTTAACGTAAAATGTAAAGGATTAGGGGATCAGGGAAGCAAACAAAAGGGAGGTGGGAGAGCTACGGAACAATCTGCTCAATTTCAGCAGTTCAGTTCTGTTTGGATGTAGTATTCCCCTTTACGTTTGACCTGGCTGTAATAGTATGTGGAATGTTATGAAGTTTCTGCATTGTTGTGCCTCTGTTTCTCTGGAGGGAACAGCAAACAAAATATATATGTTGGTTGCTGAATCTTTATAGCAATGTTTATAGTAATCTCTGGACAAGTCCCTTCAGTACTGCTTGCTGGAATTACATCGGTATACAGTGGACCTTTGATTTACCACCTCTGGATATGATCATAGAAGCTAGGACAGTTTCCGGCTCAAGCTACTTCAGAGAAATTCTCATCACCGCCTACTGGATCATTTGGACTTCAAGAAATCGGCTGATCTTTGGTGCTATACCCTGCTCCATTGATAAATGGAAAGAGGACTTCAAGAAAGAAATTAGCTTGGTTTGTATCAAGGCAAAACCCAACCTTGCAGGTTGCCTAAATACTTGGCTGTAGAATCTGCCTTAGAGTTTTCTACCTTTTTTTTGAGCTTTGCAAGCTCCTTGTATGCACATCTTGTGCACTTGTACTTCTGTTCCACCAATTTTTAATACAAAAAAATAGGTGGGGAATTCCCCCACTGAGCCCCTAAAAAAAAGTTTATAGTAAGATGCTGAGATGAGCAGACCACATTGTTTTTGTTCCCATTACTGTATGTGTGCGCGATGTTTCATGATAGTCCGGATGCTTCCCTTTCAGTTAGAATAGAGATGGTCTTCTGATGCCCACATTCCACAACCACTGCTAAAAAGGAAGCTCAGTAGCGGACATGGTCACAAACTTGATGGATGGTAGGTCCGGAAGTGGAATAAGTGTAGTGGAATCATAGTAGTAGTTCAGTTATCAAATAGCGGGTTATAAGTATTACTGACAGATTGGTGCTACTACAAGACCAAGTGCTCAAACTTGAGTAACGGAGACTCGGTATCGTACAAAAGTGTTATATATTATATTCTAAACTGAAGGAGCAAAAGCTAATCGATAAATGTTTCAACTGTCATAAAAAAACCATATGCATGGATGGCTGTAGAAGCTAATAAATTCATGCCCCAACACCGCTATATACAATATAAAATAAGGCGTTTTTTATTTCGAACTTTGCTTGTGAACTATTTGAGCCCATCAACCATTCACACTGTAAATGGCTAGTGTTTTTTTAAAGTCCGAGGAAGGGGGACTATAGTCTCCACCTGAATAATTTTTCATTGATGTCGGCGAAGCTAGAAATGGAGGGCACCAGGAGCCAGTTACATGGTTGGGTCCTGAACTAGAGGCAAGAAGGCGAGAAAAGAACATAACACAAACACCAACAACATGTCGTTGTTCGCCAACAAAACACCAGCACCAAGTGACTGTACTGTGGCGACCTCCATTCCAAAAGCGGTGGTTAAGATTCGACTCGAGTTTGATAGATGACAATCGTGATTACATTGTCTTTGAAGTACATCTGGGATCTAATCGACGCTCGTTGAGGGGAGGAAGCTTCAAAGGAGGGAGGGCCGGCAAAAGGAGAAACGAGGAGATCTAACAGAGGGGATCATGGTCTTGCTAACCCGACATTTGGTGAGACAATGCAATCAAGGATCATGGAAAATGGCAGAGCAAGGGCTTGGCAATGACATCTTGCCGGCTACAACTTGTGCAAACATAGGAGGAGAGCCGGATCACCAAAGGTGGGCTTAAATTGTGTCCGCTCTCCAAGGAAACACCTCTAGGAAGGGAATGGCATCTAAAGATGCCACCACTACTTTAATTTTTCCAGGGACACTAGATTTGGGTTTTCACCCAGAGACCACACATAGCAAGGCACTAGTTTGATCTTTGATGATGCCTCCAAGGAGGAACATGACACACGATGGTGCCACCATCACAGAAACTAGCACAATACCAGGCAAGACTTTCCCCTAGAATGCACCACCATATATAGTAGGAGCACGGACAGCTGCCACCTATGGTGGATCTAGACGCGGCCATGTCACCTCGCTGCTTGAGCTCTCAGTAGCTTGCATGAATAGCAAGGGCCAATGCTAATGTGCCCAGATCGTAGTCACGACAGGACCAGTCCGGTGCTAGGGAGCTTGTTATCCTAGCTGACGTAGCTGGTGTTGCCGAATTGCCAAGCGTGTGGGGGGCTAGACGGCCACGACAGTGCAATGAACCCCACAATAATCATCAGCGCCGTGCAACCACTGTCACGAGCACAGCCACAGCCACAGCAACAGCAGCCTGAGTTGCCTGGGAGCCACCTAGCTGCTGAGCAATTGTCCTCCTACAGAGATTTGTTCCTCCTCCCCCACACCCATGCTCACGGATCTGGCCACTAGAAGCAAGGATCTAGCCAGAGCATGGACAAAACGATAGATTTTGGAGAGATTTGAGGTTGGAAAAAATGGGGAAGCGGTGGAGAAGGAGCACGCGGGGGAGAGCGTTTTTGAGCGTCGCCCACTGCCGCTACTGACATGGTCAGGTTGAGTCACCTCGCGAGGGAGACAACATGAGGGCCACAACTTACCTACTCTTGTTTGGTCAATGGGTAGCGTTGTTGGGCGTTTGTATGGACCGGCCCATAATACATCGCACTGTGAGGGACACATGTGGAGATGGTCTTGAGAGAGTCCCTCGTGGCTAGAGAATTGTATTCTTGTGCCTTTTTCCTATGATTGTAGGAACTAGGTTTCGTTGTACCCACCAAAACGTAGTAGCTAAGGGGTGTTAGGGGTGAGGGAGGTTACCGCCACCCTTCCTTGTAAAAAGGCCCAAAGCCCCAAGCCATAAGGGTCATGGACCTCTATGTAATTTGTAACCTAAAGGAGGGCAGGGAGGAATATTGCCTCCTCCCACCTCCCTATAAATAGAGCACACAGGGCAAAGCAAAGGGCTTCTCCCTCTCACTTAAAACCCAAGTCTTTAGTGTTTCCCCTTATTTCCTTTTTCTGTGCGGGACTAGTTTTCATACTTAACCCTCACCTTGGTAAAGCATACTATAAGTAGGCTACTTATTAGTTTGCTTATGCATAAAGCATCTACCTGTGAGAAATGTCCTGATTCTAGACGTAAAGGCATAATGGTCTATTTACCTAGTGGTACACCTCTCACCTCCCAGGCTGCACAAACTTTTTTTTATCAAGTGTGATGTGTTATACACCAAACTAATATTTTTAGAATGTCCAACAAGCCAAAACAGAGTGGGGTGTGTGCTGCACAAAACCATACTTTCTCAATGTCCCAGAGACAAAAAGCCCCTAATTTAATTACCTGATGGTACACTTTGTCCTTACTGTGAGCTTAGTCCTTATAGCAGGCATTGCATGTCTCCCAATTGTGGCTTCAGACTCCTTAGCGGCCACAACATTACTCCAGAGAGCTGAATTGCCATCTCCCTTGAGAAGACACAAATATTGTACACTAATTTAATTACCTCCTGCAAGTCAGCACTAATGAACAGTCAAAGTCACAAATATTGGATACTAATTTAATTACCTGGTGTCAAACTTGGGCTCACGGATGATTATGGCCTCAGCGGACTCAGCAGACTTGGCAGGTTTTGTGAAAGCTTGAGCGGCAGGGGTTAGACAACAATCATCAGTATTGTAGAGACATCTTCATCAACTCCTTTCTTGGAAGGAAGAGGTTCTTGTCCCAGATAATAAATATTAGCCATCAGTTGAACTATAGCATCCCTTGTAACTTTGATACGTCCCTTTGATTCATCCAGGGTCTCCTTGAAGGCTTCTATATCATATTGAACGGATCGGCTCTCTGCATCAAGATAAGTGTTTGTTTGGCTCTCAAGCCTCTCAAACTTAGAGACTAACTTCTCTTGCAGCCTCCTAACCTTGCCAGAGCCCAAGCTAATGTTCTTAGGTATCTGGTACTGTAACATAAAAAAATGCACAAATATAAGATGGACTGCAAATATAAATTCTGCAAAAATGAGCATTTCCAGAACAAATGCTAACACGGAATGAGATTCATTGTTATTTATAGAGAACACCACACCAATGTATTGCAGAAATACTTCAGAAAAATACCATGGAAAGGTCCCTCGGTTGTAGCCCATTAGCATATCTGTTAACTCCATGTTAACTTCTATAACTTCTATTGTAGATTCATTTGAGCAGCCTTCACACCTTATTCTAACAGCAAACACTAAATAGTCCTTCAGACCAGATAACTGCAGCATATCTGCTGCCATCTAGCCCAAGCCCAAAGGATATTTTTTAGACCAAAGGCACATTGGCCCGGCTTCTATTGAAAGCTTAGAAAGGTACTGCTGGGAATACCAGCTTACAAGGACAAGCATAGAACATCTAAGAAAACACAGGTTCCTCCAAACATTTCCACCTTAACCACCTAACGCAAAAGATAAAGAAAGAACAAATAACAGCAATTCAATAGACCTATACAAGAACTAGTGATGCCAAAAGATAGGAAAGACATGGAACAGCTTCTTGGTCATCCTGTTCTTCAGAAAACACATGTCACCCAAGGCCCCAGGATATAACACTCTCATCTAGGTATACATATATATAACAGAAATTTCAGCAAGACTAATATTCCCTAATTAATCCTCCCATCCAAAGGGCACTACAGTGCCAATTCCTAAATCCATGTTTCGCGTTTCTTTGGAGTTTGACATATGAGAACCAACCTTGTTTCTTTCTTTCGATTCTATGAGATTAGGAATTGAGAACAACCAAAGTTCTTGTCATTGATTCGCTTTTGCCATTTCTGCTCGAATGGGACATTTTGTTTCGGGGATGGGTTCCCCGACGGGGATTAATCCCCACGTGATGATGAGATGGGAAGAAAGATGTCCCCGTCAGTCTTCATGGGGACGTGATAGGGCTGGGGAGCCACTGCCCGATGAGGAGTTCCCCGTTGCCATCTTTACCAATGGGGCCTCAAAGAAAGATAGACGGTACATTCCAAAGGGGGCCTCAAAGAAGACACATGGTACCTTGGTCGAGTGGTTGCCCCGAGCAAGCGGGGCCATGGAGAAGAACTCCGAGCATTCAAGCGGCATCCCAGCGCTTGAGGAAGATCTTATGGTTCTTGGTGCAGAAAGTGAGGATCCCGACGCTGGAGGAAGTTCCCGCAGACCGACTGCGGAGGGAGGAGGCGCTAGAGGAAGTTCCCACGGACTTGCTACGGAGGGAGGATACTACTATAGGATTTCTTTTCCACAGCATTTGGCATTTGGGCTCCGAGGCAGGCGGCCTGGTTGCCCACCTCGGTTATTTGAGGCTGGGCGGCCAGGCCAGCAACCACCTTGGTTAATCCTTAACCAAGACGGGTGCTTTAACATAACCGCCATGGTTAATACTAATTAACCAAGGCGGTTACCCTAACGCAACCACCTCGGTTAATGTATTAACCGAGGCGGTTGTTATAAGGAACTGCCTTGGTTAATCGTTGTTCATCGAGGGGTTTGCTTTAAGGCAACCGCCTCGGTTAATATATTAACCGAGGCGTTTGCTATAAGACAACTGCCTCGGTTAACAGGCGATTAATCGAGGCGTGTTCTTTACAATGCCCGCCTCGGTTAAGTCTAGGCTATAAATATAGCCGCACCCACCCTTCTTCCCGTGGCTCCTCCATTTTTTAGGTTTTGACCTCAAAACCCAAAAAGTTGCCATTTTTAGGGGGAGAGGTTACGCCCATGGATTTGTTGAAGGGGGGCACCGCAAAAGGTTGATTCTCGCTCTTAAACCCTCAATCCTATCTCTTTTCCATGATTTGGGTGCTTTTTCTCAAGATCTAGATCTACATCTATTTGGAGGAGAGAGAAATCATCAGATCTAGAGCTACCCGGCTATCTTTTTTCCGTACTGTTGTGCTTATATGCGCCATTTTCGTTGTTTGTGTCTGCAAGGTGTAAGCGGTCATGGACAGGGAATGGATGTACAAGACATCAAGGCTAGATCCAGCTTTCCTAGAACATGTGACAAAGTTTATTGCCATTGCCAAATGGCATCGTCTGAGTCTGAAGCGGGAACTCACCATCTGTCCGTGTAAGAGCTGCAAGAACCTTTATGCCTAGGGAGATGACACGGTGAAATCTCACTTGGTCCGGTATGGTTTCGTCAAGGATTACACCATATGGAAGTTTCACGAGGAAGTAGAGGATCCAAGTGCCGATGCATCTGGAGGAGGGAACTCGTCGACAATGACGACGACGGCGGTGAATGCCGAACAACAAACCTCATCAGCAGCGGCCGGCGGGCACAGCAATGCTGCTACTGGCGACAATGCAGATCGTGATTACATCACGATAGATCTGCTCCAAGACACGACCGACGATGATGATGGGGATGGTGGTGAGCCAGTGAGGGATCCCGAGACTGCAGACCTTTTTGAGTCAATCGCTAACCGTCTTGACCACGATGACGTTCTATTTGGGAGCCCGAGGTGGCTAGAGAAATTCAGAGAGATGAAGGAGGCGGCAATTGATCCCCTCTATAAGGACTATCCGAAGAACTAGATGGTGCTACATTTTAACCTCCAGATGCTGATGCTGAAGGCTCACCATGGCTGGTCCGACACTAGCTTCAATGACCTGTTACGTACCCTTGCTGACACATACCCAGAGGGTAACAAGGTGCTCGCCAATACCTACCAAGCAAAGAAGCTGATACGACCAGTGGTGATGAAACTTAAAAAGTTCCACGCCTGTACTAACCATTGTATCCTATATCAGGGCAAGTATGAGAACTTGCAGAGCTATCCGCACTGTGGCGTGAGTCGGTACAAGAGGAATGCCGATTATCATGTGGATGCGGACGACGAGAGAGGGCCGAAGAAAAAGAAGACGGCCAAGAAGAGTACCGTGAAGAAGCAGATCCCGTCTCCTGAGGATGAGGAAGAAGAGGGTTACACGTAGAGGAAAAGTCTAGCCCTATCGATGTGGTACCTGCCCATGATCGATCACTTGCGTGCTATATTCGGGAAACCTAAGGATGCCAAGCTGATGTCCTGGCATGCATCTGATGAACGCATGAAGGACGATGGCAAGCTGCGGCACCCTTTCGATGGCAAGCAGTGGAAGCGTTTCAACGCCAAGTTTTGTAAGTTTGGCAATGAGGCGAGGAACATCAGGTTCGCACTGAGTACCGATGGGATGAATCCATTCGGTGACCTCAGTAGCTCGCACAGTACTTGGCCGGTCATCCTCACCATCTACAACCTACCTCCCTGGCTATGTCAGAAGCGCATGTATCTTTTACTAACCATGCTTATTTCTAGACCTAGGCAGCTAGGCAATGATATAGATGTGTTCCTAGAGCCACTCATGGAGGATATGAAGATACTATGGGAAGATGGGGTCAAGATGATGGATGCATCCTTAAAGAAGGAGTTCACTCTAAAAGCCATCATCTTTGTCACCATCACCGATTAGCCTGGTCTTTTTTCACTGTCGGGGCAGATCTAAGGTAAGTCAGGTTGCGTAGTTTGCATTGATGGTACCTGCTACACTTACCTTAGTGCATCCAAGAAGATGGTGTACATGAGGCATAGGTGATTCCTTGTCAAAAAGCATAGGTACCGGGCAGCTACGATGAATAAGTACTTCGACAACCAGGAGGAGCCTAAAACTGATGAGCCAAAAAGGACGAGGTACGGGCAAAAGGTGTTTGACATGGTGAAGGGCATAGACGTTGAGTTTGGGAAGAAGAAAGAGGAAGATGGGACCACGACAAGGAAGAGGAAGCAGGATAAGATGGAGGAACCACCTATCACCCCCGTTCCTTTCAAGAAGCAGTCATGTTTCTTCAAGTACATGTCATACTGGAAGGAGCTAGATACGCCCCATGCCATCGACTGCATGCACCTCGAGAAGAATATCTTTGAAAGCACCGTTGGCGTACTGCTAGACATCAAGATTAAGACGAAGGATGGTTTGAAGTCACGGATGGATCTTGTCAACCCGGACATCAGGTTCGAAGTTCACCCGACACCAGCGACGTAGAGTGGGAAAGTCGACCTTTCGGGCGCGAGCTACAACCTGACGAGAGATGAGAAGAGGGTTGTGTGCCAGTGGCTTAGGGGTGTCAAGGTGCCAACTAGTTTCTCTTCCAACATCAAGAGCCCGGTCTCGATGAAGGACCTCACACTAACCAGCTTCAACGCACATGACTGCCATGTCATGCTCACGGTGTTCCTTCCAATTGTTATCAGGGCTATCGATCTAGAGTATGTGAAGATGGCCATTACACGCATGTCCTACTTCTTCAACTCCATCACACAGAAGGTCATCGATGAAGCTGAGCTGCCTGGCCTAAAATAGTTCATCGCGGAGACCCTTTGCTAGCTCGAGACGTGCTTCCCGCCATCTTTCTTCGATATTATGCACACCTGATGATGCACATGGTTGGTTAGATACAAGAACTAGGCCCCGTGTACCTGCACCAGATGTGGACGTATGAGCAGTTCATGTTGACCCTCAACATATACGTCCTTAACCGTGCCTACCCAGAGGGCTCTATGATTGAGGCATACACAACCGAGGAGGTCGTTAACTGCTGCACTAGGTACATCTAGGATGGAAGGGTGATTGGCCCACCCGTCCCTCAGCATGAAGGCAGAACCTTGGGAATGGGTTGCACGGGGATGAAAGTACGCACCGATGTACAGTACGAAATGGTGCAAGAAGCTCGTCACAGCATCCTCAATCAGCTAGTGGTTATGGAACCATATGTTGACAAGAACTTGGAGGAGATCCGCGCCGCTCATGACGAACAGCGCATGGAGGCATGGGTCTAGAAATAGCATAAGATTAGTTTCACGACGTGGATCAAAGAGCTACAGGACATACCCCGTGGAGAGTTCGATGAAGCAAGGCTTACGTCTGGCCCATCCACCCAAATCACCACGTGGCAAGGGTATGGCATCAATGGATACAGGTTCCACACAAATGAGAAGGACAAGATGAGCACGACACAGAACAGTGGTGTTTGATATGAGGGCATCGATGACTCAATAGGGCAAACCAAGACATACTTTGGGCAGATTGAAGAGATACGGGAACTTGACTACGGTGGTGACCTACAGTTAGCTGTCTTTCGGTGCCAGTGGGTCAAACCAAAGGGGGTTGTCGTGGATGACTTTGGGCTAACCACCGTGGAGCTCTAAAGTGTCGGCTACAAAGATGATCAGTGGGTATTAGCAAGCCGCTGCGTGCAAGTAGCCTACTGTCCAATGCCCAAAGACAGCAAAAAACACGTGGTTGTGTCCGAAAAGCAGAGGATTGTGGGAGCTGATGGAGTCCAGAGCCCCGAAGAATACAACAATGGGCCACTAAATTGCCTTTATAATCTATCCTCAGGACGAAAGGGCCTGTATATTTGACTCTTTGCGGGATACAAACAAAGCAGGGTACTAGCAATTTGAAAGTTATTTGAGATAGTAAGTGATGGAACTTCTTCATTTATAGTTAACATACTTGTTGAAAATGTCGTTGACACTAGTGGTTTTCATACAGCACTTATAAGAAGTACGTGAAAGATCCTGACTACTATGATCGAAGATCTGAGAAGAAGAAGATCAAGAATGGCATGAAACTGAAACTCAGACATGAGTTCCTGGTAAGTACCAATACTACTACTACTGCTGCTCTTCTCCTATTACTGCACCTACTACTCTACTCTACTCTAGTACTCCTACTACTACTCCTCCTTCTATTACTATTACTACTGCTCCTCTACTCTACTCTACTCACTACTACTAGTTCTACTACTCCTACTGATTGTTTATTATATATGCTCTAATGATTGCGTATTATACATTGTGTAGTGCGCTAAACAACCCTATGGCTCAGTTCTATGTGGATTCTACGTTTGCGAGTACCTGAGGACGTGCAGCAGATTCAGCAGTAGCTGGCGGTAGCTCAAGAAAGCACAAGGATGTTGGCAAAGGGAGAAGGTCGACCAAGACTTCAGACAAACAGTAGCAGACATATGTAAGTTTGTCACAGAGAGCGCGCATGAAGGGAAAACGTTCTTCAACCAGAAAAGAGAATTAGCGCGAGATCCGAAGTTCAAGAGGATAAAAAACTAGAACACCAAGTTACGAATCTCCGATTACATTCTGTCGGACCTCTTTTCCGGTAAAAAATGATATGTATGAATGACCTTAGTTGCTGATGTACGAATGATTTGTGTTTGTGAAACAATGATGAAGACATCACTAATGTAATAACTTAAAGTCGGTTCATCGAACGAGAATGAATGTAATATATGTTTGTCATCTATTTTCTGCTTTATCTGTGTTTTCATTAGCGAAATTTTAAATTCAAATTTAAATTCTAATTTGAAAAAGCATTTTTTTAAAATCTAGAAATCATTAATTGAGGTGGCCAAGTAATAAAAACCACCTCGGTTAAAATCTTCACCGAGACGGGCGTCTTTATTCAACCGCCTTTGTTAAAATCTTAAACGAGGCGGGCGCGTTACGACAACCGCCTCGGTTAATATTTATTAACCGAGGTGGTTAGCTTATAAGATGGCTCTCCTCCACCTCCTCACTGCTCCTCCCTCTCCCACCACCTCCTCCATCCTCGGTGCTCCCTCCAACCATGGCGCCTCCTGGTGATCTCCCTCTTCGATCATGGGTGGCCTCTCGGATTTGTGCTTCGATCTTGGGATTGAGTTTGCCAAGGTGGTCACACAATGCTTTGGTTGTTCAGTGAGTCCCTCTACATCGCCTCCATCATCGGCTTTTCACCTCGTGGTGTGTTTTGGGAGCTCTGTGGTTCGTTTGAATGAGGACTCTGTCGGTTTAATTCTCCAAGCTTGTCTGGGTGGGGTAGCTAAGAATTACAGTGTTTTCCATCTTTTCTGGTTGGGTGTTTGGTTTCTCTGTTTCTTGCAAAAAAGTTGGTCTAATGATTCACAAGATGAAAAGCTTTTCTTGCAAATCCTTTGCCATTTTCTTCTTCCTCTGGAGAGATGGAGGACCAAATTGGCAAAAAGAGTATGAACTCTGGTGCTTAGAACAAGAGGCTGAGTGGACAATGGTGAACCATAAATCAAGAAAAAGCTATGTAGAAATTGCCCGTTCCCCCCCCTCCCCATTTTGAAAAAATCAGTGTTTCAACGTCTTAGTTATCCATCCAAATTCTAGAAGAACTTTGTTCATGTGAACACAGGCTTGCATCCTGATTCAAAGTCTTTTCTAAGGCCTGATTTTCTAAAATCTTCTAAAACAGTTCTTCATTTGATTCCAAAGCCACAAAAGTTGTTACCTCTGAAAGCGGCCTCTCAAGCGCAATCCACGCCCAAGGCCAAGCTCATTTTGAATTCGAAATTTGATTCTTCATTGCATGCTCAATCTATGCTGAAGATCCCATCTCTGCATTTGGCCTGTCACCTGCCTTCGGTAGCCCGACACTGTTCTAGATGCTTGGGCCTAAATCACTTGAGGAAAGACTGCACAAACATGGTACGGTGCAAATCCTGCTTCAACTATGGACATATCTCGTCTATCTATCTTTCAAAGGCCCGCAATCAACTGTGGCTTAGGCCAATATCGCGGGAAGGCGAAGGGACTGAGAAAGCACCTATATACTCGTCCTCTTCTCCCACCCTTGAAGCCTCCGTCTCCACTACTCCCCTACCTACTATGCAAAACCCCAGCCTCTCGCCTCCCATGGCCAACTGGGCGTGCAATCCGCTTTCGCACGTCCCCAAGGGCTTCACGCTGGTGGAACCCATGCCTCGTCCCCCGCTCTGTTATGAGGTGTATGTGACTGGGTGCTACACCCTCTCCAATGAGGATCTTGCAATAGTGAAGCTCCAGCCCCAAGTCCACAAGGATGATTTTGCCAGCGTGGAGTCTGCACTTCGCTACTTCTTCTAGGATGTTCATCAGGCTGGAATCATCGAGGTACAACCCTGTGCTGTAGGGGATGCTTATGTTCACTTTATCTCTCCTCTAGAAAGAGAGCGTTTTCTTGGTCCTGAGTTCAGTCTAGGCAGCTATACCATGACTGTTGTTAAGCATGATGAAAGTGACAATGCGCGTACTTTTGATTTGGATCGTGAGGCTTGGATCATGCTTGTCGGTTTTCCTGAGGATTTGCGCAATGCTCCGATGATAGCTAGAGTTGTTTCTGGTTTTGGAATCATGGTGCACTGGCATGAACCAAAGACTCTAGCTAGGGTGGTTGTCAAGGTGTATCTCAATGATGAAGCAAAAATCCTAGACTCAGTCAAGGTGAATGGAGGGCTACCACAGAAGGGACGCTCCTGGACAGTCCCGTGTTTTGTTCTGAAAAAGAAGCGCCTCATTGAGCCACAAGATGAAGAAGCTTTCATTACCATTGGTCCTCTGCATCCTTGTCCACCGCAGCCACCACGCTAGATGGGCTTTGCTCCACCTGTGCTGTCTGATGCCACCCCAACTGCCCCAATGGTCTCTCTGCTATGAATCATGATGTAGGAGGGCCAAGTCGATGGCAAGAGCAGGTTGCACCAAGAGATCTAGAAATGTAGACTATGCAGAATGCCCACGCTGTGCAGGAGCATACCGAAGCCATCAGTGTCCAGAATGGTTCAGTGCAAGTTAGCAGCTTTCAAAACCTGCCAAGCCCCACTCCAGCTAATGCAACTATGTAGATCTCGGCTCCAAGGATTAGATCAGTGATCTATGGACCCAGTGTGCCCTCTGATCCTCTCATTATAGTGGTTCCATCCATTCTGAAAGAGGTACTGAATTTCATAACTATTAGACCCGCATCTAGTTTTCTTTCCTTTCTGAATCTGTTAGCTATTGATCATGACACCCTAATCCCTCCCTATTTTAATGATCAACGTCTCCTCATACATCTTGCCCTTCTACTCTCTCCACAGATTGGGGGAACATCCCTTGAGAAGATTGCCTTGGACTACATTACCTCTAATGAAGAAGAGGCTGATACAGAAATGGGGGATGCTGATGCAGAGTTTGGAGAAGCTGAAGCAGAGGCTAAAGTTGAGGATATAGAAGTTGAGATCCTAGATGAAGCCCCTGCTGTGTTCCAGACCCCACGCAAGAGGAAGAGCTTGAAAGTGAAGGAGAAGCTGGATGATAGCTTTCTGAGGTGTAGCAGGAGAATTGCAAACAAACTTGGAGGTTACAAGGACACTGTAAATGCCAAGGCAGCCAATCAACTTAAGGAGCCATCCACTACAGAGGAAGATGTTGATGATCCCTTCCCACTGGCGATCATCCTAGGGCCTTCCAACTATGGAGCTACCCCACATCTCTCCAAAGAGATCCTGGAAGGAATTGCTACTGGCTTCCTACAGATCCAGCCTGAGGCTGCTTCTGCTGCTCTTCTTGAGAAAGACAACATAGATGAGTAGTTTCACAGATTTGTCTCTGTGTGCACCTAGAAAGGTGCTGCTTTTGTTGCTCCAAAGTTATCCATGTTTAGATGTATGTCGTCTGTCTAGTCCCAAGTCCCAGTCTGTGTACTGGAACAATAAGATCATGTACTGTTGCATCCTATACTGCTTTAATAATCCTAGGAACCATTTGGGTTACTTGCCTCTCATGCTTGTGTTCAATCTTAATGCTAATGTTGCTTTGCAATTCTTTGTGGTCTTGATTCCTTCCTCTAACCCTAGTTATGTGAGTTTTGATACAAATACAATGCCCTCTATTCCCATCTTCTGTAACCATGTTAATAGCCTCAGGGAAGACAGAGTTGGTTGCATAGTTTTCTATACAGACCTACAAATGTTACACTCACATCTCTACAAATATATAAGATGGTTGATCATGTTTGTCATTTGTATGAACAAACTTTGCTTCTTTTACATAGATTGTGATTATGGATAGTAGAAGATACAGTAAAATTTTGTTCTGGAATATCAAAGGCATTAATTCACAAGAAAACTAGGATGCTTTAAGAGATAAAATTACAAAGAGTGCATGTCAAATCATTTGTATTCAGGAAACAAAAAGGGAGAACTTTGACATCTTCTACATTAAAAAAATATGTCCCAGAAATTTCGATCAATTTGCTTTTTCTCCTTCAGTAGGAGCTTCAGGTGTTCTCTTAACAGCATGGAACAACAGTGTTTTTAGGGCTCTGTAATTCAGACAAATTCCTATGCCATCACTGTTAAGATGAGAAACAAGTTGGATAACAAAAGTTTTCATATTACAAACATATATGGCCCATCACAGTCCAATCAGAAGCTAGCTTTTGCCACTTGGCTCATGAACTTTGACATCAGTGAGTTTGATGACTAGCTACTTGCTGGAGATTTCAATCTGATCAGGCAACCTGAAAATAGGAACAAACCAGGAGGTGATCTGTCAGAAATGAACTTGTTCAATGAAATTATTTCAGACTTGGATTTAGTTGAAATACCTTTCAATGGCAGAAGCTACACTTGGACCAATATGCAATCTGATCCCCTCCTTGTCAAGTTGGATTGGGCTTTTACCTCCTCTGGTTGGACCCTTTCCTATCCTGCTACACATGTACAACCTTTGTCAAGGCCCATTTCAGATCACATTCCTTATGTGCTGCACATTGGAAGCTTTATCCCCAAATCAAATATTTTTAGGTTTGAAAATTATTGGGTTGATCATGTTGACTTTCTAAACACTGTGGTTCTTCATTGGAATAATTCTCTAGTATATGCCAATGCCTCCAAAAATCTATCTTCAAAGCTCAAACATGTCAGAGCTGGTCTGAGAAAATGGAGCAAGAACCTTTCTAAGCTAAGCAAACTCATTTATAATTGCAATTAGGTCCTCCTGCTGATGGATGGTCTTGAGGAGCAAAGACAACTCTCAAATCTAGAAAAGGCTTTCAAAGGGCTGGTAAGAGGTCACCTTGCATCCTTATTGGAATCCAAAAGGATCTATTGGAAACAAAGAAACACTATTAGATGGGTAAAACTTGGGGATGAAAATAGTAGTTTTTTCACACTATGGCTACTATAGCACATAAGAGAAATTTCAATTTTTCTCTTACAAAACCTGATGGTACTGTTGTCACAAAGCATGAACAAAAAGCAAATTTGCTATGGGAATCCTATAAGCAAAGGTTAGGAATCTGTGAATTCTCTAACATACACTATGATCTCAGCACATTATTGACAGAGCATAATCTTGACCATCTAGACACTGAGTTCAGTCAAACTGAAATTGAAGCTGTCATCAAATCTCTGCCAAATAGCCATGCCCCTGGACCAGATGGTTTTAATGGACTGTTCATTAAAAAGAGTTGGGACATAATCAAAGGTGACTTTCTAAGATTTTTCAGAGATTTCTATCATCAGAATACAGACTTAAAGAGTGTGAACTCCTCCATCATTGCCCTAATCCAAAAAAAGAGCAATCCTAAAACAATTGATGATTACAGGCCCATTTCTCTCCTGAATTACACCCTTAAGTGCATCACAAAGTTACTTTCAGCAAGGCTGCAATCTGTGATCCTGCAACTAGTACACACCAATCAATATGGATTCATTAAGGGAAGAACAATCCAAGATTGTCTAGCATGGGCATTCCAATTCCTTCATCTCTGTCATCACTCAAAAATGAAAGTCATAATTCTCAAACTGGACTTTGAGAAAGCTTTCGACAAATTAGAGCATGAGGTTATATTGCAAATTCTTAAATATAAAGGATTCTCTTCAAGATGGATAAATTGGATTCATAACATTTTGAGCTCAGGTACTTCCTCTGTTTCTTGAATGGTATTCTGGAAAAGGATTTGAATGCAAAGAGGGGCCGTGCGGGGTGACCCCTCTCACCCCCATTGTTGTTTGTATTAGCACTGATCTTCTATCTGTTGTCAACAAAGCTTGGCATATGGGCATCCTGAAGCACCCTCTTAGTGACACCTTTGAGGTGACTTCCCAATTGTGCGATATGTTGATGATACTCTTCTCATCTTGCCTAGAGATGCTAGAACCCTTTTTAACCTCAAATGCTTATTAAGATCATTCTTTGATTCCAGTGGTTTACATGTGAACTTTGGGAAGTCATTCTTGGTACCCATTAACTTAACAGATGAAAAGGCCATACATTTAGCAAGAACATTTGGTTTGCGAGATAGGATCTATGCCCTTCACATATTTGGGTCTACCACTTGGAACAACTAAGCCTACCTCAGAAGAATTCACACCTCTTTTGACAAAGATTGAGAAAAGGCTTTGTGGAGTCAAACAAACACCTATCTTATGATGGAAGGCCCATTTTAGTGAATTCTCAGTATTTTCAGCTCTCTCTACATTTTACTGGTGTGAGTCTCAAAATTCCACCTCAAGTAATTAAGCAAATTGATATTTATAGAAAGCATTGCATATGGAGCAAGGGTGACATCAACAGAAGAGGAACTTGTCTTGCTGCCTGGGAAACAGCCTGTAAGCCAAAGAATCAAGGAGGGCTAGGTATTATTGACATTAAGAGTCAGAACAGTGCTTTACTCATGAAATTTTTGCACAAATTTTACAACGAGGCAGATATACCCTGGGTCTCCCTGACATGGTCCAAATTCTACTCCAATCTTCAGACACCACCACAGGCTAGGAGTCCAATTGGATCCTTTTGGTGGAAAGACATTATGACTCTTTTTGATAAATTCAGAGATCTTGACATCTGTAATCCAAGCAATGGAAGGACTGTCCTTTTCTGGGCTGATAAATGGTCAGATCAAAGTCTCCAAGAGCTTTACCCTCAACTCTTCTCTTTTACCAAAAAGAAGAAATGTTCCATCAGATTTTTTCTGGATCAAGATGTGAACAGAATTTTTAACCTGCCCTTGTTGACACAAGCTACAAATTAGCTAGAAGAATTGCAAACCCTTATACAGCAGAGAACTTGGAATGCAGATACAAAGGACATATGATGCTATTCTTGGGGATCATGCAAATACAGTAGTAAGAAGGCTTAAAAAATTTTGATTGGACACACAGAAACCTCTCCACTCTTCAACTGGATGTGGGCCTCCAGCAACCTTGGTAAACATAAGTTTTTCTTTTGGCTCCTACTCAGGGATAGAATCAACACAAGGAATTTATTAAGGAGAAAAAACATGGTACTAGAAAACTATAATTGTGTCCTATGTAACTCTGATTGTGAGGAAACTAGCATGCATCTGTTCTTTGAATGCCACTTCAGTACAGCCTGTTGGAACACCATCCCCATATGTTGGAACACAAATATGCCACCTTTAGATATGGTTATTGATGCCAGAACATCCTTTGGAAGTCCAATCTTCAGAGATTTTTATCATGGCATGCTGGATCATTTGGGTAACAAGAAATACAGTCATCTTTGACAATGGGCAGATCAACCTTAACAACTGGAGAAGACAGTTCAAGGAGGAACTTGACCTTGTTTGCACAAAGGCCAAGCCAAGTAGACAGGCTGCACTAATCAACTGGAAGGAGAATTACACTTAGACTTTGTTTCCATTCTCCTTTGGGCCTTGTGGCCTTGTACTTTTACTTTTTCTGTTGCACTTCCTCTTGTGTAACCCATGTACAGAACATTCTTTTATTTAATTGAAAAGCAAAAAAATATCAGGTAGGGGTTTCCCCTACTGATTCGGTCAAAAAAAAGGTGGTTAGCTTATGATGCCCTCCACGGTTAATCTATTAACCGTGGGGTTGGATAGTTAAGGCCACGATTAACCGTGACCTTTGCTCCGAGGTGGTTGGCTTGGCGCCTCGGCTAAGGAAAAATGCCCGCCTCGATTAAAATTCCCGTAGTAGTAGGAGGCGTCGGAGGAAGTTCCTGCGGACCGACTATGGAGGGAGGAAGAAGAAGCCGTGACCCGACGGCGGAGCCGATGTAGGTCGATGTTGGCGACGGCGTATGGGTGATCGCTGAGTTTTTTTTTTTTTTGGTTTTGGAGCTAGGCGATGAGCTGGGTGGAGTATGGTTTTGTATTTGTATTTTCTTACTGTTGCTTGGTAGAATTGGGCCTGCGGGCTAATCTAATAGGCGATCCAGTGGGCTCTTCTGCTGTGCGGGGGTGGGCTAGGCGCGCCGACCGCTGTCCTATGCGTCAGACTCTTCTGAAGGCATATCTGTGTAAACTCAGAGTTAGCATGTAGAGGAAGACTCCACCACCGCTGCCAGCCTCTCCATGGCGCCTGACTCTCTCTCTGCCATGAAATGAATGGGTAGGACAGATAGGGGAGGCAAAGGGAAGCACAGAGGAGGAGAATATATATACTAACACCAAAACCTAGAGGTAGTAGGTGCAATTTTTCAAGTTGAATTCACAAGGTTTAATGCAGCATTTTCTTTTGTTTCAGAACAATGGTAATCACGCCTTTCGCTAGACTATGATGCAAATATAATGTAGCCCTGGTGATTAGTGATTACCTTGTTGATTTGTGAAGATCACGACAAATAGGAGGTCAATTAAGCTTATCACATGACTCCAATTGTTGATCAGCTCAACAATGGCTTATGACAGGTAAGGTGTGTGGATTTAATTTACCACGTGAACAGGATACACCTCTTTAGAAGGTTCTTTGAAAAATGTTTGCTAAAAACCCATCATAGATGTCAAAGTCACACGCGTGAAGTTAAGTCGGATGCTGATGCATTTGACTGAGGCATTATGAAAATTGCTAGATTTGGGCGATGATTGTCCACACAAGCTGACCATAGGAGATTTAGGCCTGGTGGGGACAGGGTGGTGGTGTTCATCTGCTGAATTTTCTTCAACCACGGCTACACATTTTCAGCAAAGAAGAGGACAGTGTGATGTTGGTCATACGTCTTTTGTTGTTAGCAAATAATGCAAATAAAGATCAAACACAAGACACAGAATTTTACGTGGAAAACCATTGCGGGAAAAAAACCACGGGCACCAACCAACGATCTACACTATATAATGATGAGAGTTTACAAAACACAGAGAATACACAATGAGTCTTGTGCTCTTTCTATGCGGCTTTCAAGATGTATATATAGGACGAACAGACTGCAGTCCAATACAAAAACCAATCCCCTAAGCACATAACCTGAACCGCGGGCCCTCCAAGTGTCCTCGCAAGACCCACGTTAGAATTCGGATCATATTCCAACATCTATGCCCTCATCATCCAATAAGGCATCGTCCTAGGTGGCGAATTGATGAAAATCTACTATCTCATATAGGAAGCGGTTTTCACAGGCATATGTTGAGTTTTCCTGTGCCAGCCTTGATTCATAGGCCAGCAATATCTCCAGTTGCATGCAAATCTGTTTCAGCAATGGATTGTTTAGAGAGACTCTTTCAGTATAACATGGAGAAAATAAGTTATATTCATCGGTTCACAAGAACAACACCATGTACTATATACCATAGTTTAATGGATGTAGTGATACTCTTTAGATGTTGTTAAGAACAACTTGCAGTACCAACAGTTTATAGCTAATATGAAACGAGATACTGGACTCAAACTTCTCATCGCCATATAATAATATAGTTTCATATGAATCTAAATTTATGTAATGCTCAATTTTCAAAAGAAGCAGAGTACTGAAAATTCAACCCTTATGCAAGTGTTCAGAAATGATGAGCACTAATAGCTACTTATATAATTTATTTAAGTGCAAGATTCAGATGTAGTAATATTCATTTATCAATTTGGTGATGAAGTATCACCTATTGAATGTTCTTGATGAATTGAAAATGAAGTGTATGTAATTCACGAAAAGACATTAAACATGATAACAAACAAGTTTGACCAGAAAAAAGATTACCAAGTCATCATCTTCAGTTTTGTCCCCTTTCTGCTTTGTTTCTAGCAAGAGCTTGTTTTATACTTCTAGCAGAGCACATCTCTGCTTTGCAAAATCTGGATCGATTCAACAGATTTTTGTTCATGGAGTATAAGTTTTTCTTTAGCAGCCATTGCATTAGCAACCTGAAAGCATTAATAGGGGAAAGAGAAAGGGATCATTGCTGGTAGATACTACAAAAGAATAACTTATCTGAAGCATTCATCTAAAATTTCCGAAAAGGCAAAATTTATGTTTTAAGGAAAAAAACAATTCTGCTAATTCATTGTAAGCACAGAAAAGAGCTTACTCTGCTATTCTGATGGTCACGATGCTTTTTTTTTAAACAAATCAGGCAGGAGCAATGCTTATGTTTTGATAATGCTACAGATCGTAAGAAAACATTAGGCAACTTCAGCTGGTACCCTGTCAATTCTCGAGTCTCGGCTACACTACAACTCTGTAGATGGGTGAAGGAACTAGAAATAAATAGACTGGCAAAATAAAGGAACCGGAAACAAGTAGATCAACAAAGGAACTAGAAATATTTTTTTAGTAGAAAATACAAACATCTGTATGCTTTCCTTATACCGAAAACTAATGCTGTACTCCATTTCATGAGACTAGAAAACATAAACTTTATTGTTGATCTGACAACAATGAGGACTAAATGTTTCTCTACATAGAGGATGTATAATATCGTATTTGTCATCAAGATATAAGCATGAGGCACCTGACATCGCGAGAAGCGTACAGTTCAGTCTCCTGGGCTGCAGATTCAGGTTAATGGTGAGAGGTCAGAAGCGCTGGGTTTATGTGTATCTACTGCTGAATTCGACATATGAGAACTTGAACTGGCAGGTTTCCATCTAATTTGAATTTTCTTTGTTTCCTCAACGCAATGACGCTGTATTTCTTATTGTCCACAATTGTGAGCCCTTCCTGTTAAAGAAAGGAAGCCAATTTACAATACAGCTCAGGGTTATGCCATTTATAGAAATAGATCTTTTACGATGGTTGGGAAAGTACCTTGATACCTCTAGGTTCTTTAATCTTTTTCTATTTTTAACTAATTAATTGAGAAATATATTGCAGAGGGTATGTTAGTAATTGAGGTTGTGTCCGTCTCAAACTTGACATAACCCCGCTGCCGGACCAAGTTTAATAGGGCACTTCCAACCCCCCGCCGGTGCCGCCGCTCAGTTGCGCATCTCCATCGATCCCGCACTGAAGACCTCAGGCATCCAGTGTGTTTGGGCCGCCGCCGCCATGTACGAGTAAAGGAGGTGCTTGTGTTCATGTCGCTACTAATCACGGCACCTGTGACGGTTCCTGACTACTATGGTGCAGCTGAGGACAGCCTGGCCCGACGGCACAGCTGCTGCCAGGCCAAGTGCACGACGGCCAGCGGCCTGCTCGCCCGGTGGCACAGCTTTTGCTGCCGGCTGCATAGGGAAGAGGAGCAAGGACAGCATCGGCTCGGGAGGCGCTGGGAATAGCACGTAATCGACTGGGCAGGTGCGGCTGCTAGTGGCCGTGGCCATCCAGCGAGAGAGAGCACGCGCGTGACACTTTCCATGGTCAGAGCTTCAACGGGTGAGAGAAGACCATGGTCCAAGAGACGGAGGAGGAATAAAAGGACTAAAATGACAGATTTACCCTTATTCGAAAATAAAATATACAATAGAAAATAGATCTTATCCGACATATTTTGGTATTAGCCCCACCTAATTTGGTACTATCTCCACATGTTTGGTACCTCTAGGTACTTTGAGTTGGGTACCTTCCATTTTTTCACTGTCCAATCTTACCCAATGGATGACCCATGTTTTTTCCAACCATCGTAAAATTTCTCTTATAGAAATAAAGAAACAAAAACAAATGCGTTGAGTAAAAACACATTACTTACAATGCATTTTTTATTGTTCCATCCACTAAGCTGGTTGACAAAATCAGAAAGACCCTCAGTGGTTTTCAAATGATCAAAGGTCTGACTCGTGATGCCGCATCTCCTGTCTTCCAGTGGTTTTCAAATGAACAACAAGAGTTACGGTCCTGAAATTACAAGGAAAGAAAGCTTGGAATAATATTAATGAAGTGAGAGACAATGCCAAACACAAAAGGTTCATTTGTGACTGTCAATATCTTCGGATACAGTTGCTGCCTCACCTGATATTTTCTGGATGCACCGTGTTGCTACATGGTTGTTCATTCCTTCAGTTCTTAAACGTAGGCGCCAAGCCATCCTTGTCAAGAATTCCCTTGGCTTTACTTGCCAAAGTTTGCCAGAACCCAAGGTTGGCTCATTTATGATTTTGAACGATGTGTAACATTATGATGAAGCAGAGTCCTGCAAAGGAAAACCAGTATATCATCTCATTGTGCTGTGGGCCAACTACTAGTGCTGTGATACAAACAAGGTGATTGTGCATATCAGATATTCAGATCACCAAAGTAGCTTACGTGTCATGATTTAGGGCGTCTAATATAATAAGGTGGAACCAAACAGTCAGCAGCCATTCATGATATGCCACAATACATGGTCTTTGTTGAGCCAGTTTTCTTTCCTTCTGAAAAGTACCAATTCACGGCATGAGATTCAAATAAAACTAAAGAAGGGTGCAATAATGCAATATTGTACCTGAAGAGGAAAATTGCTAGAAAGTATCATCAACAAGGCATATGCACCATGATCTTTATTCATTGAAACAATTCTCTTTTCCTCCTAAAAGTACCAATTCACGGTATGAGATTTAGTGCAATAATGCAATATTCAGGAAAAATGGTAGAAAGTGATATGATCCAGGAACTGAAATTGTAGGAGAGATTGAATTTGTTGGATAAAGAAATAAATAGTTGGACATGATATGATCCACTTGTAACACAGAAGCATATGGCAATGGGTCATATCTATATGCAAAAAATAACTAAAACAGTTCGGTTTGCACAGTCATTGAAACCACAAATCCAAGAGCATAAGCTGTTTTTTTATTTGGAACTAACCTGCAGATCGATGTACAGTGAAGAGTTAGAGTGCGTGAAAGGCAGGGAGAAGCAGAGATTCAGCTTTCCGCGTCAGGAATGAAGGAAGGCAAATGTAAGTATATCTGGCCTTGTTCCCCTTAATTTCTGGCATTCCTCATAAATCCCGGGACTGCAAGGATCTATGTCTAGCTGTCGCAGTGAATCGGGGAGGCCATCCTTGGGCAGCGATCTGATTTTTTGAGTCCTGAAGATACGTAATTCCTGGAGAGAAGGAAGGCGATGCAACCCTTGGGGGAGGGACCGCAGAGCCCTGCATTGAATGAACAACAGGGTTCGAAGAGACGTGAGGAGCTGAAGCGCCTCGTCCTGCTCTTCCGTGAAGTTCTCCGTCCGCCAATCAGCCCTGAAGTGTAAGCGCCGGAGGGTAGCGGAGAGGCGGCTGCAGATGGGAGCAACAAGCACTGCGGAGATGCTGTCCACATAAAGGCTCACCAGTTGGAAGGAACCGGCGGGCATTGTTTGGGTCCTTGCCACCGCTGCAAGTACATCTGCTGCTACAGAGTATGGCTCAGCCTCACCACCTCTGTTATTGTACACACACAGATCCTCGAGGTTGGATGTGATGAGGGGATCGAACCCATCCGCTGTGATATCCTCGCAATTAACTAGTTGTAGACTGGTAAGAGATGTGAGATTTGCGAGCAGAGCCATCGGCAGCGTGCTTTGCTGACCCTCAAGGCTGAGTTTCTCGAGGCACGGAGGGAGAGGGTAGATGATGCTCTGAGTCTGAAATGCAACTCCTCCCATGGACCATCGTGAGAATAGCTTGTCACAATGGGTTATGACCACGGACTCGAGCGACAAGAGGCCCCGGAATCCAGCTCCTTCCTCTTCATCCATAGGCAGGATCAGATTCTTACACCCAAAGAAGCGGACAACTCTCAGCGAGCTGGAGGGTGGAAACTGCAGTACCACTTCCTCTTGATCCTCATTTGATGATGCGATCACAACCAAACGAGAAAGAGATGGGAAACATTTGAACAAATCTGACAAAGATTTTCTGGTAAGAGGAAATTGTGTGAGTTTGAGAGATTGGACTGTGTGTAGCACGACACCATCATCCAGTCCTCTCAAAAACATTTCCTCACATCTAAGGACCTTTATATATCTTAGGGAATGTAGCTTTTGAAGATCCATAAATGAGAAGCATGATGCATCCTGAATTGTCAACCTTTCTACATCACCAAGATTGTGGAAGGCCAATAATTCATAGGGCATCCCAATGCTCAACGCAGTACGATCATAAAACAAGCACTCCGTCTTAATATGGGATACCTTCGAAGTGTGAGGCAAGGGAGGAAGGCACAACTTTGGGCATCTATCAATGTCAAGATCACAAAGACTAGGGAACCATATGATGTTGTCTTCTGTAGAAGAAATAGGCCAACCCGAGAATAGCAGCGTAGTGAGCATGGGACAATCAGTGCAGCTGATTTTTTCAAGCCTTGAGAACAGATGACAGTTAGCTCCCCCAACCCACTCCACGAGTTCCGGCATATCACAAAACTCAACTTCCTTCAAGTGTGTGAAACTTTTTTCTGTGGTGCCACCGAAGAAGTCAGGTCCAATCTGAGATAACCCAATAATGTTTTTCAGCTTTAGCTTTCTTAAGTGATACATCTGCCCAATAGGTGGAAGGTTGGCCCACGACACACTCTCTAGATGTAGGGTGTCCAAGTTTTTCATGTATAAGTTGTTGCTGCACAACCAACCAGGACCAACTACACCACCGTGATTTACAATGCGAAGTCTTCTAATATAAGAGTGTGGCTGGATACTATCTAGGATATCATCTCCAGTGGACTCTTGCTTCTCATTCCAAAGTAATCCCAACTCAACTAAATTTCTCTTTGCCATCAGTTTGGCTTCTTTAGCTTCTTGCCTGGTTTTTACATTTTCAAGCCCATGTATATTGAGCACTCCTCCAAGTTCTTCTAGTTTCCCCAACTCTCCTAGCTCAAAGCCAAAACTCTCTTTCTTGACATGGAATTCTTTCAATTCTTGTAAAAACTTCATTTTCCCCACCTCAGGAACATTGGAATGAAAATTTTCTGAAGCAACAAAATGGCGTAAATTTTTAAGGCGGCAAATGTCTTTAGGCAGAGAACGGCTACTTCCCCATCGGTTAACATCTAGAAATTTCAAGTGATAAAACCTAGACACTGTGTTTGGCAATAACACTTTTGAGTACTTAGGCGAAATAAGTTTTAAGTACCGAAGATGGACAAGGTTTGAAAAGTTGTGTGGCAAGGAACTATGGGAGTTCATGAATATAGATAGAACACGAAGACCTCTTATTTCCTTAAATGTATCCCTTAAAATATTGACTAGGCGTAACCTACTGTATTCTCCAAAAATCATCAAACTCCGCAAATTTTTAATGTCTATCCTTTCCTTCAATTTACCCATGTCTTCATCAAAATTCTGAATATGAGTATCATGCATGAAAATGGATAGGTAACGAACAGTTTTTGGGATTTCATTTGCGTCAAAACTAGAACAACTGATATAGGCACATTCTTCTAATGAAACGATCCTTGAAAGATCATGAAGTAAATCATGCATTACGTAAAAATTATCATCTCCTTTTATAAGAAAACCATTATCTAATAATTCATCCAAATAATCTGATCCTATGTCCTCGGTTTTTTTATTCTTCCTAGTACAGTCTATGATGCCTATTGAATCCCAAAAACAAATAATCTCAAGCTTCTCAAGCTTATAATCGTCAGGGAAAAGGAAAAAACATGAAAAGCATTTTTTCAGATGGAAGGGAAGGTAGTCATAGCTAATTTTCAAGGCTGGGATAATATCATTGTCATGATTTTCTTCTAGCCACTCTTTGTTGTCAAGAATTTTCATCCAATGTTCCTGAAAGGGTTTTTTGATCAATAACCGACCAACTGTTTTGGCTGCAAGTGGGGAGCATTTCAACTTATCTGCTATTTGTTTTGCAATACCAATTAACTCTCGATCACCATGCTCATCTTGGATCCTACCAAATGCACATATTTGGAAGAATTTCCAAAACTCATCAGGATCCAAACCACGGAGGTCAATTGGATTAGTTCCTTTTGTCACCATTTCTACAATTTTTGGGAACCGAGTTGTGACAAGAATCATGTTGCCACTGGTCTTGTCCTTTTTTAATGGAGCTAATAGTTTTTCCCACTCTTCAGTACTGCTACATTCCCATATGTCATCCAAGACAAGTAGAAACCTTTTGGATTTCAACCTCTTTGCGATGGATTTCTGAAGCTTGTCTAAGTTGGCAATAGTTTCATTTAGTATTTTATTTCCTTCATTATCAGTTGCAAGTAGGCAGCTCCGGATCTCTTTGGTGAGATTAAGAACGTCAAAATTATTCTGAAGCTGGTCTAAGTTGTCAGTAGTTCCATTTGCTATTTTATTTCCTTCATTATCAGTTGCAGGTAGGCAGCTCAGGATCTCTTTGGTGAGATTAAGCACGTCAAAATTAGTCGATACACATATCCAGACATTAATATCAGGAAAACATTGCTTCATCCTTGGGTCATTGACTAAGTGCTGGGTGAAGGTAGTCTTTCCAATACCCCCTGGGCCAACTATAGGAAGAACAGACAAGGTTTTACCACTCTGTGTCACACTGATAATCTCTATAGTTTTCTCAAAGATGGCATCCCTCCCAAACAATTTCTCCTGTGTGATTTGAGAGCTTGTGACAGGCCTTTTAGTGAAGGCAGGCATGTGTGGCTGAGGGTTACTGCCTGACACTATCTTGAGCAAGTCAGAGACAGGAGTACAGTTAGAGTGCAGCTCCTCTATGAGCTGCTTGATTTTGTTGGACATTTCCACCCGGTTGAATGGCAACTTTTCAACATGGACACCGTGGTCAAGAGACATGGCAGCAGCAACATCGTCATTTGAACGGCAACAAGAGAAGCATGAGAGCCAGTTACCAGAAGTGTGGCGAGCAGCATGGCGGGCATGCTGAGCTTTGGCGCCAAGGCCACCGCCCAAATCCGGAGTGGCCTCTTGAGTCCCGTCCAGCTTATCCTGGATGATGAAGTAGTGTAGCTCGTCGAGTGCATCCTCAGCCTCGTCGGCCTTCTTGCCGAGCTTCTCGAGCAGCCCCTGCAGGCCAGGTTTGTTGGTGAGGTCCCTCCCCTGGACCTCGTCCAGCAGCCCTCTGGTGTACATCATCTTGCTTTCGATCTCGTCAAGGTTGAGGCCGAGCTCGGTGCTGGACACGTAGGCTTTCACCCAGTCGTCGGAGAGCTTGTTGAGGACTTGGCCGAGGAGCCAGTTCGCCGCTCCGAGAGCCGCCTCCATCTCCTCCACCGGCACCGGCAGAGATGGATTCGGCTGGCCGCAGAGGAAATTGGTTTGAGTGGTTGGTGGACTGATCAGTGGACAGTTTAGCAATGCAACGAACAGTGTGCTGCAAAGGCTGGATGTGCGCACACTTATAGGCAATGGAACCGGTGGTTCCTTGAATGGCCGGTCACAGGTTGGCGTAGCAGCGACGCGACTATATATAAAATAAAATACATTTTCTTTTGCCGGCCCACCTAGGCCCTGGGGAGGCGACTTGAAAACCATCCTGTCGAGATTCCAAATTCGAGATGTGATGCGTGCCTGCAGTCGATGCCCGGCGGGGATGGACTCGATTGCAACATTAGCGGTAGTAGCCTTACTACCCGGCAAGAGGCAATAAAATATTTCAATCCCCTCGTTTCCATCCTCACAACTAGAGATAAGGTGCTGTTTTTTTTGGCGGCTCCTACCTAGCTTCCGGATGGACAATGTGAGGAGGGTGAGGATCACTGCTTCCACCTGTACTCGGGTCCACACTTATCTTTCCTCTCCCTCCCACCTCTCTCTCGACATAGCGGACCTGCGGCTGGCCCGCACGCCCACTTTTGCAGGAGGGCGGTGACGCAGAACCACACTCACCCTTCAGTTGCCCGCTCGCTCGTGCGTTACCCGGCGACGGCACGCTCCCGCCCTTTCCCGCGTGACGCACCGACAACGGCACGGTGACGCCATCCCGGCATAGCACCTCAGCTGCGCCCGGATCTAGACGGCGGCCCGGATGTCAGTGATGGGAAGAAGAGGAAAGCGGAGATTGAGATTAACCGGTGGTTTGCTCCCCTATAATTGAGGGATTGAGGCAAGATTTTGAGGGATTGAAAAGAAATTTAGAGAAACCGTATTGAAAAGGGGATCTGCTGGAGTATGTTTATTTTTGCTTCAATCCCCTATATTACTAGTTTTAGGAAAAGGGGTAATCAATCTTGTGGATACGCTCTAAGCACATGCCATCTGTGACAACTCGTAAAGAGTGACCTTCTGGCTTTTGTCAAAAATCAAAATATCTTACTTACTCCGTATGTTTGAACAAGTTTGTAAAAGAGATTGTCAATATTTAGGACACCATGTGGTTTCGCTGGAGAACGGCGGACTGAAAAGGATGCAAATAATAATGTAAGAAATATGTATTAGAAAGTAGAAACCACTGACCAAATGGACACATGACAACTTTTAAAGGCATGTTTATTAGATTTTCTTAAAAAAAAACATCCTGCAAAATTCTAGACTATACAACAAAGGAAATGACCACAGCGCCGAAGAGCCAAAGAGCCAAATAACCAGTTGCTGGGTACGGTAGCTGAAGGAGCGACATTGAGGCCATCCGACTATGCCTCGCTGAAAATAGGCTGTGACCCGCCCCTCGCGCAGGGGTAATCGGTTCTAGTGGTTTAGTGGTGAGCAGTAGGAACAGTGTGCTTGAAAGGCTGCATGATTTTTATTAAAAAAAAAATAGGCTGCATACAGCACCCACCTAGGATGAGCGAGAGCGAGAGCGAGAGCAAGAGCGTAGGCGAAGAGCAGTGTGCTGCCCGGAAAGGCTGGTGATGCGATTCCTTTATAGCTGTTCAGGTAATTGGTTGATGCCGTTCGCGTACCACGCATTTTATTGTGGACGTTTGGCCATTAGACAACCAGGGGCCTTTGTATCCAGCTTCAAATGGTTATGTTCTAAATTACCTCCGTTCAGCTTCATTAATTATATTTTCATAGTATACCTATAATGTTATAAATCTGTATAATCCTCTCTATAATTTTGGTTAAACCTAAGATACTTTGACTCTTCAAGAAAGTCAGGAACACTTATAATTTGGAACGGAGGGAGTAGTTTATTTTAGTTTTTATAGTAACTTAAACGTCTCTAATATTTGTGCTATTTTCTACCAAGCTTATTAAAATTTTACTAATGAATTTTTATATTCGTCTAACTCGGTATTTGAACAAAACTCAATATTTTATTAAAATTAATATTTAATGTTTTCTGTTCTCTATATAAGAGAGCTGTAAAAACTAAAAGAAAAAAATATATGCGACGATACACGATTGATCTATATATTCTTATCATATAAAAAATGGCTAGCATTTGCCATGTTCATTATGTGGGAGACCCACGTTCATAATTACAAGATGCATTAAAAAGGAAAATTATATGTTTAAATTTCTTTCACAGAAAACATAAACATCCATTCATCAACTCGTTAGGCATCATTCACTGCTATAGAAAAGATATCTAGAGACAACTGTAAAGAGCTTTTACCTGTATGTCTCTAGAAATTAATGATTTTTAAAGGCGATTAGGTACCTAAACTGCCTCTAGAAATCATTTTTTAGAGACAGCTAGGCACCACAGTTGCCTCTAGAAAACATTTTTCTGTTGCAGCTGGGCTTGGCTTACTCGTAGCCTTTGTAAACTAATTTTCAGAGATGACTCTTTTTTCTCATTTGCCACTAAAATAAATTATCAAAAGTTGAAATTTTCCTAACAAATTTATATTTTCATACTTCGAGTTCCACATAAACCAATACAGGATCACAATGCATACATATTCATATATAACACACCCACCAATATGTCATCACAAAAACTATGAATCACGGAGTATGGAATTATGTATGCTAACTCTAATTCTAGGAAAAAATAAATACGATAAGTTGTACTGATGATCTAATTTTATCTCTTCCAAGTAGTATAGAATGTGTTTGGTTTGGTAACGAAGAGGGCGAAAATGAACCCAACCTTAATTTTTAGTATCAGTCGATTCCACTTTATGTTTGGTTCAGAGGGTCGCGTCTATATATCCTAGATTCTTGTTTTAGTTGAAGGAATGTATTTGGTGGTATGAGACCCTTGACATGTGGGACACGCATGGCATTCTCTACTTTTCCTCCTTCCATTCTTTTCTAGAAATGCTCCATGTTGCCTGAGGCTTCGAGCTCACCACGCTCGAGCTGCATCGCCAACCCTAGTCTCATGTTGCCACCCCTGTACTCGTGCAAGGCACGCTGCCACCACTCGGCTTGCCACATGCCATACCCCCCCCCCCCCACCCCCGTACATACTCCTTGCTGGTCCGCGCTCAGCATCCATAGCAACTCGACCCACATGCATGTCCGCCTCCATTTTCACACTCGTTCCCACAGCTTGGCACCTTTTCATAAGAGAAGAAGGGAGAAGACAACGAAGAAGCAAAGCTGGCGCGTGGATGAGTTGGACAAAGTGGGTTGAGTTTTTTTTGCTTCATTTTGGGCGGACGGATCGAATACCACGCGTTGTTATGGGAGTTTCAAATAAAACGTTTATAGTATTAAATCAAATTATATGAGAATGTGATAGTCAAGTAAATAGTACTACGTGTACACATTGTATGTTGATAGACTGAAAGCAGGGCGAAGCTGAAACAGAATTTATGGTGGTGCACACAGGGCTGGATTAACGAGCTAGCTCGGCTCAGCTCGTTCTGGCTCTTAAGATAACGAGCCGAGGCCAGCTCGGCTCGTCTCGTTTACGAGCTCGAGCTGGCTCGTTAAGCTCGCGAGCCAAATATAAAAATCACACAAAATGTAATATATGCATTTATGGGAAGCATGAGAATAGTAATAATACAAAAGTAACACATACATAAGCCTTAAATCAAACAAACAAATTAATATGTATTGATATATTGACAAGTATAACAATATACTATAGTATTGCACCATACATCTATGGTCCATACTCCATACTACACATAATGCATCTATAGTCTATTATTGATTATCCATACAGCATTAAAAATAAAGTGATGGAGTAATAATAATCTCACTCCAAAGTTTACATGGTCTCTAGATCTAGGCCTTGATCAATTGTAAAGTATAAGCATGAAGTAATACAAAATTAATATAAGTTCAAGGCCAATAATGTTGGCTCGTTAGGCTCGCGAGCTAGCTCGTTAACTTCACGAGCTAAAATGCTGGCTCAGCTCAGTTGAAAAATATAAATGAGCCGAGCCACTAATGAGCCGACTCGAGCGAGCTATGAGCTTTTCGTCTAGCCCTAGGTGCACACAAGCATAGCCTTGTAGTAATATCACCATTTGAGAGCTTGTTAACATGGTCAAAAAAGGTTACTTAATGCTACACAATTTTTGTACCATGGTGTCAGTGCACCACCTGTAGATGAACGAACGTGGCTTGGCCCCTGACTGAAAGTAGTAATTACATTTAGTGGGAGATGTTATAGTAATTATTTGGAATGATGTGGCATTTAGTGGAGGATGCCATGTGGCTTGCATGTGGAGATTGAAAGATAGTGAGGTTTGCGTACCAGAATGAACTCAATTGAGCTAGTATCCCCAACTAAAAGCGTATAGAAATGGATACAACCCAACTTAACCGAGTTCAACACTAGAACCAAACACAAGCCACACTAGCATAGAGTTGGTAGAAAAGAGAGAATCTTTTTAAACTTTTAATACTGTTTTATACTAGAATACATAAATAACCCCTCACACAATTACAAGATACACATCTTTCAACATTTGATGTTGGCCATTTCAAAAATAAAAATTCCCATCATAACGATGTTCACCACTGATACCCATACTTGTTGCAGTGAACTTAAACGCATGAACCTTTAACCACCGACCATAGAAACAAGATAAAATTTTGGGCATCTAGATGGTTTATTTTAATGGTGGTTTTTGTGTGGTCTAAAAATAATAAAAATCTTTTTTTAGAATTACATAGTACAACGCAGACGCCCACAACACGCATGCACACTCACCCTCTCTGAACACACGTATGCAAACTCTACCCCTATGAGCACCACCGAAGGACTGAGCCTAGTTTAGTTTCAAATAATATTAATTCGTAACTACTCAATTTAAATGGGAAACGTATCTCACGTGGGTTAGAATTTGAACCTGTTTGGATGGACTAAACTCAAGTTTAGTTCATGTTTTGGATGGCAAATAGAAGGTCTAAACATTAACTAATTATGGTGTAACAGTAGAGGCTAATTGATGAGTGCAACACACTAAAAAAAGAAATTTTTAATTAGTCTATATTTAATCTATTATCCAACAACGGACTAATAGGGCCTTTGCCGTAACCATTCATCTCCTCGCAGATGCCGAGGTTCGGAGCAACACGCTTGCTGAGCCTTGGGATGAAGTCCCCGTTTGGATGCACTAGCTAAATTTTAGGTGGTAAATTTTAGCTGTGGTGCATTCAAACAGCCCATTCCATTAGGAGCTAAAAGTCCTCCCAGCAAATAGGAACCAGCTAATCCCATTAGCTATTGGGACCCGGCTAATCCCAGCTAAAATCATCAAAAGACGAATTTACCCTCCCGCAAAAATGCTTTGGACCGCATGCTCCCCTTCCGCGTCCGCATCTGCGGTATTTTCCGCGAGCGCCGCTCGGAGCTTCAACCCACGCCGCCGCCGCCCATGCCACCCACGTCGCAAGCAGTCCGCGTCTTTCCCCTTCCTCGCCTGTGCTCGGAGCTTCAACCCTAGCTGCTGACCGCACAAATCGGCACAGCCGCCACCGGTCCCCACCGCCCGCCACTGTCCCCCGAAGCGCCATGAAGATCCGGCGGCGGCAGCCCGGCACACACGGCGGGCAGATTCGGTAGTGGATCCTCGGTGGCGGTGCGTCGCAATGCTCCACGGCAGCATCGCGTCGCGGCTCGCTCGGCCCTCCTCAGCAGAGGCGCGACGTGGCTCCCCCACCTCACTGACGACAGATCTGGTCCCATTGTGGCTCCTGGCAGCGTATTTGGTCTCCTCGTGTCTCCCAGCGGCAGCTCTAGAGGCGACGCCCTCCAGCACCCATAGCGGGCGGCGGCGGCGGTGCCCTCCTCCATCACCAGGGCCCATGGCACTGAGCCGTCGCCAGCGGCCAGCCATGGTTGCTCCGTGCAGTCTCGTTCGCTCAGCTCGCGCGGCGCAATTCTGGTCTTCTCTCTTCTGGACGAGTGATAGCTAGGAAAGGACAATATGGTCAAGAAGCACCAATTAACTAGAGGATCCAAACAACATCAGCTAAACTTTAGCTGACTAAACTTTAGCATGGGTTGCATCCAAACAGGACCGAAGTCATCATCAATCAATTCATCTACCAAACAAACCAAACACAGGCCTCGTCCGTCTTTGCATCATAGATGGCCAACGGGCTGGCCCGGCATGGCATGGCACGGGCCCATGAAAGCATGGCCCGATGGGGGTCGGGCTGGCACGGCACGACGTGCCTCCCGGCCCGTGCCTCACAAGGCCATGGGCCTGGCCTCCGGCCCAGGCACGGCATTATGGGCCGATTTTCGTGCCGGCCCGGCCCGAGAAGCACGGCCAATTTCACAGGCCGTGCCAGCTCGAGGCCCACTGGCTGCTGACAGAGAGAGAGAGGGGAAGGGCGATGCTGCTCGCCGCCGAGGAGATCGACGCCGGATCCGGAGGAGGCCAGCACACTCACCGCTCGCCGAATCCGTTGCACCGGTGCTGGATCCACCGCCGCTGTTCACTGGATCCGCCGGAAAAGGGATGGAGGGAGTCAGGGAGGACACGGGGAGCGGATTGGCCACGGAGGAGGAGATCCGCGCCGTCCCACGCTGGATCCGTGCCGCCCCTGCCCGGAGACGTCCGTGCCGGAGGAGAGCCGCCCTGCTCCGTGCCGCCACCTCCTCAGGCTGGATCTCGCCGGCCGCTTGTAGGGGAGCATCACCGCTGTAGGGGAGCGCCGGATCCCGCCGCCTCCTCGCGAGAGCGCCGCTGCAGGGCCGGGCCATGAGCTCCGCCATGGGGGGCACGCGAGCTCCACATGAGAGGCAGCCTGCGCAGGGCCGCATGAAAGGGAGGGAGAGGGGCGCCGTTGTTGCGCCGGGAGAGAGTGGAGGGAGGGCCGGAGGGAGAGAGAGTGGAGGAGGGAGAGATCGACGGCGTGTGAGGGAGAGAAGGCGCCGCATCTGAGAGGTAGGGGCTGGCCGGGCCGGCTGGGGCTCTTAGCAGGCCGGCTGGCCGGGCCGCCAGTGGGCCTCCGGTTCTGTAGCAGGCCGTGCCGTGCCGGCCCACGTGCCTAGGGTAAGGCCTAGGCACGGCTTGCACATCCAGGCCGTGCTTGGGCCGGGCTAAAAAAACGGGCCTTGGGCCAGGCTGACGGGCTCGGGCTGTATGGCCATATATACTTGGCATGCATGCATCCCTCACAGGCTCACAGCTACCACCGGGCCACCAGGCACCAGCCATGTGAAGGAGTACGATTCGAAAGACTGCTCGGCTAGACATGACTCTCCGCCATTGGCGTCTTCTTCGTGTTCTCTCTCGGCCATTGGATGCCATGCCTAGCCAACCACAAGTGGACGACGACGGATGCAAAACTTGAATACCATGGCGATGGCATCATGGCACACACTGCTCACTGCTGAATCTGAAGACGAAATGAAGAGTCCTTGCAGTGGATGCAGCACGTGGGCGCTGGGGAATTGAGTCTGGCTGATCTGAGGCAGTGTTCGGCTGATATATAAATCGTTTATGCTGATTTATACAATAAATTTGTTGGGAGAGAAAAATACCAGCCCGTCTCCGCGTCTGGCTCATCACCACCGCCCCCGACATGACTGTCACGTCACGTGGACGGCCAACCAAAAGCCCGTAGCGACACGCCGTCCACAGACGACTGTGACAACCGGTGGTGGTGCGCTACGACGACCGATTGGTGTGGACGGGCCCCGGCGCGACGGCCACCATGACTGGAGCGTCGTGGTGCTGCAGCGAGCCTGCTGTCCCCGCCACCATGCACGCGCGGTGATGAGTGATGACAGCTTTGTGCTCTACGGCGCCAACGGGAGCGTGGTGTGGTCCACCGTACCAATAATAATAAATAATAAAAAGAATATTCCTTAGAGATGCTAACTGAGCGTGTCACTAAAAATCTAGCAGATGAGCTCATCCACATTTTTTGATCTTAGTCATTTAAGGATTATCACTATGTTATATTACACTTACTATTAATTATGATGATGATATAAGTGTGCCAATATGTTGATTCGTGTATGTTTTGTGTGCCAAATAGGATGGTAGTAGTGCTAATTATCAAAAAAAAATACTAAGTATCATGATAAAAATCGGTGTTAGTGCATATTTATTAGTGTATAATTACTTTTTTTATAAATAAAAATTATATTCTCGTTATATCCACTCAGGGGGCTCGTCCCGATGCTCACATGCCGCTAACAATAGCAACGCTCATCCGGTCATCCCTGTGTTATCTTAGACGCTAAGGGTCTATTTGGGACAACTCCACCACTAAAAAAGTGAATCTGAATATGAGATTCACCACTGAGTAGCTCCAGTAGTGAATCTGGGATCCACCAGGGAACCATTTAATGCCATCATTTAAAGTGTTACCAGTTTGACCGTTTAGATATGTCTACCGTTTAATTCGGTGACTAAGGCCTAAATTGAACGCAATCCCACCGTTTAACGTTTAAACGTGTGTAGACGACCGTTTAGATGCGTTTAGGCGAACACGGGGTCATCCCTACATCCCATTCATCTCCTACCTCTCAATCATCCCCTACCTTCGCAACCCCCCCCCCACACACACACACCACCCATATGTGTCATTCCTTCTCCACCCTCCCTTAATCCCAGTTGGAGGAGGAAGGCAATGCTTTACTCCATGGGTGGCTGTTTGGTCTAACCAAAACCGAGAAGTGATCGGTTCTTCGGTCTTAAAAACAGAGACCGATAGGTTAGTTTTAAAACTCAGGAGCAAGCAAGTTCGGTCTCGGTCATGATCAAACTAACCGGACTAGACAAAACAACCACTAAACAGCATAATTTGTAGCAAAATTAGCAATATGTTTCTGTTTCAAGGCAAAAATTACAATATATATATATAACCTATAGATTGAACAAAGTGATAAGAGTGATAGTTCATATCAACCTACTAGAATGAATATTACATCACTAATAATGGTCTAAAGTACATATTATATCAACAAAATCCAAATGTTCCGTTAGTTCAGTCACCCAAGGTATATACTAACCGTAAAACATTCGGATAGTCACTACTATAGAAAACGAAATGATTACACAGGCGGGCATCGTAACCGTCTCGGTCAAAAGGTCACGGTAAATGGGATTTTTCCGAGGCGGTTTGATGCCCGCCTCGGAAAATCAAACAAAAACAAAAAAGGAAAAACCCATGGACAGGCCCGCCGAGCCCATCCACGCGTCGTCGCCGGAGACCACGCCCGCCCTGGATCCACTGCCGGAGGACGAGACCGCCCTGGATCTGCTGCCAGGAAGCGCACCGGCCCTGGATTCGTCGTCGGGGGGCGCGCCCGCCATGGATCCGGCCGCCCTCGACAGGATCTAGCCGCCGGGGAGCGCGCCCGCCATGGATCCGTCCGCCCTCCACCAGAATCCGTCGTCGGGGTCACGCCCGCCATGGATCCAGCCGCCCTCCACCGGATCTAGTGACTGGGGGGTGCGCCCGCGATGGATCTAGCCACCCTCCACCGGAATCCGCCACCAGGGGGCACCCGCCATGGATCCAGCCAGATCCGAGGTGAGAGTGGGGCCGCGCCCACCACGCCGCTGCCAGAGGAGAGCCATGCTCGCCGCGCCGGAGAGACGAGCGAGGAAGAGGGAGAGGGAGAAGGAGAGGGGTGGCGACGCTGCTCGGGGAGGGGAGGGGGCACGGCGTTGCTCTGGGAGGGAAGGGGGCGCGGTGCTGAGAGAGTCGCGAGGGAGGGGAGGGGCGCGGCGCTGCTTGGTCAGAGGAAGAGGGAGAAAGAGAGGGTGAGCTTTAAGTGAAACCCTATGTTACATATTTATACTTGAGCGCCTACCCAGTGCCTCGCCACGCGAAGCCAGCCGTGCCGCGCCCCTGGCCGCAACCACGTGCTCGCCATGGACCGACAGAACGACGACCAACCACTGCGCTCGCGCCCCTGCCCCACCTGTGACCCGCCCTCGCGCAGCACGCCCCTCCGTGCCCTCGCCTCGTCCCGATGCCGAGCCATTGATGGCCCTGCCCGTCCAGTCCGCCATCGCCGCCGACCGCTGCTGCGCTCGCCCATGTCGCCTGGTCCCAAGGCCGTGGGACCGTTCGGCAGGACTTAATGCTCCGCTGCGGATCTGTAGGACTGATTTATTATGAGAGAAAAATATTGTTCCACGATTGAAAAAATAGCACTCAAGCTCAAGCAAACAGAACCGATCGAGAGGGAGAGAAGGTCGTGGCCTCTGTGTCAGGAGAGAGAGAATCTGCTGTTTATTCTTTTTCCAGAAAGATGCAATCTCGTAAATTCCGTATAAAATGAATCTGATTCTGATGTCCAACAATTGTGAAACAATTTTATTTAGAACCCTCGTTAGTATATATATATGCAGCGAATGTGTTTAATAATGTTGTGTTTAATAAACAATTGTTGTCACTATTTGTATATGAAAACTATGCTATATTCTTATAGGAAGTTCTTGTCCTCAATAAATCATGGAAAAATTAAAGTATGTTACACATGTTAGAATTAGCGTTCCTGCAAAGTTTCATGATTTATGGAGCTTATGTTTAGTAGTTACATGCAGATCTCTATTTCGGTTGTTTCAATTGTTTTAACTTTAAATGCCTCATTATAAACCCAAAATCTGTGAATTTTTTACAGTAGCTCTAACACTCCACTAGTTGCTTGTAGAAAACGTTACACACCTGTTTGAGCTTGCATGTGTGATTTGTAATTATCCCTTATTATGTGGAAGAAAAAGGGAGCAAAAAAGGGACGTCAATCTGACGGGCAAAAAACATAAAAGAAAATGGTAAAAGGGACAATAAAAATGAAAATAACGTCTTCTCGAAAAAAAAAACAGGGTGCCATGGATGGGCAAAAAGAAAAGAGAAAAACGAAATAAATATTAAAAAAAGTGGACAAGGGTCGTGGACTTATTTTGGAAATAAGAAGAAGCGAGTTAGAAGAAACGTTTCGTTCCTTTGTATTAATAGCAAAAATGTGTGCACATTGCACTGGAAATTTTTGCTTCAAGAAGCCTAGCTACCACGTCACCCTGCCCCCCTCTATCTAACACGTGTTGTAAAATTCTGTATTGTATCCTTGCCTACACCTATCAGCACTTCTTTAGTTCCCACCTAAAACTTTATACCTTATCATATCGAATATTTGATACATGCATAAAAAATAACTAATTACATAATTTACGACTAATTTGTGAGACAAATCTTTTAAGCTTAATTGGTTCATAATTTGACAATAAAGTGCTACAGTAACACATGCACTGATGATGGATTAATTGGGCTTAATAAATTCGTCTCGTGGTTTACTGACGGATTCTATAATTTATTTTTTTATTACTATCCAAACACCACATACGACACCTCCAAACTTTAACGCCTGAATCTAAACAAGTCTTGAGTCCGATGTCGCTAACTTCGTATCGTCCACCCAGCTTCCAACCTTCAGAGCTACGATGCACAAGGGAGTCCCTAGGTGGTGTTTGACTCTTTGTCGTCATTGCCCAACGATAGTGTTCACCGTTTTCCAATCGGCATTCAACAGACCTTCAGACACATCTGGGAGATTCGAATTTGGAGAACGTATTCAAATTTACTTGCTTAGCTTCTGCTCTTAGGATGCAGTCTTTTGAAGTAGGCATAGCTCTCTTCGGTGCGGCTGAGTGGTTTCCACCATGTAATTGGGAATTTATTTCCCAAATCTATGTACTCTGGTTCTAATGTTTTAATATATATGAACTTTCAAAAAAAAAAAAGGGCAGAAGAGAAGAGAATGCAGTAGAAAATCCCGTGATTGTGTGCACGCGTGACCCCAAGGTAAGTCCGCGCGGAGAACTGGATTTGCAGACGTCAAAACTTGAGAACCAAATTGGATTGTGCTGTATCGACATTCGGGAGGCCCCATGCAGTGGGCCCCATGAACAAGGGAGATGTGTGTGACATGCAGTGGGCCCCATAAAGAAGGGAGATGTGTGTGACGACGAGGCGGGTTCGCTGGAGCTTTGGAGCCAACCTGCTCCTCCTTGCTTCCGGTGCGGGTAGCACGTACGTACTGGATTTTTTATTCGAATTGTACAGTGAAAATGAGTGGATGGATCCTACTGGATTTTGCACAAGCAGCGGCTAGGTCCCGTCCTGGGCATGCAGGCGTGCGTCATGGACTTTTTCGTGCCACTCGAGTTGTGGCTTGGATGCTTATGCTGACCGTGGCTGTGGAGCAAGCATCCCTGCCCGCCAAGTTCAAAATTTCTCTCCTCCTCCTCCTTTGCTTTTTTTTTTAATATCTCCGATTGCTTTTGCTTGTTCGGTTCTTTAACTTGTGGCTGAATAGTTGTGATTATGAGTTCCCTCTTTAGAATTGCCCAACTCAATTTAAATGCCAAGGTTCTTAATTTGTGGAAATCTTCCTAGTTTTGTACTTATCATATACTTGTTGAAGCAGAGCTATGGATTTTCATTGTAGGGTTATGTGATTTGGGGATTTCTTTGGATTGGAACTTAAAAAAAAACAGATGTAATCTCATTACTCAACGTCTAACAAATCGTTAGCGACAATTACATGAACGGATTCAGGAATGGAACTAACAATTTGTTTCTCTCCTTGACTACACAAATGGCCCAGCGCAGCCAGCTTATGAGCGGCTCTATTATAAACCGGCTCTTAAAAGAGCACTCGAAACTAATGAAAGCGGAGGACACTAAAGATTTTATCTCAGTGATCAAAACACCTACAACAACATCATCATACTCGTTGGTGGCAATCGCCTGAACCACCATCTTCGCATCAGTCTCGACAATAAGCCGGCCGATCCCCAAATCAACAGCTGATTGAATCCCATGTAGACAAGCAATGAGTTCAACCTGAGAGGCGTTTAGGAGATGATCTATCTTCCCTCTCCCCGTAACAACCCCAGCTGCCTGACAATTTGACCCCATCTGCTTCCCAATTTGAATCCTTACTCGCAATGCATCTCAGTCTATTTCAACCGATTTGATTTCAATTTCAATTGACATGTGGGGCTAAAGGATCACGATGGAAAAAAATTCGGCGCAAGGAAGGAAACCAGCCCCCGGGTACGGATGACGGACTAGGGCCAAGAAATGAAGAGAAAATGACAGGTGAAGAAAGTTTTGCGGGGTTAGAGAAGAAAACGAGGACGAAATAGGGATAGTTTTGGAATAAAAAAGCAGGTTACAAGAAATGCTTTGCTCTTTAATAAAGATATATAAAGATAAATATAAAGATAAGAATTCAGGTCCGGTGAACCTTTCAAAAGATTGTGCACAAATCTTAAACTAATTTAAAATTAATTTAATATTTCCTTAAATTAATTACCCGCGGGTCCTGTTTGGACCTGACCCAACGCAAGCTCAGCCTGAGCCCAACCCATTGCCGATGCAAGCCCCGTCGAGGACTCGAGGCAACTTCCCTCGCCACCGTGCGGCCGTACCGTCTCGAGTACCAAAAAAATTTAGCACCATTAAAAAATAACTGCAGTGACATTTTTTTTGTGATAAAAGGTTACTTTTTTTCAAAGGAATTCAAGACAAGAATTTGAGTGCGGTTACAATCTCACATAAATGCTTCAGTAAAAAAATAGGAATCAAATTCAACCAAGCTGTTTTTTCATTTATATAAGCAGTCCTCGTTCTTCCATGTTGGTTTATTCCGATATCTGGATTCCCATCAATTTAGCACCATTTATTTACGATAATAATACCCTCAGGATGTCCGACCTTTCTCGACGGGCTTGCCTTCACACCTCGTGCTTGGCGCCAAAGGACGTGAAGGACACGGTGTAACACCTCTGGTGTTACGAGCTCGTTTAGCATCGCGATTTAGGCCTAAGTAAAAATTTCTGAAAACGGGTTTCTCGGATTTTTGATTTAAAACGTACTTAATGCGATGAGTGAATCTGGTGACTCAGTTTTATGGACTCGAATCAATGCCTAAGTTAAATTACTCAGTGCGTAAAGATATTTAGGAATGTCGGACAACAATTCTAGCCGATAGATAGCGAATGGTTTGTTCTATTATATTAAGCATGGAAACCGGCTTTTATAAATAAAATAAAATCTATTAATAAATAGAACGATATATGTATATAGCTTTTGAATCTAATTAAAATTCGAACTTTGTTGAAAAGCCTTGTCTAGTGATATGTTTTTACGTATAGACTCGTTTCAGTCCCTATGATATTTGGTAACGTATCCACGACAGCTGCCCGTCTGGCCGCCTCATAAATTCAACGTGATTAGAGTGAAAGCACGAACTGATGAGAGAGAGAGCGCAACAGCTTCATTTATCTTTCCTGGCGTACATCGTACTCGTTGCATGACAATTATTCATCATCTCGTCCATGCCACTGTTGTCCTGCGCCCGGCGCCTTGTGCAAGCGTCCTTGTTGCTGCTACGCTGCCACTGTCTTTTGCCTTTAAGAAAGATGGCCGGCCTGCTGCTCGCATCGTCCCGTCGCTCTGCAGAGCTGCCGAAGCACGCCGCGCTGTCCCTGCGTTAATGAAGTTGGACGAACCCTCGAGTTGTTTTCCTCCTTTTTCTATTTCTGCTTACCTCTGTCTCTGGTTGTCCTTGCCCTGCCACTGCTGTCTGCCTCTGTGCCGAGCCGGGCAACCGACGTGCCTACGCCTACACGTGTGCCACTGTTATTCAGTCACGTCGCATATCAATCCGTGCCAGACCTGTCTCTCCCTCCCTCCCCTTTTCCTCTGATGCACCGAGCCCTCGCAGCATCGACGCCAAGCCCCATACTCCTCCCTTTTCTTCTGGTTGCGTTGCTCTTCTCTGAGCCGCGCCGCCGCCACGCCTCCCGCGCCATTGGTGTCGCTGCGTAGGCACTGCTAGGACCCCTTCGCGGACGAGCGCTTGCCCCTTGGCTCTGCGCGGACCTGCTACTCCTCAGTGACCAGGCCGCAGTGCCCCGCCGTTGCTGCGCCTTCGGCCGTCGCCCGGCAACCACGCGCGAGTGCTGCCCTCCTTTCCCCGCGACTCGGTCCGGCGTCTACGCCTCGTCGAGCCACCCGATCCTCTAGCGCCACCCGCACGCACGTCGCCATGCCGCGCCTCTTGCCGTCGTTGTCGATTTTTCCTCCATCTCGAGAGGGTGCTCGTGTGCGCCGAGTCCGCGCACCTCCCCGCGGTGCTCCACCTCCGGCCGTAGCCCCACTGCGTTGCCCGTGCCGCGCCCCGCGCTGTCCTCCCGAGCGCCTTCCTTGTGTGCTCCATACCCCCCTCACCGTGGCCCGCACACCGCTTGGGAACGCCGTCGCTCCAAGCTACGACCGTAGTGCCCCTACCGTTGTCTGCTGCCGCTGGGCGCCCTAGCCGGCCGCCAGCGCTCGTGGCTGGACCGCCTCGGTCCGCGTCGTGGGCAGGCGAGCCAGTCGTAGCCGCGTACCTCCTCGCGCGGGTGCTCGTGCAACTTCTCGACGGGACTCTCGTTGTCGTCGTGCCTTTCCGATAGGGATTGGTCGCTGGCCGAAGCTCCTCTGCCCGATGCTCTGTTCGTGGAAGATGAAGAGAAGGGTAAGAAATGAGAATAGAATTAATACAGGGTCCTTATTGCTAAATACATGACTCATAAGAATAGTACACGCTGGACTGCTGGTTAGTTTTGTGAAAGCATAGGGGCGTTTTTGTGAAAGCATTGGACAGGCCGCGCGTGGGCTGTTTTGCTGGGCCACCGCCTGCGCCACGCCAGGCCGCGCTCGCTACGCCATGGGATGTGGCCTGTGGTCGCGCGCGCCCGCCCGCATGCTGGGCCGGCCGTGTGCTGCTCTCGCGCCCTGGGCCTTCCCTCCTAGGCCGGCCTGCTCCTACGCGCCCGCGTGGGCCGTCCGCGTCGCGCGCTGGGCCGACTGGTGCCACCTCCGCTAGGCCGGCCTTGTGCCGTCTGCTGCCTGGGCTTCACCATGGGCTAGTCTGCCTTGGGCGGCTAGGCCTCATGCGGCCCGTGGGTTGTTTTTCTTTTTCTGTTGAGTTTACTATTTTGTTTAAAATGGCTGAAGTTTGTAAATCCGTAATAAATCAAATAAAAATCATAAAATGTCAAACCAAGTTTGTTAGTCTCCTAAAATCATGATATATCTGCTAGTGTATTTGGTTCACATAGATTCAGTATGTTTTTAGGGTTGCTCTAATTATTTTAACCTGCTTAATATTGTTAAAAGGTGAGCTTGTAAGAATTTTCACGATAAATCGGTGATAGTGTTGACTCTAAAAACTTTATAGTAAATTACTAGTATTATTAGCTGCTCAATGTAATTTATGTAGCACCAGAGTAATTAGTTTGCTAGGTAGATAATGATGCCCTATTTCGAATAAAGATTAAATCGATAGAATGAAATAACGAAACAACTTGGGTTTGTATAACTAAAACAATTGTTGGGAAATGACGCCTTATTAGACAACATGGATAAGTAGCCTAAGTACGGTCGTCGTTAGAACTAGCTCATTAGCTTGAGTGGCGTAAATCGTATTTTTCGAGTCATGGTTGCAGTTGATTAACTATGTCTCTGCATTGCATCGCATTACATATAATGATAGGTACGTCGATGGATCGTGGAGTCATCTGGAGTATCGAAAAAGATGGTGTCTCGATGATCGTGTCATCAAGATGGAATGCTAACTTCTGATTATATTTTACCCAGGCAAGCCCCGGTGCATAACCCCTACTTTTCTGTACTTTAAATTATATTTGTGCATTAAGTTTTAAGGAGTTGAATGAAACCTACTTGATATATATCTTTATCCTATGAGTCTTACTAGTATGACAGGATCGTGTAGATTGCTATGCTACAGGACTCCGATAGAAGTCGAGTGATTGCCTGTCATTCGCGAGAGATAGGAAATATATTACTATATTATTATCACTTGGAAAATATAAATGGTGGAAAGGAAAATGGTGATCGGACAGGAATATGGTTTGGGTATTGGTGGGTGTAAGAGGTTGTGTCCTGCGGCCACAGGGCACAGCTTGGTTACACTGCTTTCTCTGTCTGTATCGGTTAAGGACCGGCCGTTGCATAAGACGCTAGGCAAGTCACAGACTTATTATCCCGAGCACATACTTGGGTATGGGCGCTTGGAAGACTTGTTACTCTCTTGTCATGGGTTCCGGCTCTTTTCGGACCGACTGTCTTGGTGATTTTTGGGTTAGGAGGTCCTTACACCGCACTGAGTCCGGGACTCAGGGGCGGGGGCTTAGAGTCCAAGTTTGAACGGGGACCTGGACCCCATGACAGGAGGGTGGTAGGTTGGTCCTGCTTGTGCCCGGGGTACAAGCGGGGTGTGTGTTTTCGGGGTACCCAGCTGGGGGCATTGATTCGCGAACCACCGGACGATCCGGTATGGCTTGTCTAAACTCTAGCAGCATAGTAAGAACTGAAAGATGAAAGATAGAAAAAGGAAATCTGATTGCTTATCACTGCTTGAAAGTAACACAGGTGCTTACATAGAATGGTTAGTTAATGAACTAATGTGGCTGTTAATAAAAATTGAATATAAGGACGCACGATTAGTAATGCTTCCTGTAGATGTAATAAACCCACAAGCCAGATAGCCTTGCATATCCTTGGAGTCTTTTCTTTCCTCCTGTCGGGTAAGTCTTGTTGAGTACAATTGAGTACTCAGGGTTTTATTTCCCTCTGTTGCAGGTGACAGGTGGATGCTAGAGCTAACTCTTATGTGTGGATTCCTCCTGGTGGGCTCAGAGAGGATTTCCTTTATGCTGCGATCATAGTTTTCATTTATAACTCTCACTAAATGTTTTCTAAATAAAAGTTTTATAATCTGATGTCATAGTTTATAGATCAATGATTCATCATGTCATGATTAGACAATTATTTCCGCTGTAATTCTGATATATGTTTATATTCCGTTGTTCAATTAAATTATTCATAACTCTGATAATATGATTATATTCCGTTGTTATAATAATAAATAGTATGCTCTGATATTGTATTAAAAGTGATGTAAGAAATGGTTAAGAATAATGTAAGCTTTATTCTCTCATTTGTGATCCTGATGAAAAATGTGGATTTTCGGGTTTTAAATGGAGTGTGCCCGATGGAACTGAGTAATTTTATGTCATCTCTTGGGTATTTAGGGTCTAATGGAAGATGAGTACTCCGGTGAGACATTAGATTAGATAGTTCTGCCACACACGGCTGCCCCTCGCACCCCGTGCCTCGCGCCAAAGGACGGGACGGACGCGGCTGCCCCCGCGCCTTGCATCACATGCCCTCGCCCGCGCTCTGTTTAGCAGTTACATGCAGATATCTATTTCGGTTGTTTCAATTGTTTTAATTTTAAATGACTCATTATAAATCCAAAATCTCTGAAAATTTTTACAGTGGCTCTAACACGCCACTAGTTGCTTGCAGAAAACGTTTCACACCTGTTTGAGCTTCTATGTGTGATCTGCAATTATCCCTTATTATGTGGACGAAAAAAGGCGGAAAAAAGGGACGTCAGGTGGACGGGCAAAAAAAACCAGAAAAGAAAATGGTAAAAAGGACATTAAAAATGAAAATAACGTCTTCTAAAAAAAACAGGGTGCCATGGATGGGCAAAATGAAAAGAGAAAAATGAAATAAATATAAAAAATAAAAGTGGAGAAGGGTCGTGGACTTATTTTGGAAGTAAAAAGGAGCGAGTTATAAGAAACGTTTCGTTCCTTTATATTATAGCAAAAATGTGTGTACGCTGTCACTGAAAATTTTTGCTTGAAGAAGCCTAGCTACCACGTCACCCTGCCCCCTCTATCTAACACGTGTAGTCGAATTCTGTATTGTATTTTCTTTTCACAAATATCTGAGTCATGTATACTAATAATCATCAGATATAAGTATCGCTCTTTCGCATATACGTATTTGTCTACGTAATAATGATATATACTCAATATATATAGACGATAATAATACTGTGCGGACGTCCGTCCCGTCCGGACGGACCCGCACATGAGAATGACGCAGCCGAGCGCCGCGCCTCCCATGCCTTATCCCATTCCGTCCGTGACCCCCCGCGCCCACTCGCTCGCCACTCTCTCCACGCTCCACTGCACCCACTCGCTGTCGCGCCGCGCGCCGTTCTCCAGGCCAGGTCACTACCGCCACTCCCTCCCTCCCTCCCCTCCGCGACCCCATCGGAGACGAGGATGACGGCAGCGGCTCCAACGAGGTAGGTCGGTTCTTCTCTGGATCTAAGCGCTCCTCCTCCTCCTCTGAATCTGAGGGACGCGGCAGTGGCTAGGGTTCCGACGAGCTCTGCGGTCATATTCCCTTCTCCCTCCGGCGAGCTCGAAGATGATGGGCCAGGGGCTGTTTCGTACGCTTTTTTGTTGTTTCTCCGGCGTTGCAATGGGTGTTTTGGGATGTTGGCACCGTTGATTTTTAAATATTGCAATGTGATTTTTTGGGTTGGTGCAACAGATGTTTTTGCGATGTTGCGGCACTATTGTTTGAGATGTTGCAGTACATAATTTTCGATGTTGCAGTACATATTTTTTCGATGTTGTAGTACTGTTGACACCAAAATTTGGTAAGAAAGGAGGGATCTCGGCTAATGGCATCACAGTTGGCCAAATGTGTATTTTTATTCAGTGGAGCTGTCCGAGTGCACATGGATATATTTCGAAGACTTCGGACCAATCAAGATAAAGATAGAGGGTGACAAGTTCAATTGGAAGAAGCCAGCTAGAATATATATTATTTAATTATTAATCAAGTCGTGCATTAGAGAAAGCATCTCCAAACACACGGTTATCATTGGTCTGCATGTTGCTTGTATGTACGTACACTTGTAGGAGTCAAGAGAAAGAAGAAACATGCCTGCGCATGTGTTCAACAGACTTGGAAGGCCAGACACGTTCTTGTTTATTCTAGATTTGGAAAAGATTATAAAAGGCCATGGCATCAGCAGCGTTGGCCTGGGCGTGATGAAACCTATTTGTGTACGGATACGGGAGTATGCCGAGGAGAAAAGTTCTGTTGCAGCATGATATGTTGATAACATTTGACCAGGCTATACGAGGAAAATATTTGGATGGAGACATGAAGCTTCTTGATTAAAGATAGAGTCCATGCATGAAGGAAATAATACAGACTCCTGGTTGCCGACGTAGTGAAGATGCAAGTCAATAAAGATGCGTCCAAGCAAATGCATACGTACATGTTACCAGGCCACTGTGGAGAAGATTTCCAAGTTCGGCCGATCAAGGAAAGAGAAGTTGTGTTTGCACGAGACTCTGGAGAGTACATTGCTTGCATGGTCGATCAAATAGAGATTAATTAGGAATATTTTATTCCGTTTGCTTAATAAGCAAGGACACGCACGTATCCAATTTGTCGGCAAAGATTCCACGTGAAGGAAGTTAAACGTCCATGTATCTTAATATTTTTTTCTGTTTAGATATTTCTTTGAGACAAGTTTTGTACGCTGTGAACAGCAAGAAGTCATTAGCCCAGGGAACAAATATAAACCCCCGGCCATTGTAATAGACATCCAATCAATCAATACCAATTACTTTTTTTGGCTTTACGCCAACCCTTAGGAGTAGGAGTAGTGTAGATCTCGGCGAGTTCTTCAATAAGCAGGGCTACATCGGTCCGGCCGACCTCCAGCTTGTCTGTAAGTACCGTCATGGCTTATACTTCTGTTTGTAAGGCTGCATCGGTCCGGCCGATCTCTTGCGAGCTCTTGTATAAGCTAGTTATCGATTCTCGTCTAGTTCAAGTACGGCTGCATCGGTTAAGTTCAACCTCCACTGCTCGAATTAGATTAAGGTCAAGTTATCGGCTCTACCTAAGGGTGGCATCCTTCGGGTAGATTCATTAAGTTATCGATCTTGCTGATGTTCTTATTGTCATTAGTTTCAGCAATATCAACCTGTCCGATCGAGATCGATCTAGACCAGCCTCACATCATTTTAGTCCCTCGTTTATTTTGTTACATTGCGACGGCTCTTACTTTAAACGATGGATTATGTTTCATCGGCTGTACTACTTCGATCTTGATCATACATAGTACGCGATTAAGGCGTGTCTGATCTTGAGAAGGTTTACTAGCTAGTCGAATCTGGTCTATAGCTCGCTATTATGGATGTAATGATCCGGTCGATCCCCATTGTTAGTACTTTAGATCGGAGGATGCTAGTTGGTAGATTTACTTTCGACCATGCATGACCCTGGCTGTTTGCTATGCCTGCATCGGCCAAATAGTCGACCACCTATGCTTTAACGCCTACGGTGTGTCTCCATGATTATGTTAAATGTGAATAGATCTGTTTATTTTAAAGGTTTGATTTGTTGTCTTTATTATGGCTGCTATCGATCCAGTCGAACCCCACTGTTAAAGATAACAGGTTAGGTCTGATGAGTTCATAGATCTGTCCATGTTAAATAGTCGATTGTTCACATGTTGTAGTCCCTTTTCTACCTGAATTGGCTATTTCAGCCGATTCGCTTGTGCTTTCACACATATAGCATGTCTTTAAGAAAACCTATTAATATATAGACGGTTTTATGGATTCTTCAGTTTTAGTTTGTTATTATCATCATAGCTGCCGTCGATCCGGTCGAACCTCACTGTTGATGGTAACAGATTAGATTCAGAGTGTTTGTAGATCTCTTTAGACTAGACAGTCGATTTGTTCGCATGTTATATCCTTTCTCGTTAGATTCATCGGCTCAATGCTTTACATTGGTAATATCCACCTAGCTGATGATTTTACTTATATCTGCGTGCATTGTACTTGTCATCATAAAATCAATCGCAACACATGAGCTTTACAGCCGATTTCTTCGTGTATCGGCTATTTAGTCGATTTTCCCATCTGGCTGCTCCTAAAGTGGCACACTTGGAACTGTCTGGATAAAACCGGCATATTCCACCTTAAATTACTGATAAACTTTCTCTCATTGTCAATTACAGGTCAAATTGACTGCACGCCTTCGGAAATTCATAGCGTCGACTAGTCCTGCGTTGAAGCCAAGCGGATCTCTGGGCTCATCCTAAGCAGACCCTTCTGGCTTGCTGTGTGCCAGGCGCATCGACACGTTTTTGCGCCGACACACGTTCTGGCACGCCCAGTGGGACCACAGTCCTTTGATTAGAAGTCAGATACTCATCAGGCTATGTTTCATCGACAAGGTTCGGCCAAGAGAAGTGAAGAAGTGCAAATACAATGTTATCCGATTACCTCCTAATCACTTTAATGGCCGATGTTAGTCTTTATTCATCCATCTACCAAGGCGCGAGCAATTTTCATCTACGAGAATTCATATAAGCCAGGATCAGGATTTTTCTTGAGCCAGAGGTCATTGTCAAATATAGCGAAGGAAACCAGAGGCCACGTGCTGCTGTTGGAATCTACGTCAAGCACGGGAAAGATTTTTAGAATTTATCACTTTTGCTTCCACAAGGTGAAGAAATATCCAAAGCAGTGGAGATTGGATTTCTTTCTTGTTGTATCAGCACGAAGATTGAGGAAGTGGACATTTATGGGTGGGACACGAAGTAAAATTCCTCATTCATCTGATGTCAGATTTACAGTACAGACAATGATTCATGGAACGAGATTGATGAATTCGGCTAAATAATTAGAGCTGAACCTAAGAACTATTCTGGAAATGTCAATCTGTATTGCCAAAATTTGCCACTGCACCTAGCTTGCAAAAGCTATCCTGTTGTGAGTGTCAACACTCCAAGTGATAGGCTCATAAAGATCAAAAGCTGCTGCCCTGCACTCCACCGCTCAAGCAATTATTGTCCTGTTTGGCTACCTCACTTCCATTAATTGCTCCCTTATCGACTTACATGCATCGGCTGTTTGTTAGCCGATAATTGTTTGGCTACATGCCAACAAAGGAAGACCATGCACATATGAAAGGATGTACAAGAAAATAAATAGAGTTATGGAGTTGGTGACGTGGTCCACATATAAGCAAGGCAGATCTACAGATCGTTCCGGCTTGTTGCATGTCCACCCGGCACGGCTACCACATTTTCGCACCGACAACTTCAACTTATGACAGCCAATGACACGCATGTCAATAAAAGCCGATGAGGTCTTTTACTGCAAGCAGCCAAGAATCAAAAGTCCAGATATATAGAGATTGGCTGGGGGGGCCAGTACAGGCTCAGTTTCCACTTCAGCTGATGCATCAGGTGATGAAGCCATTTGGCCTGGCAGACACGATGTGGCCGGCTCAAGTAGAGCTACCACCAGCAAAGGTACTTCAGTAGTGGATGACCGCGTGCGACGTGAAGAGCTCGGATACGCAGGTGGTGCTCTGAACGCACAATCGGCTATCTAGAGCCGATGCAGCCACCATTGGCTAAAACTTGCTGCTGAAACAGGAAAAGGATGGAAACAGAAATACTTTGAGCAGTTTGAGTCTGAGTTATTGATGTCGCTGACCATATTTGGATGCTATGCGCATGCATGTGTCAGCAAATCCAGGTTCATTACGTTTAAAGTTAAGGAAGATGTGCGTGCATTACTCGGAGGAACATGCACGTACAAACAAGAGCCAAGTTTTGAAGCCGATAGCCGATAGGGTCTTTAATTGGACCATCATTTCTCATCGAGAGGAAGGAAAGTTCGTCGGCTCCTTAGGTTAAAATAATTCAAAGCTAGCGCCAACTAAACCGGAAAGAAAGAGTCCGGCTCGAAGAATACTGTATGTAGAAAAGAAAAGGAAAGGATCACGTACAGGAGGAGATAGAGTCGGAAGTAGATTTGAGCAAACAAAGTTGGAAGCTGCCTGTATGTGTTGGCGTCAAGTTGTGAAATGTACCAACCATCAGATAGCAGATCGATAGAGGAAGTAGGCAAGCCGCAGCCGCGAGACCTCTCATCGGCATCGTCGTCATTAAACATCTGATCGCTTGATTCTGATCGCTGATCGCGGAGCGGCACGGTGGAACCTCCTTGGCTGTTCTGATGCCTCCTGCAAGACGAAGAATAGGATTTCTGAGATCAGTTGTGCGCTTGTGGGGTTATCGTCTTGATGAGAAATTCGAAGTCTCCTGCCAGAAAGATCAGAGGGATGTTGCCCATCACTGAGTACAGAATAGCCGACGAAATTATTGAAACTGATATTTTGACCAGTTCAATCAGCGATCTGCTTTCCAGCTAATGAAGATTGATCAGTGACAAGGGAAGAACAATTAATCGGTAGCTTGCCGATGGGGTCTCCCTCTCAACGTTCTGTAAATACAACAGAATGATTATATTACTAGGTCGCAGAAGCCAGAGAACACACCGCTGACGACGCTCACGATTTCCCAGCAAGGCTACAGTTATACCACCGGATGCCAACCTCGTTCCATGGCTTACCGAATCAACCGATTTGTCCAGGACACGTTTGCATCTGGTGTGTCAGTGTCGCTTCAAGACGGATCACACCCGGCCGCCTCGGTTTGCACGTATAGCCGATAAGTTTAGGAATCATCAAGATTATGACTGCCGATCAAATTAAATATTGGCTCTAAGTATTCAAGAGTGCTCGGCGCTACTTTGATGCATGCTGCCTTGACGCACATGATTATTTGTTTGGCCTAGCTACGAAGGTGAAATATTTAAGACAGAGAAAAAGGTTAATTGGTTCGGTTAAGGAAAAGAGGGAATCATCTTGGAATGTTTGATCAATGGAAATATTTTATTAAAGCCGATTAGCTTTAGTGTTAATCATGGCTATTAGTTGGAAGATGATTGAAGGTTCAGCCTTGATCGGACATATTACATTGGTGCCTGGCCTCTCCGTTACTTAATCATGTCTAGATGAAAGAGATAGCAGCATCAACAGATGTACCTATAGAATACATGCAAGCAAGTGTCAGGAAGCAGGTTTTCCACAGCAAGGATGTACGTGCCTGAAAGTTGAAGTATATCGGACTCAAGAACTCGGCCGGCCTGCTTATTATGCCAACGCGCTTCAATCTAGATCGGCTTTGCCTCCAGGACATCGATGAGACGATGTTTCTCGAAGAAGCGCGACCCATGAAGTTCAGAATTGTCTACATGAGGAGAAACAAGGAGTCCAGACACCACATGATTATCAAGTAATGATTATTTATTGGATCTAATTGTTATCGGCTAGGTGCATTAAATAATGTTCGGCATATCGGGTGATTCATAACCAAGCTGATACACAATTGCGTCATGTGAAAGTAGCCGATAAGCAGAGGAGATATTTTTTCCAATTACCTCATCATCGGCTGAATAATTTTGATGGCAGTAAGTATCACATTCCCTAGACTCATGGCGAAAGAATTGAGTTGATAAAGATGATAGCTGATCACTTGCTGAAATGAAATCGGCTGCGAAGCTAGCAAATCTCTTCACGTAAGCTGAAAGGAAAGAGCTAGCACGTTATAGTACCATACATACATAAATACATGTCGACATACAAAGGAAGAAGCTAGCAAGTATGTGTACGCTCATACATGGTATATGCCTCTCAAAGCTCAGAAGAGATCATGTACAGAAAAACAACTCGCTATTCTGCTCAAGGGCCAAGGACATGGCTTACAACCAGTTCAGCAATGTCGATGTGTACATGACAAAATCGCGAGAAAAGTCAAGCCTACAGGATCTAACTACATGGTCTTGGCTGATCCTTAAATATTACGTGGAGGCGTACTTGAACCAGTCAGAGATAATGGAGAGCCAACGTACGTCCATTAGCTCCTCATACTAGTACATCCGCACATTGGTTCTTCATGAAGAATAGGAGAGCCGATCACCGAACAGGAGAGCCGATCGTCCTATGCCGGAACCTATAGCACCACAACTAAGGCAAAAGTTGGTGCCATTGGCCATAGACCCGCCTCGCTCGTCGCGTTCGGCTCCGACGACGACGCCTTCCATGATGTCTCCAACAAGGTGAAGATCTGCCCTATTGATAGCTTGATGAGGTCATCATGACGTCATGGCTATGTCATATCTCATCATCATCACCACAACCGAGAAGACGCGTGCAAAGAAGCTCGGTAACGAGTTCGATTGTATTACTACGGAGCAGTAGCGCTAATGGAGAAGAAGTAGCCGTGGTCGAGATCATGCAGCTGGAGCTCAGTCAGTTCGGCCTCATCATCTACAACACTAACGTAAAACAGTTGGAGGATATACCAGGACACGAGTGCTTCTCCCATCTGAATCAGAAAGACGCAGCAGGAGGTATACAGAGATCGGTTCACAAAGATGCTCATCGGCTCACAAGATAATCAAAATGTCAAGCCAATGATATAAGAAGCAAGAATTATCAGACTTATAATAATAGCCGATCGATCAAGGCCAAAGTTCTAGAATAATATTCAGTATGAAAAACATCGGCAATCCAAGAGGTCACAAGTCAGAACATCTGTGCGCTGTTGGAATCCGAAGGCGTCGCGGTGATAAATGGAGCAGCGCTGTACATCAAGAAGGGTACATGATTCATGGGCCTTATGGGCATTCTTAACTTCTACTCGTTCATCGGCTCCTCCGGGGTGGACGTCCGATTGAATTGACTAGTTTGGTCTCGCCGGTAACTACATCACATTGATGCTCGGCCGCTTTATTGCCGGCGCTGGCATGGTTACGACCGAGAAGCCTGTTACTCCTCATGTGGTCTATCAGGATCCTGCAAATACTTGTCCAGGTTGAACGCAGAGGTGTGAATGCATGCAAGAATGACACCGCCGCTTCCGACTTCTTCGGCGACAACCAGGGATGTCACGAGCTGTCAGAATTCGCCGAGAAGGTCGTAGAGTACACAGGGTAATCAGGCTCGGAGTGGGGAGGAGTGGGGAAGCTTACATGCAAATATGAGGTACATGCTCGCATATTATTCTTTATTCGTCGCTTTTCCTATTACTTGTGAACAATCTATCATAGGAAAAACATGCTATCTAAGTAGTTGATGAGTGATATATGGTGTGATGAAAGAAACATTGTTTCTTTTTTAAAGTACTTGGGGAATTTTCTTACAAAAAAAATCAAAATCAATAGCTTAGTCTCCTCAATGATGTTGAAATTCCTACCAAGGCCATATGTTAGTTTCATTAAAAACCTTCCGCATAATCTGCTTACTTTGTATTGAGTTTTGTCAAGTCGTGTTGACCCTTGTTAAGAGATTTATCATGCTCCCAAAATCAAGATCACGTACACGCCACATATATGTGCTGCTTCTGGACTGGAAGTACGCAAAAACATACTTTTCGTCCACCCCAAAATGTTCTGCTCCTACACTGAGAGGAGGCAAAAAATATATTTGTTAGGATTTATCAAAATAAATGCTCCAAATTCTTGATGATATTTATCTCAAAAGTTTGTCAAAAAAGAGGCATGGGTTATACAGAAATAAACAAAAAAAATGGGCAAAAAGGTCCGAAGTAAAAAAATAAAGAAAAAGAAAAAAGAGAGATGAAAATAAAGATAGCCCATATTCTCGCAAAAACATTCCACAAGAGAGAAATATGTTTCAAAAGAACATAGTAGAGTTAGGTTAGCCAATAAATATTCCATACACATACACATCTTGATCTAAGAGTACGACACTTCCCTCCTTAGATCTTGGGTTTGACCTTACAATATATGCAAGGTGAGTATGCTACATATTTTGTCCCTACCCAAACTCCACATAAGCTTTTTAAAAGTAGAGTGAACAAAGGCGAAACAATGTCTTGGTGAGAAACTATACACATTGAATGATCTGAGAGTATTATTTGAGGAGCAAAGCTATGTTTTAATTTAAAAATCTTTAAAAACCTAAGTTTTCTGAGCAGGAGAAGTGATGATGACTGGATTCTAATATGTTCCATTCCTCAACCACCCAAGATGATATGATGGACACTTCAAAGTTCACATGTGTGGGCAAGGACTGGAATAAGGTAAAATGACTCGAAGCATGATCAACGCTCAACATGTGAAGAATATCTCTTTATCGTCGGTTAGTCACGAGCAATTAATGGCCAACGACAAGAATGAAAGTGTATGATCAAATGCTGGGTATCAGCAAGCAGATTCTACAAGAAGGCCAAGCCAATCAGGCTGCACGTAACAAAAGGAGATGACCGGGCTCATCAATTGGCCCAGCTTACACATGACGGAAAATAAAGTATGGCCGACTGCTGCAATTAGATCAGATCAAGAAAGAAGATTATTGGACCGAAATAGTTCGGAGCATGAAAATTCATACTCTAAACTAGGGGGGCTTGTGTTGACACCAAAATTTGGTAAGAAAGGATGGATCTTGGCTAATGGCATCACAGTTGGCCAAATGTGCATTTTTATTCAGTGGAGCTATCCGAGACCAATGAAGATAAAGATAGAGGGTGACAAGTTCAATTGGAAGAAACCAGCTGGAATATATATTATTTAATTATTAATCAAGTCGTGCATTAGAGGAAGCATCTCCAAACACACGGTTATCATTGGTCTGCATGTTGCTTGTATATACGTACACTTGAAGGAGTCAAGAGAAAGAAGAAACATGCCTGCGCATGTGTTCAACAGACTTGGAAGGCCAGGCACGTTCTTGTTTATTCTAGATTTGGAAAAGATTGTAAAAGGCCATGGCATCAGCAGCGTTGGCCTGGGCGTGATGAAACCTATTTGTGTATGGATACAGGAGTATGCCGAGGAGGAAAGTTCTGTTGCATCATGATATGTTGATAACATTTGGCCAGGCTATACAAGGAAAATCTTTGGATGGAGACATGAAGCTTCTTGATTAAAGATAGAGTCCATGCATGAAGGAAATAATACGACTCCTGGTTGCCGACGTAGTGAAGATGCAAGTCAATAAAGATGCGTCCAAGCAAATGCATACGTACATGTTACCAGGCCACTGTGGAGAAGATTTCCAAGATCGGCCGGTCAAGGAAAGGGAAGTTGTGTTTGCACGAGACTCTGGAGAGTACATTGCTTGCATGGTTGATCAAATGGAGATTAATTAGGAATATTTTATTTTGTTTTCTTAACAAGCAAGGACACGCACGTATCCAATTTGTCGGCAAAGATTCCACGTGAAGGAAGTTAAACGTCCATGTATCTTAATATTTTTTTTTGTTTAGATATTTCTTTTGAGACAAGTTTTGTACGTTGTGAACAGCTAGAAGTCATTAGCCCAGGGTACAAATATGAACCCCCGGCCATTGTAATAGACATCCAATCAATCAATACCAATTACTTTTTTTTGGCTTTACGTCAACCCTTAGGAGTAGGAGTAGTGTAGATCTCGGCGAGTTCTTCAATAAGCAGGGCTGCATCGGTCCGGCCGACCTCCAGCTTGTCTGTAAGTACCATCATGGCTTATACTTCTGTTTGTAAGGCTACATCGGTCCGGCCGATCTCTTGCGAGCTCTTGTATAAGCTAGTTATCGATTCTCGTCTAGTTCAACTACGGCTGCATCGGTTAAGTTCGACCTCCACGGCTCAGATTAGATTAAGGTCAAGTTATCGGCTCTACCTAAGGGTGGCATTATTCGGGCAGATTCATTAAGTTATCGATCTTGTTGATGTTTTTATTGTCATTAGTTTCAGCAATATCAACCTGCCCGATCGAGATCGATCTAGACCAGCCTCACATCATTTTAGTCCTTGCGACGGTTCTTACTTTAAATGATGGATTATGTTTCATTGGCTGTACTACTTCGATCTTGATCGAGCATAGTACGCGATTAAGGCGTGTCTGATCTTGAGAAGGTCTATAGCTCGCTATTATGGATGTAACGATCCGGTCGATCCCCATTGTTAGTACTTTAGATCGGAGGATGCTAGTTGGTAGATTTGCTTTCGACCATGCACGACCCTGGCTGTTTGCTATGCCTGCATCGGCCAAATAGTCGACCACCTGTGCTTTAACGTCTACGGTTTGTCTCCATGATTCTGTTAAATGTGAATAGATCTGTTTATTTTAAAGGTTTGATTTGTTGTCTTTATCATGGCTGCTATCGATCCGGTCGAACCCCACTGTTAAAGATAACAGGTTAGGTCTGATGAGTTCATAGATCTGTCCATGTTAAATAGTCGATTGTTCACATGTTGTAGTCCCTTTTCTACCTGAATTGTCTATTTCAGCCGATTCGCTTGTGCTTTCACACATACAGCATATCTTTAAGAAAACCTATTAATATATAGTCGGTTTTATGGATTCTTCGGTTTTAGTTTGTTATTATCATCATAGCTGCCATCGATCCGGTCAAATCTCACTGTTGATGGTAACAGATTAGATTCAGAGTGTTTGTAGATCTCTTTGGACTAGACAGTCGATTTGTTCGCATGTTATATCCTTTATCGTTAGATTCATCGGCTCAATGCTTTACATTGGTAATATCCACCTAGCTGATGATTTTACTTATATCTGCGTGCATTGTACTTGTCATCATAAAATCAATCGCAACCCATTTAGTCGATTTTTTCGTCTGGCTGCTCCCGAAGCGGCACACTTGAAACTGTCTGGGCAAAACCGGTATGTTCCATCTTAAATTACTGATAAACTTTCTCTCCGTATCAATTGCAGGTCAAATTGACTGGCACGCCTTCGGCAATTCGCAGGTTCGACTAGTCCTGCGTTGAAGCCAAGCGGATCTCTAGGCTCATCCTAAGCAAATCCTTCCGGCTTGCTGTGTGCTAGGCGCATCGACACGTTTTTACGCCGACAAGTGCATATTTTTCAATGTTGCAGTACATGTTTTTCGATGTTGCACTACATATTTTTTTCAATATTGCAGTATATATTTTTCACTGTTGCAGTACATGTTTTTCAATGTTGCAGTGCATGTTTTTCAATGTTGCACTACATATTTTTTTCAATATTGCAGTATATATTTTTCACTGTTGCAGTACATGTTTTTCAATGTTGCAGTGCATGTTTTTCAATGTTGCACTACATATTTTTTTCGATGTGGCAGTATTTATTACCCGATGTTGCACTACATAATTTTTCTATTTGTTTTGCAATATTGCAGTTGAAGTGTTTCATGCTCTTTTGGGATAGGGATGCGGTTGGGGAATGGGAGAACAGGGGCGCGGTGGGGAGCGAAGGACAGGGGCGGGTTCCGTTCTATGCGAGGAGGAGGGGGGTTTCCATAAAAGGCCGATGTGCGAACGCACTCACATGCTGGACGTCCGAGCGCTAGAATCACCTGTATATATAATATACATACACGACGTAGTAGTAAAGATTTCCAGAGAATGTCGACGGCTTCCAACCTAGAATGTGAAAGGTTTCAAAGGGAAGGCCGGAAGGGAAGAGAAGAGAATGCAGTAGAAAATCCCGTGACTCGGGGTCTGTGTGTGTGCACGCGTGTCTGTCACCCCTGTAGTGCTGTACCGAGAGGCCCCATGCGGTAGGCCCCATGAACAAGGGAGATGTGTGTGGCGTGGCGAGGCGGGTTCGTTGGAGCTGTGGAGCCACTCGAGTTAGCTTGGATCCTTATGCTGGGCCGTGGCTGTGGAGCAAAGCACCACTGCCCGCCAAGTTCAAAGTTTCTCTCCTCCTCCGTTGCTTTTGCTTGTTCGGTTCTTTGACTGTGGCTGAATAGTTGTGATTTATGAGTTCCAACTTTAGCATCGCCCAACTCAATTTAAATGCCGATGTTCTTAATTTGTGGAAATCTTCCTAGTTACGTACTTACGATATACTCGTTGAAGAAGAGCTATGGATTTTTTTTTTTTTTTTGTCTTTGTCAAAGATGGAGGGCTAACCGTGGAGATTAGGTGAGTGCTCTTCCGCCAATTCCCGATTTTAAAGGGTTCCGGTTTCATGAGGTTGATCAAGGGAAATTTGTTTTTTTTTTTTTGGAGGTGTTTCATTGTAGGGCTATGTGATCTGGGGATTTCTTTGAATTTGAACTTTTTTTTGAAACTAGGTGTAATCTCATTACTCAAAGGCTAACAAGTTGTTAGCGACAATTACATGAACAAATTCAGGAATTCAGGAATGGAACAATTTGCTTCTCTCCTTGATTACACAAATGACCCAGCGCGGCCAGCTTATCAGCGGCTCTATTACAAACCCGGCTTTTAAAGGAGCACTCGAAACAGACGAAAAGCAGAGGACACTAAAAACCATATCTCAATGATCTAAACACCTACAACAGCATTATCATGCTCATTGGTGCCAATTGCCTGAACCACCATCTTCGCATCAGTCTCGACAATAAGTTGGCCGATCCACAAATCAACAACTGATTGAATCACATGTACACAAGCAATGAGTTCAGCCTGAAAGGCATTTAGGAGATAATCTATCTTCCCTCTTCCTGTAACAGCCACATCCCCTTCGTCTCAGATAAAAGAACCCTAGCTGCCTGACAATTTGATCCCATATACTTCCCAGTTTGAATCCTTATTCGCAATGCATCTCGGTCTATTTCAACCGATCTGATTCCAGTTTCAATTGACATGTGGTGCTAAAGGATCACGATGGACAAAAATTGGGCGGAAGGAAGGAAATCAGCCCCTGGGTGCGGATGACGGACTAGGACCAAGAAACGAAGAGAAAAATGACAGGTGAAGAAAGTTTTGTGGGGTTAGAGAAGAAAACGACGGACGAAATAGGGATAGTTTTGGAATAAAAAAGCAGGTTACAAGAAATGCTTTGTTCTTTAATAAAGATATAAAGATAAGAGAATTCGGGACCGGTGAACCTTTCAAAAGACTGTTCACAAATCTTAAACTAATTTAAAATTAATTAAATATTTTCTTAAATTTAATTACCCGCGTGTCCTGTTTGGGCCTGACCCAACGCAAGGTCAGTCTGAGCCCAACCCATTGCCGATGCAAGCCCCGTCGAGGACTCCAGGCAACTTCCCTCACCACCGTGCGGCCGTACCGTCTCGAGTACCAAAAAATTTAGCACCAGTAAAGAATATAACTGCAGTGACATTTTTTTGTGATAAAAGGTTACTTTTTCAAAGGAATTCAAGACAAGAACTTGAGTGCTGTTACAATCTCACATAAATGCTTCCGTAAAAAAAATAAGAATCAAATTCAACAAACCTGTTTTCATGTATAAGCAGTCCTCGTTCTTCCATGTTGGTTTATTCCGATATCGGGATTCCCATTAATTTAGCACCATTAATTTACGATAATAATACCATCGGTACGTCCGGCCTTTCTCGACGGGACGGACGCGCCTGCCTCTACGCCTCGCGTTGCGTGCCCCGCGCCAAAGGACGAGGCGAACGCGCCTACCCTGGCGCCTCGCGTCGCGCCCCCTCCCCACGCTTCGTGCCTCACGCCAAAGGACGGAACAGACACGGCTACCCCCGCGCCTCGTGCCTCCTGTCGTGCCGCAATCCATCCGCATGTCGACCATAGGCGACCTCAAGCTCCGCGCTAGTGTCGAGCTCCGCTTGAAAAGCAAGTAGATGAGCACATGTTGCAACCATATGTTTCATGCGTTTGCATATGTTTTATCTGGATGTTGCAAAAGTAGTTTTAGTGTTATATGTTGCAATGACTATACACGTATGTTGCAAGTGTATGTTTCAAATGTTTGAGTTGTTTTAAACGTATATTGCCAGTGTTTAATCTCGATGTTGCATATGTTGCACTGGCTATACATGTATGTGTGTAAGTGTATGCCTCAAATGTTTCATCTGTTTGAAACGTATGTGGTAAGTGTTTTATTTGGATCTTGCATATGTTGCAGTGTCCATACACATATGTTGCAAGCGTATGTTATAAATGTTTCATCTATTTTTGGACGTATGTTGCAGCAAATACTTTTTACGTTGCAAGTGTTTCATTAGCAGGCATGACTAGGGTGTACAGGCAGAGGTGGTCCCTCGGGCGCAACAGTCCCTGCGTGCGCAAAGCTGGACGTGGAGCACGAAGCTGCATGCATGCTCAGCAGCTCTCTCTCCTTATTCCAACTACATGCGGCCGGTCAGTAGCAGCATCACGCACGAGCAGCAGCATGCGGGCAGCAGGAGTGCGCGGCCAGGCATGGGCCGTCGCTGCCGCTCCTAGTGGCAGCGGGCGCGACAGGACCCAGCGGCATAGGCACGGGGAAGGAGCACGCGCAGGCGCTGCATGGGAAAACCGAACACGGGGTGGATAGCAGGCGCGGGGTGTCCGGACGCAGCGCTCGCGCCGGACATCCGGGCGATTAATTTAACACTAAATGGCACAAGGACCAGAATTCCCACAAAAACAACCTTGGTGAAGATGCATTGCACGAGTCCTTCTTTGCATTAGTAGATCTTGGAACGTCATTGCTCCATGAATGAAACACTATAGAGATGAAGAAAAAAAAAATAAAATTAACGATTTTACTTGTGCATGCCATGATCTAAAACACGATCACGAATTTGCAATCCTAATACAATATAGCATGGTGAGAAACAACAGTTCAATGGATGAGCAAAAAGAATGGTGCGCCCTGTTGACCAAAGCACATGTGAAAAACGATGGTTCCATGAATGGGTAACAAAAGATCTGAATCTTGTGGTCTGCACTACGTGAAAAACAGTTTGTAGCAACGGAGCTTTTTCTTTTTAGGGGCGGCTAGCATAGGAGCCGGCCCTACAGTGACGTACTCCGACTCCAGCACAACAGCCGCCCCTATAAATGGCACATACCAGCCGCCCCTACAAATCGAATCGATTTATAGGGGCGGCTCGTATTACCAGCCGCCTCTACTGTGTCCATTTGTAGGGGTGGCTGAATCATCGGCCTCCCCTACAAATACCCGTTGTATATATAGTAGCTACATTCTTTCACGAGAAAAAAAAATCCAAACCCTAACTCCCTCTCGCGCATCCGCATCCGCCTCTCCCTCTCCCTCCTCTCTCGGCGGCGGCTCCCTCTCTCTCTTGTCTCCGCTCTCCTCCCTCCCTCTTCTCTTAGCGGCACAGGAGGGCCCAGGCGCGGTGGTCCGGCGTGGCAGCGCGGCGGCCCCAGCGTCATGGCCTGCGGACCCCCATGCGGAGGTGGCGTGGCGGCGTGGTGCTAGGTCTTCCTCCACTCACATCCGTCGCCGCCCCGAGGGCTCCTCCGAGTTCGCACCCACGCCGCCACCCCCAGCACCCTCCCCGACGGCCGCACTGCCTTCCCCGGGCCGTCCTCGAAGCCAAAGCCGCCGGCCCCGGGGACCTCCTGGATGCCCGCGCCGCCGTCCCCGAAGACCTCCACGACACCCGCGCCGCCGCTCCGGAGCCCTTCCCGAAGCCCGCGCCGCCGCCACCAATAACCTCCTCGACGTCCGAGCCACCACCCCCAAGGCCATCTGGACACCTGCGTCGCCGCTGCCCCCCAGCGCCCCCCAGAGGCTCACGCCCCAGTGTCCTCTCCGGCATCGGCACCCATGCCGCCACCACCGCACGGGGCCAAGCCGCACCAACCCGCCCGTATGATGAGGTGCCCTCTCTCTCTCTCCCAACCTCCCTTTCAGATCTGCTCTCCCAACCTCAAATCAGATTTGCTAATTCTGAATGATATGCAAATTATTGCCTAGTTAGGTTTCTCACATGCTATAAAGCGTTGGTTCAACTGAAAATTGAAATGGTGCAAATTATTGGCTAGTTAGGTTGGGGACGAACGCTGGCTGCAGGGCCATCAGATAGGCATGTATCCAGACAGTCCAGATCGGAATGGAAGGAAGCAGTGAATTTACAGCTTGTCTGTCTCCTTCCCCTTGTTCCAAGTAGCTAATCAATATCTGTGTTTGATTTGGATCAGATCTGCTGCCAAGTAGCAGCAGCAATGGCATTCATTTTGAGTATGTTAGATTTGATTTTTTTTCTAATAATGTGATTATTTCAGTCCTATAGTCTTAGCAGAATTCATTAAGTTGAGCCAAGACTGCAACCTTTTTGTTTATTTTTTTTGTGCCACGAAACAGCATATGCTTGCTTGATTTGTTAGTGTGTTTTTGTAATGACAGAACAACTAAAGGTGACTTGCTCATCATTTGTATGTGCCAGGATTGGTTAGTTGTTCTTTTGTTTTCGGGAGAATTTATTCAGTTCAGGCTTCAGAAAGATGTTATATGGAACGTTATGCATGGTATAGCTGGGGCTTGGGAGTTTATTACAGTAGTCATCATCATACATCTATCGAGCTCACGCCGTGAGTTGAAATGTACAAATTGTGTAATACATGACACAGTAAAGGGCTGTCCTTCTGAAGTGTGTAAATCACTACAGCTAGAGCTAGCTGTTAGTAGGATGGCTTACAGCCTTACCCAAGGGCAAAAAATGCTTGTGCAGAAATGATCGTTTTATGTAATTACTAACATATGTCCTGTCTTTTCTGAAGCATTATGCACCGATTAACTCTTGGTCTGTCTTCATATATTATCAGTCCAGGTTTTCCTGCCTTTTTTCCCCCACATGATCATGTCCTTATGTCAGGTGACGTGTGTTTCACCATGCTGCATTGCACAACTGTCAATTAACACATACTAATATATGTCATTGCATTTATTTTCTTTCTTGCTCTAGGTTCTTTCACTCTGCAGTTCATGCTTCACATATGTGATGATTTTCTCTTGATGATCACATTCTGTCATGTAATTCTGTCATGTAATATGCAGTTATGTTTTTTTTTGCAAGAAATGCAGTTATGGTATATTAATACACCTACCAGTAACATTCAATGATATGTTGCATTGCTCATTTTTATTTTGAAATCTAAGGATGCCTTACATTGCCCTTTTCCACTGAAACTATGTGTATTGATTATGGTGTGAAGCCACAAAGAAAGCAGTTAGCAATCCTGTTCACGATTGTATTTTGTGAAGGCCCATAGCATCTGTTCCTTAATATGAAATGGAAATAGGTGATGTGCATCATGCATGATAATTCTAAACATTTGGTTACATGAGAGATGCCTGCCCTGTAATTGCAGCAAAGTATGTTTGCGTTTTACTGCTTTTCAGTTTTCTATATCTCATAGTTAATTCTGTGGAATTGATTTTTGCAGCATGATTATTCAATTCGTATATTCACTGGGCACTCAGCATCTGTTATGTCACTTGATTTCCACCCAAACAAGGATGACCTCATTTGTTCTTGTGATGGGGACAATGAGATACGATTCTGGAGCATCAAGCATGGAAATGTTGTCCGAATTTTCAAGGTTTGTCAGCTGGACTTAGTTTTTTGCCGACCTGTAATTTTCTTCTTGTTGCTAACACACAAAAGAGTTGTCCACCTGAGTAGCAAGCATTGATAATATATGTATACCGTTGTGAGTAGCATGCTGTAAAAGAGTAAGCTATCGCCAGGCATAATCAGCAACTTGTCTCAAATGTGACAATACTATCTCCTGTGTTTTTCTATTTTTTTTCTTGAACATGTAGAGAGCTGCACGGCCATTGTAGTAAGAGGATTTTTCTGTATGCTATACCTTTTGTAGGGAGGTTCGGCCCAACTGAGATTCCAACCACGTTATGGAGGATATCTTGCAACAGCTTCAGATAATGTAGTCTCTATCCTGGATGTGGAGACACAAACTTGCGTGAGGAGATTTGAGGTTCGTAAGTGACTGAGGGAGGTGCACTCTAGGACAGTTTGCTTAACTTAAATATGTTTGCAAGTCACACCTTGCTAGCTGTGCGCCCCTACTGATGCAGAGGCTGGAACCTTATTATTGGAACAATCCTTTATCTAAAAATAATCTTGCTAACTGTAGTCAGCATTCATTTATATATTAATCACTATAGTTCCCCTGTTATTGAGAAGAGGTCACTTGAAGCAACCCTGATAATCTGATTTCTTGGAAACTGCAGAGCCACACTAAGGGTGTTGATTCCGTGTTCTGGGATCCCACTGGCGAATATGTGGTGTCTGTCAGTGAAGACAGTGTGAAGGTGTGGTCTTTGAACGATGAGAGCTTTGTGAATGAGCTTAACTGCAGTGGGAGAAAGTTCACTTCATGTACTTTCCATCCTACTTATCCATCCTTGCTTATCATTGGCTGTTACCAGGCAAGCAACTTTCCCTTGCATGTCTTTACTCACTGTTGACTGTTCATTCCAAAACTATATTGCATGGACCTATGGTGCCTGTCTTTGAATGGTGGTTTTCAACTTCATACACTGACCTTCAACTATCCAATATCTAGATTTCAACTGCTACTAGTTCCTCTTTTAGTAAGGATAGAGAAATGCCGGTCTTCTAAAAGAAGTGATACTGTATGTAGTGTCACAAAAATATCAATCTGTTGTATGTCGTAACTGTTGTAGGACAACTCTGAACATTTGCTGCCATAAAGTATCTCTGATATATATGAGTGAATAATAGTTTAGCACAATTTCATGACCACTCCAACTGCTATTTTTCTGCACCCTTCATTCATCTCTGAGATATCTTACCTGTGGTCCTGTGCTGAATGCAGTCTCTGGCAGGGTTTACAATTTCGGCGAAATATCGCCGAAATTTCCGAAATATCGCCTTTTTTGTAGAGGTCCGAATTTTTTTTGTATCGGTTAAAATTTTTCGGTTAAATTCATCTTTCACTCTAAAATTACACCAAACCACAATAAAATGACCCTCCATATCATCTAGTCTTATCAAAGCCCTAAATTTCTTCAAATTTATTTAATTTTCTCACTCACACATTGGACGACACTAGTATATACAGCTCGCCCACCGTCAGCACACTGTATTACCGCGGCTCTACTTCTGTGATATATTATGTTATTTCGTCGATGTTATATAAATTTATAATGAATGATGGATTATAGAGTTTTTCTAGTGAAATGATGCCAAATTTGTTTAAAACTCAATTTAAATTTATTTAAATTTCAACTGATATTTCCGAAATTTCCGAAATTTCGTATTTATCGCTGGGGACCGAAATTTTTTTCTTACCGGTATTGTAAACCCTGGTCTCTGGAGCTATGGGACATGTCTTTCGTACCTTATTATCCTTGCTAAGTGGTGTACAATCTTGGGCTGTAGTTCCTGTTTCAGCTATAGAGCTGTACTTGGATATTAAGAGCACAATTGAAGACTATGTCAGGGTTGGTAACAGACTATAAGGTTTTTATCCCCTTTGTACATGTATAATCTAGCAAGTGTTTGTAATTACTCTTAGTATTTTCTACTCCAGGGATTTACTGAACCCACATCAGACAAACTGCTACCAGATCTACTTCTGGTCGAATTTATTTGTAAATTTGAATTTAAATTGTAAATTTGAATTTAAATTGTAAATTTGCTACCAGACAAAATATATGTTCTGGTCGAATTTGAATTGTAAATTTAAATTTTTTTTACGGAAAAATGTACTCTAGGGGCGGTTGGTACTGTAGCCGTCCCTACAAATCGATTTGTAGGGGCGGATGTTGTTACCGGTCGCCCCTACAAATCGATTTATAGGGGCGGCTGATAATACCAGCCGCCCCTACAAATTGATTTGTAGGAACAGTTTGAAAATCGCCCCTATAAATACATGATTTGTAGAGACGGTATGGTAGGAGCGGCTGGCCGAGCCGCCTCTACAAACCATCGTCAGCCGCCCCTATAAATGCTTTTTGTAGTAGTGCTATTAGAACAACCAGGAAATAAATTTGCACAAAAGGATCTATAAGAACTTTCTTAGGAGCACCAGTTACTGCTAGAATTGTTGCGTGGAACCCAGCCAGATTGCCAACTCCGATCCAAATCTCGACGCACAACCACATGGTCAACGGCAACAAAATTGCATTCGCCCGAAGTCGCCTACTGAAGAACTACTCTCGTCCTGCTTGACCCCTGCGGCGTGAACGGCCGGAGCTGCTTGGCCTCAGGCAGCCGCGGAAGAGGTAGAAAGGTGCAGCCCGCGGCGCTCGTTGTCGTCCTCCAGAGGCGTCTAGGCGTCGGTCCCCATCGAGGCCACGGTGACCGTGGCCGCCAGCGTCGTCGTGGACGACGACGGCACCCGGCTCTAGGCCCGGGCATGGCGACTGTGTCACCGTCTGATCGCAGGGTTTTCATCTCGGGCTATGTCGTGTCGGCATGGCAGTATGGCACCCGGTTTGGTCCACGGAGAGTGGCGTACGTGCTGCCGCGACGAACTTGTTGATAACGAGCGTCGACCGTCGAGGGTGCACCCTGGCTGCCGTGGCCGTTTGCGGCAGCGTGCTCAACTAGGAGTGGATAGAAGAGAGAAGTTAAAAGTGACCAAAACACACCTTACTATTACATTACAACTTTTTAACTTATCTAAAAAAATTCATAACTTTTGCATACCAAGTCGGATGAAAAAAAAATTCATAACTTTTTTATACCAAGTCGGATGAAAAAAAACTTTATATCAAAATTGTAATGCCCAATAAGATCTACAGTTTTGTAGGTCACAACTTTTTAATTGAGAATTATTTAGAGTATAAAGAATATTTTTAAATTCTTAGATTTTGAAATTTAAATTTGGAATAACTGAAATCATTTAGAATCTTAAATATCTATTTTATTATTTTATGTTTTAAAATTTTCTAACGTTTGTGGTATAGATCGTGTCCGTCCAAAGTTGAAATTTCTACATTTCCAATTTTAAAATTTATGAAAATAAAATGAATATTTAGGACTCTAAATGACTTCAGATTAAAAATTTATTAACTACAAAGTTATAGATTGTATTGATAGCCGCAATTTTTGTATATTTTATGTTGCATTTTGAGTCAGTGATAATTTTAAAATTTGAATTTTAAAATATGAGAATTTAAAAAGAAGTATTGACAACTTAGATAGTTTTAAATAAAAAACTTGCCAACTACGATGTTGTAGATCTCATTAAATATATTTTTTTGTATAAAGTTTATCTTCATCCGACTTCATATGTACAATGTTATAAATTTTTTATATAACTATTAAGGGTTGTACTATAATAGTTAGAGGCATTTTGGTCACTTTTAACTTCTCTTTTTCATCCACTCCTAGTTAATACTATTTTAAGTCATAGTGCCATGAGCCAATTACCATAATTGAAGAGTGTCTTCTACAGTATTGAGTAGTGTACATCAGCAAATACCGTCATTGAAGAGTGTCCTACAACAAATTTACCCATCAAAAGGATATGGACCTAAGGTGCACCAATAAACAACATAAGTAGCCTCAAATGTAATTTGAAAGTTCATGAACCTAAATGACACACTCATACAAGTTCAAGGACCGCCAATACATTTAACTCTTCTTCTTGAACTTGGACGGCAACATTAGCAAGTAAACAATTATTGAGGAAACAACATGTTCCACGTTCGAGAGGTCAGGCGTCCTTCCTAATTATGAAGAAAAAATTTGTTCAACAACTGCAACGGCTCCACCACCACTGCCTCCCCACCATCGACGCGGATCCGGCTATCGCTTGTGCATCCAACCCTAGAACCCGGATCTGACTGCTGCAAGGCGGACGAAGTCTACGACAACGCAGCCGCGCTATTCGATATTAACACGACCACTTTGCGCACTACTCTTACTGATAGCACTTATGCAAGGAAGCCCTCGTATTAACCCGTCTTCGCATCGGGGAGGTCCCTAGGACTCCCCTCGCTCGCCAGAGCGGCATTGGTTGGCACTAGACAGTTATGTCAGCCAACTAGGGACCCCTACGGCGTGTCTACAGGGCTGATGCTCACCTGTGGGCCCACGCGCAATGATGGGCCACGATTAGGAGACCAGGGACGAATTAGAGCGGCTCCTCCCCATCGGCGGGCAACCTGCGACGACGACGGCGGTGTTTCGGTGAGCTATGGCGCTAACTGAGCAGTAGAGATAGCGAGCAAGCATCAGGGACTCACCGTGGACCTGGCCGAGGTAATGGTTCGGCCGGGGACTACCCGGGCAGGGCTGGCCACGCACGACCGAACGGTGCGGCGACGCATAGCGGCAGACACGACCGCGTCAGCAATGCTAGGGTACCGGTAGAGGTACTGCTGAGGAGTGCAGGGCGAAGAGGGGGTTGAGGCGAAGCTAATGGTGCATCTAGATTTTCTCGGGGTGGTCAGATGGAGGGCTGCCCGCGGCAATGGCTGAACTCGGCCTTATTGAAAGGTCGACATGGCGGACTAGAGGGGGGTGAATAGTCCTTTCTAAATTTAATCGCGCCGGCTAACCAAAACAAATACAGAATTAAAACAATCGGTCTAGCTAAGACCACACCACTCTATTGAAGTTCACAAGCACCTTATAAAGATCCTAATTAGGCAACAAAGGTGACGGGCTAACTAGAGCTCACATATCCAATTCTAGGTGTAAAGTCACACAGACCTATGCCACTAGTATTTTGCACACCGGGGAGCTCCTACACAATTCTAGTAAGCAAAAGCACAAAGCTCCTAAGCTTACTAGCAATGCTCAATAACAAGGCAACCAATGCCAAATTAGAGAGCGCAAATACTTAGCTACACAAACTAAATATTGTGACTAACAAGGTTACACAAACTAAATTAGCCACGCAAGGGAGCTACTTCTATGCTACACAAGCAAGAAGGTAACTAGTAAGCTACACAAGCCAACTAATTACAAGAGCAACTACACAAGCACAATGTATATGAAAGTAATTACAAGCTTGTGTAAGGGGATTGCAAACTAATGGAAAGAACAATGTTGACACAATGATTTTTCTTCTGAGGTTCACGTGCTTGCCAACACGCTACGTCCCCGTTGAGACAAGCTCCAAGGTTGCCGCCGGTCCTCTTGCTAGTGGTGACCCGCAAGTCACACTCTCCCACGAGGAGTGCTTACCACAAGCTCTAGCACTTGACCCGGCCGGACCACTTGTCGCCCTTCGCGTCTCGCTCTCCTAGAGTTGCTCTTCACGGCTCCCGCGGGGGTGAGCACAATGCCCCTCACAAAGCTCTTCTCCGAAGTACCGCACAAGCTTCTTACGGGCTTCGACGGAGACCACCACCAAGCCCTCTAGGAGGTGGCAACCTCCAAGAGTAACAAGCACCACCGGCTTGCAAGACGACCACCTAGTGCCACTCGATGCAACCTCATGATGCAATCGCACTAGAATCGCTCACTCACTCGATCGGATGAACACTATCAAGCTCAAGTGAGTTAGAGGGCTCCCAAGCACTACCACATAAGCCACCATGGCTCTAGTGTGCTCAGCTCCACTAAGCTATTGGCCAAAGGCCGACCAACACTTCTATTTATAGCCCCATGGGCTAATAGCCATTACCCCTTCACTGGGCATTTTTCAGGACGACCGGACTCATAGGTCGTGTGCACCGGACGCGTTCGGTGTGGCGACCAAACGCGTCCGATCGCTACGTCCAGTCATTGCTTGACCGCCACGTGTCCCATTCAAATGAAGTAGCCATTGCCGCCCAATGGCCCTCCCTGACACGGTCTGACATGACGCATTGGACGCACTGCAGCGAAGTGATAGAACGTAGGAGGGGCAGCGTTCGATCGAGTCTAGAGAGCTCCTAGAGCCGCTCAACTGTGACCGGACACCTATGGTGTGGCCAACCAGACATAGGAGGGGCAACGTCTGGTCAAGTCTAGAGAGCTCCTAGAGCCGCTCAACTGCGACCAGACGCGTCCGGTGTGGCCGACTACATGCGCCCCTACGTTCGGTCCTCTCTGGACCAACACCCGCGCCCCACGTCACCACGACCTGACGCTAAACAGTGATTGCTCAGCGTCCGATCACTGCTACGAGCCAGAGTCCAATCACCTTGGCAACTCTGCCCGTTCCTGGCCAGAATACCAGACGCGTCCGGTATCTATATCGGACGCGTTTGGTCACATTAGGAACACTGCTGCCTGAGTCAGATACCGGACGCGTCCGGTCACCCCATGACCAGCGCATTCAACTCCTTTTCTTCACCAACTTCTTCTCCTTTGCAAATATGCCAACACCACCAAGTGTATAACACCTTGTGCACATGTGTTAGCTTTTCACAAACATTTTGAAGGAGTTAACCACTCAACTTGCCACGTCACTCGATCCTAGCAACAATGCAAAGTTAGATCACTCGAGTGGCACTAGATGATCGATATACAAACAAGTTTGCCCCTCTTGATAGTATGGCCATCTGTCCTAAACCCGGTCATCAACTTCTCTACACACCTATGACCGGTGAAATGAAATGCCCTAGGTTATACCTTTGCCTTGCGCATTCCATTTCATCTCCTCTAATGTCGATGCAACACAGGCACCAACACGATCAACAATGATATGATCCACTTCATATCATCACGTGATCATATTGGTTCATCGATCTTGACTTCACTTGCTCTTCACCATTGCCTCGGTCCATCGGCGCCTAGTCATCACTCAACTTGCCCTTCACACTTGCAACCGGTCCGTCGAGCCAAGTCATGTCTTGATCTTCTCCACCTTGATCACATGACTCAATGTCATGTCTCATGTGCAATGAGCTCCTTCATCATCACATGTGTGAGCTTTGCAACATCTCCGAGCCATTTCCAACTCCATGGCATATGTTGCTCACACACATGTACCTGTGGACTAATAACCTGTGTATCTCACATAAACACAGTTAGTCCACCTAGGGTTGTCACTCATTACCAAAACCAAACAAGGACCTTTGAATCTCCCCTTTTTGATAATTGATGACAACTCTACAAAGATATGAAAATTAAGCTCTTTTGGATTCATGTTGCTTGCCCAAGCAATTTTACCATGTGTAAATGATTTTGGACAAGTACCACAAACCTGAAATGGTAGTATTAACTCCCCCGACATATGTGCTAGAATGTTTGGTTTGAAGCTCGCACATATGCATAGATTGGAATTGTGGGAGAGTAATTACTACCAAATGATGCTAAGGTGTATAGAATAAACTTTTAAAGTGTGATACCAATCGGAGTTGCACTTTTAACACCATCCTTAGCACCATGAGTTGCTAGACAACAAAAATACTAGAAACCCCGTGAGATCAATATTATAATAAAGTTTCTAGTACCACGTGTAAAAATACAAGTCTAGCTACCATCCTATGCATGCTAGTTATCAAATCATCATTCAAGTTCTACAACTAGCATTCAAGCATGCATATCTAATTTAAAAAGTTTATGCAATGCAAGCAAGCACATGACTATGCACATTTCAAATGCAACTAATCAAAGTTCATGAGTTTGCTCCCCCTACTTGTGTGCTTCTCTTCTCCAAGAATTTTGTTGATCCATCTCTTTTCTTCAATGTTGCTCCCTCTTTGTCCATGTCCATGCCCAACCTCTACTTCTTTTTCTCAATCTCTCCCAAAGCTTTCATATCTTTGTACAATCTCTCCCCCTTTGTCATCAATTTCCATAAAAGGTGTGCTTCTCATTGATGCAAAGGCTTGCATTGGGGTAGATGGTTGAGGCTTGAATCTTTGCATTTTTTATGGACACTACCAAATATTGGAATGACATCACTTGTATAGCTCTTAAGATACCACACATAGGATCTTTGACCTTGATACAAATTGGTGGGACACCTCCCCCTAAGTCATTGCATGGGTCATCCATTTGCTAAACTTGAGCTCTTGTAGATGAGGGATGCATTCTTTATTTGATGATCACTTAAAGTTGAGGATCACTTGTGGAACCATCATCTTGCATGATTGATACCTCGTGTAGATGTGATACCACTTGAAAGAATTTTCTAGTATGGAATCACTTGTTGGATTTATCAATAAAAAACATTTCTTAAACCTTTGCTATCTTCATGAGTATCACTTATAGGATATCACTTGTGAGTTGATCTAGACATTACTTGTGAATTCTTGATGAAATACTTGAGTCTAGATATCACTTGAACCAAACAAACTAGATATCCATTTGCATTGTTGTCTTGTGCTTGTACTCTTGTTATTTATCATGAGCTTCTAAGTTGACTTGAACTAAATTGATTTGCCTAAGCTTTCAAGTCCAGTTTGAACCAATGACAAGCTTCTTCACCCTCTTACAAGGGTTATCTTGCCAATGTTGTACTTGTCACTTGTTAGCAATCCAAATTAAATCAAGTATTTGGGTTCACTAGCTCATGAACAAATTCATATACTAACCACTAGATCAACTAATCATTCAAGCAATAGTGGTAGGCTATGAATTTAAACATTCCATTTGTTATGCATGATCGTATGAAGCATGTACTATATGCACTAATCGCATACTAGTAAGGGATGAAATGATCATGCACATTATAATGATACCTTTGCTATATTGGAGTAGAGGATAGTCACATAGATTCCAATTCATTACTCCAATAGCAATGTGAAATCCAATTGTAAGCTTGGTGAAGACCAGTCATGAATAATTAAAAATCATTCTTCTCCCATATGATTTGAGGACCACTAATATGATTAAGTGCACTATCTTGTTGTGGTTAGCTTGCTTCATCATTTGATCAATGCTTGCATGAGAGAACTATTTGGAATACCACTTAAAATATCATGACTAGCTCTCTTTTGAGTGTTGCTTGCTTTTCTTGATCAACCCTTTTGATTGCTTCAACTAAGCGTCTCAAATGTCCCTCGAATCACCACTTCCATGTTAGCCTTCTAAGTACCACACTTGATTTACCTACACATAGACGGCAAGCCCCTACACTTAGGGAGAAGTGACCTCTCTCCAATAATTATTCTTGACACTCACTTGAAATAACTTGATTGATTGATTCAAGTGATGGACCTAACTTGATGAGTAACCTTGATTCCTTTTTTAAGTCCTTTTCTTTCTACTTGATGATTTCCAATAATATCTAGAACTTAAACTTCATCTTCATCTTGAGTTTGATCTTGATCTTCATCTTGAGTACCAAATGTGTGCAAAGTATACTCCACAATCAAATGGCCTTATACTCTTTGCTTGTCATGCTTCTAGATTATCTCAAAACCAAACTTAGGTACCTCAACTACTTATAAACATGTTTCCAACTTGAGGACCTTTCAATCAAAGTGACTCTAGATCAATCCAACATTTATCACTTTTCTGGCAGATTTTGTACTCTTCAAAGAAAAATGCATATCTCCCAAAGTAAAAATCCTAATACCATGAAATTTGGTGGAGATGTGATTCACTAAGTTTTATATCAGCTGTAAAAATTTGAGCTTCATTTGTCTTCTAGATTGCTACCAGATTTCAATTCTTCCATCACTGCTATATGCTAAAAACTGCTGCACTATAGCTGATAAGATCCACTCCACAACCGAAGCATCTCTTATCCAATTCTCATGAAATATGTACATCATCTTATACTATAAGTCTAGAGCATGTACACCAATTTTTATGCCAATAAAATAAGTTTTGATAACTCAAACATGGCTAAGATCACAGCTCACTCAGATTTTCAATATAGGACAGATTTTAGTCACTTGAGCTATACTTCATCAAATGTGAATCAAACTTGAAACCAACTTGTTTGAATACTTTCACAAGACATAAATCCATTCAACCACTCACTAAAAGTCATCTCATGAATTTATCCAACACAAATCAATCCAAACTTGACTACTAATCAATTTATCCATTCAAACATCTTACAGCAAGAAACATTGCACATTTATCCAATTCAATCAACTCATATGCACCCAAATAAAATGATCAACAAGATATATACCTTAGTTAACTCATGATCAATCAATTTGCAAGCTTCAACTCAAATTCTTGCAAGCCATCAAATATATATATCCAATAAATTATCCACATCTTGAATATGACACTTGTATGTTGTAGCACTTTTGGACTTCACTAATTCTTGGCTTGGCATTGGGATATGATGTGCACTAAGCTTCATAACTTGACTCAATATATGATAAACAATGTGAGATCAATTGAATCAAGCCTCCAATGCCATGGTACCTACAATCATTCATCCACTTTTTGATGGTACCCAAATTAGTTTGGGTCCTCTCAAGTTAGGTGCAACATACTTAGACATAGCCTTAGTATGAATAGCGGGATGTTTTGCAATTGCAACCAATGAGGTACCATTGCCATCATTTCTAAGCGCATTATTATCAACAATTGAAATAGGCTTAGAATTGTTACCTAGGGGACATGAATTTGCCACGTGTCCCCTTTTTCTGGCATGAGTAGCATTTTCTCTTTTTTTGAGCCTTCTCTTCCTTGCTTATGTGATGCTTCCCATTGCCTTTCCTCTCATGGATTTCTTGAGCCTTCTTCTCAAGCTTGGTAGGACACTTACAGGCAAAGTGTCCCGTATTTCCACACTTGAAGCACTTGATGTGAGCATAGACTTTCTTCTCATCTTATGTCTTGCTCATCATCTTGGCATCTTGAGTTTGCATTGGATGCCTTGCCTTTCCACCCCTTCTTATTTTCTTCTTCTTCGTCATCAAGTCACCATCATCTTCATGATAGATCTTGACTTGCTCTTGGGGTGTCTTCTCTTGCTCAACTTGTGGTTTTGGTTGAGGCTCTTCTAGTTGCTTCACCAATTGCTTGGTTGGGCACATTGAGGTAAGATGACCTCAAGTGCGGCACTTGAAGCACTTCACATGCTTGAGCCTCTCTTCTTCTTTTATCTTCTTGAGCTTCTCAATGTTAGGGAAACCATTTTCAAGGTATCCCGCTTCATGACACCGATAGCACATGGTATGAGAGAGCTTTCTTTGTTGTAGCTTCTTCATCTTTCTTTCTCTCTTTCTTTCGCCCTTTGTCATCTTCTTATTGAAGCCAAGGCCACACTTGTCACCATATTTTCTTTGAGTGTTTAACATGTGCTCAAAGGTGACTTTTGAGTTGAAGCACCTCTCTAACTTGTTGCTCAAATTCTTCACTTTATTTCTGCGCTCATTGTTCTCCTTCAAAAGGTTAGTCTCACAAGCATCTATATGTGAAGAGCATGGCATATCTAATAAATCATCACAAGAGGTGGATACATGCTTCTTGCCTACATCACAAGGGTTAGCAATATTTTGCAATTTATCATTTGATCCATGTGATGAGCTCTCACTATTTTTAAGTTTCTTTGTAAACACTTTAATGAGAGAAGCATGTTGTTCTAATAATTCTTCATGAGATGCAAGTAGTGTCTCATGATTCAATTTTAGCTCACAATGTGAAGATTTAAGAACATCAAATAATTTCTTATGTTCTTCACAAGAGTTCTTTAGAAATGTGTTTTCATTTTCCAATTTCATTGTTTTAGCTTTCTCATTTTCTAAAGACATGGTCATGCTAGCAAGTCTACTCACAAGCTCATCATATGAATCAACATGATCAACCACATTATCATTTGATACCTTTGTGTCACCTTGTGACATGAAACAATGTGGTGTAGTGGATGGGCTTGTAGTAGCATCACAATCATGGCCTGAGCATGAACCATCATCACCATCAAGTGTGCATGGGGTAGGATCATCATGTACATCACTTGAGGCATCACCATCAATCTTGTCAAGTGATTTTGTGGTAGCATCATCATCATTATCACTTGACCATGAGGTGGAGCAATCTTTCACAATCACCAAATTGTGGTCATGCTCAACACGCTCATGTGCCTCCACCTTGTGATCATCCTCCTTCTTGAATTTGCCATCATCCCACGTGGAGGAATCACCGAAGGTGTGCTTGATTGATTCCCATATCTCATGAGCGGTTCCCACATAATTTATCCTTTTCATTAAATCAAAGCTCAAAGCATCCATTAGATAACAAGCATGTGCATCAAGTTCATAGAGAACTTTTTGAGCTTTGGTGAGATTTCTATGGTCCAAGACATGGGTGAGACCACTAGTGACAATCCACCAAAACTTAGGTCCCTTTGCACAAAAATGATCAAGCATGTGATTTTTCCAAAGTGCAAAGTTTGTGCCATAAAAATTGTGTCTCACAAACATCTAGCCCACTAGACGCCATCCTCTCCGGTCAGTGAAGACCACAAATGAGAGACCTTGCTCTGATACCAATTGAAAGGTCGAGATGACGGACTAGAGGGGGGTGAATAGTCCTTTCTAAATTTAATCATGCTGGTGAACCGAAACAAACGCGGAATTAAAACAATCGGCCTAGCCAAGACTACACCCCTCTATTGAAGTTCACAAGCACCTTATAAAGATCCTAATTAGACAACAAAGGTGATGGGCTAGCTAGAGCTCACCTATCCAATTCTAGGAGCAAAGTCACACAGACCTATGCCACTAGTATTTTCCACACCGGGGAGCTCCTACACAATTCTAGTAAGCAAAAGCAAAGCTCCTAAGCTTACTAGCAATGCTCAATAACAAGGCAATCAATGTCAAATTAGATAGCGCAAATACTTAGCTACACAAACTAAGCAATGTGACTAACAAGGTTACACAAACCAAATTAGCCACGCAAGGGAGCTACTTCTATGCTATACAAGCAAGAAGGTAACTAGTAAGCTACACAAGCTAACTAATTACAAGAGCAACTACACAAGCACAATGTATATGAAAGTAATTACAATCTTGTGTAAGGGGATTCAAACCAACAGAAAGAACAATGTTGATACGGTGATTTTTCTCCCGAGGTTCAAGTGCTTGCCAACACGCTACGTCCCTGTTGAGACAAGCTCCAAGGTTGCTACCGGTCCTCTTGCTAGTGGTGACCCACAAGTCACACTCTCCCACATGGAGTGCTTACCACAAGCTCTAGCGCTTGACCCATCCAGACCACTTGTCGCCCTTCGCGTCTCACTCTACTAGAGTTGCTCTTCGTGGCTCCCGCGGGGTGAGCATAATGCCCCTCACAAAGCTCTTCTCCGGAGCACCGCACAAGCTTCTTGCTGGCTTCAACGAAGACCACCACCAAGCCATCTAGGAGGTGGCAACCTTCAAGAGTAACAAGCACCACTGGCTTGCAAGACGACCACCTAGTGCCACTCGATGCAACCTCACGATGCAATCGCACTAGAATCGCTCACTCACTCGATCGGATGAACACTATCATGGTCAAGTGAGTTAGAGGGCTATCAAGCACTACCACATAAGCCACCAAGGTTCTAGTGTGCTCAGCTCTACTAAGCTATCGGCCAAAGGCCGACCAACACTTCTATTTATAGCCCCACGGGCTAAAATAGGCGTTACCCCTTCACTGGGCATTTTTCAGGATGACCTGACGCATAGGTCGTGTGCACCGGACGCATCCGGTGTGGCGACCGGACACGTCCGATCGCTGCATCCGGTCACTGCTTGACCGCCATGTGTCCCATTCAAATGAAGTAGCCATTGCCGCCCAATGGCCCTCTCTGACATGCTCTGACGCGATGCATCGGACACACTGCAGTGAAGTGATCGGACGTAGGAGGGGCAGCGTCTGGTCAAGTCTAGAGAGCTCCTAGAGCCACTCAACTACGACCGGACGTGTCTAGTGTGGCCGACCGGACGTAGGAGGGGCAGTGTCCGATCGAGTCTAGAGAGCTCCCAAAGCTGCTCAACTACGACCGGACGCGTCCGGTGTGGCCGACCAGACGCGCCCCTGCATCTAGTCCTCTCTGGACCAACACCCACGCCCCATGTCACCACGACCTGATGATAAACAGTGATTGCTCAGCGTTCGGTCACTGCTATGAGCTAGATTCTGGTCACCTCAGCAACTCTGCCCGCGCCTGGCCAGAATATTGGACGTGTCCGGTCACGTCGGGAACACTGCCGCCTGACTCAGATACCAGACATGTCCGGTCACCCCGTGACCAGCGCATTCAACTCATTTTCTTCACTAACTTCTTCTTTGCAAATGTGCCAACACCACCAAGTGGACAACACCTTGTGCACGTGTGTTAGCTTTTCACAAACATTTTCAAGGAGTTAACCACTCAACTTGCTGCGCCACTCGATCCTAGCAACAATGCAAAGTTAGATCACTCGAGTGGCACTAGATGATCGATATACAAACAAGTTTGCCCCTCTTGATAGTATGTCCATCTGTCCTAAACCCGGTCATCAACTTCTCTACACACCTATGACCGGTGAAATGAAATGCCCTAGGTTATACCTTTGCCTTGCGCATTCCATTTCATCTCCTCTAATGTCGATGCAACACAGGCACCAACACGATCAACAATGATATGATCCACTTCATATCATCACGTGATCATATTGGTTCATCGATCTTGACTTCACTTGCTCTTCACCATTGCCTCGGTCCATCGGCGCCTAGTCATCACTCAACTTGCCCTTCACACTTGCAACCGGTCCGTCGAGCCAAGTCATGTCTTGATCTTCTCCACCTTGATCACATGACTCAATGTCATGTCTCATGTGCAATGAGCTCCTTCATCATCACATGTGTGAGCTTTGCAACATCTCTGAGCCATTTCCACCTCCATGGAATATGTTGCTCACACACATGTACCTATGGACTAATAACCTGTGTATCTCACATAAACACAATTAGTCCACCTAGGGTTGTCACTCAATTACCAAAACCAAACAAGGACCTTTCACTTATCGACATGGTGGTGAGGAAACTCCAAATTGGAGCTTGGCCGGACTCGATTCAAGGCAGGTGGGGTTAGGGTCCGATAGCTTAATGAAGAAGCCCGAGACACGATGAATCAAGCTGTGGTGACCTATCTATGTCGAATTGAGGTGAGCGGGGTCAGCCGGTCGAGGTAACAGAGAAAAGGGGCAAGTCAGAGCTTGGTTCGTCCTCGCCTTGATAGGACGCGACGGAGCAATCAGGATGGCACACGCATAGATGCTACAGACAAAACGCGCGCGTGTCCATGATCGAGCACGACATGAGCGGCTGCAGCGCCTTTAATGGTGAGACAATGGCGAGCACGACCATGTGCCAATGCTGTAGATACGCCAAGTGCACGCGTAGCAGCGGCAGTGCCCTTGGCTAGTGCAGACAGCGGTGTAGAGCCACAGGGGGTGTGTGTGGCAGAACCACCTGAGATAACACACTTTCGAAGGCGCTTGTCTTCCTCTAGACACTAAGCACCTCAAAAGTGAGCTAAAATAAGCAGTTCCATTGAACACACCCCAAGGAAGAACTCAAAACAATCCATGTTATACATCTAGAATCCAATAATAAATATGAGCTTACTATACTCAGTCCACTTCATATAACATAGAGTCTTGGAAATTATTTATTACAATACTAGAGTTCAGAGTGCGATATTTAAACAGCGGAAAATGTAATAATCATCTAGCGGAATGATACACGGATCCATCTGTGCCCACTAGAAGAATCCTCCACACAAGAGCTAACTCCTTAAGCTGCACCTGCAACAGGGTAAAATAAACTCTGAGTACACAATGTACTCGCAAGACTTACCCGACTAGAGGGAATAATTTCCCGACTCTCAAGGATATGATAGGCAATATGATTTGCTATTTTCTTTGTTTGCAAAAAGCATTACTAATAGTGCATCCTTAAGGTCAAGTTTATTAGCAGTCATGATTACTTTATTTGCTAACCATTCTAGGTAAGCACTTGTTCTACCTTCAAGCAAGAGTTGAGCAATCAGAACCATTTTACCACCTTTCATCTTCCAGATCTTACTACGGTGCTTGACCATGGTCAAGTCTTTCTGGCTCACGGAAACGGTGATTCGCTAACCAATGTATCCTAGCTGGGTACTCTGAAACACATGCCTCGCTTGTACCCCAGGTACAAACGAGACCAACCCATTTCACTCCTATCGAGGGGTCTAGGTCCCCGTCCAAACTTGGACTCTAAGCCCCTACACTTGAGATCCGGTCTCAGTATGGTGCTTAGACCTCCACCTTTCCTTGCCTCCAATTAGTCGATCCGGAAAGAGCCAGAACCCACGACAAGAGCGCAACGAGCCTTCCCGCTCCCATAAGCAAGTATGTGCTTAGGATAACAAGTCTATGATCTGACTACCATCCACAGCAATAGACGGTCCTCAATCGACACGGACAGGGAAAACAGTGTAACCAAGCTAAGCCCCATGGCTATGGTTCATAACTTGTTATACCCACCAATACCCATACCGTATCCCTGCCCGGTCTCCATTTTATTTTCATCGTTTTATTATGAGAGTAATAATAATCACCTATTGTGAGTAATGACAGATTACTCATGCTACCAACAACCTAAGCATAGCAGCTACTCAAACCTGCACTAGTAAGACACTTAGGATAGATATACATATGCATGTGGTCTCCATAAAATTTCCTGCAACGTAAATGCACAACACATATATATGTACGGTGAACATGAAAAATAGAGGTTATGCACCGAGGCTTGCCTTGGACAGGCGTGGTGTTAGCTGAGTTAGTCAGTGGCGGCTTTGGGACCTCTTCCTACACGAGAATCTCCTCCTCATACTCCTCGATGATCTCCTCGAACTTGTGTTCGTCGGTGGTCACAATCTCCGCCAACTAGTTCTCTACATGCATGCGATGATGATGATGCAACCACTTAGTACTTAGGCAACAACAACTCTTAAAATAAGAACACATATGCCATACTAGCAAGCTAGCTCTAATGACTAAGATACTAAGCTAACCATCATCTCTATCCAATCAGAAGTCAAGCTCATCTTAACAAGTGCTAAATTTCATAGATCAATATTATTCTCATATTCTTATTAAAGGTTTCATGGATATTTAGCTACCATAATAAACAAGCTATCTTAGGGCTACAAAATTTACAGTAAGCACATAATAATACAATGAAGATACTGTAAAAATTCTAGGATCAAAGCTATCACCAATTTACCACAAAAATTCCTACAATACTTACCCTAATAATATTAAGCACTTTCAAACAATTTAATAGCCCTTAGTTCCAACACAGATATGTATGAACTAACTATACCAATAGATAGACAATAATTTTTAGAACCTAACAAAATTTGTTTCACAATATTTAGGCACCTACATGATTTTATATTAATTACCAAAGTTCAGCTCAGAAATTAAAATAGAAAGCTATTACTAATTTCTTAAGAAAACGAAAAACGGATTCCATCGCGTGGCCCACAAACACATGGCCTACGCAAGCGTGGCCCACGCGCGAGACGGCCCACAGCAGGGGAGCCCGTGCATGCGCTGGCACTTTTGTAAAAGAGCCCTCAGACTCCTCCCAAATTACACCTAAGTCCTAACACTATTTGTTCCTCTCTTTGGCAAGTTCATTTAACCCCCTCAGTTTTCCCCAATTTCCCCGAGTGCGCCCCCGGGCAACCCTGTGCATGGCGGCACGGCGAGCGGTGGCACTGGGCGTCTACACCGGGCACCTGGGACTTACGTGGACCCATCTAACGGGTCAATCACCATCTCTGACCTAGATGACTGCACTGGGTGGCGGTGATGGGTGGCAGGGCTCACTGGTGAGGGCTGTAGTGACGCGCGGCTTTCCACGCTGGCGGCGCAACTATTTCGGTGAACTAGGGCTGCTAGTGGACTAACCAGCTAACGTGTGAGCATCAGGAGCTTACCGTGGACTCTATCAAAGTGACCGTTGGGGTAAAGGATGATGGAGGAGGGCTGGCCATGTGCGACCGAGCCGAGCGGTGGTGCACCACGATGGACACGGCCACGTCAGCGGCGTCGAGGTAGCGGTAGTGGTTTGGATGACAAGCGCAGGGCGAAGGGGGAGTCAAGGCAAAGCTAATGGCGTAGCTAGGCCGGCCTCTCACGGCTACGTTGGTGAGTTGCCACCCACACCGGCCGGGCGTGGCCTTAATAGCCCGGCGGTTGGGGAAACGGTCAAATTTAGGCTTTGCCAAGCTCAACTCAAGGCATGATGGGGTTAGGAAGCTAGGTGGCTTAATGGAGAGGCCACGGACGCGTTGAATCGGATTGAGGTGATCTCTCTCTGGCTAATTTCGTGGGCGCAGCTTTGGCCGTCCTCGCCTCGGCGGCAAGCGGTAAGCCGGATCTGAGGCAGCACCTGCATGCTCACTACAAGACAACACAACCTAGCATCGTGTGCGTGCGGAGGCAGTTTGGGAGCGCGGCATGTACGGCTGCAAGGCCATTAAGGTGAGGTGACGGCGCAAGGCAGCAGGGGCAGCCCACGTGCGCGCGGCGATGAGGCGAGCAACAGCTGCGTAGTATGGTGCCACAACGGTGGCAGCACTGCATGGCAGCGGCCAAAGGCGGCAGTGGCTGTGTCCTAGTAGCTGGGCCGAGGACGACCTAGGTAGGCCAACATGTGGCCGAGCATGGCGACGTCGAGGTCCCGAGCGTGGTGATCGCGGACACCCGGCCAGACAACCCAAGGCTGTGTTGTGCATGAATTTTAAAGTGCGTCTAGAAACTAATCTAACACAGTTGAGGCTAAACCACCTAAACCATGCTAAAGAGGGTACATCACTACCATACGGAACAAAAACATAGCACTGACCTTTAGCTAAATTTTCCAAAATTAATTCACCAACATGGCATTGTCACACTGTTTGCAAACTTAAAATTTTTTCCAAGTCTTGAGCTGGATTTGATTTCAAGTTCATTTCTAAGCTATTAGAAATACTAGCTAGCAATGTTATTTTTCTACAGCAAGAGTTGCATTGTCATCTACAAAGTTTGTACTTCAAACTTTATTTAGGTGTCACACATATGTTCTATAATATTTTTGCTCAATAAAAATTGGTTTTCAATCCTACTTGGCATAACATGAGCTATTGAATCAATTTTTATTTAACATTTTTATTATTCATTTTAGGTTACAAGAAATTTATCTACACACTTTATCACATGCATTATCACATAAACATGATGCTCGTGACATGATTTAGTAGTTTGTTTAGGGCGTAACACCGAGGGTGTTACAACTCCTCCCCCCTTAAACAAAATCTCGTCCTGAGATTTCTTGTGTGTGCCTAGTGTGGGCAAGGGATAAGAAATAAATTTTTATTTTGATTTAAATAATTACCTTGATGAAATAGAAAGGAGGTGATGATAATGCTTCAGGATATAGCTCTCTTGTTCCCAAGTTGCTTCGTCCTCTGAATAATTTTACCACTAGACTTTATAAAATTTCACCACTTTGTTCCTAGTCACTCTTTCTTTTTCATCCAAGATTTTGATAGGATGCTCAATGTAAGAAAGATCAGGTTGGAGAGGAAGTCCTTCAATTTCCACCACTTCATCGGGAACTAGCAAACACTTTTTCAGCTAGGAGACATGGAAAACATTATGGACTACCAACAAGATATTCGAGAGCTAGATACGATAAGCAACAAAACCACACCGTTCCAAAACTTTATAAGGTCCAACATAACGAGGAGCTAATTTCCCATGAACTCCAAAACGATGCACACCTCTGATCAGAGATACCTTGATATACACATGGTCGCCAACTTCAAACTGCAAAGGCCTTCTTCTCTTGTCTGCTTAAGTTTTCTAACGGTTCTGAGCTGCTTTCAAATGACTTTGAATAACCCTGACTTGCTCTCTGGCTTCTTTGATAAAATTAGGTCCGAAATACCATAGTCTCCCACTTCAACCCAGTTAAGTGGTGTTCTATGTTTCTTACCATATAGAGCCTCGAAAGGTGCCATTCGAATGCTTTCTTGATAACTATTGTTATAAGAAAACTCCGCTAAAGTCAAGCATTCATCCCATTTTTCTGGAAAAGAAATGACACAAGCTCTCAACGTATCCTCAAGTACTTGGTTGACCCTTTTTGTTTGACCATCAGTTTGCGGATGATAAGCTGTACTTCTAAGAAGACGAGTACCGACACACTTCTGGAGATGTTCCTAGAAGCAAGAGACAGAAACTGACCCTCTATCGAAAACAATGGTAAGAGGAACCCCATGCAAGGTTACAATCCGATAAAAATACAGTTTGGCATACTTTTTGGCTGAATACCTTGTATCCACCAGGAGAAAATGAGCAGACTTGGTGAGGTGTTCCACAATGACCCAAATAGAATCATACCCCTTTGCTGTGCGGGGCAAACCCACAACAAAATCCATAGAAATATTCTCTCATTTCCTAACAGGGATAGGCAAAGGCTATAGAAAACCGAGCGTACGCAGATGATCTGCCTTAACCCTCTCACAAACGTCATATTCTGAGATGTATTTAGTAATGTCCTGCTTCATATTTGGCCACCAATACAAGTGACGCAAATCATGATACATCTTGTTGCTGTCAGGGTGAATGGACAACCTGGAGTTATGAGCTTCATCCAAAATTCTTCTCCTAAGCTCATCACTTGAGGGAACCACCATTCGGTTCTTAAACTTCACCACACCTTGATCGTCAAGACTAAAATGAGGGCCACACCCTTCAGCAATTAACTTCTTGATATGAGAAATTTCTAAAGCATCTTGCCTTTGCTCTATAATAATTTGCTCAAGTAAGTCCAAGACTAGAGTAATATGGGCTAACACTTTAGAATGGGTGAGGGGCAAAGATTTTTCATCAACCTGATGCGACTTCCGACTTAAGGCATCAGCTACCACATTTGCTTTTTCCGGATGAGAATGAACTTCTAAATTGTAATCCTTGATTAACTCGAGCCAGCTCTGCTGCCTCATATTCATCTCGGATTGAGTAAAAATATATTTGAGGCTCTTGTGATCCGTATAGATATGCACTTTGTTTCCCAATAGGTAATGTCTCCAAATTTTTAGAGCATGCACAACTGCAGCTAGCTCTAAATCATGTGTGGGATAATTCATCTCATGCTTTTTCAGCTGGCGTGAAGCATAAGCTATCACACGTCCACCTTGCATAGGCACACAACCTAGTCCAGTCCTAGAGGCATCACAATACACATCAAATGGCCTATCAATATCTGGTTGAGCAAGAACCGGAGAGAGGTAAGAAACTTCTTCAGAGCTTGGAAAGCTTCTTCACAAGTTGGACTCCATACGAACTTGACATCTTTCTGAAACAACTTGGTCATTGGTTGAGCTATCTTAGAAAACTCTGGAATGAAATGCTGACAATAACCAGCAAGACCAAGAAACTGATGAATCTAATGCACATACTTTGGAGATTTACAATTTAACACATCTTGCACCTTGCTAGGATCCATAGAGATACCTTCGGGGGTTAAGACATGCCCAATAAACTGCACTCTATCCGACCAAAACTCACAATTGCTGAACTTGGCATAAAGGTTGTGTTCATGCAGCCGAGTCAGGACTATGCTAAGATGTTGAGCATGCTCTTCATTGTTCTTAGAATATACCAAAATATCATTAATGAACACCACCACAAACTTGTCTAATTCCATCATGAAGACTAAGTTCATGAGGTACATGAAGAATGCAGGAGCATTGGTGAGACCAAAAGACCTAACTAGGTATTCATAAAGCCCATACCTAGTAGAGAAAGTTGTTTTTGGGATATCTTGCGGCCGGATTTTAATTTGATGATACCTCGAACGGAGATCAATCTTTGAGAACACTTTTGCACCAGCCAACTGGTCGAACAAAGTATCAATACGAGGTAAGGGGTACTTGTTTTTAATGGTTACCACATTGAGAGGGCGATAATCCACACACATCCAAAGTGTGCCATCCTTCTTCACAAAAATAGCCGGACAACCCCACGACGAAGAACTAGGACAAATGAATCCTTTCTCCAACAATTCCTCTAACTGTTTCTTCATCTCAACAAACTCTTTTGGAGACATGCGGTAAGGATGCCATGAAATAGGAGCAGTACCAGGTTCTAACTCAATGGAAAACTCCACATCCCTATCCGGTGGTAACCCTGGTAGATCTTCAGGGAAAACATCCAGAAACTCACAAACCACAGGAATAGAAACAAGATCAGTGAAGCTTCAGCATGAGCAACAACTGGTAAGGTTGGAACTGAGGACATAAGGAGAGACATTCTATCCTCAGAAGAAAAAAGCCTTAACTCAACAACTCTCTGCTTAAGGTTCAGGACTACCCCATAATTTCTCAACCAGTTCATTCTTAGAATTGCATCTATGCCTTGCCTAGGCAGCACCATGAACTGGAGGTGGTACAAGTGAGTGGCTTGCACTAATTTGACTATGTTCATCCATGTTTTAATGCACAACTGTGCACCTAGGGCTTTGATTCTATAGGCAATAGGAATAGCCATAGTAGATATATTGTGCCTTTGTGCATACCCCATACTCATAAATGAATGTGATGCACCAGAATCAAATAACACATATGCTGGATGGGAATTAATGGTAAACATACCAGCCATCACAGGCTCACCCTATGGAGTCTCCTCAGCCTCGGTGAAGTTAACCTGTCTGGAGCGGCTCGTGGGCACCTTCTTTCCGATGATAGTAAGCTTGACCAGACGAGAGTTGACTAAAGGCTAAGAAGACTGAGTAGGCTAGTTCTGGGGGTACTCCCAAGCATAGTGGCCTTCCTTGCCACACTTGAAACAAACACCCAACTTGATTCCTTGTCCCTGATGAGGTAGAACCTGCTGTCCCTAAGACTACTGCACCTGCTGAGTAGGTGCACGGTACTGAGTAGGCGGTGCCTGGTGGGTCTACTGAGCCTGATGGGACGGCTATCCACCTAGAGAGCGATAGGACACCCTCCTCACAACCTATACCTTCTGAGATTGTGGGTGACTAGAGGATCTAGAGATCACTCTCTTGCGCTTCCACTCAGCCTAAGAGTCATGCTGAAGTCCCTCCATAGCAATAGCAGCATTCATTAATGCACCAAAGGTCTGATAGCCTCCTGTATACAGCTTCTCTTGCAAGATACAAGAAAGGCCATGATTGAAACGGTCCATCTTCTTCTCATTAGTGTCCATAGGAGTTCCAGCATACTGTGTAAGATGGTTGAACTTGTTCACATACTCCATCACCATCATATTTCCCTGTTTTAGCTCTAGAAACTCGGAAAGCTTCCTATTTAGCAAACCAGCATGAATATAGTACTGACGGAAAGCAGTGGTAAACTCCCGCCAAGTCACATGGTGATCCATAGGTTGCATGGTGTTGAAAGTGTCTCACCATGCACTGGCAGATCCAAGAAGCTGTTGTGCAGCAAAGCACACCTTCTGCTCGTCAATCACATTGAGCAGCTAAAACTTATGCTCCAGAATACAAAGCCAATGCTCCGCGTCTAGAGGCTCCACAGTCGGTGTGAATGTGGGTGGGTGTGTGCCCAAAAAGTTCTGATAGGAATAGGGCCTCTCGGGACCGCGGGCACCACCCCTGTTCTCGCCATTGCCACTGGAGCTTCCATGGGCGAAGCCACCAATAGCCTGTGCCAGCATCTCCAAGCCACGAGCTGACTCACGACGAGCAGCCAACATCTCAGCCATCATCTCTGCATGGTTCATTGGTGGTGGTGGCGAAGGAGGAGGACCAAGGAGTGGGGCCTCGTGGCTCTCCCCATTGACATTGCCGTTATCATCGCCATGACCATTTTCGCCTTGACCTTCACCAAGGCCGTGGCCCATCTCGACACTGGTGCTCCCATGACTGGACCTTAGGTTCATCTGTAAACAGATAGGAACCCACCGTTAGGAACAAGGCCAACATATTTAGAAACAAAAGGCTAGAGAGATGATAAGGCCCGATAAGTTGTTGCATGCTGAAACTTTTCATTAAGAGTTAAAGCATCTCTTTTCATTTATTATCCTATCAATTCACTACCCAAAAAATACACGTGTGGGAGAGTTTAGCTTAAGCAAGATTCTTTATTCATGATGCATGCATCGACCTATTCGTTCACTCAAGTCGGAATATAGCGGCATTCGCATAAAATTTTGGTACAACGCTCACTCACTTCCCGGATGCTAAACGATTCTTTCACGGCGTAAGTTAGTGTACATGCAGAAATTGATTAGACAAAACCAGTGCCACTATCCTAGATAGACCATATTGTTAGAGCTTATACTTATTTACATAATTTATCGCATCCTATTTTTCGCAAAGCTTTTGTTGGTTAAATTTTATGTTTTTGAAAGAGTTCTTAAACTCGTATACTCATTATTGGCTCTGATACCACCTGTGGCAGAATCGCCTGTAATAACACACTTTCAGGGGTGTTCGTCTTCCACTAGACACTAAGCACCCCAAAAGTGGCTAAAACGGTAGTTCCGTCGAGCACACCCCAAGAGAGAACTCAAAACAATCCATGTTTTACCTCTAAAATCCAATAATGAATACGAGCTCACAGTACTTAGTCCATTTCATACAACATAGAGTCTTAAAAATTATTTATTACAATACCAGAGTTCAGAGTGCGATAATTAAATAGCGGAAAATATAATAATCATCTAGTGGAAACGATACACGGATCCATCTGTGCCCACCAGAAGAATCCTCCACACAAGAGCTAACTCCTCAAGCTGCACCCGCAACTAGGTAAAATAAACCCTGAGTACACAATGTACTCACAAGACTTACCTGACTAGTGGGATTAACCTCCCAACTCTCAAGGATATGATAGGCAGTATGGTTTGCTGGGTTCTTTTGTTTGCGGAAAGCATTACTAATAGTGCATCCTTAAGGTCAAGCTTTATTAGCAGTCATGATTACTTTATTAGCCAGCCATTCTAGGTAAGCACCTATTCTACCTTCAAGCAAGGGTTGAGCAAACAGAACCATTTTACCACCTTACATATTCCAGTTCTTACTATGGTGCTAGACCACAGTCAAGTCATACCGTCTCACTGGAAATGGCGATTCGCGAACCAATGTATCCTAGCTGAGTACCTTGAAACACATGCCTCACTCGTACCCTCAGCACAAACGAGACTGTCGACGAAATATGGTCGGCAGTCTACCTAGGGGTATGCCCAAGGTAGTAGATTGTCAGCAGATAGATGCGCAAGTCGCAAACAAGATGGTGACGCAGGTCAGACACGAGGTTTTATCCAGGTTCAGCCGCCAAGAAGGCGTAATACCTACGTCCTGCGTCTGATTGTATTGTTGTATGTCAATGAGAGATGTTTTTTAGAGGAATCCCCTACCCGCCTTATATAGTCCGGGGGACAGGGCTACAGATCTGGAAACTAATCTTAGCCAGTTACAATTACCATAGGTGGCTGGATAAGGATTCCTATTCTAACCGACCAGGATCTTGCTTGATCGCCAAATCTGTCTTGACTCCTTGCGTGGAACTCCGAACAGGCTGGCCGGGCCGCGCGTCGTCTTTTAGCGGACCGGACCCTCTGATCCGGGCCGGCCCAAGCCTAGCCGTAAGGGTATAGGGGTTAATACCCCCACAGCTAGTCCCCGAGCACCATGTATTATGCTGCGACACGTCGTTTGATCTCCTTTGACTAATGCAATCCATCTTCATGTCATTTTCAACTGATTGAAACATTGACCAATCAAATGTGCCAACATTCTGATCAGTACAGAAAGTAGTAGACCATGATTATAGCCAAAGATTCCGGTTGTCCGAAGAATGCATGGTGCTCTTAAAGAAAAAAGAAAAAGATTTCTTTCTTGATCAAGTGTGCCCACTTGTATTTCTGAAAAGAAATGTAAGTGACCCTTGTACAGTAGTTGTTATGGCCAACAGTCAGAGCGTAAGGGTCGATAAAATAAACACATTCACCACAAGGTGAAGTGTGCCCACTTAGTCCCCAAGCCTGGTAGTAGGTGACGCAGGCACGTGGTGCTAGGGTCTAAAAAGAATTCCCATTCAAGTTGAAAATCCAATCATAATACAAGCGATACGGGATGCACCGGTAGGTGCATCGTACCGATGTAGTCCCCGAGCTTGCTGGAAGGCAAAGTATAAGCCTTGTAGCAAGGTCTAAATAAATGTCTCTCAACTGTATGTGAGTACAAATCACATGTAGCCAAGGAGAGCGGTCTCCGAGCAGTGGTCGGGACAGTTCCCGAGCCCGATAGTAATCCTGACAAACAGTCAAAGCGTAGGGGTCGATTAAATAAACACATTCACCGCAAGGTGAAGTGTGCCCACTTAGTCCTCGAGTCTGGTAGTAGGTAACGCAAGCATGTGGTGCTAGGGTCTAAAAAGAATTTCTAGTGAAGTTAAGAATCCAGTCGTCGTACAATCAATACGGGATGCACCGGCAGGTGCATCGTACCGATGTATCCCCTGAGCTTGCTGGAAGGCAAAGTAGAAGCCTTGCAGCAAGGTCTAATTAAATGTCTCTCAACTATATGTGAGTACAAATCACATGTAGCCAAGGAGAACAATCGCCGAGCATTCTTCAAATCCGTCCCCGAGCACGGTAGTGGTCTGGACCATCCCTGAGCACAATAGTGGTCGGAGCAGTCCTCAAGCACGGTAGTGGTCGGAGCAGTCCCCGAGCACGATAGTGGTTAGAGCAGTCCCCGAGCATAGTAGTGGTCTGGGCAGCCCCCGAGCACAGTAGTGGTCAGAGCAGCCCCCGGGCATGGTAGTGGTCTGAGCAGTCCCCGAGCACGGTAGTGGTCTGGGCAGTCCCCAAGCACGGTAGTGGTCTGGGCAGTCCCCGAGCACGGTAGTGGTCTGGGCAGTCCCTGAGCACGAGTATTGCAGCAAAGAAACAAATGTTGCTTGTACTATTACTTGGTGTATTTATGTATCTTCTTACTCTATCAAGTCAAATCTGACACGTCTGGTATAGCACGTCATACTGCCCTCTTGTCCTTTCAAGCGAATAGTCGCTTGGCACCTGTAAGGACGTGCGTCAGTGTGGGCCCTCCCACACTAGCAACTAAGAGGCGCGTACACTGGTAACAAAGGGGCGTGTATATTGGCATAGATCTCGAGGTTGTGAAAACAATCGTCTGCGGCGCGTGCGCACGTCTCCCAAGAATCTCGGGCAGTCGAAACGGTGGAACTCTTGGTTATTTATAATATGGAACTGGTAAGTTACTTTTTACCGATCCCCATTACCATTCACCGCCGCAGCCTTCTTCTTCCTCTTGCCAACCCTAATACCTCCGAAATCATCACCAATAACCCCTCCACCACTTCCACCTTCATCAGCAAGGGCGGATTCATGGCGAAGAGCGACGCCCAGAAGAAAACCAGAGTCATGGCAAAGGAGTGGTGGAAGTCAAGAAGCAACGAGCAGACCATCGAAGACCTCGTCATCATGGGAGTACTCCACAACAAGGCACTCGCAGGGTGGCGCGCGTCGGAAGGAGAAGGGTACCCCGATCCACAACCAGGTGAGATTGTGGTTTTCGAAGATTTCTTCAAGCGGGGTTTTGGGGTTCCAGTGCACCCATTCCTTCAGGGGCTCTGTTTGTATTACGAGATTGGGGTTTGCAATCTGCATCCCAACTTGATTCTTCCTGTCTCCACGTTCATTCATCTTTGCGAAGCATATGGTGGCTTCCAGCCCCATTTCAACTTCTTTCGCCATCTTTTCTGTCTGCAGAAAAAAGGAAGCGGCGGCTCGAAGATAGCCGGAGGTGTGTACCTTAATCTACATGACGGGATGAAAGCCTAGTACTTGCACTACCCTTGGAACACATCACTGGACGACTGGTACAAGAAGTGGTTCTACATCCACGAAGAGCCGAGCACAATCACACTGTGCGATGTGGGATTCTTTCTGGAGAAGAAGAACAGCTGGTCAGAAAAGCCTGAGCACCTAGAACAGATCCAAGAACTACTTGGGATGATCCCGTGGAGGAAACTGGACGGTCCGAGCGTGGTCGGAAACTTCATCAGCTAAAGGATCCAGCCCTGCTAGAGGAGGGTACATCCTAGATACGAGTAGCAGGGTAGCGCAGACCCAACGAGGACTAGGCAAGAGGCACTTGACAAGACCGAAGTCAAAGCCAGAATTAGAGAGCTATTTAACTTAGCTGATCCAAATTATGTTAGATTGAGCGACATCGAGCACGCTTTCAAGCTCGCCCGACCTCCCCCAAAGGTAAATCATTCTGCCTTGTTCTCGTTGTCTTATGCTGTAACAAAAACTTACTGTGTTATCTCCTTTATGTTTCCCAGATTAATGGTAGAGATAGAGCAACAGTGTTCGTGTCTCCACCCCCTGGTGTAGATTGGCCGCAAGTTGCCAGCCCAACCGCCCAGACCAGCGCCGGCATCGAAGACGTCGACTGGGCCGTGCTCAGAGTTGGGGAGGAGGCAACGGCCAGAGCTACTGGTAAGCGGCCAGCGGCCAGCAAGCGTCGTCAGGCGATCTTCACATTGTCAGACGATGAAACAGAGGATGCGGACATCTGTCGACTCGTCCCTAGAAAGAGGAGGCAACTGGAGCCGATGGATCAAAGTGGCTCCTCCGTGCCCATGGGACCCACATCGCCGATCACTGAAGTACAGAGGACAAGCGGCAAAGGGGTCAAGCATCAAGCCCCGGCACCGGTGCTGGTCGTAGAGGGAAACCAGGTGACACCCGCAGAGCACACGGAGCAAGCACGGCCGAAGAGACGCGCCTTCGCCACATCATTCCGTCCTTCCTAGCTGTAAGTATTTGTAACCTTGATGTAAGCTTACAATTGAATAATGTCGTCTTCTGAACTAATCTCGGATATATTAGGTCGGCGTCCACCGAAAATCCGGACCAACTAGCCGGGTGCAGCATGACTCCACCAGCAATGTCTGAGAAAACTGTCCAGCAGCCGGCTATGGAGGAACCTATAGCAGAAAGTCCGCTAGAGCCTCAGCAGACAAGCGGCTAGACAACGGTCCCCGAGCAGGTGGTTGAGGGGAGAGCTGAGCCAAATACAGGTGCTCCGAGCACTGACCCTGCTGAGGGAGACACGTCAGCACCAAGGATAACAGACCAAACAGAAGAGTAGCAGCCGGAGGCGGCACAGAGCGCGTCTGCCAATGCTACAGCCCATGGGAAGGCCATAGTGATCGTAGAGGCTGCAAACTCCGGACCAGCGCCGCTACCCGAACACGAAGCCGAAGAGGACGAAGTAGAGGAGGTCCTGGGCCGTCCCCAAGACAAACGACAACATGTATATGTGTCGCGCTGGCGGAACAACCAATGGGTTGTTCATGAAGAAATCCCAGAGATCGAAGAGACCATGAAAGTTGAACGAGCAGCGAAACGTCTGGTGATGGAAGTCCAGGTATGTCTTGCTTGACCACCTGATCCTGCTACCCAGTCAAACTGTCTGACTTAGCGTTTTACATGCAGGACTTAATGAAGACCGCCAGGTACCGAAAAAAGTGTTTCGACCAGATTGAGGGAATCACAGCAAGCAACAAAGAACTGGAGGCCGAGGTGGAACGCTTGCGCCACCAACTTGAAGCCGCCAACTAGGAGAGGACGGAGCAAGATGCGCAGAACCAGAAACTGGTCGTCCATCTCAGTAACAAAGAGCAGGAAAAAACATGTAAGTTGGCACTTTATCACAACGAGTGCATGACACGTGTTGTTGCATTGTTGCTAATAACAACTTTAGTGCAGGCTTAGAAGCCGAAGTAATCCGTCTCCAAGAGGAGAATAACCGTGTGGCCATAGAGTGTGGTCGCCTGAAAGAGGACAACAAGAAACTGGCGCACGACCAGTCGCAACTCCGGGACCGCACGACCAAGATGAAAGAGGAACTGAAAAGTAAGTGTTCCAGACCACCTTGCTCACTCTGTTGCTCGCCTTATCTTGTCGTGGCGTGACATTTTAATGCCTTGTGCGATTTGTAGTTTTAAAAGTCAATGCCAAGAAGCATCTGGAAACCGTAATGAAAGATCGTGACGGCTGGAAGGCGCGATGCCTAGAGATTACCGAGGATCGGGACACATGGAAGAATCGATGCCAGGAAGTGGCAACTGGCATTTTGCCCGTCCTCAACCTTATCGACCCAGCGCTTACAGAGGAAGTGCCAAGGACACCGCAGCTCGGACTGGTCGAGAGGTGCCAAAAGGCATGGGGATGGTTCCAAGAGTTTGTGAAGGAGGCGGGTGAGTACACAGGCACCCATGTGCTAAGCATGGTGCATGCCCACTACCCCCTGATCGATCTCAAGCGCCTGGAGGCTGGGTACCCAAAAGAGGTAGATCCAGATAAAGCTGAGGAGCTTCGGATGACTCAGCTGGACTTGTCAGCAAAAATAATTGCCGATATTAACATGTGTGGAAGTGGGACAACGCCTGTACAGGGTATGCCATCAGCGAGTCAGCTGGAAACGCCATCAGTTTTAAGCCAACCGACGAAGCCTGCGGTCTCGACCAGCCAGGCATCGGCGGGGCCATCTTCTTCAGCTCGACCAGTACAAGAGTCTCCGAGACTCAAGCAAGATGTTAGAAGTAGCGAGCAGCAGGTGCCACTTGCTCTGACCAGCCAATAGGATAGGCTGTAGCTGTAGAAGAAGATGTAGTTGTGTTATTGTAAACCTGTACCTTTTCAGGCAAGTTTGTAATAACGTAACTATATATCATCATAAGCTTGTTTGTTTTGTATAAAACGTATTTAAGCTTGAAACTCGTGTTGGTGTAACTAAGTGAGAACATGTTAGTGTTCTGTTTAGTTGTACCAGTTTAGTCGACACGCCATCCTGAATAGTTTGTACGGCCCTGATTTGGCATGTGGTCGGAGTGTGAGGTGCGTGACCTGTGCACACGTAGACGCGGACAGGTCAAACCAGGGGGGACCTGCCGATCACCCGTAGCGTAGAGAGCGGATCCCATTCACGCGTTGGGAGGAACCAGAGATAGGTCCTGCTCCGAGAACCCAGGAAGGAATGGTGGTCGACTTTGACTGGCTAAGTTAGAATAACCGTAAAATTCGAAGTGACACATCAGAGTGGTCGGAGAGATCATAATAGCTTTATTGAATTAATTCAAAAGGTACAAGAGAAGTACATATCTTAGTAGTTAAGCATAGAAACGCCTAAGCTTGTCGATGTGCCATGAATTGGGTACGTCTGTACCGTCCAGGTGAGCTAACCTGTAAGACGTTGGTCGTGTGACTTCCTTGATCATGAAGGGCCCTTCCCATGGAGTTGCGAGTTTATGGACACCAGTCTGATTCGTCTTCCACTTCAAGACCAGGTCCCCGACCACGAAGAACTGCTCTTTAACGTTCTTGTTGTAGTACCTGCGCAAAACAGCAAGGTATTTGGCTGTACGTACGCAAGAATCGAGCCGCTTCTCTTCTGCACTATTCACTTCCAGCTCCCGTACTTCATTAACCTTGCCTTCGTCGAAGTTCTCTACCCGTGCTGATCTGAAATCTATATCTGCTGGGAGGACTGCCTCAGCGCCGTAAACCATAAAGTATTGTGAGATGCCAGTGTTACGACTAGGCTGAGTTCTGAGGCCCCAGACCACGGCTGGTAATTCTTTGAGCCATCTTCCGGGAGCTTTGTCATTTTCACTGTACATCCTCTTCTTTAATGCATCCAAAATCATACCGTTTGCCCATTCGACCTGTCCATTGGCTCTAGGGTGTGCCACCGAGACGTATTTTACTACTATGCTCCTTTCATCGCAGAAGTCCCAAAAAGCGTTCCCGGTGAACTGAGTACCCAGATCAGTGATGATGTTGTTGGGTATGCCGAAGTGATGGATGACCTGGTCGAGGAACGTGACAGCCTTTTCTGAGGATGCCCGTACCAGAGGCATGTACTCTATCCACTTAGAAAATTTGTCAATCAGCACGAAGACACATGTAAATTTCCCAAGAGCCGGTTTGAAGGGTCCGATCATATCCAGTCCCCAGCATGCGAAGGGCCAAGAGGCTGGTATTGTCTAGATCTCATGTGCTAGTACGTGGATTCTCTTGGCGAAGAACTGACAACCCTCACAGTGGCGGACTAGCTTCTCTGCATCGACTACCGCTGATGGCCAATAGAATCCTGCTCGAAAAGCCTTGCCGACCAACGTTCTCGAGGCCGCGTGGTTGCCGCAAGAGCCAGAGTGGATTTGGTCCAGGAGGTGTTTGCCATCCTCCTGGGTTATACACTTCATCAAGATTTCCTCCTTTGCGTTCTTGCGCCATAACTTGCCATCTACGAGCAGATACTGCTTACTGCGACGCATTAGGCGTTCATTTTCTGCCCGATCAGTGTAACCGCTGCCATCTGTCAGGTACTTGATGAAAGGTACTCTCCAGTTGGGCTTATGGGTGGTTGGAGGTGGCTCGGTGGTGCTCGATGTCGGAACCGTAGCCACCAATTGCTGGTCTGGAGGCTTGTCGACCGTGGGATCTTTCTCTTCGATGGAAGGCGTGAGCAGGTCTTGGACGAATACGCCATGTGGGACTTTGGCTTGGGATGATCCTAACTTTGACAGCGCATCTGCTGCTTGATTTTTGTCCCGGACCACGTGTGTGTACTCGATGCCATAGAACTTGCCTTCCAGCTTTCTGATCGATTTACAGTATGCATCCATCTTTTCGCTGGTCATGTCCCAGTCCTTGTTGAGTTTGTTGATGACCAGAGCCGAGTCTCCATAGACATAGAGACGTTTAACACCAAGCTCGACCGCAATGCGCAAACCATGTAGGCATGCTTCATACTCGGCGGCGTTATTAGATGCTGGGAAATAAATCCTGAGGACATACCGGAGCTGCTCCTTGGATGGTGACACGAAAAGGACTCCTGCTCCTGCGCCGTCAATGTTGAGAGAGCCGTCGAAGTACATTTTCCAATACTCGTTGGGCTCCTGAGAAACAGGCGTGCTTAAGTCTGTCCACTCGACGATGAAATCGACGAGTGCCTGAGACTTGATTGTAGTACGGCTTGCAAATTCCAAGGAGAAGGGGCATAGCTCCATTGCCCATTTGACGATGCGCCCATTCGCATCCTTGTTGCTAATGATGTCTCGCAGAGGGTACTCAGTCATGACCACCACACGATATCCGTCGAAGTAATGTTTCAACTTTCAGGATGTTATCAGTATGGTGTAGATCAATTTCTGAATCTGTGGGTACCTGGTCTTGGATTCATTGAATACCTCACTGATGAAATAAATTGGTCGTTGTACCTTGTAGACATGGCCGGGCTCGTCGCGCTCGACCACCATGGTAGTGGAGACCACTCGATTAGTCGCCGCAATGTAAAGTAGGAGTGTTTCGTCCTCTCTGGGAGCAGTGAGGACCGGAGGTGACGTAAGGTATTGTTTTAGCTGTGTGAAGGCAGTGTCTGCTTCCTCCGACCACTCAAACTTCTCGGATGCTTTGAGCAGTTTAAAGAACGGTAATCCTTTTTCGCCTAATCTTTATATGAAATGGCTGAGAGCTGCCATGCATCTGGTAAGCTTCTGAACATCCTTCACCTTTTTGAGTGGCTTCATGTCCAAGACAGCTTTGACTTTCTCCGGGTTAGGGCGTATGTCGTCGTGACTAACGACGTTGCCAAGTAGTATGCCAGAAGGAACACCAAAGATGCACTTCTTTGGATTTAATTTCCATTGGAATGTGTTAAGAGCTGCGAAGGTGCGTTCCAGGTTGTCAACAAGGGTATGTGCTTCCTTGGTTTTGACAACTACATCATCAACATAAGCCTCGACGAGGTCGTCTTTTATCTCATCTTTGAGGCAGGCCTGTATAGCGCGTTGGTAGGTAGCCCCGGCGTTCTTGAGCCCAAACGACATAGTCATGTAGCAGTAGGCGCCGAAAGGCGTGATAAAAGATGTCTTGATCTGGTCGTCCTTTTTGAGAGCGATCTGGTGATAACCAGAGTAGCAATCGAGAAATGAAAGCAGCTCTCAACCGGCGGTTGAATCTATGACCTCGTCTATGCGAGGTAAGCTGAAGGGGTCCTTAGGGCAGTGTTTGTTGAGATCAGTGTAATCAACGCACATTCTCCATTCATTATTCTTTTTGCGTACAAGAACCGGGTTGGCTAACCACTCCAGATGATACACTTCTTTAATAAATCCGGCTGCCAAAAGCCGTGTAACTTCTACCCTAATCGCCTCCTTCTTGTCGTGAGCGAACCGTCGTAGCTTCTGCTTGATAGGTTTGGCCTTGCCGTTGACATTCAAGGAGTGCTCGATCAAGTTCCGAGGTACACCGGGCATGTCAGCAGGTTTCCATGCGAACACATCCACGTTGCTCCTCAAGAACCTGACGATCGTGTCTTCCTATTTGGGATCCAGGTTGGCCCCGATAAGGGCCATTTTGCTAGGATTGTCGTCGACCAGCTAGATCACCTTGTGCTCCTTGGACTTGGTGTTCTTGCGTGGAGCCTCGAGTTCTGGGATCTCCAGGTGATTGGCCGAGGTCTTCTTGGCGTCGAGCATGGTCTCGGCCATGCGAATAGAGAGGTCGTGAGCCTCTGCTATTTTGAAGCTGTCGTCTTCGTAGGTATAAGCTACGTATACATTGCCCCTGAGGGTTAGCACTCCTTTCTCGGTAGGCATCTTCAGCACCAGATACCTGTAATGAGGTATGGCCATGAACTTGGTGAGCGATGGACGACCCAGGATAGCATGGTAGGTGCCGTCGAAGTCAGTGACCACGAAGTTGACGTAGTCGGTGCGGAAGTGGTCCGGGGTCCCAAATTGCACAGGTAGCGTGATCTGCCTGAGAGGTGTAGAGCTCTGTCTGGGGAGAACGCCCCAGAATTATGCCTCATATGGCTTGAGATCCGCCTGGGTTATCTTCAGCGCTGGCAGACTGTTCTTCAACAGTATATCGATGGAGCTGCCGCCGTCAATCAGCACCCTATCGAACTGAACCTTGTTGATACAAGGATCGAGGACCAGAGGAAAACATCCTGGCTCAGGTATTGCGGCCCATTGGTCCTTTCTACTGAAGGAGATCTCGCGGTGAGACCAAGGAGGGAGCCGCGGATCGGTGATGAGGTTGTCGGCGTAGGTCACGTTTAAGCAGGCGCGGGCGAGCAGCTTGCGTTCTCGTTTGGTCTCGATGGACACTTTACCTCCAATGATGGTGTGCACGCGATCGGTTGGCTTGACATACTTGTGGCGGGGATCTGCATCTTCATCGTCGTTGTCCTCGTCGCGCTGTTCCCCTACGTCGTTAGGCTTGTCGGACGTATCTGGAGCCTGTTGACGCGCGTAGATAGACTTGAGAACGCGACAGTTCTCCATGGTATGGTTTGACTTGGGATGGAGCTGGCAGGGCCCTTTCAATGCTTTGGCGTAGTCTTCTTCGTAGTTAAGACATCCGCCACTTTTTTTGACGGTGTTGACCTCGCCGTCGTCTTCTCGAGCACGCTTGCCCCTATAATCATCACGGCGGTTACGCCACTGATTACGTTGGTCGCGGTGGTCGTGGGAGTCGTTGCGCTGGTTGCGGCGGTCAAAATTGTCATTCCGACCACGGTTGCCACGGTAATCATCGCGGTGTGGGGGGTGGTCGGAGCGTGGGACCCTTGCTGCTTCTTCGATAATTATCTTTTTAGCGTCGTTGGCGTCCACATATTTCTTAGCGGTGGCCAGGAGCGCTGTGACTGATTCAGGCCTCTTACAGAGGAGCTTGTCCCTTAGAGCGTCGTGGAAGCGGAGGCCAGTGATGAAAGCCTCGATTGCCTCGCTGTCGGAGATTGACGGGACCTTGATGCGCATCTCTGAGAAACGCCGGACGTACTCGCGTAGTGGCTCATCTTTTCGATCTCGAATCCGCTACAGATCATATTTGTTGCCGGGTTGCTCGCAAGTGGCAATGAAGTTGTCGATGAAAGCTTGCTTGAGTTCTTGCCAGGAGTCAAAGTAGTTTGTCGGCAAGCTGACCAGCCATTGGTGACCTGTATGACCCACAGCGACTGGGAAGTAGTTAGACATGACGTGCTCATCAGCCATGGCTGATCTGCATGCGGTTTCGTAGAGCATGACCCATAATTTGGGGTTCTCCTTGCCATCATACTTCTGAAGTTTTTCGAGCTTGAAGTTCTTGGGCCATATGACTTGGCGAAGGTGCGGAGTAAAGTGCTTCAAACCCAGCGGGCCGTGGACAGTATCATATTCCATACGGCGATAGCTTTCATGGGATGCACGATCGTTGGCTCTCTGGTCGATGCGATCGCGCAGATCACGTCCTCCGAGGTAATGGCGAAGATCGTTATTGCCATCACGGCGATCTTGGTTGCCATCCAGATTAGTCCTGCGACCATGGTTTTTGCGGTGATTATTGCGGTTGTCTCGGCGGTTGTCGCCCCGAACGTCGCGGCGGTCGTCCTCCCGACGGCGGTTGTCATCCCGACCACCGTCATGGCCACCGTTTCCGCCTTGACAGTTGTCTGATGGGTCATTGTTGCGCGAGCCACGTTGGTTGGGTGGCTGTGAGCGACTTGAGTATTGGCGGCTGTGGCTTGACTCGACTGAGACAGATGGAGCCCGGGCTTGATTTACGATCTCTGCGGTCTAGGCCATAGCAGCCGTCAGGTAAGCTTGTATATCGTCGCAAATTGCCTGGGTTTCCGGGGTATTGGGTAGCCGTTGCATTGTTGCCATAGCAACGGCCACGTTGGCGCTTGGAGTCCTGAAGACCTATTTATCCCCCACCCTGTCGAAGGCATTGCTGAGGTCACGTGGCTGGACCCTTATGCGCCGTGCTTCTTCCGCCTCGGCTTCAATTTGTCGGCGATTAAACCGATCAATATTGTGTGCTTCACGTGCCAGCCTTTCTTGCTCTGTCTCGCCGACTATCGGTGGTTCATCATTACTAACAATGTTGATCAAGCCTCCCCGCCTTGGTGGGAAGGACGGGAATCGCGGGTATCTCGGAGCGTGGTCTGGGATATCCAAATCGTATTCGACGCCTTCATCATTGTGATTCTGGAGCTCGGTGCGAACAAAGGCATTGGATGCGGTGCCAGACGAGGAGCTCGAGCCACCCTCTTGAACTGTGTGGACCGATCCTTCTTGACAATCCTCAATCCAGACCATGTTGACGAAGTTGAGTGGCTTTGGCCGAGGTTGGTGTATAGAACGCAGACCCGAGCAGCGTTGTATATTGTAAGCGTAGTTGGAGGCAGCGTTCCGCAGGCCGTAGGGCTGGGCCTGGTAGTTCTCCATCGAGGCTTCGTATTCGGAGATCCGGAGACCCATCGCAGGTGCTGGCCGGCGACGAACGGAGCGCCCTTCAAGAGTAGATGTGACCACGAGATCTGTACCGAGTTGTGCAGGACGACTAGCCCGAGCTGGTCGGGTAGATCTGTTGTGGGTAGCGGTTACCTACTCATTAGGTTGACTTTGAATTGAACTTACCAAAGCTAGGGTTTCGGTAAGTTTGGTGCCTACCAGATCGATGGAGTCGAGCAGGTCGGCGTTGTCGATCTGCTTCCCTTTGTAGCGAGGAAGCGGACGACGGGTTGTCGGTGTGGCTGAAGGCGATGCGGGCGTGGTCGGAGCCAGATCCACCATGGTCGGAGCTAGATCCACCGTGGTCGGAGCCAGATCCCCCGTGGTCGGAGCCAGATCCACCGTGGTCGGAGCCGTATCCATCGTGGTCGGAGCCAGATCCCCCGTGGTCGGAGCCGTATCCACCGTGGTCAGAGCCGTAGCCGATGCAGGTGAAGCAGCGGTCGACACAGACTAAATCCGCGCCTCCTCCGTGATCATGGCGATGAAGTCGTCGGAGCCGGTGGTCTAGGTGATCTGACCGACGGTGAACGTGAGGCCGTTCAATGTAGCCATGGAGTCGGGGATGATGACCATCTTGTTCGCTTGGAGAGCAGTACGCACACCCCCTACCTGACGCACCACTGTCGATGAAATATAGTCGGCAGTCTACCTAGGGGTATGCCCAAGGTAGTAGATTGTCGGCAGACAGATGCGCAAGTCATAAACAAGATGGCGACGTAGATCAGACACGAGGTTTTATCCAGGTTCGGCCGCCAAGAAGGCGTAATACCTACGTCCTGCGTCTGATTGTATTGTTGTATGTCAATGAGAGATGTTTTTTAGAGGGATCCCCTGCCCGCCTTATATAGTCCGGGGGATAGGGCTACAGATCTGGAAACTAATCTTAGCCAGTTACAATTGCCATAGGTGGCTGGATAAGGATTCCTATTCTAACCGACCAGGATCTTGCTTGATCGCCAAATCTGTCTTGACTCCTTGCGCGGAACTCCGAACAGGCTGGCCGGGCCACGCGTCGTCTTTTAGCGGACCGGACCCTCTGATCCGGGCCGGCCCAAGCCTAGCCGTAAGGGTATAGGGGTTAATACCCCCACAGAGACCAACCCATTTCACTCATGTCGAGGGGTCCAGGTCCCCGTCCAAACTTGGACTCTAAGCCCCCACACTTGAGACCCGATCTCAATGTGGTGCTTAGACCTCCACCTTTCCCCGCCTCTAGTCAGTCGGTCCGGAAAGAGCCATGAGCCTTCTCGCTCCCATAAGCAAGTATGTGCTTAGGATAATAAGTCTGTGACCTGACTACCATCCACAGCAATGGATGGTCCTCAATTGACATGAACAAGGAAAACGGTGTAACCAAGCTAAGCCCCATGGCCGTGGGACACACTTCTTATACCCACCAATAACCCATGTCATATCCCTGCCCGATCTTCATTTTCTTTTCATCATTTTATTATGAGGTAAATAATAATCACCTATTGTGAGTAATGGCAGGTTACTCATGCTACCGACAACCTAAGCATAGTTGCTACTCGAACCTGCACTAGTAGGACTCATGGGGTAGATATATATATGCATGTGGTTTCCATAAAATACCTGCAACGTAAATGCACAACTCATATATATACGGTGGAGATGCAAAATAGTGGTTATGCACCGGGGCTTGCCTTGGTCAGGCGCGGTGTCAGCTGAGTTAGTCAGTGGCAGCTCTGAGACTTCCTCCGACAGGAGAATCTCCTATCGTACTCCTCAACGATCTCTTCAAACTCGTGCTTGCCGGTGGTCACAATCTCCGCCAACTCGTTTTCTATATGCATGCGATGATAATGATGCAACAACTTAGTATTTAGGCAACAGCAACTCTTAAAATAAGAATGCACATGTTAAGCTACTAAGCTAGCTCTAATGATTAAGATATTAAGCTAACTATCGTCTTCGTCAAGCAAAGTGTTGCGTTCAACTAACAAGCACCTAGTTTTGCAAAACAATGGTATGCCTTTATTTCTATTTAAGATTTAATGTATATTTAAACGAAGAACATTTAACTACCCTAATGTTTAGTCTAGTCTAAGGAAACAAAAATTACAATGAGCACATAATAATACAATGAAGCTACTGTAAAAATTTTAGGATTAAACCTATCACCAATTTACCACAATAATTATCCTAGTAATATTAAGCACTTTAAAATGATTTAATAGCCCTTAGTACCAATGCAGATATGTATGAACTAACTATACCAACAGGTAGACAATAATCTTAGGAACCTATCAAAATTAGTTTTCACATTTTTTGGACACCTATATGAATTTCACAAGATTAATTCCTAAACATGGTGCTATCAAACTGTCTTTAGACTTGAGGAATTTTCTAAGTCTTGAGTTGGATTCAATTTCAAGTTCCATTTCTAAGCTATTAGAAATACTAACTAGCAATGTTATTTTTCTACAGCAAGAGTTGCATTGTCATCTACAAAGTTTGTACTTCAAACTTTATTTAGGTGTTACACACATGTTCTATAATATTTTTGCTCAATAAAATTTGGTTTTCAACCCTACTTGACATAACCTGAGCTATTAAATCAATTTTCATTTAACATTTTAATTATTCATTTTAGGTTACAAGAAATTTATCTACACACTCTATCACATGCATTATCACATAAACATGATGCTCATGACATGATGTAGTAGTTTGTTAGGGCATAACACCGTGGGTGTTACATGGCGGCACCATCATAGTGGACATTATTGCATATCCTCCAGTCATAGCTGCAGTAACCACTCCGTTGAAGCTGTGCTCACTAGAATTTTCACTTTCTTCATCACTTCTCTCCATGGTCCAGGCAGCCTGCATTGTATAACACACATCATGCACAACAGTGAGTTGTACACTAAGAAAAGTAATACACAAATTAAGAATCATGTTTTTGCAAAAACACACTTCAGAAATTTTAAGAAACATGTTTTAACACATCATGTAGGTATGTAGCTCAACCAAGGGCACCAATTAAGAAACTTGTACCCACTTTTTGGTACTTACTAACCCCTTTCCTAGTTGATGAGTACTGTAGCACGATGGTGCGTGGGCTCCTGTTGTGCACACCTCACGGACACCTGCAAAATGAGTAGTTAGCCTATGCAGCAAAAGATGGTACCTAACTTTGCACATGAATATTAAGAAACTTGTTTTACGAAAAACACACATATGACAAATTAAGAAACATGCCAGCACACAGGTTATTTGGAGTTCAGGAAACTAAACACGACACATGGTTCTAGGCACGAGCCACATTACATCGATGCAAATTATACAAACACACATGAGTTGGAAAAACTAGGGGACAAGAAATGAGCTATAATGATACAAGACAACACTCAAATGTCATCAGTGGTCTCAAGCCCACTCAACATCTAAATGCCTCACGCACAGCTTGTTAAGGACATCCACGTTGGCTACTTGTTGTTCCTGTTCAAGTGCCACGTAAGCCAAGCAAGATGCTCTTCTGTGTTTAACAAATTCTTGAACTCCCTACGCGACACAGAGTTCTTGAACAGCTCCAACGCTTCAAAGAACATGTCTGAAATATAGGGCACAACGTCTTCTCGTAGGATTTGCATTGCTTCGTCCACCTCCGCCTGCTCACGGGTACGTTCTTGATCACGAGATGTACTCCTCGCAGCAATGCTTTCCGATAAACATGCCATGTACTCACCCACATTGCTAGACTTCTTCTCTGGGATGTTAATAACATTGTCCCTGTTATCCCTTTTGAAACCGAAGTGGTAACTAGAGGGTCCAAAGTGAGCAGGTGTTGCGGCACCTATACCACCAGCGGACCTGAAACAACCCATGTTCTGATTCAGGTCAACGTACAGTGCTTCAAGTTCATTCAGGAAGGGGGTGGTATGCCACATTTTCCACCAGCAGCACTTGTTTCCTGCAACGAACACATTGCAAACTTTTTGTCAGAAGGATGGTAGCAGGCACTACTAGGGCAAATACTTGACAACATATGGCAATAGATAGTCAACTTATTGCGCACTCGATAGTGTCATCGCTATCAGGCTGGGTACCATACTGGGTCTCCCAGTACCCAGACTCAGCGGCAATGCCCCTCGTTTGTGTGTCACGACCGAGTCCAGTGGCTGATAGCTCCTTCTTCCACTTTAGGTATTTGGATCTGAGGGTCCATACTTTGTTGTTGACCTATCTCTGATCATATTGGGAAAAGTGGGTGTAAATGTTGTTCTAGCCGTCCCTACTTACACCATCCTTAGACGTGAAATTGAGCTTTTCCTTTTCTAGAAGGCACATGTCCAGCAAAAGCTTGGTTTCAGCGTTGATCCACTTTGCGCGTTGGCTTGCACGTTGGCGTGGCTCTGTGTGCACGTTCAATGGCTAATTTTGTTGTGTGTTCAAAAACATATCACAACACACATAGCAAAGGCCAGTACTACACCTACGACACGATGGAATATGCATCACAGTAAACTTGCCTTGCTTGTTCGCTTCGCACGTTTGGCATGCAACTTGTGCCTAGCAGCTTTCGGCGATGAGCAGGAAGCTGTTGATGACAGTGCCAGTATAGCAGCTTCTGGTGGTCCCTAGAGTTGTGTGGACAGAAGAACAGAACAAAGGAAAATGTTAGAGTTCAATATTTGAGAACATTCTGGGTCTAAAAGAGCGTACCAGATCGACCGAGAAGGAAGCTGAAGACGCACCGCAGTGAGGCAGATCTATGGAGGCCGAAGGCGATGACGATGAGCTACTGGCGGAGAGGGGGCGAGAGTGGCTCACGGCGGGGGTGTGGAGAATGGAGGGGGCAGGCTTGGCTCATGGCAGGGGTCTAGGCATGGGAGGAGGGCGGGCGTAGCTGATGGCAGAGGGGGTGGGGTGTCAGGAGGGGAGGGGGGCGGCATGCCTAATGACGGCGGTTTGTGTTGGGTGTGCGTCACTAATGGCGGAGCAGGCCGGCTGGCCACACTAGTGACGGCGGTGATGTGGGGCGGGGGTGCGTGTAGAACTCGGCGCATTAGGGTGGCTGGCGGTGACCCCAAACCCTAGGCGTGGCATGATGGAGGTACGAATGAGGTAGGGGGGGCCTCAGAAGTGACGAAATGCCTCTTTTAGGTTTAGCCTCGGCGTTGAGTCGGGCCACGCTGAGGTTTGGGTCCAGTGGAGTGGCATTAGTTGGCAGACCTCGGCGTTGAGTCGGGCCACGCCGAGGTTTGGGCCCAGCACAGCGAGCTTTGCACGCCCAGGCATTGAGTCAGGCCACGCCGATATACATGGGCCTCGGGGTTAGCTCAGCCCCCACCGAGGTTTCCAGACCCAGACTCGGCGTTGAGTCGGGTGGCGCTTAGGTATGGGCCTTGGCGTCATTTGACTTAGCACCAAGGTCGGCCATGTCGGCGCCGTGAGCACACCATAATCAGTAAGGAACTGGCTCTGGGCCTCCACCTCGGCATGGAGTCGAGCGGTGCTTAGGTATGGGCCTCGGCGTTATTTGACTTTGAGCCGAGGTCGGCTATGTCGGCGCCGCGAGCACCCCGTAATCAGTAAGGAACTGGCTCTGGGCCTCCACCTCAGCGTTGAGTCAGGCGGCGCTTAGGTATGAGCCTCAACGTTGTTTGACTTAGCACCGAGGTCGGCCATGTCGACATCACGAGCACACCTTAATCAGTAAGGAACTGGCTCTAGGCCTCCACCTCGGTGTTAAGTTGTTGCACGCCATGATAACTCTGCTCCGCGTTCCTGGGTTTCACCCCGACCAAGCAGGTGCCGCGACCAAGCAGACACCTACATACTATGCTGGCTGCTAATGTACCGCACGCCGACCTTGGATTCAGTACAAAATAACATGTTTCCAAAGTAGTTGTCATCCTGACTAGTCTCAGCACATATTTTATAAACAGTTCAGCATTTGACCATACCATCTTTGTAACACATGCTCAATATACAACATTTTAACATAGGTAAGACAAGCTCCACTTGGAAGATCCATACATAACAGTTCGGACATAGAACAGATGGTCCACACAAATTGCCAACAAACATAACAGGTCCAACATAGATGCCATGGCCCAAACAAGTAGCCAACGTAATTCATACAATATAGTTTCCAACACAAACACAGAAGTTGACATTGAAAAGGAACGACATGGCCCACTTCTATTGAACCCTTCAACAATTGTCATGTACCTCCATAAGATGGTGTACGCCTGTCGAAAACATGGTGACCATTTAGTATGTTTTGCATGAAAACCACAAAACATCCAAAGGAACTTTCATGATTTTGAAAAGGAAGTACTCTACCTTAACGTGGACGCTGAGTCCTACGCTTGCCTCTGCCTAGTGCATACGTGAAGCGCCCCTGGTTATCTAGGAACTCAAATGTGATACAAATACTAGTCCCAGGAGGCTAGTAACACATTTATTACTTCAGATAAGTCTCAGTGCAGTAGTCTCGACAAGCGTGGACAATGAAGACATGCCATGATTAGAAGTAACCAGAACATAATATAGGTCCAACAGACCCAGAAATAAAAGGAATCGCAGTCAAACATCTAACGGGTCCCAATGCCACGGGCTTAGTTGGGTGTAGACACGACCTTACTCGAATGCAGCTTCGGGATTGAAGTCTGTATCTTCCTCTGTTCAACAAAGCAAGGGTGAGTACAAAATACTCAACAAGTCCAACCTTACCCTACGAAAGGGGATAACAGTACATGCATATGGATATATCAAGGATAAGGCTTGGTTTTATTTGCAGAAAGTTATCTTTAGACACATGCAGGGTTTCATTTCATAAATCCTTTGCAAAAGACATATATTCTCCATATATAAGAGTAATTCTGAAAAGGAGTTTGTCATAATTTTAAGTGTTGCTGAACCCTTTGTTTCCCACAACACATGGCCGTTAACCATTCATTTCTAAAATCACACACACGCTCATGTTTCCAATCATCCCAACCCATCTAGTTGTTGAAACCAAACCATAACCCGTCCAAGACCGCGGACACGGCTATCCGGATAAATTTTACACTATACAGAGGTTGTACAGTTTCACCACAAGTAGGATACCATAACTTGACACCATCGTGCAAGTACAGATCCATCAGAGCCATTACCCTCCATAGCTGGGTACTGGCGCTTACCACGGGCACATTAAGGCAACATCTCATAATATAATAATTTACAGAGCTCATTACATTTCATACAATTCCTCAGTTTTCATCTCTTAGTGTCCTGTTGCACACCTGCCTCCAGGTGATTGCCATACCAACTAGGGGGGTTTAGATTAAGCCTTGCCACATACGAGGTCGAGTGGTTGTACGATAAAATGAGTTAGGCGAGATGAATCATCAACTCAGTCCTTAATCGAGACAAGACGGATATCTTCACGTTTAACCACAAAAGGTACAAGCCACAACACCACGGCATTCCACAAAAGGGATCCGATCCGCTCCATCTCTAGGGTAATCACCATCTATAACTTGTTCATTAACCCTTTCACAATGCCCACAACTTATCATCACCACTCACACAGTTTTCATTTAAAATCATTGCATTTGATAAATCATAGTGATGAGTATCCATGATGGGTACCAAGTCCTAAGCATTGCTAAATAATAATATTTCGTCATAGCATAATATTTATTCCTAGGTTCAAGCAAGACAATTATCGGATAATATCAATCCAAGGATGGTTATTTAAACGGGTTTTAGCTAAGCAGCTAAAATACCTCGTACGTATATCGTACATGCAATATTTAAAATGGCTTCTACGGGTTGTGTTTAAAAATGGGATCAACATGCATCAAAGGGGATTAGATTGGACTTGCCTCCGTCGACGTCCTCGGCAAACTCCTGCTGGTAGTTCGGGTCCTCAGTGTTGAACTCGTAGTACTCATCTCCGACGTCCTCGTTCTCCGGCTCGTTCACTCCGTCAGCTAAAACGCGCAAACAAGCAGACAGACAAACAAACACAATTAAATAATCATATATATTTAAATGAGCTCTAAAAATCATGAAATTTATCTAGGAGATAGATATTGATTTTAGATAAATTTAGGAACAAGAATCGAGTGAATCGGAGCTTGGATGGATAAGATATCGTATTTACAAGGTGGCTGTTAATTTAATTTCGAAAATAATTAAATAGGACATATATGAGTGGCTTCCGTGGTTACTTAGTTTTGGCTCTGGATGTCTCGAAGTACAGAGGCCATGGTGGGGTCCATTTGCTGCTGTAGCTGGAAAAGCAAAGTTGCAACTGAAATGTAGAAAGGATAGAGGCGTGTGTGCTTGAGAGAGAGCACAGCGCACAGGCGTCGAGCACCCGCCTTCGTCCGCCTTGGCCGGCTGCTCAGCTCACCAAGACAGCGATTCCGACCACCGTTATCAAATCCAAGGGCACAGGGAGATAGAGGGCAGTGAGGGGACTCAGGTTTGGGGCTTTGTAGGAGGCCAGGCAGGAGCTGTGCCACCGGCTCACCTCCTCTCCATAAATGGTGCTGCTGCTAGCGAGCGCTACCTGCAGAGCGAAGGACGATGGGCGGTGCGGCGTGTAGCGGAGCGGTGGCGCTGAGGCGACGGCCGCGTTGAAGGCGCGCCCGACGAGGCGGGCAAGGCCGGCGAGGACGGCCGCAGCCATGTGGGTGATGGATGCCTGTCCTCTTTGCGTGTTTGCGTGCGTGTGTACTAGCGGCGCCGTGTGCGTGCTGCCTTTGCTCCCGCTTATGGGTGCTCCTCGCATTGCAGATAGAGAAGGGAGAGGGAGACGGGAGGTGGGGCCTACGTCGTGCACGACGTGACAGCAGGGTGGGGCCCACAGCACAAGTGGCGAGGCGAGGTGGCGGGGTCAACATGTCGCGGTGGCGCACGAGCGGCTGCAGTCGGTGAGGGGGTCCGGGCATGGTGCGCCGCGGCGGTAGTGGCAGGGCCAGCGCACGCGGACGCTGTCGGGCGGTGGCGAGCGGAGTGCGCGCGAGAGAATGGTGGGGGACGAATGGAGATATTTTCGTGGCGACGTGCGGGATGTATATTTGGACAAGGGACAGATTAATATATATAGAGGTGGATTAAATAGGAAGAGAATTTAAATATAGCTCACATGACTTTAGTTTTCAAAATAGATTTTGAAAATATTTTTGAGCGAGTGATTTTTAAGAATTGAATTTTCGGGACGTTACAATACGTCCCTGGAGTGAACCTATCCACTGGTCGACTCGTCCTATGTGGACGTCCAGAACCGGAGGATCCTTGAGTTCCCTGAGGTGCATCATCAAGCTGTGACATGCCTAGCTCATCATAGTCGACGTCATCGTCGTCATCTTCTCCCTGGTCACCTCCTTGGTGTCCTTCGTCATCTTCTTGTGCAGCGCTGGACGTACCTATACCACCATGTGTAGCCAATGGTCCTGCACCATGTGAACTTGATGGAGCAGCAACAAGCTGTGGTGGTACTGCAATGTCTTGGCCATGTCGACATCCGATGTGTGCTGCTATTTTGCGTAGGCGATACATGGCACGCTGCGGTTGTCAACACGATGCAAGTTAACCAATTGTTGAAAATCCTTGTATGATGACAACAAAAGTTTGAGGACCACCTGAAGGGCTTGTTGTAGAGGTCTTGCCTCATCAGGATCACCCTCGGGGATCATCAATGCCACTCCTTGCTCTGCTACTGTCCTCATGATTTCCTTGCCCTAATCAAGCAATTCGTTAGCACGTTGCCCACCGAAACTAAAAAACAAGCTTTGGTTCTCACTCACCGCTCGGGTTAAGAGAGGGGCGACCTCAACCTGTCGTCCTACTCGGGTAGCTTGGTCATAGGGGTTGTCACCTTGATCCGAGCTCGCAATCTTAGCAATATCTTGCTCTGTCCAGGCTGGCTTCAAATGTAACCTTGTCCTTTCCCCTAGCCAAACAAGGTACTCAAGGAATGTCGTATCTCGATGGACGGCGTGGATTCGCATGTTGTTCTGCTCAAACAAATGCCACTCATCGATGAAACGCTGGTGTTCGCTTTGCCAGTTCGTGATCTTCTTTTCGCGTTGTCGATTCAACCTGCAATATTGGCAGCAATTCAAAGAAAATGGTGCATTGCAATGACACATGACATAGTGGAGGTTACATACTTGTGGAGCTGCCAGCTGGTGGAGAAGTCCTCCGGAGGACAAGGCTGCAGCCTACCGAACTGTCGTGCGACACGGTGAGGAAGATGGTACTCCACTGCATAGAAACAAATGAGCGGGCACCTCATCGTCCACAACTCCTCGTCTTCCTTGCATAGTGTGCTTAAATTCATCCCCGTAATTCTTTTCGGAGTATATGGCCGCCATTCAACCTACATACAATGTGGTGAGCACTATGTACACACATCTAAATAGGAGTTAATGTGTTCGCAAACTTACGTGTTGTGGCAATAGGATGTCGAGCTCGTTCGTGTAGCTGATGTATGCGTGGCGGGAGACGTGGTAAGTACCGCAGGCTCGCTCATAGAGGTGTGCCACAGTAGGAGCGATGACTGGGTCTCCTGCTAGGAACCAAGCCTAAGGGTGTTCAATCTTATGCGGTCTCCCAACTGGAAGTCTCTCCCACATCCAAATCTAAAAAGTTACAGAAATGTGTTAAACAAACAATATTCCAAACCTGGTGTCGGGGACCAATACTTGGGTACCCGAAGAGGAGGAGCTAATGATCATCAACATTGATTCATCCGAGTAGTCAAGAGCGCGACTACAGCTCCAACCGACCCCCAAATGCGCGGGCTCCACCACGCCCGGTCTCCGGGGGAAGGCTCCACCTCGCCTGGCCTCTAGGGGAGAGCTCTGCCTCGCCCGACCCCAAGGTCGTGGGCTCCACCTTGCCTGACCCTTGGGTTTGCGCTCTGCCTCGCCCAGCCTCTCGTGAAGGGCTTCGCCTCACTCGACCTCAAGGCCACGGGCTCCGCCTCGCCCGACCCTTGGGTTTGCGCTCTACCTCGCCCGGCCTCTAGGAGAGGGCTCCGCCTCGCCCGACCCCAAGGCCGCGGTCTCCGCCTCGCCCGACCCTTGGGTTTGCGCTCTGCCTCGCCCAACCTCTGGGGAAGGGCTCCGCCTCACCCGACCCCAAGGCCACGGGCTCCACCTCGCCCGACCCTTAAGTTTGCGCTCTGCCTTGCCCGACCCTAAGGCCGCGGGCTCCACCTCGCCCGACCTTTGGGTTTGCTCTCTGCCTTGCCCGGCCTCAGTGGGAGGGCTTCACCTCGCCCGACCCCAAGGCCATGGCCTCCGCCTCGCCTGACCCTTGGGTTTGCGCTCCACCTCGTCGTGCCTCTGGGAGAGGGCCCTACCTCGCCCAACCCCAAGGCCGCGGGCTCCGCCTCTCTCGATGGAGGTATAAGTGTATGGGCCTAGGTCAAAGCTCTGACATCAGGGAGGCGACCGACATGCCCTAATGCAACCCGCAGCCACGACGGGCCATGCCCGAGCACTCACATCAGGAACAGCGTCGGGCGTACCGGTGCTGTTCTGCCTAACCCTCGTATGAACACTAACAGGCACGTCAGTTCACCACGATGTCCACCAAGACAGAGTGGAGCGCCATGACCGGCAAACAACACCTGCGCATGGCACCAGTGACGGACAGGGCCACGATGTGGAGCCATCCCTGTCGACATCTACAGGGTCGGCAGGACCTGCATGAAGGATAAGAAGGACCCGATGGTCCTGAAGGCCTCTCTCTCCCTCTCGTTTCTTCTCTTTTCCTCCACTGTAACCCATGCTTTCCCTTGGTCTATAAAGGGGAAAGTAGGACGCCCAGGACGGGCATCGAAATGATCCTGGCCAGACCCGATCGAATCATCACGAACCCATCAAACCTCGAACCGACCAGAACACAACACAAGCACACGGCTGAGCGGCAACCGAGCTCTTGGCACCTGTTCACTATTTCCACTAGAGACTTGGGACCTGTCCCTCTCTCGCCCATTTGTAATCCCTACTACAAACTTTCGGTGCTAGTAACACGAGCAACGGTGACGAACTAGACGTAGGGACATTCTGCCCGAACCAATATAAACCTCGTGTCCTCTAAGCACAGAATCTGACCCAGACGCGCAATATTAGAAATTTACTTGTCGGTCGTGACTTGAAACACCGACAGTTGGCGTGCCAGGTAGGGGCCTTTTGCGCATCTCGACATCCACACCAGGCCTCGGATGGCTAGTCACAACCTCAGCTGGGTCCCAGGCACGCACGTGCGCTTCGGGGACCTAGACTTCATCGTCACGACGGAGGGAGAGTTGGCGATGGCTCCCGCCGCCATCCGACCTCTCCACTCCGTCGGCCTTGATGGGATCGCTGAGGCGCTTGAGGAGCTGCAGCTGCACGCACCGAAGGCCCACACCCCTGAAAGCGACCAGCCACTTGACTTCAACTATAGGAGGTTAGAGCGCCAGCTTGGCGTCTTCCTAGGACCCCGACCATCACGGGAGGACCTACGCCACCTCACCTTCTCGTTCGCCAACATCATGGCATAGCTTGCCGGAGAGGAGCCGCTCTCTCTGAAATACCTCATTTGGAGCACCCCAACAGCGCTCCCGTTCGGTCTCCGCAATGCCGTAGAGACCGATGGCCACCTTATGGCACAACGCACGCCTCTGTCCCCCATGAACGACGGGTTCATGGGGATGACCGAATATGTTGTGGAATCTTTTCACGACCTCCTCGCGAGAGAAACGGAGTCGCCCTCCACCTCTGACTCTAGTAGGGGGAGCCATCACCCCTCTCATGAGTGTTTCATGGTAGGTACCCCCAAGGGACATGTCGAAAGCATCCATGAGGAAGAGGCTACCCCAACGAATGACCTTGATGATGAGGTCAAGAGGGATGCAGGGGCCCCACCACGCCTGCGGGTAGAGCAGTTGAAGGCTCGACACCAAGAGCTCGAGGAAGCGTGACTCTAGCTCGAGCAGGAATGCGTGGAGCTCGAGCAAGAGATCGAGCGCCATGGAGATGGTGGGCGCACGCGTCATCGCCCATGACGTGATCCAGAGGATCATCGTGGACGATGAAGCGCTCCCACACTTTGCCCAAGCAAGCCAGAACATCACTGCTATGGCCACCTTGCTCCGAGGGCTTCTGAGGCCCGCGACGCCCGAAGACCGTTGGGCCCATCACAAGATTCGCATGCTACTTGAGCGTGCGGCAGTGCAACAGGCTGAGAGCTCGCTATCTTGATGATGCGAGCTCGATGCTAGCCAGCGCACGCCCTCAGAGCGACCCGACAAGGACGTGTGAGTCCACTTGGCGCAGCAAGGCGGCAGGCCACGCACCACGGTCTCGGTGCATGAGTGTCTCAGCCGCCACCATGATGCGTGCGACACCCTCGATGCCCGCAGGCGTGCCCACAGCAATGCAAGGGAGGGAGCTAGCCACAGCTACCACCCTCATCTTGGCGGACGCTACGACAGCGGCGAGGACCAAAGCCTGAGCCCTGGACTACCGAGACCTTAGTGCAACGAGCTACCTAACATCGCCGACGCCGACGTCATAGGAGCTTTCCTATCTAGGACCATTTGTGAGTCCCTGGTCCATAAGCTAGGACATAAGGGCCCGTAAACCACTAAGGAGCTCCTCGACATCACCACCAACCACGCCTCAGGTGAGGAGGCGGTCGGGGCGATCTTTGACCACCTCAAGGGCAAGGTGAAGCGGGGCGAGGACATCAGCAAAGGCGCCTCCAACCGCCCTAGCAAGAAGAAGAGCAAGCAGCATCACACCAAGTCCTTTGCCATTGTTGATGGTGAGTTCTACAGGTGGAGCCACACCGGGATCCTGGAGCGCTGCATCCCCATCGAGCAAAGGAAGTAGTTGCTGAGTGATATCCATGGTGGGGTCTACGATCACCATGCCGCCTCTAGAACCCTGGTCGGAAATGCATTCTGACAAGGCTTCTACTGGCCGACTACGGTAGCCAACACTGAACATATTGTGCGCACCTACAAAGGGTGTTAGTACTACACCCGGTAGACCCACCTGCTGGCCCAAGCACTCTAGACGATCCCCATCATATGGCCATTCACGGTCTGGGGGCTCGATCTGGTTGGACCTCTCAAGAGGGCGCCCAGGGGCTATACGCACTTGCTTGTCACCGTAGACAAGTTTACGAAGTGGATAGAGGCTCGACCGATCTCCATGATCAAGTCCGAGCAAGCGGTGCTATTCTTCCTCGACATCGTCCATCGCTTTGGGGTCCCGAACTCCATTATCATGGACAACGGTACGCAATTCATCGGAAAGAAGTTCCTCCGATTCTGTGATGAATACCACATCCACGTCGATTAGGCTATCGTGGCGCACCCCCGCATGAACGGGCAGGTCGAGCACGCAAACGGCATGGTCCTATAAGGCCTCAAGCCTAGGATCTTCAACCGGTTGAACAAATTTGGCAGACGATGGGTTGCGGAACTTCCCAGGTGCTCTGGAGCCTGAGAACGACCCCTAGCTAGGCCACCGGCTACACACTGTTCTTTATGGTCTATGGTTCCGAGGCTATCCTCCCAACTGACCTCGACTATGGAGCGCCAAGGGTCAGGGCGAACGATGAACAGGGAGCCAAGGCATCCCTTGAAGATGCCATGGACCAGCTAGACGAAGCGCGTGATGTTGCCCTCCTCCGCTCGGCCAAATACCAGCAAGCGTTGCGCCGGTACCACAGCCGTCGAGTGCGGGGTTAGGCCTTCAATGTCGGGGACCTAGTGCTCTGCCTCGTCCAGAGCAACAGGAACCGCCACAAGCTCTCTCCACCATGGGAGGGACTGTACGTTGTCATGGAGGTGCTCCGACCGGGCGCATACAACTCAAGACCATTGACGACAAAGTCTTCGTCAATGCCTGGAACATCGAGCAGCTACGTCGCTTTTACCCTTAATAAACGCACACTTTCTCTTATCAGTTTCGCTTTCAAACTCCCTGATCTTTAGTGACACCCGACCCCAACAATGGCGAGGGGTCGGGCCTCGCTCGGGGGCTAGTAAGAGCGTATCTATCCAGAAGACATTCTCTATGCCCGACCCTTTCTCACGTTAAGACCTAGAAGCGAAGTTTATAGAAACAAACGCTGAGTAAAACTGGTCGGACTGCGAGAAACTTACGCCTCGGCGGCTACGGCGTCTTTGCTCACCAGCGTGATTAGAGTTTTTTTTCCACAACCAGGGCTTTTGGGCCTTAGCTACAGAAAGAGTCGGTATGCATTTAAGAGTATATCCGCCGGGCAAGCATTCTCCGTGCCTGACCCTATCTCACGACAAGACCTAGAAGCTAGGCTCACGGAAACAAACTCTGAGTAAAACTAGTCGGACTGCAAGAAACCTACACCCCAGCGGCTATGGCATCTTTGCTCACTAGCGTGATCAGAGTTTGTTCGCCCACACCCCGAGCTTTACGGCCTCAATGATGGATAGGGTCGGAACGCACTAACCTTTTTATACGAAAAGGGGAGAAGGGCTAAAAATCTATTAGGCCATAACAAAATTTAAGAGCTTGTCCACTTATTACAAGTTCACCGCATGGCTCATCTGCCTAACTAAATTCTTGGGGGATGATCTCACCCTCTATCTCCGTAGGAAATCCCTATGCCAGCGGGTCACCCAAGCCATGCGAACGGCTCGGGCCACTGTCGAGAGATGGTTAGGGAGTAGTGGAATGCCACACAAGGGTTATGCGGACCCCGTTACGAACAACGGACCCAGGTTCCACCTAGACATATCTGGTAAGAGCTCCCTGAGCCCGTCACTCGAGCCATCGAGCTAAGTCCTATGTCAGTGGGCCACCCAAGTCGATCGAACGGTTCAGGCCACTGCTGAGAGACGGGTCACCCTTAATTTATGCATGTTTTCTCTTATTAATTTCGCTATTGAGCCCACAACCCCCGCAACGGTAAGGGGTCAGGCCTCACTCAGGGGCTGGCAGGAGTGTCTGTTCGGTAGACATTCTCTAAGCCCGACCCCTTTCTCATGCTAAAACCTAGAGGCAAGGTGTGCGGAAACAAACTCTGAGTAAAACTGGTCGGACCGCTAGAAACCTACGCCCCAGTGGCTACGGTATTTTCTACTCACCTGCGTGATTAGAGTTTTTGTCCTCGCACCCCAAGCTTTAGCCTCCGCCTTCCCTGGAAGGGTTTGGAGGGACCCACCAGCGGAATCTCCATCGAGGAGAGGCCAGCAGGTCGCCCAAGTTGATTGGACAGCTCAGGCCGCTGCCGAGGGATGGGTATGGAGAAGTAGGATGCCCCATTCAGGTTACATCAACTCCATCACGAACAATGGACCCAGACCCCGCATGGACATATCCGGTAAGGAGCTCCCCGAACCCGTCACTTGAGCCATCAAGGTAACTTTACCGACCCCCACTTTACTTTTCCAGTACATGAGCATTCATTCATCCATTCTCATGCATGCATTCATACATTCATTCATACATTCATCTCATACATCCAAGCATTGCATATGCAATTATTGCATCACAACGCTTTGGGTCGCGTCACGAAGTGGTAGTCGTCTCATTTGACATGAGCGGCAACCGACCGAGGTTCGAAGGCTGGCCCACGGAGGGCTCGAGGCCACCTCGAGTCAAATAGAGCCACGGTATAAAAACAGAGATGAGCCCCAGCGGCCCTTGCCCAATCTCGCTCAGAAGCGAACAAGGACATCTCGACATTTCTCGTTCGATCCTAACCTCGAGCCAAGCCCATAGAATCTCAATCGAGGAGAGGCCAGCGGGCCACCTAAGTCGCTCTCTGGAGCAACACAGGCATCTATCAGGAGGCGGGTTAAGGAGTAGTGGAATACCACATGAGGGCTTTGCCGACCCCGTCACGAATGATGAACCCGAATTCCACTCGAGCATGCCCGTTAGCGAGCTCGCCGAGCGCATCACTCGAGCCATCAAGGCAAGTGACGTTAGCTCAACCCCTCTGGTTGTGAAATCCGTGGACGGGGCGATGATCACAAAAACAAGCCGACCCTCGACCGGACCCCCGCTACGTGTGGGGGCTCGAGGAAAGTTGGACTCACACAAAGGCCGAGCACTCGGTCGTGGAACGACAGACCCCCATAAGGGTCGAAATTAGGAAAGACCTTTTTCGAACCACCAAACCTCACGGCATCGCCCCCAAAGGGTCTGATCACGACAAAAGGGAATCGCTGTCCCCAGGACATGCCGTGGGCGACAAAGGAAGGCCAAGGCCATCAGAGTCCTCCCATTCGAAAAAGCCTCCGAAGGAGTATTCTACTCCTCCGCAGACTCGAGGGCTACTGTCTAGGACCAATACTAGGTTACCCAAAGAGGAGGAGCTAATGATCATCAACATTGATTCATCCAAGCAGTTAAGAGCACGACTATAGCTCCAACCGACCCCCGGACACGTGGGCTCCACCTTGCCCGGCCTCCAGGGGAAGGCTCCGCCTCGTTTGGCCTATGAGGAAGGACTCCGCCTCGCCTGAACCCAAGGCCATGGGCTCTGCCTCGTCCGACCCTTGGGTCTACGCTTTGCCTTGCCCGGCCTCTGGGGGAGGGCTTCGTCTCGCTCGACCTCAAGGCCGCGGGCTCTGCCTCACCCGATCCTTGGGTTTGTGCTCCACCTCGCCTGGCCTCTGGGAGAGGGCTCCGCCTCACCCAACCCCAAGGCCATGGGCTCCACATCACCCGACCCCAAGGCCATGGGCTTCGCCTTGCCCAACCCTTGGGTTTGCGCTCCGCCTCACCCGGCCTCTAGGGGCAGGCTCTACCTTGCCTGACCCCAAGGCCATGGGCTCCGCCTCACTCGACGCTTGGGTTTGTGCTCCGCCTCACCTGACCCCAAGGTCGCGGGCTCTGCCTCGCCCGACCTTTGGGTTTGCGCTCCGCCTTGCCTATCCTCTGGGAGAGGGCTTCGCCTCGCCCGACCCTAAGGCTGCGGGCTCCGTCTCACCTGACCCTTGGGTTTGCACTCCACCTTATCCTGCCTCTAGGAGAGGGCCCCGCCTCACCCGACCCCAAGGTCATGGGTCAAAGCTCTGACATCAGGGAGGCGACTGGCATGCCTCGATGTAACCCATGGCCATGATGGGACATACCCGAGGACTTACATCAGGAACATCGTTAGGCGTACCGGTGTTGTTTTGCTTAACCCTCATATGAACACTGACTGGCGCGTCAGTTCACCACGATGTCCGCCAGGACGGAGTGGAGCGCCATGATCGGCAGACGACACCTGCACATGGCACCAGTGATGGATAGGGCCACAACATGGAGCCATGCCTGTCGACATCTATAGTGTCAGCAGGACCCGCATGAAGTCTAAGAAGGACCTGGTGGTCCTGAAGGCCGCTCTCTTTCTCTTGTTTCTTCTCTTTTCCTCCACTATAACCCGTACTTTCCCTTGGTCTATAAAAGGGAAAGCAAGATGCCCTAGGATGGGCATCGGATCGATCCAGGCCAGACCCGATTGAATCATCATGAACCCATCGAACCTCGAACCGACCAGAACACAACACAAGCACATGGCTAAGTGGCAACCAAGCTCTCGGCACCCGTTCACTCTTTCCACCGGAGACATGGAACCTGTCCCTCTCTCGCCTGTTTGTAACCCCTACTATAAACTTTTGGTGCTAGTAACATGAGCAGCAGCGATGAACTAGACATAGGGACATTCTGCCCGAACCAGTATAAACCTCATGTCCCCTAAGCACACCATCCGAGCCAGACGCGCAATATTAGAAATTTACTTGTCGGTGGTGACTCGAAACACCAACACCTAGAAACTTGCACAAGTTTGAGTTACCTGAAAAAGGGTGGTGCACCCTGACATTGTAGCATTCACGCCTAAAGGCCGTCGGCAAGGCTCGCACAGCTGACGATATAGAAATGAAAGTACCGCCGAGCCCCAGCTCCTATTCCCGGCATCGTCCCAGTTAAGAAGGCATGGGATGTACATCCACGATGCCGTGTCACCGGTGCCATCAGGGAATAGAATTGTACCAAACATGTGAAGCACCCAATCCCTGCAGTGGTAGTTCATGGTAACCTCATCTGCTTAGGGTGGGCACTGATGAAACTGCTCATGAAACCACTTTAGTGGCACACCACTGCTGCACCGCTTCTTGCCAGGCTGAAGCTCTGGTAGCGAACGTCCCAAGAACTGAGCCACATGGTCCTCCCATCCAGCGGACTCTGTGTCTCCTATCACTGGGAATCCTCGGATTTTTAGTCCAAGGATCATGGCTACATCCTCCAAAGTGATCGTCATCTCTCCGCACAGGAGGTGGAAGCTGTGTGTCTCTAGTTGCCACTGATCAATCATCGTTGTCAGCACCGCTAGGTTGAAAGGTGGCACCCCACGACGATAGACACGAGCAATGGTAGCAAGCTTCGCACGGTTCAGGAGGTGCGTGTAGCGCTCGTAATAGACCATGGTCGTAGTGAACTCATGTGTCATTGGCCACAAGGCGTTTAGCTCCTGCACAACAAATAGAATAAACAGTAAGTGTTACACTTGTTGAATTCACAGAAATGGAGGCAATTGAAGTTTACCTCTCCTTGCTCTATCATCTGAGCCCGATGCTTCTCATCGTACCTTGGATCAAATAGGGGGAACTGGTCCATCCTGCATGTTAAAAAGTCATAACGCATTAGTGTTGATGACAAAAATTATGAAACAATGGTAAGAGAGCAAGTAACAAAAGTAAAATAACAACACTTTAGCAACTAGTAAACAATGCATTAGTAACCACTAAGTAAAACAAGTACATCAATAGATACCTGTGAGAAAAACAAGTGCAGCAAAAGATAACAAAACATTAATAAGAAAACAAGTAATAACAATCTAATAACTACTAAGCAAACAAATGCATTGGATACCTATTCTCTAATTAATTCAGGACATTTTCTTCTATTGTGGCCCGGCTTATGGCACTTTGAGCAACGACTACGTTGAGTGTCCTCTACAAAATGTGTCCCGACCTTACTCATGGTTGATCTTCCTTTGGCGGCTCGATCCATGTCCATCTTGAACCGCTTCCACCTCCTGGGTCCTCTACTCTTCCAAGGCAAGCCAAGATCAGCCACATACTTTGGGCCATCATACAATGGCCATTGGTCTTCATCTAGAAATGGCTCAAACTGAGGATTCCAAGTGCTCATAAGGTTTCTCAATGAGAACTCAGTTGCCAAACGGGGAGGGACCTCAGCATCAACAAGTCTAATCCAACAAGCCATAATCATGTGGGAGCAAGGCCTATGGTATATGGTTGGTGTCCCACAGGAACATTTGTTCTCATTGATTATTACTTTATGCTTTGTAGCACCACGATCTTCACCACCGATGTTAGTTCCACGGCTCTCTAGAATCTCATATGTGTTTTAGACTTCTTCTTTGACCAAGAGAGTTGTTGAGAAACTAACAATGGCCATGGTTTGTTTGCTATCCAAAGAGATCTCGCATGTTTTTTCCTCGCAACAAACCAAGCATTCAACTTGTAGAATGTGAACGAGGCAATAGCAGTCACAGGATGACCCCAGCACCCTCTGAGAAGACTATTAAACATCTCTGCCATGTTATTAGTCAAGAAGCCCCATCTCCAACCTCCGGTATCGTATGCAAGGGTCCACTTCTCCTTGGACGGCATCAAGTCAGCGAGGACCTGTCTTCTACTAGCATTTGTGGCTAACTTCAGGGCGTCTAGCTTCTCATTGAATAACTTAACCTCAAGCTACCTACAAACCTCCTCAAATAACTTGAAGTTGTCCTTTGTGCCATCACGCCTTATAAGATTCTGAGTAAGGTGTCTCATGCACCACCGGTGATGTATTTGGCCATAACCGAGCATGTCTTCTTCTATAGCATTTAGAATGCTAGCATGCCTGTCTGATATTACACAAACATCATGCCCCGGCCCAATAACCACTTGTCTTACTAGTTTGAGGAACCAACACCAGCTATTTGTGTCCTCCTTCCAAACAATACCAAAGGACAATGGGACAAGTTGGTCTTCTGAATCAGTTCCAATACATATAAGCGTTGTGCCTTCAAATTTTTCTATAAGAAATGTGCCATCAATTGAGATGACGGGCCTATAATGCTTGAATGCTTCGATGCTCTAGCCAAAAGCCCAGAATGCCCTACCAAAAACTTGCCTCCCATTCCTTGTTTCACCCTCCTTAGGCAAATACTCAAAGTGCATCCCAGGATTTACAACTTTCATTGCATTCAACATTACAGGAAGACACTCATATGCTTGTTCCCAATCTCCAAAGATAAGTTCAAGTGCACGTTGCTTTGCCCTCCATGCTTTTCCATACTTGACGTAGTAATTGTAACGTAGTAAGATGATCTCAACCAACATGGACACCATAATAGTTGGCAAATGCTTCACCATGGCATATAATTGTCTTGCGATGAACCTAGAATTGAGCTGCAAATGGTTTTCTTCAACCTCAGCCATGGCGCAAACATGTGGTTGCTTCACTGAAGTAATCTTCCATGTGCTTGCCTTCATTTTCCTAGCGCATACTCTCCACCCACAATTTTGTTCTTCACAAGCAACAATGTACCTAGAGTCCTTGCATGAATTGATGACCCTATATGGACAGTTGTGAACAATGGAGTACTCTTGCAATCAAGATTTCAAGTGATCCATGGTAGCAAACAAAATACCCTTTCTTATGATGTTGCAACCACTAATAATAGGTACTGTTGTATCACTTGGACCTCCATCAGCTACTGCCTTGTGCCCATGGCTAAGGTCCTCGAAATCAAGAACTAGTGGATCCCTCCCAGGCAACACCCTCCTCAATATCTCTATTTCCCTATCATTGAGACGACAAACATGACGATTGTCGTCAGAGTCTTTAGCTAATTCCTCTACAAAGGTTTCATCATCTCCAGCTACCTCCATATCAAACCGGTTCCTAGCCCTAGCATCGCCAAACTCATCTTCGCCACTAAGATCAACTTCGTCACTAAGATCCTCATCAATTAAGTCATCTCCGCTAGCATTGTCCAAACCTTCTTCTCCCTCAACAACTCCACAAGACTCATCATCATCATCACTATCATGATTCTCATCACCATCAGCTACCGTGTTCTCGTGATCATCTCCGATGCTGTCACAACAACCTTCATCTCCGTCGGTCGATCCTAACCCATCAACACCGCCGTATGTTGGTTGTGTGAGAACTATTTCTTCTTCTCCTGATGGACCATTCTCTATGAGAGCGTTGAACGATGGGCATGCTTCAATGTTCTCAATTCCTATGACATACTCCTTAATTATCACCAAATCCAAAGATTGCACTTTGGAGGCCAATAGAACTGCCTTGTAATCATTCCATTCGGACTCGCTTGTAATTTTGAGCAACCTCTTGCGTGCGTGGACCCTGAGACGACCCAACATCTATGACCCCTTCAAACTGAACATGCATGTCTCCTTCGGACCAACGTAGCCTTACTTTCACTTGGTCCACTAACTGGGTCAAAGAGGGTGAGTCAGAAAAAATCAACACATCCTCAAACATGTCCTCAAATTTCACACTATCATCTCTTGTCCTAAAAACACATCCTCCATGATGAAACCTCACTAATTTATCCATCTACAGCCATCACACAACAAATATTGTCACATATAATCATCTCATAATTCAAACTAGACAAAATTATCAACTAATGATATGGACCTAGTGAATCAATAACATTTCTAACTAGAGTTGCCGATGCATTATAATCAACACACTGCTAACAACAATTTGATTGGTATAGCACTGTGTTACCAAGACTGTAGGTTGTGCTCTAAGATTCAATGGTGTCATTTGAGACAGTTGGTTCAGCATAAGGTTGTAACGTTCAAACATATAGAGATGTTACATAATTTGCAGGGATCATCCTATATGCTAGGCTTCAATATTTCCTACACATAACCCATACTTTTTACCTGTCATGGTCACATATTTTAAAACAAGAGCAGATCTGCTATCAAGGAAACCTTAGTTCCAAATGACGAACTAGCAATGAAACTAATCATAAGTAGACAAATCAATCAAAAATATCATACCACAACTCAAACTAAACCGTAAATTTCACATATACTTGAACAACCATACAATACCACAATACCCAACATTCTACATGTATACAACCAATGCAAGTAATTCTAACTGGACAAATTAGGGGAGGGCAAGGGGCATTACCTCGGGGATTCGTCCTCATGCCACATCCGGCTGCCCTAGTGTGCCACTATAGAGTTAGGGTTCATGGGGGCGGAGAGGAGAGAGAGCGAATAGGCGGCTGACAAAAAGAATGGAGAAGGGAGAGGAGGAAGAAGGGGGCCGTGTGACTTAAGTGCCCAAGCCTCGGCGCTCAGTCGGGCCTCACCGAGGTCTGGGCGTCGGTGTTAACTAAGCCCACGCCTAGGGTTTGTGGGGGGCGGATGGGAGACAGAGGGAACAAGCGACGGGGGAAAGAATAGAGAAGGGAGAGGAGGAAGAAGTGGGTCGCGTGGCTTAACTGCCCAAGACTCGACGCTGAGTCGTGCCACGCCGAGGTCTAGGCCTCGGCGTTAACTAAGCCCATGCCGAGCTCTGTGGGCCCAACTACCGCAGTAAATTCTATGACCATAGTCAGCGGTGATGTGGCGGCTCAACGGCGTCAACTGACACCACGCTGAGCCACATACAACGGCATGGTGTTCTAACACGCCGAGAGTTTGATCTATTTCCAGAAAATGTTTCTCCCGAGGGTCATTTTAAAAAAATGTTTTTAAAAAGGATCAAAATGCAAAAAATTCACCCCAATAGCAGGACATGGTGAGTGTCGCACGCTGCACCAGTAGCTCTTCGGAAACTATCTCCACTTCATCAAAGCCTCAAGGCTGCCCCATAGACCGCACTAGCCTGGTTCTTGTGGGTTCGTTTGATAGAGCCTGTCATTTTTTTCTCCTTTCTCTCAAAATAACTAGAAGCTATAGAAGCTTTACTGTTTTAGGGTGCGTTTGGTTGCTTGGATATCTATGGATGGGATAGTACATCCATGGGTATCCGTTGTTTGGTTTGGTGGATCACTGGGATAAGAAAATTCCTGAATAGGAAATATACCCTAAGATGTTGGATTTCTTAGTTCGTAAAAATCTCGCGGACCAACTTATCCATGTGTTCCAATCATCATCATTAGTAAAAAAATTAAGGATTGTTAGTATGTTATATTACTTAATAATTATGATGGTAGGATTAGTTTTGATAAATGTTAATACACTGATTAGTGCATGTTTTGTGTGTTAATTAGGTTATTAATGGTGTTAATTAACATATTTATTTTAAATTAGTGATTGTCATGACAAAATTAGTATTAGTGCATATTTATTAGTGTCTAATTAGTTGTTATTATTTTTAAATAATAGATATAATTAGTCAACTATTCTCATCTCATCCACTTTTGTCCATCTAAACAAACAGAAAACAAGAAGCAAAGAGCTATTTAGAGTCAGGCAAAACAAAAGACCTAAGTAGTAGATAGAAAATACTTGTCTATATAGAGCTTCTTTCTATTGCAGCATCAGCAATCAGAAATAGATAGGAAATACAACTTTAAAACATTTGTTGTTCACAGCGAATTTATCGAGGAAACATTTTTTTCTCGAATACGCAAAAGATTTACGCATCATTATAATTAAAAAGAAGAGTTTAAGCATATAAACGACGCGCTTCTAACGAGCGCCCTAGGAGGTCTTACACATGTGACTGGACCGTCCTAGTGTACTGTCTCAGTGCTTCGATATTACATAAATTTATTGAGAAAACATAATGAGCATGAGCATAAGATTACGCTTATTAGGTCTAATTGGATAATGAATATATTGCAGCGTGATAACATGGAATCTTTCCATAGCAACACGCGGACACAAACCAGTTAATAACTAGTCGAAAGGCAAAGTAGCACGGTAGCACCGCCATTTGTGTCAAGCTAGCTAGTTATTTCACCACCGTGCCGTCCTCGTCGTCTTCGTGGTCGGTGACCTCGGCCTCTGATTCATCAACAGCATAGCCAAACTTATCGTACTGCTCGAGGAGTGCCTTCTGCCAGGCCCGCATCTTGTCCATGAGGTCCATGTTCTCGATGTAGGATTCCTGGAAGTGCTGGGAGTGCTTGGCGAGCTCGTCTTCGGTTAGAATACACTCGTCCGGGATAATCGTGAAGAGCCTCGCCTTGAAACTTTCCATGACCCGCATCGGCACCACCCGTGTCGGTATCAGTATTAGGGATACCTGGAACAAGGAAGCTGATGGCCGCAAACATTAACTCGCCCGGATGGTCAAGAGCATATTTTGGTCTCACCTGACCCCGAAGGTATAGGCTTCGTCTCGTCCGACCCCGAGGGTGCGGGCTCCGTGTCGCCCGACCCTTAGGGCACGGGCTCCATCTCGCACGACCTTGAGGGCACGGGCTCCGTCATGCCTGACCCTAAGGGTGCGGGCTCCATCTCGCTCGAACCCTCGGACGTGGACTTCGCCTCGCCAGACCCCTCGAAGGGGGATTCCGCCACACCCGACAGGGGTCCGTACCGCCCCCAACCACTACGGGCCAAAGAGTATGAACCCAGGGTCAAACTTTTGACACCAGAATGGGAGTAGGCGCATTGACATGACCCGCGGCCACGATGGGCCATACCTGAGGACTCACGTCGCCAATAGTGTCGGGCGTGCCGGCGCTATGCTACCTAATCCCCGTACGACATCCGACGGGGGTATCTGCTAACCATGCCACGCACCAAGACAGAATGGAACGCCACGACCGGCTAACGACGCCCGCGTATAGCGCCAGTGATGAACAGGGTCGTGACGTGGAGCCATCCCTGTCATCATCTATAGGACCGGCGAGACCTGTGTAAAGGAGATGAAGGGCACCGCGACCCCGGAGGCCTTCTTCCTCCTCGCTTCTCTCTCTCTCTCTCCTCTCCCTCTCTCTTTCGCTCGTGTAACTTGCGCCTTCTCCTTCATCTATAAAAGGGGAAGCAAGACGTTGAACGGCTCAACGAGCTCAATGAGACTCAACTCCATTCGACCTTTTCACCAGAGACTTGGGACCTGCTCCCTGTCTTGCCTGTTTGTAACCCCTACTACAAACTAGTGCCGGTAACATGAGCAGCAGCAGACTGGACATAGGGACATTCCGCCCGAGCCAGTATAAATTCTTGTGTTCTCCAAGCACACCATCCAGGCCAAACGCGCAAATCACAAATTTACTAGTCGGTGATTCGAAACACCGACAATTGGTGTGCTAGGTAGGGGCCTTTTGCGTGTCTCGTCGTCCACAACAGGCCACGGATGGTTAGCCACGACGTCAGCTAGGTCCCGAGTGCACACGTGCGCTTCGGGAGCCTAGATTTCTCCATCACCGTGGAGGGAGAGCTGGCATGGGCCCCCACTCCCATCTAACTTCTTTGCTCCACCGGCCTCGACGCAACCGTTGAGCCCCTCGAAGAGCTGCAGCTGCACGCCCCGAAGGCCCGTGCCCCTGGAAGCGACCAGCTCCTCGACTTCGATTACGAGAGGCTGGAGCGCCAGCACGACGCCTTCCTAGGACCCCGATCATCCCGGGAGGACCTACGCTACCTCACCTTCTCGTTCATCAACGTCATGAAGCAGCTTGCCGGAGGGGAACTGCTCTCCCTGGAATATCTCACCCGGAGCGCCCCGACAGCATATTCGTTCGGTCTGCGCAACGCCGCAAGGACCATTGGTCACCTCATGGCACAGCGCATGTACTCGTCCCCCACAGATGATGAATTCATGGGTATGACAAACTACGTCATGGAATCTTTCCACGACTTTCTCGTAGGAGATTCAGAGACGATCTCTGACTCTGATTCCAGCAGGGGAAGCCATCACCCCTCGCGAGAATGCTTCATGGCAGGCACCCCCGAGGGACGCGTCGAAAGAGTCCTCGAGGGAGGGGCTACTCCTATGGATGACCCTGACAATGAGGTCGATAGAGATGCGGGGGCCCGCCTCGCGTACGCGTGGAGAAACTAAGGGCACGACATAAGGAGATCGAGGATGTGCGACTCCAGCTAGAGCAGGAGCATGTGGAGCTCGAGCGTGAGATCGAACGCCACGGAGATGGTGGCCGTACACGCACCATCGCCCATGACATAAACCAAAGGATCATCGAGGACGACGGAGGCCTCCCGCACTTGGCCTGGGCAAGCCAAAATATAGTTGTCGTAGTGGCCTTGCTTCGAGGACTCCTGGAGCCCACGACACCCGAAGACCGTCGAGCCCATCATGAGATCTAAACGCTGCTCGAGCGCACGGCGGTGCAGCAAGCGGAAAGCTCGCTATCTCGGCGACACAAGCTCGATGCCAGTCAGCGTGTGTCTTCGGGACGACATGACTGAGACGTATTCGTCCACCAGGCACCGCGTGACGGTGGGGGGCTTGCCATGGTCCCGATGCATGAATGTCTCGGCCCCACCCATGACGCACGTAACACCCTGGACGCCAGTAGGCGCGGACAGGGGACAAGAGAGAAGAGGCCGGCCACAACTACCACCCTTGTTGCAGCGGACGCTACGATAGCATCGAGGACTGGAGCCCGAGCCTCGATCTGCCAGGGCCCAGGCTTTCGGCTGGCACATCCTCAACTTGGCTTTCCCGTTACGGTATCGACCACCGACCAACATCCCAAAATACTCTAGAGAAATGAACCCCGGCCTGTGGCTCAAGGATTATTGGCTTGCTTGTCAAGCCGGCAGTGCAGATAGTGATTACTTCATTATCCGCAACCTCCTCTTGTTCTTGGCCGATTCGGCATGAACATGGCTAGAGCACCTTCCGCCCAACCGGATTCAAAGCTGGGCGGACCTGAAGATCTTTGAGGAAAATTTCCAGGGCACCTACACGCACCCTAGGAACCCCTGGGATCTGAAGAATTATCGACAAAAGTCTAGGGAAACTCTCCGCGAGTACATCCGATGCTTCTCCAGTCAATACAACGAGTTACCCAACGTCGCCGACACCGACGTCATCGGAGCCTTCCTGTTTGGGACCACCTGCGAGTCCCTAGTCCACAAGCTAGGACGCAAGGGCCCTCGAACCACCAAAGAGCTCCTTGACATCGCGACCAGCCACGTCTTAGGCGAGGAGGCGGTCGGAGCGATTTTCGACCGTCCCAAGGGCAAAGCGAAGTGGGACGAGGACGCTGGCGAGGGTGCCTCCAACCGCCCGGGCAAGAAGAAGAACAAGCAGCGACACAGGTCTTGCCTTCTAACAAGACGAGCTTTATTTATTATCACTTAATGAGAATGTGAATGTTGTGAGTACTAAAAATGAGAATGCCTCCTCATGCATGAATGTAAGTAATAAGCGAAAGAGAATTCATGATGTATCATCGAAATTATGGCACTGTAGCTTAGGCCATATTTCGAGGGGGAGAATAGAACAATTGATTAAGAAATCAATTCTTCCACCATTAGAATTTTTAGACTTGGAACAATGTATTGGTTGCATTAAAGGAAAGTATGTTAAAAAATAAAGAAAGACGTCAAATGAAGCATAGGAATTTTAGAAATAATTCACACAGATATATGTGGTCCTTTTCCTGTGAAAAGTGTGGATGGTTATGATTCATTTATAATATTCACATATGATTATTCTCGTTATGGCTATATTTATCCAATTAAGTAAAGAACAGAAGCATTGGATAAATTTAAGATATTTAAGGCTGAAGTAGAAAATCAGCATAATTTAAAGATTAAGATAGTAAGATCCGACCATGGGGGGGAGTACTACGGTCGACATATCCCATATGGCCAAGTTCTCCCGTGGCAACAATAAATGAACATGAGAAACCTGTCCTTCAGGGTCCTATAGAGCCTGTTGTCGTACATGAAGAAGAACAACAACAGTCCCATATGGAACAAACGCCAACTAATGAGGCCCCCAGAAGGTCTCAAAGAGCTAGAAAATCAGCTATTCCTGATGACTACGAAGTTTATGAATGTGAAAATTTTCAAATGGAGGGTGATCCCACCTCGTTTGAAGAAGCTATAAGAAGCGCTCACTCATCGAAGTGGCTTGAAGCCATGGAAGATGAAATGAGATCAACGAGCACCAACGATGTTTGGGACTTGGAGAAAATTCCTAAAGGAGCCAAGACATTAGGCTATAAATGGGTCTACAAAATTAAATATGACTCCAAAGGGAATGTGGAAAGATTTAAAGCGCGACTTTTGGCAAAAGGCTTCATGCAAAGAGAAGGAATAGATTACAATGAGATATTTTCTCCGATCTCATGTAAGGATTCTTTTAGAATCATAATGTCGTTAGTGGCGCATTACGATTTAGAATTACATAAGATGGATGTAAAGACGGCTTTCCTTAACGGGGATTTGGATGAAAATATTTATATGGTAGAACCAAAAGGCTTTGTCGTAAAAGGAAAAGAATGTATGGGATGTCGCCTGAAGAAATCCATTTACGGATTAAAACAAGCCTCTAGACAATGGTATTTAAAGTCTGATGGAATGATAAGGAAGTTTAGGTTTAAAGAGAATGTGGAGGACAATTATATTTATACAAAGTTGAAGAATGGGAAATTCCTTTTCCTAATCTTGTATGTGGATGACATCTTACTCGCTAGTAGTGATGTTAATCTACTACTAGAGATGAAGTTCTTGTCCTTAAATTTTGATATGAAAGATCTCGGTGGACCTAAGGCATACTTAGAAAAGGTTATAAAGAAATATAGTATGCATGCGTGTAAGCCTCCACCTGCTCCTATAGTCAAGGGCGATAGTTTTGGGAATTCTAATGTTCCATGAACCAATATGAGATCGATCGAATGAAAGCGATTCCATATGCTTCAGCTATAGGAAGCTTGCAGTATGCTCAAGTATGTACATGCCCTGACTTAGCTTTTGTTACCAGGATACTTGGCAAATATTAGAGTAATCTAGGAATAGAACACTGGAGAATGGTAAAGAAAGCTTTGAGTTATTTGCAAGGCACAAAAGGTCTCATGCTAATGTACAGAAGATTTGATTCCATACATATAGAGGGGTATTCAGATTTAGATTTTGCGGGAGATGTAGATGATAGAAAATCCACATCAGACTATGTATTTACGCTCGCAGGTGGAGCTATATCGTGGAAAAGCTCCAAGCAAACCATCACTGCATCGTCCACGATGTATGCCGAGTTTGTAGCATGTTATGAGGCCATGGGGCAGGTGAACTGGCTAAAGAAATTTATGCCCGGGTTGAAAGTGGTCGACGGCATTCATAGACCACTCAAATTGTACTACGACAATGAACCAACAGTATGTTATGCTCACAACAATAAGTCAAGTGGTGCTACCAAACACATTGACATAAAGTTTTATGTTGCGAAAGGTAAAGTCCGGGATCATCCTATTAGTCTCGAGCATATAAGTACAAAGAAAACGCCTGCAGATCCACTTACAAAAGGCTCACCGCCCAATGTGTTCGGAGAACACTTAGTCGGCATGGGTTTACGGGAAAGCCTATGATCCCTAGACAATAAGGGCCTAGTTGAGAATCTATTTCAAAATAGAGAGGTGTATTATAGCTGTTAATCTAATAGTACTAACCGATATGATGATGCATGCTCTATGCACTAATCTATGATGGAATGGGAAAAGAAATAAGTATTTTAAGTTTAAGTCATAAGTTGAGATCAAGGGGAGAATGTTAGGTTGATCTCCTTCGACTCGGTCCAACGACTGAGTCAGGCCTTGATCCCATGCCCTGATCGGGGGCGCCCAACCAATTCATGGTTGGTGGGCCCCCGTCGCGCAGCGCCATATAAAAGGAGGTGGGGGCCGGGGCACTTGGTACGAGGTTCATCGTGCCGCCACAAACCCCACCGACAAAACCCTAAACCGGTCTAAGAGGGGAAGCTAAAGCGGCGGGAAGCACCACCACCGACTCCATGCCGCCACCCGTCGTCACCGACACCGCGCAGCCGCTGACCAGGGCTACCTCACCTTCCCCATGGCAACCTCGAGCTCCTCCACCAAGCCTGCCGATGGTCGGTAACACCTCCCCTTTCTCATCCTTTCTTCTCTCTCTTTCTTCGGTACATGTTCTAGGTTACTTTATCCCAAATGCAAGTTAATCACCCGCTAGATCTACTCCTAGTGATCCGAAGAGTCTAATAGCACCAGCTGGAGGAGGAAGAGGACAAGGCGATGGTTCACTTGGTCGGTTTGTTCACAAAGAAGATGAAGGAGGCTGTCGCATCATAGTCCGATGGCGACGGTGCCCTCAAGAAAGAGAAGGAGGGTGATAGTAGCTTGTTCAAGGAGGGTGAGATGCTGAAGCTGAGGGAGGAGTTATGGGAGGCGAAGCGTCTATGGAGGGAGAAGCTTGTCCCGGGGTCGTTGGATCGCTGGTTGGAGAGGAAGAAGATGACCACGCAGGTGCCCGCTGTCGCCGGCAAGAAGAAGAAGGTGGTCAGGGTAATTTTGCCTGATAATTACATCGATTACATTAAGGAAAATCCTGGCATGATGAGAGAACTCTCTAATGAGGAGATGGCCCAGTGTCCTGAGCGTTTTCGCCAAATGTATGCCATTGCCAAGGTCATCAATGCTAAGAACCGCACATATTAGCAAGCCCTCATCGATCAGTACCGAGCCTTTGGGTTTGCCTATGACGAAAAGGAGGTCACAGACGATGAGGAGGAGGAGATGAAAGTAGTGCTGAAGAACTAGGCAGGAAGCAAAGGGGTGGTTCAATAATAATTTACAAGCTTGTGTTTAATTTGTCCAATAAGATCAAGCTACCGTAACTCCCTAGTAGTATATATCATGTCTTTGTGTGATCCACCTATTCTAAGTGAGTCAGCTTCAAGGCTGAGCTTGATTTGGTTTGCTTGTATCAAATCAAAGCAGAAAACTAGTGATGCCATTCTTAGGTGGTGTGCGAATTTCCTCTAATGTTAAGCTGTCTTTTTTCTTTTGGGCTGTAAGAGCCTTGTAATGTGTACAGTCTGTATATATTCGTTTTTCTTCTTATATACAAAAAAATAGAGGTAGGGGGCTCCCTGCCGTTTTGTCAAAAAAGTGTTTGGTGTCTGCTCATTACTATGGTGTAAGTGTGATCATCATCTTGATGTTATCGTCTTGGACCTAATTTGCTACTATTGTTTCCTATATAGTATGTGTATGGTCCTGATGTTATAATCGTACCTTGCTATTTGTATGGTCATCCACTGTTCCATCACCACAGCAGTACCGCACATGTTTCTAGCGTTTGGTGCATGGATCTTTTTCTAGTTTTGTTGATTATACTACCCCATTAAGGGATGGTTACAAAAAGTGTGCAAGCTCATACATAATCCAAACCCCAGTTAGTTGAAAGTCAACCAATATGCTGTGAAGGGAAAAAACATGCATAGTAAGTATCGAATGGGCTTTCAAGTCATTTCTGTTGAGCTCTTAAAAACATGATGAGCTACAAGTGGAGAAGGAAGAGCTGGAGGAAGAGTTGCCTCCACCACCATGTAGGCAGGTACAAGTGGTGTGTGTCATCAGCGGCCTTGTTCATCCTCTCTCCACCTCGCGGGTCCGTGGCCATTCCATCCCTAGTCGCCGCTGCAATAGCCCTATATGTGCGTGTACATGGCCAGCTTCTTCGACATGATGCACTGCATCCACTACACATGCTGCTCCAGGTTCGTGCCCTGCTTGGGAACGAGTTCATTGTTGGCGTAATCAGCAACAACGGTGATCAAGGCTATAGATTGCCAAACGGTCCCAGCCTAATGGGCTGGCATGGGCCTAGTCCAAAAAACCATGACACAGGCCTGGCATGGCACGTCCACAGTACTGTGCCTGGGCCGCAACTCTAGCAGGTAGGGTTGCCATGGGCACGACAAAGATTTCGGGCCAACGCGACGTGGCTTGATCCTTTCTACTCATTGGATGGCCTCAGGGAATTGAGGACCATTAGATATACACAAGAGAGTATATAAATGTCTTTAGGTCCTAGCTCTCAAACACTATCTCCTTATCCAGCCATCTCCTCCCAGACTCCTGACTCCCATGCAACGCGTACTCCCAGCTCCCGTATGATGACCTCGGCGCAAGGGAGCAGTGGTGCGGTGTGCTCAATGTGAGGGAGCTGGGGATGAGGCCGAGGAGGACTAGAGGAGGTGGAGAACATACCTTTTTCAAGCGCTAGCGGTGGCGGTGCCGTGTCGCCAGCAGACCTAGCGGCGAGTCAGGAGCGGTGGCAGTCGCATACAGCGGGAGCGAGGCTCATGACTCGCGAGCACGAGAAGGGAGTGCAGTCCCAGCCTCAGGTGAGAATAATTCTATCTCCCTTGGATTGAAGTGGATCGGACGGGTTTTTCTCCAACCCAGTGTCACCCAAATGCAGTTATGTGCATCCAGTGGGCAGGACCACCCCCCCAATTCCCTCCAATCCAAACCTATCCAAAGGAAGCCTAGAAGTGCTCCATCTTCCGGTAGCTCCTCCATGCAAAGTTCGGCCTTTGGACATGCACAATGGTTTATCTAGTATCCCGTACATTTTGGTACTATTCGTATCCGAATTTGAATCCAAGATAAAAATAAATATCTATATTCGTATCTGCTTATATTCATCCATATCCGATCTGTTTTCATCCCTCCATAAGAGTGACCAGGCAATGCGATGATATGTTATAAACAATGTTTGAAATAGCGGGATTTAGCTGCCGCTATAGCAGGATATAGCGTTTCAGGACCTTCGACGCTAGGATATGGCACATTTCGCGCTACAAGGTTTTTTCCCGCTATTAGCGGCTAATAGCGCTATTGCCACTAAATGCGTGTCATTTTAGTGCTGATATTCTGCTTCTACGTGTTTCATTCTCTCCGGCCCAAATCACACGCAGGCCGAGAGCAACTCTATCCCCGGCTCATGCCCAAATCACGCGCATGCCGATTGGGAAGAATCACGACTAGTCTATCGTAGTCGTTCCTCTAGCGAAGAGTGCCGGCGGCAGCGGCAGTGGTGGCTTTGCTACTGGGACCGGCGAGGGTGCACTCAAGGCGGCTTTGCTACTGGGACCGGCTTTCACGTCCTCACGGCCATCGCTGCGAAGGGTGGAAACAAGGCGGGCTGCAGGAGTGCGGACAGCGGAGAGCGGCGACAGCAGCGGCGGGCCACGGGAGTGCAACGAGCAGCGAGGGGTGGCAGGCCGGCAGCAGCTGCTTTTGCTGCGACGGTCATGTTCGAGCCAGAAGGCCGACGACAGCAGCGATTCGTCCCATTCTTCTCATATTTTTCCTCTGTTCTTTACGTATTGATGCCTGGATGTGAATGGTAGTGCTGTAGCCTGCATCTCATGGTGAACTGAATAACTGATTCATTAAGGATTATTTGTATTGATGCATTGAGCTTTTTACTGCTGCTGTTGATCTGATGTGTTAGTAAGACTTTGAAGTATCTGTCATTAGTTAGTTGGTGATTGGTATTTGTAATGTCTTCATATAATTAAGTGAGATTGATATATTATTTGCTTAGCCGCTAAATGGCTTAGGCCCGCTATAGCATGTCTTAGCCTTTGGGATAGGCAGCCGCTAAGGGGCTTAGCCCGCTATTTAAAACTTTAGTTATAAATAAGAGAAATTTTACGGTGCTTGAAAAATATAAAAACCATCCATTTGAATTGATCTAATGGATAATAAAATAGGAAGAACCAAGTTAGAAGAACTTTGTGCGCCAGAACCTAAAATCTGTGGGCCTGGAACTAGCTCCAAATTAAATTCAAAGGCTATAATGGTACTTTTACACCTCAACATTTTTGGCAGATCTGATTGGTAGCCTTCGGCGGCAACGGCGTTGAAAGGATCAAAATACCTAAGTTAATCTAAAATTTCTCGCAACAATTAAGTCCTACCGCTTGGCCCATTTCACCCCTTGTGGCTAAAAGTGATTTCTATTATTCTATTGCACAAATAGTTTTGCACCCTAGGTTCCAATCCTATTTTAGCATGGCAATTCTAAAAATGTAAATACATGAATTGAATTGCTCAAATTTAAATGCTCAAAGTAAAGAGAGGGTTAGGAATATGGCAATGTTTTTTCGAGGTATCAGAGAGTCGTCACTCCCCACTAGTCCACGTTGGAGCACTTGTGTAAGGGTGTAGCTCCACCTCAATCCGCGCAAGGATTGAGTGTTCTCTACGGGCTGGTTCTTTGATAATTTGTCACAGTGAATCGTCCACAACCACTCATAAGACGACTTGGGTCATCCACAATCACCACCGGGTGATCACCAAGCTTCCAGTCATCACCGTGCCGTCTAGGTAATGGCGATCACTAAGAGTAACAAGCACAAACTCTCACTTGACTATGACAAGCCTAATCAACAAGGTGGATGCACACTTGCTACTCCCTAATGAGGTCCTTAATCTTGAATTATCAAATCTCAATCATCCCACTAGGCTCTTACACTCCCTTGAACTTGTTTACACTAAAATTTGGGAAATGAGCGCGAGAACTCGCAGGCTTCTAAGATTGTGCCAATCAAGGAGTCGATTGCGTAAGGATTGATATCTACCGGTTCGGATGCAACACTGGGATCGGTTCTCTTTAAATGACGTCGGCAGATAATGATGATGAGATATGATTAGCATCGAGAAGATACATATCGGACTCTACAAAAGGGAAAAGATTAGAGTCCAAGTTATCATAAAATAGGAATGTTTTCTTCGTACCAAAGATTGTATTGAGTCATACTCGAGTAGGATTCGTTTTTAGGCTCCGGGTATAAATATCAAACCCCGACTATTGTAAAAAAACACACAATCAATCAAATACAAGTTACTTACTTTTTTTGGCTCTGGCCACCCTTAGGAGTAGGAGTAGAGTAGATCTCGGCGAGTTCTTCAGCAAGTATAACTGCATCGATCCGGTTGACCTCCACTGTTTGTCTATAAGTACTGTCATGGCTTATACCTCTGTTTGTACGGCTGCATCGATCCGGTTGACCTCCACTGCGACTCTGGTATAAGTTAGTTATCGACTCTTGTCTAGTTCAAGTAAGGCTGTATCGATCCGGTCGACCTCCACTGCTCGAACTAGATTAAGATCAAGTTATCGGCTCTATCTAAGGCCCTGTTTGGTTGAGCTGTGGCTGTGGGAGAAAGCTGTTGTGGGCTGTAAGCTGTGGAAAAGCTGTTGTGGGCTGTGAGCTGTAGAAAAGCTGAAAGCTATTTGGTTAAATAAGTATAAAATATATCTTTTATCTTTATCTCTCTTGAAACAACTATGGAAGAGCTTTTTATTCCACCAATTTCGAAAAGCAGAAAGTCAAAAGCCAAAAGCAGGGTCAAACCAGCTTTCAAAAATGAACTACGAAAAAGCAGCTGCTTCTGAAAAAGCACCCTCCAAAAGCAGCCCATTTGGTTGGGCTTTTGGCTTTTGGGGCCAAAAGCCAAAGCCAAAAGCCCAACCAAACAGGGCCTAAGGGTGGCGTTCCTTCGGATAGATTCATTAAGTTACCGATATTGCTTATTGCTTCCATTATTTATTTAATTACAGCAATATCACTTCGCTCGATTGGGATTGATCTAGATCGGCCTTATATCTTATTTAACCCATCATTTGTTAATCTAAATTTGATCTAATCTGCACTTTCAACGATGAGTTATGTTTTATCGGCTGTTTTATATCAATCTTAATCGTGCATAGTGTGGGATTAAGACGTGTCTAATCTTGAGTAGATCTATTGGCTAGCGAAAACCGTTTCATGGCCCGTTATCACGGCCTGTGTGATTCTGCCTCACACCCCACTGTTAGCACCGTGGAGTGGGGATCGTTATTTGGTAGATCTATTTCTGAGAGGGCATGATCTTAACTGTGCGCTATGCCTGAATCGGTTGTTTTAGCCGATATCGAGTGCTTTCACGAACAGTTTACGTCACGAGACCGTTGAAGTAGCGATAGGTTGAAAGATATGTTAGCCCCATAATTTTATTATTGTATTACGGCCTACATGATTCTGCCTCATGCCCCACTGATATTAGTAATAAGTTAGGATCGTCGAGTCTATTGTTGTTTCTATGGCCTGCATGATTCTGCCTCATGCCCCTCTGGTCATAGCGATAGATCAGATCTAATATGTTCATTAGATTTATCTCTATTAAATGGTTGAATGATGATGAACTGTTTCTTTTATAAAGGGGTTCGGTTACTCGCAGTCATTGGCTCAGTATAAACTAATTACTATTGACATCTTATTGCCATTGACCGATATTTGTCTAAATAATATTCATCCTAAACGATAACCGATTCTTCTTACACAACCCCATGAGCTCTAACTGATTTATTCTTATGAATATGCTGGAATGGACTATTTAGTCGATCTCCTTTCATATCGGCTCTTAGAGCCGCACATTCAGGACTGTCTGGCAACACCGGCATGTTCCACCCTAAATTACTGATAAACTTTCTCTCCTTGTTAATTGTAGGATCAAATTGACTGGCATGTCTCGGGAGGAGTGCGTAGGATCGACCACTCCTGCGCTGAAGCTAGACGGATCTCCAGCTCCATCGAGCGGACCCTTCTGGCTTGCTCGTGTGCCCTCGGCACGGGACGAAATTTCCATGTCGATAGAACTCCAAAGGTGTTTCTCAGCTGAACAAGTGAGCAAGAAAGCTAAATTGGGCGAGATGGAGAAATATAAATACCCCCCACTCAACCAACTAGCCGTTGGAGCCAAACCAGGTTCACTGCGGGCGAACCGGACCGGACTCACCAGAGGGTCCGAACCAATTTACTTGGGTCCGACTCTCACTGCTATTAGAGAAGACTGTTGGATGGTTCGGACCCCAGCATGGTCCATATGCCTCAACTGGACCGAGTCCGGTTGTAAATATCCTCTCTGGAACCTTACTGTGCAGCTCCAGACTGAGTACGCCATTGGTCTAGACCAACACTGTTCATCGGGGTCCAGTTGCCCCTGAACACACGGTCCGGTCCACCTCTTCTCCTGAGATCTTCCTTGGGATTTCCATGTGTCCTCTGGACTCATGAGCAATGGTCTAGACCACCCTGTGAACATCAGTCCGGTTCATTTAAAACCACCCAAATCACTTCCAATTCAGAAACTTTGTGAATGGGATTTGTTCCACTTGATCTATAGGCCATCCCTGAGCTACCTAGTGCTAAGTTTGACAAGTGTGCACCACACCTAACACATTAGATTCACCTATTTAAAGGTCCTAATGGCTAGAGGGGGGTAATAGCCTATAAAAAATTCTACAACAACACTAAGCAAAGTGGTTAGACAAATATGAGGCGAAGTGAATGTTGCGCTAACCTACTAAAAGTGCAAGCCACCTACCACAATTCTAATTGCTATTGTCTATAAGCACTCAAAGGCTATGTCACTACACTAAATTAGTAAGCTCTCAAAGCCTAACTAAAGAGCCTCACTAACCACTAGACACAATTCTTGCTTGCCCTCAAAACTAGCTACACTAAAGGGCCAAGCTACACTAAGAAATATAAATGCGCAGGAAGGATGGAGTGTTATACTGCTGTGTAGAGGAATGAGTCAATCACTAAGGGAGCCAATCAATCACAAGAATGAATACCAATAAAGACCAGTCACCTCGGAATCAAATGATGACAATGATTTTTTATCGAGGTTCACTTGCTTGCCGGCAAGCTAGTCCTCGTTGTGGCGATTCACTCACTTGGAGGTTCACGCGCTAATTGGCATCACACACCAAACCCGTAGCCGGGTGCCGCACAACCAACATAATATGAGGATCACACAAGCCACTAGCAATCCACTAGAGTTGCCTTTGGTGCTCCGTTGGGAAAGGCACAAGGACCCCTCACAATCATAATGATCAGAGCCAGAGAAAATCACTTTCCTCTGCTCGATGATCCACCAATCATCGGGCCATCTAGGTGTCAGCAAACACCAAGAGTAACAACAACTCCACCAGCCAAAATCGCCCAACTAGTGCCACAAGATGCTAGAACACTAAGCAATGCACTAGAGGCTCTCCAATCTCACTCAAGATGATGAAATCAAGTGTGCAAGTGAGTGAAGTGGTGTGCTCAGCTCTCAAAGGGTGTATGTAGCTGTTAGAAGTGCCAAGAGAGTGGCCAAGGGCAGCCACTAGCTCTATTTATAAGCCCACAAGCAAATAGAGCCGTTACCCTTTGGAGTCAGTTTCTACGAGGTCACCGGACATGTCGGTGTTGCACCAGACATGGGGTGGCGGTGCCCCTCCAACGGTCATCTAATGGCTAGTGAACGGCTAGTTTTACTAGCCGTTGGGGCACCGGACAAGCGGTACCACACAAGCATCAAATTCATTTGAGTTACATGAATGAGACTATAAGATATGAGGAATGACTAGATGCACTAAACATGTCCTTACCAAAGGATGTATGCATGCCAATCTACTTTTACCTTGGATTGCTCGAAGGAGAGGCATGTCATATAAGTGAGGGGTGCATCAACACATATTTGAGAAATCCAATATGTTCAACTCATTCCTTAGCTTTCAAAACCATTTCTTATCCAATGGCTTGGTGAATGTTAGCAAGTTGATCTTTGGTGCCTACACTCTCAATGCAAATGTCTCCTTTTTATTGATGATCTCTAATGAAATGGTGGCGGACATCAATGTGTTTTGTTCTTGCATGTTGAATTAGATTGTTGGTGAGCTTGATAGCACTCTCATTGTCACAAAGCAATGGCACTTTCTTGAACTTGATTCCAAGGTCATTCAATGTAGCCTTCATCTAAAGAATTTGTGCGCAACAACTACCAATGGATATGTATTCGGCTTCGGCGACTGATAATGCAACACTATTTTGCTTCTTTGATGACCATGAAACAAGTGATCTTCCCAATAATTGACACATACTGTCGAGCCCCTAATTTAGGGTCCTCTGTGCATTATGTATCAGTCCCTGGATCAGTAGCTGATATGCACAATTTGAACAAGATTGATATAAAAAATCATACTTTTATTACTAATAGGGAAAACATATTACATGGTTTGGGTTTACATAGTCTGGGCCATTGGCCTTAGATCGTATATCAAAGTTCTAAGACAGCGGTTCTATGTCATCGTGGCTCCATTCCTATAGGCAACTTCGAGTACGGACGTAACCCTAGACTTACCCCTTAAGCACATTCCTATATCTCAATCATCGTAGTCCTAGCATAGCTCCTTCAAGTAGTCGTATGGTGTAACACCCTCCCTAAACAAACTACTAAATCATGTCATGAGCATCATGTTTATGTAATAATGCATGTGATAGAAGGTGTTGATAAATTTCTTGTAGCCTAAAATAACCAATAAAAATGTTAAATAGAAATTTATTCAATAACTCATGTTATGTCAAGTAGGGTGGAAAACCAATTTTTATTGAGCAAAAGTATTATAGAACATGTATGTGACACCTAAATAAGGTTTGAAGTACAAACTTTATAGATGACAATGCAACTCTTGTTGTAGAAAAGTAATATGACTAGCTAGTATCTCTAATGGCTTGGAAATGGAACTTGAAGTCAAATTCAGCTCAAGACTTGGAAGAAATTTTAAGTTTGAAAACAGTGTGACAATGCCATGTTGGTGAATTAATTCTGGAAAATCTAGCTAAAGGTCAATGCTGCGTTTTGCTCCTTATGGTAGGCTGATGTACCCTCGTTAGCATGGTCGAGGTACTTTAGCTTCAACTATGTTAGGTTAGTTTTAGACGCGCTTTAAAATTCGTGCACGTCATATATACGCCGTCGCGGCAAGACGGTCACCTCGCGTAGCCTTCGATCGTCGCATGGTGGGGCCATGTTCGTGGCGCCGTGGTGTTAAGCCCGGTCGGCCTATATGGCGTGGGTTGGCTATGGCCGCCCCAAAGAAGTCATTGTCATCGCCCTACAATTGCTGGACATCGCGCCGCTTGCGCCACCTCGCCGCCACGCTATCGCCTGTTGCCGCTTCTTCCGCTTTCGCTTTGTGGTTTCTCTTTGTTGTCCTTCTCGCCATCACATGTGTGGGCTTCTCCCTCATTGCCAAAGACCGCGTGGCGTCGCCATCGCGTCGTGCGTCTCTGTAATCTGCGCGCTGCCGCTCGGCATCACATCGCGTCGGCGCTGCTGCGCTTGAGCCATGTGCGGGGCCAAGCCGATGCCACGATAGTCACCATCTGGTTATCGTGGCGCTCATCTCGCCGCTCAATTCACCTACCCGCCGAGTCACTGCCTGCCTCAGCTGTCTTGTAGCGCTGCAATCTCTCCCCCACTGCCCTGTCGCTCACACGCCATTGTCGCCTTGGCGCGCTGTGCCTGGCGCTCTTGCTTGTTCTATTTCCGTTGTTATCCCCTCACTCACCGACGCACCTCTATTATTGCATCCATGGTCATGTCCCCAAGCGGCTGTGCCCTCATCATGTCGTGGCCGGTCCACGTTAAGTCGAGGCCATGAGCCACGATGTTGGAGCGGTAGCGCACCATCCCCTTCTAAATCCCCAGCTTGGGCTCCCATTCTAATTCCTCATGCCGTGAGTAGTATAAGAAGTTAATTAGGCACCCCATCCTCCTCAACCCTGGTCGAGCACTGCCGACCGACACACTGGTGTTTTGCTCACCGTCGGCCAGGCGCGCCGCCGAGCCGGTAGATTTGGGGGTAAGGCCCGAGCGGTTGGTAGCGATTCAATTGCTCGTATCCTCGAACTTGCCTTAACTCTCTCTCTATCCGGTGCTTGCACAATTTTGGCCAGAGAACTCATCGGCGACGTGGTGACGCGTCGGTGACCGGCTCAGAGCGCCACCGCGCGGTGCGGGCGCACGTGGCCAAGGTTCTTCGGACCTTCCACTTCTCAACCGGTTGTACGGTTGGCCTCGTGGTAAGCCCTTTATGCTCCCTCGCAATCTCTATCATCTCATTAGCTCTTAGACTCATCAAAATAGTCACGCCACCGCCGTGGATAGTCACTCGTTGCTGCTGCTCACAATAGTGCACCTCTAAGTCCCTAACGGCCACCCGTCCTTGCGCGTTTAGCCGTAGATGGTGGTCGGCCCCTTACTTCCGTCAAAGCACGCCTAGGTTGCCCAGCGTAATCGCCCTATGCCGTCGGCCGCCGCGCCGATGAGCGCGGGGATCCCCAGGGACCTCCCCGTGGTAAAGATGGAAACATCTGAGGGTTTGTTTGCAAAACCGATGTTGGTAGGAATAGTGCGCATAGTAGTCATGTTATTATCTAAAAGCTCGGGGGGTTTTCTGCAATGCCGCCATCGCGCGCGGGCTCCCTCGGCCTTGGGTCACGTTAATATCGCGACACGCGTCTTGTAACCGCTCCCCAAGCTAGACCGTCTTCTCTTTGGGCGAATTAATTGTCATTGGTTTTTTCCCTTTTTCTTAAGCAATTCCTAATTTAGTTTCTAAGCAAACTTGTAAATTCAATATAAATTTGTGTAGTTGGTCAAAAATTGTGAAACTAATTTTGTGAGGTTCCTAAAATGATGATCTATCTGTTAGTATATTTTGTTCACATAGTTTTATAATATTTTCAGGAGTTATCTAATTAATTTGAGATGCTTAATATTGTAAGATATAAACTTGAAGAAATTGTTGTGATAAATGGGTGATAGTGTTGGCACTGAAACTTTTACAGTAAATTCCTAACATTATTAGGTGTTCACTGTAATTTTTGTAGCTCTATAATAATTAGTTTGCTAGGGTAGCTAAAGGAGCCCTAGTTTAAAAATATATATTTAATCAATAAAATGCCAAAACACCTTGGAATTTTAGAACTAAAACATTTTTTCGGAGACAAGCCTTACTTGATGACATGGATGCATAGACTAGTACGTTAGTCACTAAAGCTAGCACATTAGCTTGCGGAGCATAATCATATTTTAGAGTTACAGTTGCCATTGGTTAATTACGTTTTCTGCGTTGCATCCACGTATATCATAATAGGAACAACGATGGATCATGGAGTCGACCGGAAAAGCAGAAAAGATGGTGACTGATGATTGTGTCGCCATGATGGAATGCTAACTTTTGGTTATATCTTACCCAGGCAAGCCCCGGTCCATAACCCCTATTATTCTGTCCCTATTATTCTACACTTTATTTTATGCTTGTGCATTAAGTTTTAAGGAGTTGAATGAAAGCCACTTGCATATGTATATTCTTATCCTATGAGTCCTACTAGTATGCCAGGATCGTGTAGATTGCTATGCTATAGGATCCAGTAGAAGTCGGGTGATTATCTGTCACTCGCGAGAAATAGGAAAGATAATATTGTTGTTATTATCATATTACTATCACATGGAATATATATATCAGGATGATAATTGGAGACTGGGCGGAATGGTACTTTGGATCTGGACTTGGTTAGGCATTCGAGCGAGGCTTGGGTTGTATTTGTTCCGCCTGTGTCGATTGAGGACCGTCCGTTGCTGTAGATGGTAGTCATGTCACAGACTTATTATCCTGAACACAGACTTGCTTATGGGAGCAGGAAGGCTCGTTACGCTCTTGTCGTGGGTTCTGGCTCTTTCTGGACCAACTGATTGGAGGTGGGGAAAGGTGGAGGTCTAAGCACCATATTAAGACCGGATCTTAAGTGTGGGGGCTTGGAGTCTAAGTTTGGACGGAGACCTGGACCCCATGATAGGAGTGGAATGGGTTGGTCTTGTTTGTGCCTGGGGTACAAACAGGGCATATGTTTCGGGGTACCCAACTGGGATACATTGGTTCGCGAATTGTCGTTTCTATGAGACGGTATGACTTGGCTATGGTCTAGCACCGTAGTAAAAACTAGAATATGAAATATGGTAAAATGGTTATGATTGCTCACCACCTGCTTGAAAATAGCATAGGTGCTTACATAGAATGGTTAGTTAATGAACTAATGATGACTGCTAATAAAATTGAATATAAGGACGCACGTTTAGTATTGCTTCCTGCAGATGTAATAACCCACAAGCTAGATAGCCTTGCATATCCTTGTAGTCTTTTATTTTTCTCTTGTTGGGTAAGTCTTACTGAGTACAATCGAGTACTCAGGGTTTTATTCCTCCTGTTGCAGGTGACCGATGGATGGTAGAAGGCTTTTGTGTGTGGAAACCTCCTGGTGGGCTCAGCGAGGATTTCCTTCCGTTGCTGGCGTAGAGTTTATTCAAAAATGTTCACAAAATGTTTTTGCAAAGGAAAAGACTTACAGCCTGTTATCATTCCATGTATATAAATGTTCCTCATGTTAGTGCTTAAACTTGTCATTATATACATTTCCGCTGAAAACTCTGATAACATTTTATTTTCCGCTGTTATAATCAATTGAGGTAATATTCTGCTACTGTAATTAAGTGATGTAAGAAATGGCTTAAAAATGTTGTAAGTTTTATTCTCTCATTTATGATCTTGATAGAAAAACGTGGATTTTCAAGTTCTCCCTTGGGGTGTGCTCAACGGAACAGCACGATTTAGTGTACTCTCTTGGATACTTAGTGTCTAATGGAGGACAAGTACCCTTGAGAGGGCATAGATTAGGCGGTTCTGCCACATATGGCTCCGTCTTTGGGGATACTCTGGGTGTTCTATCCTTGCATAGTTCTTGATAGCTCCATTCTCGTACGTTCTCCTATGGTCCTATCCTCGCGTAGCTCAAGTAGTTCCATCCGGGTAGGTGCTCCTGTAGCTTTACTCCTAAAAAACATAAAATGGAGGAGGTTGAGTACATAATGTACTCAGCAAGACCTAAACTTTGGGTGGAGGTGAGGTGGTAGGGGAAGGCTATATGTGGAGGTGGGTTAAGGTGGTTGAGGTGAAAGTGGTAGGTTGAAGAAATTATTATTATAGGTTGGATCCTGGCAGAGTATTACCATTCTCACTAGTTTTCGGGTTACTTATAGTTTACCAAATTAGTAAAATACATCTTATCAGATTATTACAGTTGTAGAAGTCTAATCATAGTATCTCATCCCAGTATCTGCCCATTTCAAGGACGTGGCTATTCGAATAGATTCAATAAACTCTACGGAGGTGTATAAATTTCCCCACAAGATAGACACAGTCTGACACCATCGTCATGTCTTAGACAGGACTAACGAGATCCCATACCCGAATGTACGCGTCCTTAGATGTCCATATAACTCTACCGCGGCTTCTCAAGGGTTGGAAAACACACTAAACTCAGGAGGATATACCAAATCATCCCATCTCATAATCTTGGATTATACCACATCATCCCATCATATAATCTCAGACGATACCAAATCATCCCAACATAATAGTACCGATGATACCAAATCATCAATAATAAGGGCTCGAACACGGCCAAACATACAATAATATGGGCTCAAACGTGGCCAAAAATCAAAGGGCTTAACGTGGAGGATCACATAGCAACCACGCCAACTGGGCCACAGAAGATCACAGAGCATATGTGCCTGCTCCTGATATTCCGCTGCCAACATCGGTCTCCTAGTAGAAATTATACTTCTATTTAACGGGGTGTGAGATCAAGTCTACCCATATAGACATGTGGCTATACATAATATCTCACTATGCGAGAGGGACTACGAACTGGTCCTTATGTGACCGAGGCGAGTATCTCCCACAGTAATCCCTCATTAGGCGATCCTGCCAAGGTAATTTACCTCCATAAATTACCCCCACTCGCTCCATGTCGGGGTTTAGTCCAGTTTTACCAGTTTTAAGTTCCATAGTTATTAACCTTAGGTTCATAGAGCTCATCTCATATCAGGGTAACCATTACCTCATCACAATATCATAATCAAACTTAAATCATATCAAGATAATTATCATCAATGTTCACATTATCATAACCGAGCTCATGACCCATTATAATTCCATTAATTCATAAGAGAGAATTTAAGTATTATAAGTTAAGTTTATTAATTGGTGGGGATGGGGTATGGTGGGTTTATGGTGGAGGCGATTTTGAATATTTCTTTGGGATATGCATATACCTTATGGATGAATCCACACCGAATACGCATGAAATCGATTTCAAATATTTCTTTTGTTTTAATAGAACATAGTCATTATAAAAAGAGGGATTAAGAATAAAGAAACCGATAAGTTGATATACTCTCAATTTTCCAAGATATATTCTCATTTGTTATACACTCCTATGTCATTTGATTGCTTATAACTATTGCCATGGTTGTTTTGGGTTATAATAATCTTTAGTGGTGTTGCAATTGTTAGGTGGTTATTGCAACAAGAATTCTAAATGGATGTAATAGCATGTTCCTATTGCCATGATTTTTTTGGTTGTAATAATCTTCAATGGCATTGCAATTGTTAGGTACTTATTGCAACTAGAATCATAAATGGACACAATATCATGTTACTGTTGCCATGGTTTTTTGTGTTGCTATAGGCATGTGTCCTCGTTGCAATACAATGTTGCTGGCGACACTTGATTGCTAGGTGTTTTACTTTATTTGTTATATTAAACTTTAGCATGGCATAAAAAATGATAAAAAATAGGCCAAACATTTTTATCTGAAATCATTTACTATATTAAAATTCTTTTCAAAATTCTCATCATATACTAATCTTTAGCATGGCAGGGAAAAAATGATAAGCAAATAAAAATGGAGCAACCACCAAGATTCAAACCTACAACCTATTATCACCCTTCAGAGGACACCAACACCACACTACCACTAGACCACTTCAATGTTTGTGTAATATCCAGTGTTTTATTTTATTTGTTATAAAAAACATGATTTGAGCTATCAGAACATAAGTTTTGAATTGTTCAAACAAAGTCGAACAAAAATGACCAAAAGAAAAGTTGTAGATCTCGATGAGTTCTACAACTTTGTTGTTGAAGACTTTTTCATTTGTAATCATTTGATGTCCCATAGCTCTAGTCAAAGTTCTCATATTTTAAAATTTAAATTTTGAATCATTCAAATAGAGTTTAATGAAGAAAGGACCAAAGCAAAAGTTGTAGCTCTCGATGAGTTGTACAACTAATATTGATGACTTTTCCATTTCAAATCATTTACTGTACCAAAATTCTATTTGAAGTTTCAATATTTTAAAATTCAATTTTTGAATTGTTTAAACAAACTCAAATGAAGAAACAACCAAAACGAAAGTTGTAGATTTGGAAGGGTTCTAAAAACTTGTGGTTGACAACTTTTCCATTTGAAAATCATTTACCATCCCAAAAATTTATTTGAAGTTTTCATATTTTAAAATTAAAATTTAGTATGGCATGAAAAAATTACAACAAAATCCATTTGAACTCATTTACTATCCCGTAATTATATATAAAGTTTCCATAGTTTGAAATACATTTTTTGCATGGTGTTGAAAAATGACAAAAAAATAGATTAACCTTCAAGATTTGAACTTACAACCTCACCAACCACCCACAAGAGGATAGCAACAACCCCACTACCACTAGACCACTTGTATGTTTGTGAAGGATCCTGTGTTTTATTTTATTTGTTATAAGAGCAACGGCTTGAACCATCAGGTCATAAATTTCGAATTGTTCAAATAAAGTCAGACGGAGAAATGACCAAAAGAAAAGTTGTATCTCGATGAGTTTTACAACTTTGTTGTCGAAGACTTTTTCATTTAAAATCATTTAATGTACCAAAGTTCTAGTCGAAGTTATCATATTTTGAAATTTAAATTTTATTATCCAAATAAAGTTTAATGAAAAAATGACCAAAACAAAAGTTATAGGTCTCGATGAGTTGTACAACTTTGCTATTAATGACTTTTCCATTAAGTTAGTTACTATACCAAAATTCTATTTGAAGTTCTCATATTTTAAAATTCAAAATTGGATTTGTTTATACAAACTCGAATAAAGAAACAACCAGAACAAAAGTTGTACATCTAGATGGGTTCTAAAACTTGTTGTTGACGGCTTTTCCATTTGAAAATCATTTACCATCCCAAAATTTTATTTGAAGTTTTCATATTTGAAAATTAAAATTTAGCATAATGTGGAAAAAATATCAACAAAAATCCGTTTGAAATCATTTACTGTTCCAAAATTAGTTTTGAAGTTTTCATGTTGAAATTCAATTTTTTTCATAGCATAGAAAAAATGACAACAAAAATAGGAATAGGTCAACCACCAAGATTTAAACCTACAACCTCAACAACAACTACAAAAGAATAACACCCCCACTACCACTAGACCACTCACATGTTTCTGAAAGATTTGGTGTTTTATTTTATTTGTTATAGGAACAACGGCTTGAGCTATCATTTTGATGTATAATCATCATTGCATAACAACATGATTTTGATGTATAATCATCATTGCATAAAAAATTCAAATAATTTTGACAAAGTAGTATTACACATTGTTCACAAAATGGACACATCTCTCACATAGTTATAGGACTAAGTGAGAGATGGTTTCTATTTGTGAATGATGTATGGTCTCACTTTATTGAAATTGCTTAAAATTTTTATGGAATGCTTATGAATGCAAAATATGTTGTTGTGTAAGTTTGCAGAATTATCTGACCAAATTTAGTTATTATTGTAATTATTCGTTGATCTGCCATAGAATAAATGTAATAATATATAAACTTGGTTAGGAAAATCTACAAACTTGCATGACAACATAATTTTGGTATATAATCATTGTATAAAAATTTCAAATGATTTTAACAAAGTGATACTGCATATTGTTCATAAATGGATACATCTCACACATAGTTATATAGATACATCTCCTATACATGTCGCTATACATTTTGCTATCATGTTTCATTTGATCCAAGAGCGCATCTTCACAAGTCACACCTCTACTACTTACCACGAGAGGAGTGAGCTAATGAGCCACGAGCTTTTCGTACAACCCTACTCACAAGATCTTCTACTACAGTGATATTTTTAAGACTACAAAAATTTAGTAAATACTTATGGTTGTAATTTAAATTCAAATGAAATCCACGCTTATGGTTGCAATTTAAATTCAAATGAAATCCACTTTAATTATAAAGTCTAGAATTTGAACAAATGCCAAGTAAATTTTGAATCTCTATATCTTACCCTAGTCCCAACCGTTGTCTCAAACTTTTTACAATTTTATTTAGTGCCACAAATACTTTAGTCGTCAGTTTGTATACATATGTAGTTCAAATGCAAAGTAATTTCGATAATAAGCTTAAATACATTAAAAAATAAAAATAGACACATTTTAAATCCATTAATAAATGTTAGGATCCTTGGCTGCTGAAATGTAATCCAAAATTGCTCTCCCACCCTCCATTGCCGCCGGATCCAGCACAAAATTTTCATAGGCTTGCGGCCCGCGCTCTCCAAAACATCTGAATTCTCAAACTCACAACCCTCTCATTCTGATCTCTACTACTCCGTGCCCCTAGATCCCGCCCCTGCGAAACCTTTTTTCAGTCTCGGCAACACCACTCCTAGCCCTGCCCCAAAGCCGCGCCGCCGCGTCCAAGTGTCCAACCGTCCACCCCAACGCCGCAGTCCTGCTCCCCCAGCCCTCACCCTCCCCATTCTCAACCCAACCCCTACTCACGAGCCTTTTGCTCACTGGTCGACGAGCTGCTCCATATTTTGTCGCCGACGCCGCACGAGCTCCCTTGATCGCAGCCTCTCCTACAGTTGGAGCGGGTTGGGGTGAATCGGTGAAAAGAGACCGTCGCTCAGCGTCCCATGCTCGCTCATCGCCAACTCCCGTAGTCCCATCGTGAACTCCCGGAGAAAGAAGTGGCGACTCGGCTGGCATCATCTCCTTCTTCCCCTTCCCCTTCTTGATTCGATGTCTCTGAGTGTAGTATGCATTCCTTGGAGCTTCTCTTGGTCTGATGCGAGCTGTTCGATTGTTGGCGCAGTTGTAACTGCACGGTGGGCAGGGATCGACACTGCAGTCGATTGGGGAGACGGACACGCTGTTGCCTCTGAATCCACCGATGGACTCCTCTGCACAAGAACGACAGGGAGCTGGTCCAGTGTTTTTATTTGTTGGTAATGAGGTCAGTGAGCCCGCATCATTTACACGCATCCCATCTACAAGTATGATTGCAGTTTTTTTGTCGTTAATAAGGTGAATCAATAAACGCGTGTGCGGGTCAACACTGTATAATTTAATGATTTTAATCCAACACTAGTCATAGTCTCAGAATGTGCAGCTGTTCTCCAAATACCAGTAATGACCATACAAACAAGCAAGCATATGCTGTCCATTTTTTTTTTTTTTTGATGAAACATGCTGTCCAGTTTGACAGGCTGCACTAAAAACTGGAATATTTTCTTTCTTGTTGGAACTTAAAATTAAAGGCAAGAACGTCTAAGAGGTCTTATATTGAATATTGCTAATTCTCGGTGCCATAAATGAAACTTATTGACATCACAAATACCTGGAGTCCAAACAGGAGAGACAATGAAACGAGCTATGGTCTCTAGTGCATGAAAACTGCACTAGATAATTCTCAAAAGCATGACTTGGAAAAAGATAACTGGATGTCAAATAGATGAACACATGCACTAGAAACCATAGCTTGCCTTGCTGAATTGATTGCATGCTTGCCTTGCAGCTTCCTTTTTAGCGCTTCCTGCTCAAGTCATTGTTCTGATGATCACTTGCTTTGTTCTCCTTTTGTCATTTGCAAGAAAAAAAGAGCAAACCTAAAGCTTCAGACCTAAAGGATCACATATAAGGGTGTAGAACAGTAGAATAATATATCTGTTATTTAACTTTTGTAGCAAGTTCCTTTCATCTATAAATCATGGAAAATTTCAGTAACCTATTCTTGTTAGTAGTACAAGAGTGTAGAAGTTTCAGCCTTAGATGAGTATTTCTTTGAGAGAGATAAATAAAATTGTGTTTTCAATGTAGCATTTTTGTAGGCTGCATATGCTGTCCATAGTAGTTAAAATTTATTACACTATACTTGCTATTGTGATAAAATTTATACACTATATATTGCTATTCACAGCATTTTTGGAGGCGAGCAAGATGATGAAGAAGGCGCAGTCTACAGGGAAGAAGGTGGAGCTGTGGCCATGCTTAGTCAATCCTTTGACTTTGCAACATCCATGTTTCTTTTGTTATATTACTTGGCCTTACAGGTATTTTTTCAGTGTTATAAGTAATTCCAATTGGACTGACTAAACTGCAACTAGAGATGTCAAACTAAGCATTATTTCTTGTTGTTCCTCAGGACCCTCTTTTACAATAGATTTTATTTATATGTAGCAGCTGATGCTTGTTGGGGATGTGGGATAAATGACTACAGCATATGCTCAATTCTTGAATTAGACTTCTATAGGTGTTTGCCAAAGTATGAAGGTCAAATTCACTGATGCTCGTTGGGGACCATGGGATCAGGAATGCACTTTTCAAAATCTATAGCAACAATAGCTGTTTTGATATTTACCAGGTAACTGCAAATCACAAACCATTCAAATCTACATATTGTTGCTAAACTAGAGAATGCAATGATTTGGATCATATGAACTGCACTTGCTTGTAATCTATTTTAAGCTTCATGTTCAAATCAGTAAACTGAAGTTTTGCCTGAGAAAGATAATATTTAATTCGATGCTACTAGATAGAAAAAAATTTACATTCAGATCAGCACACAGAAAAACATAACAGTACAATTAAATCATGATCCATTACCAGTGTTACATCATGCTCAATGAATCAATTTTTGGTAATAGTACAACATAGTTCAAACGTAAATTATTATGAGATTATTTTGATCCAGTTGCATGATCCTATTGGCTAAAAAATGCTAATTCTTTTTTTTTTTTGCATAGTCACTTATTGTAGAATGATGAGCAGTCACTCGCAGTTAGAGACCGAGCTGCTGAATTTTAGTTTTGCATGGCTAGCAGGTGGTGTTGGCTGATCTTTGCCTTACATGTGAGTGTGGCTGAGTGTTAGAAACTGAGAACTCAATTGAGAACTTGACACCTTGACATCAATAGAAACTGAGAACTCAACTGAGTCTAGTACTCCTGCTCCATCCTCCCATAGGTGGAGCTAGCTAGGTGGACATGGGGTACATGGACCACACTAAAAATTAGTAAAGGTTAAATTATAGTAGATGACCTCTCTAAAATCATGAAAATTGTATATGAATCACTCTATAATTTCGTTTTACATCTAAAATAGACCACCCTTGCCCTAGATCCTAGTTACGCCACTGCATCCTCCTCTCTAGAAATCAAAGTGTGCTCTGTGCTTTGTGTTCTCCAGAAATAATGTGTGCTCTTGTAAAGAACAGAGTCAAAGATTTCGGATTGCTTTGTCTACTAGTGCCAGACCGCTAGATGATGCATTTGTTAAATGACTTTATTCATGTTAAGTGTGTGTCAGTGTGTATTATTGTATTATGCACTTAGGCTGTTAGCTCTAGCACATAGGTTCTTAATTCTGAAAGTCTGAAATATGAATATAGCAAGTACATAGTTATATGCTTCTTGTCACCTATTTTTCATGTCCCCATTTAGAATTTGAGAGATTGATGGATAGTAGAAGTATGTGGTTGCAACTGCATATTTAATTCCATAGTGAGTACTAAGAACCGAGGTCTGACATAATTTTAGTTTGTTATTTAGCAGATAAAAAAATGGATCGTCATTATTGGACAATGCATCTAGTCATCTAGTGGCTATGTATAACAGGTGTGGTATGGTGGCAGCCTACTATGAATCTGTGTGGCCTAATCGTTTTTTTGGTCAGATCATATAGAACGATGATTTCTGCTGAAAGCAATTTTTCTTTTGTTTATTTATTTTGATATTTGTGTTGCAGGTATTGTTAGTGGAAGCGGCTTCCGCTTCTTGACCCTCTTCCTGGCTTTGCCAGGTGACCAGCTGTAGGCAAGAGTTCCACCTCTAGTGCGTCCTTGAGTGGTGAGGATCCGATCTGCAATTGCTTCCTGCTGTTCTTTGAGTTTTGTTTTTCATCTATGTGTTGCTAGGATCAGTCAAAAGTGGGTATTGTGTTGCCTGTGTAGCTTCATTGGTAATCTCGATGTGCGCAGAATGCGCTGCTAATCTGAATCTCTACGCCCCACGCACTGAATATAATTCGGATGAGTCACAAGCTCTGCTCTGAATTAACATTTGGTTGTTAGTTGCCATAGATCACCTGAGTTATACTGCCGATCTGTGATCCTTCCAAAACCATAGCATCACATAAAAATGATCCTTTTCATCTAGCAATGTTTTGTCTTTGTACTCCTTGTCATGATGCACTTAAAAATTAAAAACCATAGTATTAGTAAATGTATGCTGTTAAGATTTTATACTTGCCTTTTGATATAATTTGTCACATTCTGTACATGTGTTATCCATATCTGTAAGTTAAGGTTTAAATTTCACAATTCAGTTCAATATACATGATCTAGTTTTCTTGTGTTGCTTTTGCTTCTTCCCCTCCTATAAAGTCATTCTCAGTGAAGGGGTTCATTCTCCCCTTCCCCAAAGATAAGTCATGGATAATTTTACTATGATTGAATCTACAAATTTGCAAACCTATTAGTCTTTAATTTATGATTTCAAATTGCTTACTTCGTTGAGTCCATGCTGTTATTGCCAAAATATTATATTACAAATTTACAATTTTAGTTTAACTAATGCATATACCAATGTCAACGATTCTCTTCAGGAGAAAGCTGGAGTTTATAAGTGGAGCGCATAGAGTGATGGGATGGTCAACATCAAGCCAAACTTTGTTGCAGTGCTATAGCTTATTAGATTTTGATGTGAAGTGTCTTTGATACCTTATGTTTGAGTTGTGCTTGTGTCTAAGCCAAATTTGATATTTGATGATTTTATTAATGATTTGTACAAACAAAGCATATTTTGGTTCATAGTTGTCTAAATGCTTTATTTACCATATATTGTTGTTCTAATAAATTTAATTGCATGCAAATATTGTTTCATGCTACTAAAAGCATTGTAATATATGCTATAGCAACAAACCAATGGTGTGGCAGAAAACCTCGTACCAACGAAATAGTGGGTGTGGCAAGAGTCTCTAAATTATAGCAACACAGTAGTAAGCGTGGCAATAGAGGGTCCAAGTATAGCAACAAAGTATTGATCACGGCAATAGAGACTTTCACCTATAGCAACCAAATATTTGTCGTGGCAATAGAGGGTTCCACCAATAGCAACCATAGAGATAGTGTGGCAATAAAAAGGCCACCTGTAGCAACCAAATATTTGTCATGGCAACAGAGGGTTCCACCTATAGCGACCACAGAGATAGTGTGGCAATAGAGGGTACATCTATTGTAATGCTATTGATGCGTGGCAATAAGGTCTATTGCAACACCCATTGTCGTTGCTGGTGCACCTATTGCCACTCTTTGGGTATGTGGCAATAGATATCTCTAGCAACGCGGGGTGTTACTATTGCAACACCCACGGTGGCTTGCAACACTTTTTGGCCTATTGCAACACTTTTAGACTGTTGCATCAGGGGTAAAACCTTGTACAAGTGTCAGGGGTAAAACCTTGTAGAAGTGTTACTAGAATAAAAAAAAGTGTTACAACAAAAATCATTGTAACACTAGACAAATGTTCCTATAGACAAGTAAATGTGTTAAAAAAACAGCCTATAGTAACATGGCCAATTGGAGCACAAAGAAAAATGTGTTACTAAAAGAGCTAGTAACACTTTTTCCAACCTATAGTAACACAATACTATATCCCTGCGCTGTAGTAGCGTGTGTTTGCAACTTTTCCATAAAGAGTTTTGCAACATAGAGTCAATCTTATCGAGATACTACTCTATGAAAGTAAAGGCACACAAGTTGCAAGTATGAAATACAGAAACATAGAGGAGTGGGTTAACGAATGCAAACTCAGCATGAGGATTTATCCTATGTATCGGTAGGCACTAAACCACCCCTAGTCCACATTGGAGCTCCACAAAGGATGTACTCCCAGTTGTCAAGTCTTGCTTCCTGATCAAGGCAATGAGATTGTCACTAAGGCTCCTCAACATGGATGTTTACCTAGCCACTAAAGCAAGATTCACATCAACCTACTCTTCCGGAGATCTTGACGCCGCCTTCACTACAAAGCTTCTCCACTAAGGAGGAAGTCTCCTCATCCCCCACACAAAGTCATCACCACCGCTCCACACCAAACTGGAGGGTTGAAGACTTACCGGCGAGTCACCAAGACTCAGGGCCGGCGCACCAATCTTGCAAAAGGGTGGTTCACTCCGAGAACCAAGCACAAGGAATCTACACCTTGCAACAATCTCTCTCTAGGCCTAATCTAGCACTAATCACTCTCTAATGGTGTGTGATAATTGCCTTTGGATGATTAACTTTGCACCTTGTTGGCTTGGATGTCTTCTCAATGTGTATGGACTTCCTCTAGACTCTGTAGCTTGAAATAACCCAGAGAAGGTGTATTTATAGCCCCAACATCTTAAACTAGCCGTTGCTCCCCTTGTTGCTCGACAAAGACAAGCAAAGGCCAACTCTGTAGAAATATATATCACGGAATTTTATGCCTACATGCCATCAAGCATTTGCAACTTATGAAGCACAAATCATATTGTAGAAAAATATACTAGGCTGTCCAACCTAACAGGCAAGCAGCACTTAGATCAAAACTCTTCTCCACACTCCACTAGGCTGTCCAACCTTCCACCTCTCCACAGAAAACATAGTGCATCACATTCAAATATATCAAAAACTTCATATGCTACATGCAAATAAAATCAGAATTTTCTTTCACACTGATCAAATGTTTGAATTGACATATTTATCATAAGCAGCAGCAGCATCAATCAGAAATTTATCTAACTGACAGCAAAAAGACAGAAACTCTAGCCAATCAGCTCGCACTCGGAAGGATTTCAGTTCAGCTCACTTACGGCGAGGGTGCCCTCGCTGACTTGCAGATGCTTGTCGATCCAAGAACCCTAGCTTGCCTTCTTCCTAGGCAGCTGTGTGCATCCGTGATCTCAGTCTTATGCACCTCCAAGAACAGAATTCAGACTATAATTTAGTCAGACAAGAACATTCAGAAACTACATGATAGAATGGGTCCAAAGAAAATACCACAGCTAAACATAACAGAACTAAATGTTACATTTCGGGTATGTATCAGAAGGACCTTTCATGAAACAATAAGCAGGTTCATAGTTTTTCCTACTTTGGAGTGAAAATATATGACGAGCAGTTAGCATATTGTACAGATCTAAAAACAAGTAGCAAAATTTGTACAGATAGACATAAGGCAATCATTTTTCCCTGAGCCAACTTCATCTCAGCACTTTTTGCTCATAACCATGCATTAAAAACATTTGAACTAACAGAGTATAAAAAGGGAAGGCAGTGGCTCTTATCTACTGAAAGGTAAAAGCCATTCAACAAACACAATGAGAATTGGAGAGGTCATGGTTTTGAAGAGCTAGAAAGAGATTCAGTTGACTTCCTATTTGCTCTTGTTCCAGTATTGATTAGTAGAACCTCTTTAATTTTAAAATGACTCTTATCCACTGTTGCATAGTAAAAGCAATGAATGCTTAATAAGCCGTGGTTCAAGCACAATGAATTATTTTTGCCTTTGATTCCAGATAGTTAAACATCAGATTACTAACTTTGCACAAGTTACAATCTAACAGCTACATCTTTCCAACTTACATGTGTTCTTTGAAAATCTAACAGCTACATCCTTCAGCCTACCAAGATGAACTGTCATCCACTGATTATCACAAGGATTTATAATTTTGGGACTGTTTACATCAGAAGTGTCTCCTTCGTTCGAGCATACCATGGAGGATCCTAGAACTTGTGCCAATTTCTATATGAGAATCAGAAAAATAAGACTAACATTGAGAGCTATATTTCTGATGGATGTGAACTTCCTCATACGGACATTTAGAAAGATTTTCCGGACTGTACTTCCGGACTGGTCGGCACACAATTTCAGTCACATTTGTGAAATCAGCAACTCCCATCCAAGCAACTACTTGCATGTAGTATGCTCCCTCTACTTAGTTTGCAATTTTCTATTCTATGTGCTTATAATAATGTAGGACAATAACTGTACATAATAGGATTAAAAATAATTGAACCAAGAGATCTCAATAAAGAGAAGAGTTGTTTTCTGGAATAGAACATATTGGCAGATATATAGCTAAGGGGCTCTACAGTTAGTAACCAAGAGATCAGTTAGTAAGTCACATGGATTCAGGATACAACCCCAATGTTCATCCCAGAAATGTATCAGCTCTCAACTCACTCAAATTATTGTACATTTATAGTTTCAAGTAGCAGTTTCATATAAACATAGGAGTGCACAGATAGATATTTTTACATGGGCTGAGCACTTCATTTTCATGTACAGCCCAAGGAGCATCAACGGTGCAACAAGGCAGGGCACATGGAAATAGCAAGCAGACTTACCCACGCTTGAGCAGGTGTCCTGGGATAGTAACAGCATCAGACTAGATCAGCCATGACAACACTAGATCAGGGTGTATTTTGAAGCTGATGACACTTTTAGACCTCCGAACTTTGAACCTGCAAACGAAAAATAAGAGTTGTTATGAATGAGCTACCAGGTCTGATGTGTGCATATCTGAAAAAAAACAATAGTTCACCAAGAATCAGCTCGTACTACTTATATACTCACAGCCTACACAGTGATTATATCCTCACCGTACATGAAGCACCACCTATATACTCAGAGACTAGTTACACAGACTAGAAGGATCCATGGTATCTGCATACTCAGTGCAATATGGTAGTTCAGATCACCAAGCCATATCACCTCAGTGAAACCAACAGTGCATAAATTAGTAGGAAAAATGTTGAAAAAGGAACATATAACAAGGCAGGGCACATGGAAATAGCAAGCAGACTTACCCATGCTTGAGCAGGTGACATGTTTCAAATTAGAGATACTAGGCTGAAAAGAACCGCATTTGCAACTGAAAAGCCTTGTCGATTTCCATCAACAAAACCAACAATACCTACATAAGAGATACACAAATGATAATTAATATTCATAACCTGGAGGGGAGGGACTGTCAATAAATGGAAGATATTAAATTATGCACCCTTTTTGAGGCTTCTCGAGCAACCAGACAAAGAATGAATCATCACGTGTCTCCAGGAAGCTTCAGTAATTTTAGGATTGCACTATAGTATTAAGACAGACATAGGGAGAGATGGTAAATTCAATCAGCAGGAGTTAACATCATGGCACTAAGAAATGTACAAGGAGCATACATGTAGGTAACCTCATGGCAATAAGAAATGTCTGGATAACAGAAATCCATCAGAAAAGCATACATGTGCTTGACCCATTTACCAGTGATAAATTCATGAGGGAAGAACTGAACTTGCAAGATAAATTGAAAAAGAAAGTGTGTAAACAGCAAAATAGAGCACTGCAATCATATACAGTGAAATAAGATGTTAGCAAACTTATTGAGGGTGACTGCAATTTTAGGTACTACTGTATATACTGATCCTTAATTAGGATCATATACTGCAATTTTAGTAGGTACTATTGTATAGCTGCAATTTTAGAATTATAGAGCACTGCACTCATATACAGGAACCCCACTTACAACCGAACAAAACAAACACATGATCCCCAAATCCCAAAACCGCAGAGGACAGTAGCAGGAGGGAGCTGAGGCCACGAGAGGCAAGTTCATTATACAGCTTCTGCCATCTCCACGCTTCTTCGGTTGTCAAAAGCTCCCCTAATATTAAATACAAAAATGACCACAAAAGAAAGCACCAGTGACCATAGGTATCGCTAATCAACAGTCACAACTCAACGTGAACTAAAACTGTGGGAAACAAAACAAAAATACTGTGGGAAACAAAAACTACAGAGAGGGGCGTGTTCTGCTTTACCAGCATACTCGCACACAAACTGCCCGCAGCCGAGGGCCTCTGCGGTGTGCAGGCCCCCCACCACTTGTGCAGGTATGACACGACGTGCAGCCGCACAGCGACGCCGCGCTGAGTTCGCTGGTTCCCACATGAGGGCGTGCACGCGCAGTGATCGCCGCACTCCCTGAGGCTCCCATCTCTTCCTCCAAGCATGGGCCAGCTGTGTCGGCGTCCAACATCAGCGCACGCGCACTGGATATCGCCGCGGTGGGCGCACCCGCACATTGAGGGAAGCCGTCGAGGTTGGGGCGGGGCTAATTGGGGCCTCACGGCCGGGCGTGGGGTGGGGGCATCGGTGACTAAGATCCAGCCGTTGGGGTGGGCTGGGGTTTGCAATGGCCAAGATATCGTTGCCGTCGGTGGAGGGGCAGCGGGTCGAGGTGCGAAGGACTGGATGACCAAAGGGGTGGCGGGATCTAACGGCTGGAATCGGGAGAGGGAGGGAGGGGTTGCAGGCGGATGGACTTTGGGGATGTGGGAGGTGCGGCGAGCGGGAGGTGGTGGTTGCGGTGGTGCAGGTGGCGGACATGGGTATATATGGGCAGCGGGTCGGCCTGGCACGGCACAGCACGGGCTTGTGCCAGGCACGACACGGCTGGGCCCGGCGTGCCGCCGGGGCGTGCCTCCCTGGGCTTTGTGCCTGGCCGACAGCCCAAGCACAACCCTCTGGGCCGCTTTTCGTGCCGTGCCGACCCGAAAAGCACGGCCAGGCTCACAAGCCGGGCCAGCCCGTGGCCCACTGCCGACAGAGAGAGAGAGAGAGAGAGAGGGAAAGGGAGGCCGAGAGGGCGCCATCGCCGCTTGAGGCCGCGCGCCCGACGCCGCAAGGCAAGTGCCCGGTGCCTGCGGTGCGCCCGCGTGGGGGCGTGGAGGAGGCGGCGGCGCCGCCGGTAAGCTCACCCCCCGGGCGCTTGATGTCGCAGATCTGGTGAAGTAGCTGGCGGAGGAGGGGATGACGCGAGAACATGGAGGAGTTGGGCGGCTGCCGACATGCTCGAGGCCGATGCTGGGCAGTGGAGGAGGCGCCCGGTGGTGCGGGAGGCGCAGAGGAGGTGGCCTCCGGAGCCCGGCGGTGTTGGGGGACGCGTCGTCGCAGAGGAGCAGGGGACGGGTGAGGAGTGAGAGGAGCGACTGAGCGAGGGAAGGGAGGGGGTGTCCACAGTGCCCGAGCGAGTGCGGCCGAGGGAGGGGCTGCGCGTGCGCGAGGGGAGAAGAAGGGAATTAGGGTTGAGGGGTGGGTGTGGGGCGTGGGCCTCTTTACTCTTAGCAAGCCAAGCCGCCACCGGGCCATGCGCTGTGGACCAGACCGTGCCATGCCGTCACATCGTGCCTGGGGTAAGGCCCTAGCACGGCCTGCTCCTTCGGGCCGTGCTTGGACCGGGCCAAAAAAGCAGGCCTCGTGCCAGGCTGACGGGCTCGGGCTACATGCCCATATATAGACATGGGGAAGCCTTGGGCCCCACGGTGGTGACGCCGGTAGTGGAGAGATAGGGGTGCGAGGCGGTGGCCGTAGCGCACGAGAGGCAGGGGCAAGGGCGACTAGAGAGGTGGCCGGGAGTTAGTGTTAGGGAGTTAGGGTAGGATAGGAAGCGACGTACATGTTTGGGCCTGTCAAGTTTTCGGCCCAAATAAGAACGGGTGTTTGGGCTGGCACCTAGCAGTGACGCGGCTCCATCCTGAAGAGTCATTCATGTGTCTAGATATCAGTGACTCGTCTCGGTAAAACGAGCCACTGCTATTATAAGTGACGTGTTTTGTTGGGAAGAGTCACTGATCTGTCTACATATCAGTGACACGTCTGGGTAAAACGAGTCACTGCTATTATCAGTGACGCGTTTTGTTAGCAAGAGTCACTAATAACTTGTCATTAGTGACGCGTTTTGTTTCTTGGTCATGGGCGACAACTAAGGAGTGGCATGTTTTGTTTACCCGCGTCACTAATGCATTATTAGTGACGCGTTTTAATTCTGAGTCACTAATTAAGGTATCTCCTTTGTGCTGTTTTGGCATAGTGAATGTAGTCTATATGGTTTCTCTGAAATTGCTTCTTTTGCTAGACAAAAGTTAGCACTGATGGTTCATATTAAAATAAATTTGCACAAGCAGTTGACGACGTAAGGTTATCGTTAAATAAATTTGTACTGCAGTTTTTTTTAGCCGCCAGTGAAAATACACCCATTTTGCTAGCCTCTCACACTTGAGGTAAAAAAATTAATGGTATTTTACCTAATATGTGCACAGATCTTTGCTGAAGAGACTAATGATCCATCAATAAATATAACTTTTAACGTCAGACATCTGACGGTGATGCGGTATCGTGGTGTAGTGAAATTTGGTGTACTTTTAACTTTCTTTGCAACACAGCAGTAATGCTTGCTGTCACAGCAGAACTTGCATGGGTACTAACTAATAATAAATTAACCAGCAGTAACGGTTTGTTAAGAATTAAACAGATAAATTGACATGGTTCTAAAGTACATGCTACTGGTGTTTTCCTTTTGCAGTGTGGTTATACGTACTTTTAGTTTTCATTGCCACACAGCTGCGGTTCATGTTGTCCCTGCAGAACTTTCATGGATAAAAGTTAATGAACGAGCAGTACCATTTTGTTAATAACCTGATAAATTATCATTATGTGACTTCTAGAAGCATCATTTTTTATACAGGTATGCCATGGCATTGCATTTGTTTACCCTATGCAAGTGTATTGTGTCTGTACGACGATATACAATATGTCTATGACTTCAAGAGAATTTTATTTCATCTTTCCTGAATTTCTGATTAATTTGCCATAGAACCCGCGGGCAGTCAATGTCTTACGTTTTCTTTTGGGATTCCCCAGCAGGCAGCAGAGAATGTGTTTATATGTATTACTAGGACGACAGGTGCGCTTCGCCGCGCCCGTATTGTGTCAGTCTGTAGGAGCCGATGTTTTAGTTAATTAGTTTGCACTAACCATTATAGTATACAATTTGTTCTCTGTTAGATCAACCAAATGGCTTCCAATATTACCAAGTTGCTGCCTCTACCGACATAAGGCTAAAAATAATCACAAAAACCGAAGATGGCATAAGCTCATCGAAAACAACCATATAGAGGCTGCAGGTATCAAAATCACCATAAGTAGCTGAGTAAAAAACATGATATTTATGTGACGGCTATTGGTTGAATCTCTGTTGAACATGTAATGCTATTCTGTGATAGTAACTGTCACATTAGTGTACATTTACCACATATGGTAGCACATTGTTTGGCGCAGATAATGCCTGCAACTCTGCAAGGCTGAGTATTACCTGGGACAAACGGAGGCAAAACGCTAAAACTTGATGATGATATGCCTATTAAACCTAACTTGGCAGCAATAATCAATGACAACGGCTTTATGAAACTTAACTTGGCAGCATCAATCCTCGTTTGCCCCTGCAATAGATAAATGGACATTCAGGAACTGGATGATTATTGTTAAGCTGAAACCTAAATTGAAATCAATTCAGGTAAGTATTCTAGATACCTATCACAAGCGCTCATCCTTGCTATTTAGCAGGGCCAGATGGTTATTTGGGGCCAAGTTTGGATGTGGGATTAGGTTAGCAACTTTTATAATTAGCCAGTTCTTTTTAAACTCTGACCTTGCATGGAGTTTCCCTGTAATAAAAATAATGTAGACAGCAGAAATTACATTAAACCAAAGAGGATCGGGAAAGAATAGTTACCTCCTCATGAAGAAGGATAAGGTCAACTTTGAGAATTTTAGGTAGACCAGAGAACCTAACAACCAATCTCCTGATCTTCCATTTATGTGATTATGCAGTAACATAACACCTGTTGCATCCTGCATTAGTAATACAAATTAATTGGTTGCACGAAGCAAGGCATAGTAATGTGTTGCATATAAAATAGCGATGATGAGCAACCTTTGCTAAGAAAAACATTAGGATGTATTAGGACGCTAAATAATATATATGCAACAAATAAAATTTCGAGCCTGATTTTAGGCCGCTCATTGCATCCCCAGATCCTATTGATGGGAAAGATTAATCATTGTATCATGCAAGGTTAACTCAATAATGTCATTATCTGTGTGTAATCGTAGTTCATCAATCATTTAAATCAACCTAACCTAAAAATGTGTAAGTAATGCAAATATACCATCCTATCATTTATAGAATCACTATAAGATTATTCGAAGAAACATTATGTAAAACTATGGTCCCATTTACATGGGCATTTAGGCAGCTATTAGTAAGAGAACATGGCGATGAACCAAAATTAGAGGGCAAAATGGAAATTGCCAACTCTTTAAGGCCACCTAGGATGTCAGTAGCAACAATTACAATGGTATGCCTTTGATTCCACTGATGAAGCTGTGAAGACCACTTTAATGATTGGACATATAGGTGATGATAACAATGTACCTAAGCCGGTGAGGTAATTCAAAGCATATCATGTGTACGTTTGTGCTATTTTATTTCGTTAAACTAAAACATATCCATAGTTAGGTTAAGATTCATAGTAAGAACAGTGGACTAAAATAAATAAATTAGAACCGTGCTAACTATTTGACCTTATTCTTTTAAAGTACACTACTCTGTACATAGAGTGGACTAATTGAGAATTGGTAAATGCTCATTGCTGTCTCAAATAAGATTGCAGTTAAATATATATACACATAGCCTTTCCTGTATGGTGTGACCTTTTGAGGCACGGCAGTAGTTTTTTCTCGAAGACGCCATCGTAATGGTTTGAGTTTCATGTTACCAATAGTTAGCCTAAACACCATACAGCAGCCACGAAAGTTGAACATAATATTTACTCAAAATTAAAAATTCACATATATATTATTTAAATAGAGGAGACACCTAATCAAAGAGTGCACCTACAGAGATGAAGACCTGACCTTTTATTATGAAGGTGTTGCAGGCAGGCAATTCATACGATAATTCAATTCCCTTGTCAATCAAACAAAATGTATGAAAGAGGAAATGAAAAAATTGCAGGCTTTAAAGCTGCAAGCCGTGGTAAATCTTGCCATGATGGTGTCAGAATCCTAAACCGGCGAGAGGAAGAAGATGATGAACACACGCGATCACAGTGGACACACGATGATTTGTTGCTGCAAAGCGGCAACGTTTTCAGTTGCTTTCTATCTCTATTTGAAGGAAATACATGCATCTTTACATGGTCACTAAGAACCGAGAAGATCACGGCACGATCGTGATCGGCCACTGCCATCCCAGCGCCCTGGGCCGTGCCGTGAAGAGCGTGCAGCATGCGCGTCGTGCGCGGTCAGCTGATCAGAGATCGCGCACTGATCTACTTCCTAAGAAAGAAACACAATCCTGGGCTTACTATAACAATCTCCTCCTAAGCCCTGGAGACCTAAACTAAATTCTTCATGCCGATGTCGCCACGAAGCTCCTGGAACCGAACGCGCCCGAGCGCTTTGGTGAGAATGTCGCCTAGCTGCAGTTCAGTGCCAACGAACTCGGCGTCGATCAGCTTCCTGTCGCAGCACTCCCGGATGAAGTGGAATTTCACATCAATATGCTTACTCCGGTCATGGTGCACAGGATTCTTCATCAACGCGATGGCGGACTTGTTGTCCACCTTGAGCTTGGGTGCGAGGACGGCTCCTCCGATGAGCTCAGCCAGCAATCATGCCAGCCAAACTGCCTCGCACACAGCTCCAGCAGCAGAGATGTATTCTGCCTCGCAGGACGACATCGCAACCACTTTTTGTTTCGCCGACTGCCATGCAATCGGCCCACCAGCAAGGAAGAAGATGAGACCGCTGGTGCTTTTTCGATCGTTAACATCGCCCGCTAGATCGCTGTCGGAGTAGCCCAACAGCCGAGGCACTGCTCCTTTCTTTCCTCCCGGATGGTAGTTGAAAGGGTCGAGATGGCGGACTAGAGGGGGGGTGAATAGTCTTTTCTAAAATTAATCGTGTCGGCTAACCGATATAAATGCGGAATTAAAACAATCGGTCTAACCAAGACTACACCCCTCTATATATGTTCACTAGCACCTTGCTAAGATACCAATTAGGCAACAAAGGTGCCGGACTAGCTAGAGCTCTCCTAAACAATTCCAAGAGCAAGGTTACACAAACCTATGCCACTAGTATTTTAAGCAACAAGAGAGCTCCTACACATGCTAGTAAGCAAAAGCACAAAGCTAACTATGCTCACTAGCAATGCTCAATAACAAGGCAACCAATGCCTAATTAGAGAGCGTAAGTACTTAGCTACACAAACTAAGCAATGTGACTAACAAGGTTACTAAAACCAAATTAGCCGCGCAAGGGAGCTACTTCTGTGCTACACAAGCAAGAAGGTAATTAGCAAGCTACACAAGCTATCTAATTACAAGAGCAACTACACAAGCTTAATATATATAAAAGTAATTGCAAGCTTGTGTAATGGGGATGCAAACCAATGGGAAGAACAAGGTTGACACGATGATTTTTCTCCCGAGGTTCACATGTTTGCCAACACGCTAGTCCCCGTTGTGTCGACCGCTCACTTGGTGGTTCGGCGGCTAATTAGCATCACCCGCTAAGCCCGCACGTCGGGCGCCGCAAGAACCTACCCCGGAAGTGAGGGTAGCTCAATGACACGCTTTACTAAAGTTGCTCTTCACGGCTCCCGCGGGGCGAGCACAATGCCCCTCACAAAGCTCTTCTCCGGAGCCCCGCACAAGCTTCTTGCGGGCTTCGACGGAGACCACCACCAAGCCGTCTAGGAGGTGGCAACCTCCAAGAGTAACAAGCACCACCGGCTTGCAACTCGATCACCTAGTGCTACTCGATGCAACCTCACAATGCAATCGCACTAGAATCGCTCACTCACATAATCGGATGATCACTATCAAGTATGTGTGAGATGGAGGGCTCCCAAGCACTACTACACAAAGCCACCAAGGCTCTAGTGTGCTCAGCTGCCGGCCCAAGGCCGACCATGGCTTCTATTTATAACCCCACGAACAAATAGAGCCATTACCCCTTCACTGGGCAAAAGTCGGGACGACCGGACGCTCCGGTCCGATCGACCGGACGCTGGACCTCAGCGTCCGGTCGTGCGATGCACGCCACGTGTCCCCTCCTTCAAACACTGTTCACTGGATCTCAACGGTCATCTGTCGACCGGACGCTCCAGCATGAACTGACCGGACGCAGCAACCCCAGCGTCCGGTCATTTCCAGTAAGGTTCCAAAAACGACATTTCACGATCGGACGCGTCCGGTCGATCGCGATCGGACATGGCACTAGCGTCCGGTCACTCTCCAGCTTCTGCTCTGCCTGCGTCACCATACGTCAGCTCTGACCGGACGCTCACAGCCAGCGTTTGGTCACTACCAAAGACAGCGTCCGGTCGATTGACCGACGCTACACGCTGCCTGCCACCACTAACCGGACACACCGGTCCAACCGAGACCAGTGTTCGGTCACTTCCAGTGACCTCCATCTTTTCTGTCTAGGGTGCCGGTGGCACCGTCGGACTGTCCGCACTCTACGGGCGGACACTCCGCCAGTGGAGTTTCTCCTTTCGCCTCCATTTCTTCACCGAGTTGATCCACATCAACTCCAACTTCATCTCCTTTGTAAATGTGCCAACCCCACCAAGTGTACACCACCATGTGTATGTGTGTTAGTATTTTCACAATCATTTTCCAAAGGATTAGCCACTCAACTTGCCACGCCACTAGATCCTAGCAACGATGCAAAGTTAGATCACTCGAGTGGCACTAGATGACCGATATGCAAACAAGTTTGCCCCTCTTGATAGTACGGCCATCTATCCTAAACCCAGTCATAAACTTCTCTACACACCTATGACCGGTGAAATGAAATGCCCTAGGTTATACCTTTGCCTTGCGCATTCCATTCCATCTCCTCCAACGTCGATGCAACACATGCACCAACACGATCAACAATGATATGATCCACTTTATATCATCACGTGATCATATTGGTTCATCGATCTTGACTTCACTTACTCTTCACCATTGCCATTGTCCATCGGCGCCAAGTCTTGCTTAAGCTTCACCGCCACGCGGTCCATCACTCCAAAGCCTCCGACTTGCCCTTCACGCTTGCAACCGGTCCATCAAGCCAAGTCTTGTCTTGATCTTCTCCACCTTGATCACATGACTCAATGTCATGTCTCATTTGCAATAAGCTCCTTCATCATCACATGTGTGAGCTTTGCAACATCTCCAAGCCATTGTCACCTTCATGGCATATGTTGCTCACACACATGTACCTGTAGACTAATCACCTGTGTATCTCACATAAACACAATTAGTCCACCTAGGTTGTCACTCAATTACCAAAACCAAACAAGGACCTTTCAATCTCCCCCTTTTTGGTAATTGATGACAACTCTACAAAGATATGGAAATTAAGCTCTTTTGGATTCATGTTGCTTGCCCAAGCAATTTTACCATGTGAAAATGATTTTGGACAAGTACCACAAACCCGAAATGGTAGTATTAGCTCCCCCTACATATGTGCTAGAGTATTTGTTTCTAAGCTCACACATATGCATAGATTGAAAATGTGGGAGAGTAATTACTACCGAATGATGCTAAGGTGTATAGAATAAACCTTTGAAGCGTGATACCAATCGGAGTTGCACCTTTAAGTTCATCCTTAGCACCATGGTTAGCTAGATATCACTTGGACATAAAAGCACTAGATACCTCATGAGATCAACATTAGAAGCAAGATACTAGCATTACTTTGAAAAACATACCAAGTGTCTAGCTATCATCCTATGCATGCTAGTTATCAAATCATCATTCAAGTTCTACAACTAGCATACACCATACAAGCATGCATGTTGAAATTTAAGAACTTATGCAATGCAAGCAAGCATATGAATATGCACTATGAATATGCACATATCAAATGCAATCAATCAAAGTTCATGAGCTTGCTCCCCCTACTTGTGTGCTTCTCTTGTCCAAGAATTTTGATCCATCTCATTTCTCCAATGTTGCTCCCTCTTTGTCCATATTCATGTCCAACCTCTTAAGCTTTCATATCTTATCTCTCCCTTACACACTTTATCTCTTCCCCTTATAAAGGCTTTCCTATCTTTGTACAATCTCTCCCCCTTTGTCATCAATTTCCATAAAAGGTGTGCTTCTCATTGATGCAAAGGTATGTATTCGGGGTAGATGGTTGAGGCTTGAATCTTTTATTTTTGATGGACATCACTTGATTGTTGGAATGACACTACTTGTAGATACCACTTGTAACTTGTACTACTTTTATCTTGTGTAGGGCTTCTTGAGATACCACACATGGAATCTTTGATCTTGATATCAATTTGTGTGACACCTCCCCCTATGTGATAGCATGGGTCATCCATTTGATACTCTTGTAGGTGAGGGATGCATTCTTCATTTTATGATCACTTAAAGTTGAGGATCACTTGTGGAACCATCGTCTTGCATGATTGACACCATATATAGATGTGATACTACTTGTATGAAGTGAATACCACTTGAAAGAATCTTCTAGTTTGGAACCACTTGTTGTATTTTTCGATAAAAACCATTTCTTGAACATTTACTATCTCCATGAGTACCACTTATAGGATATCACTTGTGGGTTGATCTAAACATCACTTGTGAATTCTTGAAGAAATACTTGAGTCTAGATACCACTTGAAATAAACAAACTAGATATCCATTTGCATTGTTGTCTTGTGCTTGTACTCTTATCACTATCATTAGCTTCTATGATTGACTTGAACTAAATTGATTTGCCTAAGCTTCCAAGTCCGGTTTGAACCAATGACAAGCTTCTTCACACCTCTTGCAAGGGTTATCTTGCCAATGTTGTACTCGTCACTTGTTAGCAACCCAAATTGAGTCAAGTACTTGGGTTCACTAGCTCATGAACAAATTCATATACTAACCACTAGATCAAGTAATCATTTAAACAATAGTGGTAGGCTATGAATTTAAGCATTTCATTTGTTATGCATGATCCTATGAAGCATGTACTATATGCACTAATCGCATACTAGTAAGGGATGAAATGATCATGCATATTACAATGATACCTTTGCTATGTTGGAGTAGAGGATAGTCACATAGATTCCAATTCATTACTCCAATAGCAATGTGAAGTCCAATTATAAGCTTGGTGAAGACCAATAGATACCATGTGGAATTTCATTCTTCGCCCATATGAAATTAATACCACTTATGATCAAGTGTACTTTCTTGTTGTGGTTGGCTTGCTTTATCTTTTGATCAATGCTTGCATGAGAGAACCATTTGGAATACCACTTGAGATATCATGACTAGCTCTCTTTTGAGTGTTCCTTGCTTTTCTTGATCAACCCTTTTGATTGCTTCAACTAAGCATCTCAAATGTTCCTTGGATCACCACTTCCATGTTAGCCTTCCAAGTACCACACTTGGTTCACCTACACATAGGCGGCAAGCCCCTACACTTAGGGAGAAGTGACCTTTCTCCAAGAACCATTCTTGATACTCACTTGAAATGACTTGATTGATTGATCCAAGTAATGGACTTAACTTGATGAGTAACCTTGATTCCTTCTTTAAGTCCTTTTCTTTCTACATGTTTAAGTCCTTTTCTTTCTATCAAATGATTCTCCAATCATATTTAGAACTTAAACTTCATCTTCATCTTGAGTTTGATCTTGATCTTCCAATTTGAGTACCGAATGTGTGCAAAGTACACTCTTCAATCAAATATCCCTGTACTCTTTGATTGTCATGCTTTTAGATCTTTTCAAAACCAAACTTGGGTACCTCAAACACTTGTAAACATGTTTCCAACTTGAGGACCTTTCAATCAAAGTGACTCTAGATCAATCCAACATTTGTCACTTTTCTGGCAGATTCTGTACCCTTCAAAGAAATATGCATATTTCCCAAAGTACAAATCCAAATACCTCAAAATTTGGTGGATGTGTGCATTACTAAGCTATCTAGTAGCTGTAAAAATTTGAGCTTCATTTGACTTCTAGATTGCTACCATATTTCAATTCTTCCACCACTGCAACATGCTGAAAACTATTGCACTATAGCTGACAAGAACCACTCCAAAACCGAAGCATTTCTTATTCAATTTTCATAAAATTTCTACAGAATATTATACCATAAGTCTAGAGCATGTACACCAATTTTCATGCCAATCCAATAAGTTTTGATCACTTAAACATGGCTAAGATCACAGCTAGCTCAGATTTTATAATAAAGGACAGATTTCAATCACTTGAGCTATACTTCATCAAATGTGAATCAAACTTGAAATCAACTTATTTGAATACTTTCACAAGACATAAATCCATTCAATCCACTTAATAAATGTCATATCATGAATTTATCCAACACAAATTAATCCAAACTTGATTACTAAGCTATTTATCCATTCAAACATCTCATAGCAAGCAACATTGCATATTTAACCAATTCAATCAACTCATATGCACCCAAATGAAATGATCAACAAGAGATATACCTTGGTTAGCTCATGATCATTCAATTAGCAAGCTTTAACTCAAATAATTTTGCAAGCCATCAAATAATCCAATAAATCACCACACAACTTGAATTTTACACTTGTAAGTTGATAGCACTTGGACTTCACTAATTCTTGGCTTGGCATTGGGATAGTGATTATTTCTTAGCAATACTTGGCTCAACTATATGATCAACAAGATGAATATCGTTTAAACCAAGCTTCCCATGCCGATGGTACCTTCAAACAATCATCCACTTTTTGATGGTACCCAAACAAGTTTGGGTCCTCTCAAGTTAGGAGCAACATACTTAGGCAATGCCTTAGTATGAGTAGCGGGATGTTGTGCAATAGCAACCGTAGAGGTACCATTACCATCCTTTCTAAGCACATCATGATCATCAATTGAAATGGGCTTAGAAATTTTACCTAAGGGACATGAATGTGCCATGTGTCCCCTTTCCCGGCATGAGTAGCACTTTCTCTTTGCTTGAGCCTTTTCTTCCTTGCTCATGTTGTGCTTCTTATTGCCTTGCCTCTCATAGATTGCTTGAGCCTTCTTCTCAAGCTTGGTGGGACACTTAGAGGCAAAGTGTCCCATACTTCCACACTTGAAGCACTTGATGTGAGCATAATCTTTCTTCTCATCTTCATTCTTGCTCATCATCTTGGCATCTTGAGTTTGCATTGGATGCCTTGCCTTTCCACCCCTTCTTGTTTTCTTCTTCTTTATCATCAAATCATCATCATCTTCATGGTTGATCTTGATTTGCTCTTGGGGTGTCTTCTCTTGCTCAACTTATGGCTTTGGTTGAGGCTTCACTTGTTGCTTCACCAATTGCTTGGTTGGGCACATTGAGGTAAGATGACCCCAAGTGCGGCACTTGAAGCATTTAACATGCCTTAGCCTCTCTTCTTCTTTCTTCAACTTGAGCTTTTCTTCATTGGGGCAACCATTTGCAAGATGTCCCACTTCATGGCACTTGAAGCACATGGAATGAGAGAGCTTCTCTTGTTCTTGCTTCTTCATCTCTCTTTCATATCTTCTCTTTCCCCATCTTTTGCCCTTGATCTTGCTCTTGTTGAAGCCAATGCCACTTATGTCATTGCGGCTTTCTTAATGATTGACTTTGCTAGTCTTGAAGCCGACTCCACTCTTGTCACCAAAGTTTCTTTGAGTCTTCAACATATGCTCAAAGGTGACTTGAGAGTTGTAGCACCTCTCTAACTTGTTGCTCAATTTCTTCACTTCATTTTTGAGCTCATTGTTCTCCTTCAAAAGGTTAGTCTCACAAGACATAGAAGTAGAACAAGCATCTATGTGTGAAGAGCGTGGCATATCTAACAAATCATCACAAGAGGTGGATACATGCTTCTTCTCTATATCACAAGGGTTAGCAATATTTTGCAATTGATCGTTTGATCTATGTGACGAGCTCTCATTCTTTTTAAGTTTCTTTGTAAACACTTTAATGAGAGAAGCATGTTGTTCTATTAATTCATCATGAGATGCAAGTAGTGTCTTATGATTCAATTTAAGCTCATCAAGTGAAGATTTATAAGTATCAAGTAATTTCTTATGTTCTTCACAAGAGTTCTTTAGAAATGAGTTTTCATTTTCTAATGTCAATGTTTTAGCTTTCTCATTTTCTAAAGACATGGTCATGCTAGCAAGTCTACTAACAAGCTCATCATAGGAATCAACATGATCAACCACACTATCATTTGATACCTTAGTGTCACCTTGTGACATGAAGCAATGTGGTGTAGTGGATGGGCTTATAGTAGCATCATCATGGCTTGAGCATGAACCATCATCACCATCAAGTGTGCATGGGGTAGCATCATCACTTGCAACACTTGTGGCATCATCATCAACCTTGTCAAGTGAACTTGTAGTGGATTGATCATCATCATCCTCACTTGACAATGAGGTGGAGCAATCTTCCACAATCACCAAATTGTGGTTATGCTCAACACACTCATGTGTCTCCTTCTTGGGCTCATCCTCCTTTTTGAATTTACCATCATCCCATGTGGAGGAATCACCGAAGGTGTCCTTGATGGAGTCCCATATCTCATGAGCGGTCCCCTTGTAGTTTACTTGCTTCACCAAATCAAAATGTAAAGCATCCAATAGAAAACAACAAGCATGTGCATCAAATTCATAGAGGACTCTTTGAGCTTTGGTTAGAGTTCTATGATCCAAGACATGGGTGAGACCACTAGTGACAACCCACCAAAATTTAGGTCCCTTTGCACGAAAATGATCAAGCATGTGATTTTTCCAAAGTGCAAAGTTTGTGCCATCGAAAATGTGATTCTCACAACCATCTAGCCCATTAGGTGCCATCCTCTCAGGTCGGTGAAGACCACAAATGAGAGACCGGGCTCCGATACCACCTGAAAGGGTCGAGATAGCGGACTAGAGGGGGGGTGAATAGTCTTTTCTAAAATTAATCGTGTCGGCTAACCGATATAAATGCAGAATTAAAACAATCGGTCTAACCAAGACTACACCCCTCTATATATGTTCACTAGCACCTTGCTAAGATACCAATTAGGCAACAAAGGTGTCGGGCTAGCTAGAGCTCTCCTAAACAATTCCAAGAGCAAGATTACATAAACCTATGCCACTAGTATTTTAAGCAACAAGAGAGCTCCTACACATGCTAGTAAGCAAAAGCACAAAGCTAACTATGCTCACTAGCAATGCTCAATAACAAGGCAACCAATGCCTAATTAGAGAGCGCAAGTACTTAGCTACACAAACTAAGCAATGTGACTAACAAGGTTACTAAAACCAAATTAGCCACGCAAGGGAGCTACTTCTGTGCTACACAAGCAAGAAGGTAATTAGCAAGCTACACAAGCTATCTAATTACAAGAGCAACTACACAAGCTTAATATATATAAAAGTAATTGCAAGCTTGTGTAATGGGGATGCAAACCAATGGGAATAACAAGGTTGACACGATGATTTTTCTCCCGAGGTTCACGTGTTTGCCAACACGCTAGTCCCCGTTGTGTCGACCGCTCACTTGGTGGTTCGGCGGCTAATTAGCATCACTCACTAAGCCCGCACGTCGGGCGCCGCAAGAACCTACCCCGAAAGTGAGGGTAGCTCAATGACACGCTTTACTAAAGTTGCTCTTCACGGCTCCCGCGGGGCGAGCGCAATGCCCCTCACAAAGCTCTTCTCCGGAGCCCCACACAAGCTTCTTGCGGGCTTCGACGGAGACCACCACCAAGCCGTCTAGGAGGTGGCAACCTCCAAGAGTAACAAGCACCACCGGCTTGCAACTCGATCACCTAGTGCCACTCGATGTAACCTCACGATGCAATCGCACTAGAATCGCTCACTCACACAATCGGATGATCACTATCAAGTATGTGTGAGATGGAGGGCTCCCAAGCACTACTACACAAAAGCCACCAAGGCTCTAGTGTGCTCAGCTACCGGCCCAAGGCCGATCATGGCTTCTATTTATAACCCCACGAACAAATAGAGCCGTTACCCCTTCACTGGGCAAAAGTCGGGACGACCGGACGCTCCAGTCCGATCGACCGGACGCTGGACCTCAGCGTCCGGTCGTGCGATGCACGCCACGTGTCCCTCCTTCAAACGCTGTTCACTGGATCTCAATGGTCATCTGTCGACCGGACGCTCTAGCATGAACTGACCGGACACAGCAACCCCAGCGTCCGGTCGTTTCCAGTAAGGTTCCAGAAACGACATTTCACGACCGAAAGCGTCCGGTCGATCGCGATCGGACGCAGCACTAGCGTCCGGTCACTCTCCAGCTTCTGCTCTGCCTGCGTCACCATACGTCAGCTCTGACCGGACGCTCACAGCCAGCGTTCGGTCACTACCAGAGACAACGTCCGGTCGATTGACCGACGCTGCACGCTGCCTGCCACCACTGACCGGACACACCGGTCCAACCGAGACCAGTGTCCGGTCACTTCCAGTGACCTCCATCTTTTCTGTCTAGGGTGCCGATGGCACCGTCGGATTGTCCGCACTCTACGGGCCAGCGTTTGGTCACTACCAGAGACAGTGTCCGGTCGATTGACCGGCACGCCGCACGCCGACGCCGCCACCACTAACCGGAACACAGCAAGTCCAACCGAGATAATGTTCGTCACTTCCGGTGACCTCCATCTTTCGTTTAGGGTGTTGTGGCACCGTCGGACCGTTTCATCCGCACTCTGAGGCGGACACTCCGCGCCGATGGAGTTTCTCCTTTCGCCTCCATTTGTTCACCGAGTTGATCCACATCAACTCCAACTTCATCTCCTTTGTAAATGTGCCAACCCCACCAAGTGTACACCACCATGTGTATGTGTGTTAGCATTTTCACAATCATTTTCCAAAGGATTAGCCACTCAACTTGCCACGCCACTAGATCCTAGCAACGATGCAAAGTTAGATCACTCGAGTGGCACTAGATGACCGATATGCAAACAAGTTTGCCCCTCTTGATAGTACGGCCATCTATCCTAAACCCAGTCATAAACTTCTCTACACACCTATGACCGGTGAAATGAAATGCCCTAGGTTATACCTTTGCCTTGCGCATTCCATTCCATCTCCTCCAACGTCAATGCAACACATGCACCAACACGATCAACAATGATATGATCCACTTCATATCATCACGTGATCATATTGGTTCATCGATCTTGACTTCACTTGCTCTTCACCGTTGCCATTGTCCATTGGTGCCAAGTCTTGCTTAAGCTTCACCGCCACGTGGTCCATCACTCCAAAGCCTCCGACTTGCCCTTCACGCTTGCAACCAGTCCATCAAGCCAAGTCTTGTCTTGATCTTCTCCACCTTGATCACATGACTCAATGTCATGTCTCATTTGCAATATGCTCCTTCATCATCACATGTGTGAGCTTTGCAACATCTCCAAGCCATTGTCACCTTCATGGCATATGTTGCTCACACACATATACCTGTGGACTAATCACATGTGTATCTCACATAAACACAATTAGTCCACCTAGGTTGTCACTCAATTACCAAAACCAAACAAGGACCTTTCAGTAGTGCACACCCCAGTGCACCGTGCCCGCCACGTAGCGGAGGATGCGCTTCATAGCTGCCAGATGCTCTTGCCGCAGCGCCTCCATGAACCGGCTGAGGTAGCCCACCGCGTATGCTAGGTCCGGCCTGGAATTGCACAGGTACCTCAAGCTGCCGATGAGGTTGCGGTACTCGGTGGCGTCCACACTTGGCGTCGAGCCCTCCTTCAGAAGCTTCAGCTTCGTCTCCATGGGCGTGGCGCTCGCATTGCAACCTGCCAGCCCAGCCTTCTCGAGGATCTTGGTGGCGTTGGCACTTTGGCGCAGCGTGATCCCATGAGCTCCTTGGGTGACCTCGAGGCCAAGGTAGTAGGAGAGGAGCCCAAGATCACTCATGCGGAAGGTGCTTAGCATCTGCTTCTTGAACCTCCCCACGACATATGCGTCACCTCCAGTGATGATAAGATCATCAACATACACGCCCATGATCAGGCGCCCTTCTCCTCTGCCATGGGTGTACATCCCGTGTTCGTCGACGCAGCGCGTGAACTCGAGCGACAGCAGCTTAGCATCAAGCTTCTGGTTCCATGTGCGTGGAGCCTGTCGGAGGCCGTAGAGTGCCTTGTGAAGCCAGAGCACCTTGTGCTTGTGCTTGTCATCGATGAAGCTAGGAGGTTACTAGACGTAGACTTCCTCCTAGAGCTCTCCATTCAAGAACGCCGACTTGACGTCCATGTGATGGACGCCCCAGCCGTAGTGCGCTATGATGGTGAGGAGTAGGCGCACCGACTCCAGTCAAGCGACGGGAGCGAACACCTCTTCGAAATCGATGCCGGGACGTTGCACGTAGCCCTTGGCGACGAGGCGGGCTTTGTACTTGACGATGCTCCCGTTCTCATCGCGCTTCACTTTGTACACCCATTTCAACCCGATGGCTCAGTGTTCGTGCGGAAGTTCGACCAGCGACCATGTTTCATTGTCGTGGATCGACTTCATCTCCTTCTCCATCGCAGCAACCCAGTTGGGGTCACCGTCGGCTTCTTTTAGTGACCTGGGCTCCTCCATGCTCAAGGCGTGGCTCACTGCGTGCAGTTCAGCCTCCACGGCATCGTGGTGTGCCAGTCCAGGTGCTGCATCCGTGCCAAGGATGTTGTCCAGCATCCGGTACCGGTGCTCCCCCTCCTCATCATCATCAGCATCAAGGTTTGGGTCCATGCTGAGCGGTGTCGCGAACTCGACCTGCGTCCCAGCCATCAGTGGCGTTGAGAACGGCGATGCAGGTGGCGGTGAGCTCGGTGCGCCAGGTGACGGTGAGCACGACGCGGACGGTGGTGAGGAAGCCAGCGAGCGCTGCTCAGGAGACGTTGGCTCTTGGGCCGGCGCCTCGACACGTTGGCACCGTAGTTCGTAGTCGTTCGCAATGGTGAAGGGGTGCTCGTTGATGGCGACCGAGGCGTCTCCCTAGTCCCAACGTGCGCCCTCATCGAAGGTGGCATCACGGGAGACATGGACGTGCTCGGTGATGGGGTCATAGAAGCGGTATGCCTTTGATCCGTCCTGGTAGCTGATGAAGACAACCTTCTGCCCGCGATCGTCGAGCTTGCTGAGATGCGAGCGCATGCGCTTGATGTAGGCGACGCACCCGAACACTGTGAAGAAGTGCATGGATGGCTTCTTCCCGTACCATGCCTGGTATGGGGTCATCCCGTCGAGCGCGTTGGTGGGCGCCTGGTTGAGGAGGAACACGGCGGTGTGCACCGCCTCGCCCCAGAAGTGGCCCGGCATGCCCCGCGCGCGCAGGATGCTCCTCGCCATCGCCACGACCATCTGGTTTCGACGTTCCACCACACCGTTCTACTACGGCGTGTATGGAGCCGAATGGTGATGCTAGACGCCCTCGCTTGCACAGTACTCACCGAACTCAACTGAGGTGAACTCACCACCGTTGTCGGTGCGGAGCACCTTCAATTTCTTGCCGGTTTCACGCTCAATGCGTGCTTGGAATGTCATGATCGCCGCCGGTGCATCCGCCTTTGAGCACAAAAGAGTGAGCCACATATAGCAGCTCATGTCATCGACGAGGAGCAAGAAGTAGGCGTTCCCGGCCGGTGTTGATGGCGAGATCGGGCCGCATAGGTCACCATGGACCAGTTCAAGCTCCTCCTGAGCCTGATACTTGGCGGCCTTGGGGAACGGCGTCCTCTTCTGCTTTGCCAGGACGCAGTCCTCGTCAGACTTGGTCTACATGGTCGATCGCCGGTAGTCCTTGCACCATGTCTGCACGCCCGAGCTTGCGCAGCGCCTGGAAGTTGAGGTGACCATACCGCTCATGCCAGCGCCACGCCATGTCGCCGACACTCGCGGTGAGGCACACCGGTGCGGCGATGTTCATGTCGAGGAAGTAGAGCCGGCTCGGTGATCGGTGCACCTTCGCCAGCAGTTGCCGCTCCAGGTCGAAGAGGCGCAGTATGCCCGACTCGATGTTGACCTTGAACCCGTCCTCATCCATCTGGCCGAGACTGATGATGTTCGTGGTGAGGCGCGGGATGTAGTAGACCCCATCTAGTCGACGGTGTTTGTCGGACTTGCAGGTGAAGAGCACAGTGCCCTTGCCCTGGATGTCAACCACCGATCTGTCCCCAAACTTGACGGTGCCAGTGACGCCGATGTTTAGCTCGGCGAAGACAGTGCGTGTTCCCGTCATGTGGTTCGTGGCCCCGGTGTCCAGTACCCAGTGGCGAGACGCCATGGCCTCCTTCTCTTCCTCACTGAGGTGGAGGAGCACCTTCGGTTCGACGAGGTGGACACGTGCCTGTGGCTCAACGACGGGCGGTGGTGACCTGGGGTGGCAGCATGACACGGACGACGCGATTACCTCGGCATCTGCGGCGATATACATCAGCGCGTGCTCATCCTCCTTAGCCTGCACAACATGTGCCGCGCCCTTCTTCTTCCCATGGCAATCCTTGGCCCAATGGCCGGACTTGCCACAGTTGTTGCATAGGGTACCGGGTGGTGGCCTCCCGCCACCGGCGTTCCCGCCGCCTGTAATCTGGCCATCACTGCCATCACGCGTTGAGGATCCCACACCGCCGCGACCGCGTCCTCGCGGTCGGCGCTTCCCGTGGCTGCTGGGGCCACCGCTGCCACCGGAGTTCTCCTGCTCACGGCGCGCTTTACGGCGGGCCTCCCAGTCCTCCTCGCAGAGCATCAGGCGCCCCATGGCGTCTGTGACCTCCTTGGGCTTGGCGCGCTCCTCGAACATGCGCAGCCGTCCGACCACTCCTCGATGGTGACCTTGTTCAGATCAAGGAACATCTCGAGGGAGACAGCGGCTTGGTTTAGCCTTTCAGGGACACCTGCAGCAACTTCTTCACTACCTCAGCGTCAGTGATGTTGTCGCCGAGGGAGCGGAGGTTGGTGGCGAGCGCGGTGATGCGGATGCCGAACTCGTTGACGCTCTCCCCTTCCTTGAAGGAGAGGTTCCCGAATTCCCGACAGAGCTGCTACGCGCTGGCGTCGCGCACGCGTTCGTCGCCGATCCGCAAGTTCTTGACCGTGTCCCATGCCTCTTTTACCGTGCGCTTGACGACGAGGATGCTCCAGAGCTCGGAGGGTACCGAGCGTAGGAGCCCAGCCATCGCCTGTCTGTCATCGTGATACTCATCTTCATCGGGGTCCTCGGCGATGCCATGGTGGACAACGTCCCAGACTCTGAGGGTCTGGAAGTTTACCTCCATGACCAGGGCCCATTCCGAATAGTTTGTCCGGGTCAGCATCGGCCACGCGACGTTCGCTGATGGTCGCTCAATGATGCGCTCGACGACGCGCGACCCGGCGTCCCGGTTGCGCGAGCGGTGGCTGTGAGAGCGGACACAGCGACGTGGCGGCGATTTCGACGGTTGGACCTTCTTCTCGCCGGAGGCATCACCAGTCAGCAGCTTCTTGGATGGTGACTGTGACATGGCAACGTCGGGACCTGGCTCTGGTACCAAATGTCAGAATCCCGAACCGGCGAGAGGAAGAAGATGATGAACACACGCGATCACAGTGGACACACGATGATTTGTTGCTGCAAAGCGGCAACGTTTTCAGTTGCTTTCTATCTCTATTTGAAGGAAATACATGCATCTTTACATGGTCACTAAGAACCGAGAAGATCACGGCACGATCGTGATCGGCCACTACCATCCCAGCGCCCTGGGCCGTGCTGTGAAGAGCGCGCAGCATGCGCGTCGTGCGCAGTCAGCTGATCAGAGATCGTGCACTGATCTACTTCCTAAGAAAGAAACACAATCCTAGGCTTACTATAACAGATGGCACCGTAAGGTAGCACCTGTGAAGCATCAATCAAATTCCATTTGGAGAGACATATAAGAATGATAGAGAAACCTTGTCTACATAACTTACTCTATGCTATAGAAGGTACATGCATGTAAATTATAGAAGGAGCAGCTCTGTAAAGCTGCAATTGAAATATCAGACGATAAAAGTTAAAAGATGTCCAAATCTGCAAATGTTGCGAGGCCTGAAATCTAATAGAGGGAAGGGCACTTCTTGCTACACCTATGTGTCTGGACACACCAACACATGATGACATGAATAGAACAGTGTCAGTGAAAATATGTCAAAAACACAAAACTATACATTTTGCAGTTTATTTCAGCAGTATGAGGAAGAGCATCCAAGTAAATGAGACACCAACTGAATTTGTAGAACAGTTTGACATCATCCCATTACATATGCTAGACTTGAAAACATTTCTGCTAGAGTATTTCCAGAGCAGTTTCAGTACGGTCAAGAACTCAAGATTGGCAATAACAGATTGATTACGAAAAATATTTTAAATGACTTTTTTAAGCAAGATAACATACGCTTTTTTATCTAAGATTAGACCATTATATATTTTATTTTGCTTGCTTAAATAAACCACCGAAGAAAGCGAAAGCTACAGTCATTCTTAGCTCAATGAGTAAGACCAAATTTGCATCAAGAACGAAACGCCATTCCAGACTTCCGGTGGAGATCTGCTCACCGTAGCCGAGCAGGACATGGTCGAGGGACGCGAAGACGGAACAGGAAAAGACGTATCTCCAGCAGCTGCCGCCTCTGCCGCGAACACGGATGCCACCGCCGTCCTGCGACTCCTGCAAGAGCACGCCTTCCACTCACGCGTACGAGTTCTTCCTCCCCAAGAACCCCAGCAAGGTGTCGCCGCCACCGGCCGCCACATCGCCCCCCAATTCCCATCACCTCTGCGGCGTTTTTTCTTTCCACGGGAGCTGGGGAAGGGGAAGAGGATGAAGCGGAAAGTCGAGGCACTGCGAGGGTTTTTTTTTCAGAGGCTCTAGGCGGCGCCATTGAATGAACCAGGAGCGAGCAAAAGGACGCGGACACACGCACGAGGCATGTGGAGGCGTCCGATTCGTGAACAGTAACCAAACGGTAGCTACAGCGCTCTCATCGCGCGGATGTAGGAGCTGAGCCCGTTCGCTCGGTCGTAAACGATCGTGGATTATTTACTGCTGACTGATTTGGCTGGTTTGGTGTGAGAGAAAAATATTGTTTCAGCTTATAATCCACGATCGTATACAATCGTATAAGCCCAGCCGAACAGGTTATTCGAGTAACCTTTGCATTCTCTTTTGCAACAAATAGTAAATGTATTTTATTTTCTGAGTATATCTTAGGCCTCGTTTGGTAGGACTCTGACTTCGGCTTCTTGCGACTTCTCGCAAGGCTCTGTCAAGAGCACATAAAAATGCTCCTCACAAGGAACTCGGAGGAGTCGAAGTCGGTTTATTATAGAGGAGTTAGAGCAAAAAAAAAAGTAGCTTCCCCTGGGTAATCCTTATAAACCTAATACAAGTTATTATAAAACTACTGCTGAATCTATCTTTACCAAACGTTTTTGAAATACGGCTTCAGAATCGTTAGAGAAGCTGCTCCAGGTGAGCTAAAACCAGAACCCTTTTAGAAAGAGCCAGAGCCCTACCAAACATGGTATTTTGAGGCTTTTGCATAGTTTACCCTCACCTTGGAGTCTAAATTTTCATCTAAGTTTTTTTCTCCATCTTTAGACCGACTCCAACCGAACACGCATAGTGTGACCCAAACCCAAAATGGGTTGCTCACAGTGTTTTATCCGCGTAAAACACTTCTCCAACGGAGCAGGCAAACGAGCGACGCATTTTGAGTGGGAGCCGACACGGGACGCAAATAAGCGTCTTCTCTCCGTCCTTCTGCGTCTCCACGCTGCCGGAGCTCGTCCGCGCCCAGGGGCACCGCGCTCCTCTGTTCCTTCCGTCCGCAAGAGAGAGAAAGTGAGGGGGAGAGAATGAAGCGGAGGGAGAGAGAGAAGCAAGGCGGCGTGCAGACCGGGGAGCACCGGCGACGGGCTCGGCGGCCTGCGGCCGTCTCCCACGAGAGAGAGTCAGCAAGGGGAGAGGGGGAAGGGAGAGCGCTCGGCGGTGCTATTGCCTCGGTGCGGATTGAAGGGAGGGAGAAGCAGGGAAGCAGGAAGAAGAAGAGGAGGGAAAAGGGAAGAGGGAAGAGGGCAGACCGGAGGGAGAAGAGCTCGTCTGCGCTAGATCTCGCGCCGGAGCCACTTCTCGAGGCGGCGAACTTCCTCATGGGCAGGGGTGTTGGCGGCCTCCCTGGCGCTCGATGTCGGTGAGCACGTGCAGCAGCAGCTCAACGCGGTGCTTGGCGTCCTCGGCGCCCTCGGCGAGGGCCAGGTTCTCTTCTTGGCGCAGAAGCTCGTCCACTTTCTCCCCCCACGAGCAGCGGAGGAGCGGGCGGAGGGGGCGCGGTGAGGCGGGCGGCTGTTGGAAAAGTGACTTGGGTCCTTGACCCATTCGCTGTGTAGTACCCAAAAAGTGAAGTTTTTGGGTCCTTGACCCATTCACTGTGTAGTACCCAATACATCGAATGCCTCTTGTTTTTAGTCCGGCTCGTTGGAGACAGTCTTACGCCCTTATCCTTATGTAGTGTCGAAAACATCTGCCGTGCTGCAACCATTCTCTTTGCTTGCTAATAATCAGTGGTAATAATGATGAAACATTCTCGAAACAGTACGGTACTGTAACAAAAGTAACAAAAAAAAATCGAAGGAAAATTGATACTTGCTCCGTAAGCTCAAACTGGGCCTCCAAAACTCGGGCCCAACCCCATGAAAGCCCACATCTGTACCCTGTCCTTGCCGGCTCCGTCGACCGTCTCCCCGTGGAAGTGAAAGGGCCTTCGGGCTTCAGCTCCAGAAGATGCTGCGCTGCCGTGCCGTCCTGCTCCTCCCACTCCCACTCCCTCCGCCGCCTCGCTTGCTTCGCCGCCTGCCGCACCCGCGCGCCCTCTCGTCCTCGTCGTCTTCCCCGCTCCCACCGCCGGGGATGGAGGCTTCCTACAAGTTCGGGCCCTACAAGATCGACGCCAGGGAGGTCTTCCACGCCACGCCCCTCTCCTACGCCATGGTGAATCTCCGCCCGCTGCTCCCGGGTGGGTAACACACATACCCATGCTCCCTCCCTTTTCACTTCGCCTTCCATGATTCTTGCCTGCTTCGTTACCGTAGCCGCAGCCACTCCCGAACTCATTGCACCGTAGCATTTTTTTTTTAGCTTGGGAGTTGCTGGAACTGGAAGATTAGTCGTCGCGACAGAAAGTGGGGGAAAGTATAAAAATTCCATCTTTCTCGCGGAGATGTGGTTGATGGAAATTAGATTGATCAAACGTTGGTTCCCGAAATGCTAAATAAAACTTGTGTGTTCAGAATCATGCCCTGCTTCTAACAAATTCGGCAAGGCAACAGTGTACCACTGCACCATTACTCCAATAGGGATTGTTTCTCTCGGATAGGCATTGTTTCAGTAGGCAAGGATCATGGGCAGTGCCTTCTGTGTTGGCTGGTAATCCCAACCAAGTTCTCTGCAATCTCATGGTGCTTTATCTAATCCCTGCCTACAGAACAAGCTATAACAATCCCATTCAAGATTTTCTCCTCATGAAACCTGAGACTACTGGCTAGTTCTTCCCGTAGACATTGCATTTAAGCTTTGCATATCTCTAAACCACCACATTGCATTTCATTTTTTCACCATAGACACTGCATTTAACAAATATGAATCTTTCTTATGCAGGTCATATCCTTTTAATTCAGCGAAGCTGGAACTGTACTTTATTGGAAGTTATTTTCAGGCAATTTTGCAGTTTTTACTATTCAGGTGCCTGTGCAACCATTTCCTCTGTCAGAGCACTGTCTAATGATTGCTCAGTGCTCACTTCAGTATAGTTCATGAAGAACATTCAAACAAATATGAAAGGAACTAAGCGGTAGCATTTTTCATCAAACATTTGCATTGGTTCTCTTCTTTTTAGACCTGATTATCAAGTCTATCTAGGGGGATCAAGTTTGCTTTAGGTACTGATTTAGTGGGAAGGACTCTGTTTTGTTGAGCCACTGACTTCATATCTTGTTCATCTTTCCATGGAGACCATCTACAATTCTATGCCAATGTGCCATTATTATTTCTTTTCTATGACATGCAGCAGTTCCACTTGCAGAATAACTGTATGGCTGCAACTAAGTTGGCTTTATTAAAGAAAAACTTTTTTGTGACTTTGCGATTGGAGTTGTGATTCAATTTTTGTTGTGTTGTCATTTGGTGCAAAGCTGCCATAACTCATAAACCCACACAAATAAATTTATTGAAGTCAAAGTTTATACATCACATGTTGAGGAAAATGTGTTCTTTTATATGCATCATTTTTTCCTTGACAATACATACATGTTCTTGTGTGCCCCAAGCGTGAAGTGAAAAGATTCGCTGATCTAAGCTCTGATGAGATTAGTGACTTATGGGTTACTGCAAAGGAAGTTGGTGCGCGTCTTGAGCAGTACCACAAAGCATCTTCACTTACCTTTGCTATCCAGGTATGGTCTGTACTTCAGTTTCATTGTTGTCGTGAGCCCATCCTTTCATTGCTCAATACTAAATTTATACAGTATATAAGGTGTCCAATTTGGGTGTCTAAAACGTAAATATGATCAACATTGTGGAGAATATCATATATGTTTGTACTATGTCATACAGGCTATGCTAACTCCATTTTGCTCTTGTACTATTCATACCATTGATTAACTTGTTATGGACTTATCTTTGTTATATTATGATGCCATGAGGTTCCTTATTAACAAGTGATATTACTGTAGAAGTTAAGTCCTGCTCCCAGTTATCACTTAGTTATCTGTGCTTAATTATGTTTCTGCTATTAAGGCCTTGGGCAGCACAAGTGACTGTGCAAGTACCAGGCGAGTTAATTTGTTTAGTTAATGCTCTAATGAGCCATCAATGTAATCAATGTGCTACTTATCTCCTATATATGAAAGAAGCGATCGCTTTGGGTTTGTAAGCCACGGGTGATCATTTCTCTGTTACCTCCAACATTTGGTACCAGAGCTTAGGTTAGACACCTTCTCACCTTCTCATCTTCTCCATGAGCGTCAACCTCCTCTGAAGCGCCGGGCTAGGAAGACCAAGGGAGCCAGCGAGGCGAGGCGGGCCCCTGGCCGGGTCAAGCAGCGCTGAAGGCAGAGAGGAGGCGGCGGCCCAGGCGGCATATCAAGCAAGACCTGAACTGCAGCCAGGCCATGGCGGCGGCCAGAGCAAGCAGCAGGAGATGGAGGAGATAGCAGCAGAGAAGGGAGATGAGGAGGAGGAGGAAGAAGAAGAAGAGGAGGCCCGGAGGAAGCCGTGGCCGCGGACTCCGCCATGAGACAAAGCGCCCGTCGCGATCCTGCTTCGCGTGACCGAAGAAAGCGTCGTGGCGGCGGTCGCTATGAGTCGCCATAAGCGGGGTGGTCTACCGCGATTCGGCAGCTGTGCACATCATGGCCAATCTTTGGACAAGACCAATTATTATGAGTGGAGCAGACGATGAAGCTCGGGATGCAGCGCGCGACCTACGGGAAGCTGTCGAAGGAGGCCAGTCAGCGATTCATGACGACAAGCGAGCTCTGGAGGTGATCGTCATTGCTTGTGCCCAAGGAGTTGGGGCTCCGCTCCTCGACAAGGCGACGGCAAAAGAGGCATGGGATGCCATCGCTGCGACTCGTATCGGTGTGGACAGGGTCCGCCGAGCGACGTTGCAGCGACTGCGTCGGGAGTGGGAGAACATTGACGTCAAGCCTGGCGAGCCGGTGGAGGATTTTGCCCTGCGGCTGTCAACTCTGCACCGGCGGTGGTGCTTCATGGAGACGAGGACATCGATGAGGGCGTGTTGTGGAAAAGTTTCTGCGCCGCGGTGCCGACCAAATCTGCAGATGGTCGTCGTCGCCATTGAGCAGTTCCTCGACTTCGAGGCGCTCACGCTTGAAGAGGTGACAGGAAGGCTCAAGGCGGTGGATGACCGTGAAGCGCAAGTTGTGACAGAGCCGGTGTCCATCAACGGCAAGCTGCTTCTTACTGGCGAGGGAGCGATGGCGTCACGCGTTTGAGGAAGGAGAAGAAAAAGGTGAGAAGAAGTTTGGCGGTTCTAGTTTCAAGAACCGGTAGCGGCGGTGGCGGAGGACCAGCCCATGAGGTGGACGCTGACGGGCAGAGAGTCTTTGGCCGTGGCGGCGAGACGTGGAGAAGGCAATGGGCCCGGCCGTGTTGGCTAACACGTGTCTCAACCGCCATCGGGGAAGGGCATTAGGCGGCGTGAATGTCCCAACCGCGCCGTGATGGAAGCAGAGCGGCGGCGGCGGGGAGGAAATCATGGTGGGCCTTGGCGGGAAACCGGAGGAAGGCCGTGGCGGTTGTAACCAAAAGCTGGGCAACAAGGAGGACATGAAGGCGTGCCCGGTTCTTTGAAGTGTGGAAGATGCGGCTCTGTTCTGTCTCACGGCTTCATTGAGATGGAACGAGCACGCCGGAGCTCAACTATCTGTTGCAGCCGCGTTGAGTTTCTTTGAGCCACGTCTGGCGTGCTTATCCGGGAACAGATGATGAAGAGATGGTGGCGGTTTGGTACCTTGATTGAGCGCAACACACCACATGATTTGGGCGGCGTGACTGTTTTTGAACTGAACACGGACGTTCGAGGCACGCAGTTCGGTTCGGGACGCGCCCAAGGTGGAAATCAAGGCGTTGGCTCAATTGTTTTTGAAGCAAAGGCTGGTGAGCATCGTGTTCTTCATGGAGTTTATTTCATTCCGGCGTTGAAGAACTCGATCATGAGCCTCAGTCAACTTGATGAGAATGGCTCAAAGGTGGTGATTGATGATGGAGTCTGCTGGATTTGGGAACGCAGCAGATGATCGCTCTTGGCCAAGGTGAGGCGTGGCGCGAACCGGTGTATGTCTTGCATATGAAGACAAAGACTGCCTGTGTGTGTCTTCTTGTGAGGATGAGGAAGCGTGGAAATGGCATGAGCGTTTTGGGCATCACGAATTTTGAGGCCTGCGGAGGCTTGGCAAGGAGGAAATGGCAAGAGGGATGCCAAAGATCGATCATGTTGAGCAAGTGTGTGACACTTGTGTCACCACCAAAAGAGGAGGCGATCATTTCTGCTGCTGGCAACATATCGTGCTCGGGATCACCTTGAATTGGTGCATGGTGATCTCTGTGGGCCGATTACACCAAAGCAACTTCGGCGGTAATCGCTATATTCTTTGCTTGTAGATGATGCCACACGATTCATGTGGGCGATCTTTCTTTGTCATCTAAGGATCTTTGCGGCGAGATGCTATCAAGAAGGTGAAGGCTGCTGCGAGAGGTGGAGAGTGGGCGAACCGAAAGTTCTGCATACAGATAATGGAGGAGAGTTTTTATTGCGAGAATTTTTGCTTATTGTGCCAATGAAGGAGTCTAAAGGCATTACGGTGCTCCTCATTCACCACGATGAGAATGGCGTGGTGGGCGTAGAAATCAAACCGTGGTGGCCATGGCGTGCCTTACTCAAGCGGCGCCGGATGCCGCCGCCCAAGTTTTGGGGGAGGCGATGATGACTGCTTGTGCATATTCTCGAATCGGTCACCAACCAAGGCTCTAGGTGATATCACTCCCTATGAAGCATGGCATGGCCGAGCACCCCTTGTTGGCCATCTGAAGGTGTTTGGTTGTGTGGCATATACTGCGCCGTTTGTCTCATTTCAGGAAACTTGATGATCGTGGTGAAGTTGGAGTATTTATTGGCTATCTTTGAAGGAGCAAAAGCCTATCGAGTTTTGATCCCGACATCTCGCGTGATGTACGTGTCGGCCGAGATGTGGTTTTTTTGATGAAGGAAGAGGTTGGGATTGGACATCACCGGTGAGCAGGTACGTCTGGGCAGGTGGTAGTGATTTTGTGGTGGAATTTCCTTGGGAGGAAGAAGTCCCAGGGAGCTGGAGGTTCGGTGCAGTCACACTCATCTCCTCGGCCCCATTACGCCTCACACGAAGCCTTCCAGCCAGCCAGAGAATCGGTGCTTGATACAGGAGAAGAGGTGTACGAGACATCGAGCGCCTTCACCATCACCGGCTCAGCCAGCCCACAAGTGGAGCACGTGACTCCTTGGAAGATGATGAGGAACGGTGGATACTTATCACAACGACGAGCAAGCGCGCTATCGTACCATAGATGGCATATTAGGCGGGGAGCAGGGAAGTTCCATGGCCGTAGCAGCGCTTGTTCGCAGAGCTCCACCTCACCCTCACTGGGAACCCATTTCTTATGCAGAGGCAAAGATGATCCTGCATGGCGGTGACAATGAAAAAGAGAGCTGCTTGTATTTGTTGAGTATAATGGCACTGAGGAGCTTGTGTCTCCCAGTGGCCATCGGCCAATTTCTCTAAAATGGGTCTACAAGTGAAGAAAGATGAGAAAGGAGATGTGATCAAGCACAAGGCTCGGCTTGTTGCTCGTGGGTTTGTCTTGACAAGAGGGTGTTGATTATGAGGATGTGTTCGCTCTGCTATGCTATGCGCATAGAATCGAGTGAGGCTCTTTGCTTGCTCTAGCTGCCCAGGAAGGATGGACTGTCCATCATATGGATGTCAAGTCAGCTTTTCTAAATGGAGAGCTCAAGGAAGAAGTATATGTCCAGTGACCACACAGGTTTGCTATTCACAGGGGAAGAAAGCAAGGTATATCGCTTTGCACAAAGCTTTGTATGGGCTGAAGCAGGCACCAGGCGTGGAACGCTAAGTTGGACTCTACTCGAAGGAAATGGGGTTCAAACAGAGCAAACATGAAGCGACAATTTCTGTGAAAGGTTGAGAGGGCTCAAGTGTTCTTTGGTTGGGGTCTATGTTGATGATCGATCATCATTGGAGCGATCAAAGATGAAGTAAAGGCTTTCAAGGAAAGGATGAAATCCACCTTTGAGATGAGTGACTTGGGTTTGCTCGGTTTCTACCTTGGCATTGAAGTGCGACAAGGCAAGAATGGGATCACCATGAGGCGGACTCACTATGCCAAGAAAATCCTAGAACCGGGAAGCATGTCGATTGCAATCCGGCAGCTACACCAATGGAAGAGCTGAAGCTCGGCAAGCATAGCACTTGCCAAGGAGGTGAATCCAACTCGATATAGGAGGCTGGTTGGAAGCTTGAGATACTGGTTCATACCGAGGCCTGATTGGCTTTCTCGATTGGGCTATGTGAGCAGATTCTTGGAGAAACCGACCATTGAGCACCAAACAAGCGGTCAAGAGGTCTTTGAGGTACCCATTTGGAACATTGGACTATGGTCTGCAGTTCAAAAGAGCCCCAAATTCTGCTAGGTTTGTGGGCTCTTGTGATTGAGACCTAGCCGGTGATATTGACTCAACAAAAGCACAACAGGTTGTCTGTTCTTCTTTGGCAACAACTTGGCCTTGGTCGGTGGCAATCTATCAAAGAGGGTGGTGGCTTTGTCTAGTTGTGAGGCTGAATATGTGGCTATGACTTGACAACACAAGCCCTGTGGTCGCCAAGATTGTTGATTGATTTGTTGGGAAGAAAGGTGGAGACTGTGGGCGAGGGTTGACAACCCGATCCGCAATAGCACTTGCAAAGAACCCTGTCTTTCATGATGAAGCAAGCATATCGAATCAAACAACACTTCATCGAGATTGTGTTGAAGAAGGCAACATCAAGGCGAGTTTGTCGCCACAAATGATCAATGGCGAGACATTACGAACTAAGGCCTTAGGCAAGGCCAAGTTTGAAGACATGAGAAGCAAGATTGGTATCATGAAGATCAAGGATGGGGGAAGCAGGTCTTAGGGGAGAAGCTGTAGAAGTTAAGTCCTGCTCCCAGTTATCACTTAGTTATCGTGCTTAATTATGTTTCTGCTATTAAGGCCTTGGGCAGCACAAGTGACTGTGCAAGTACCCAGGCAGTTAGCTGTTTAGTTAATGCTCTAATGAGCCATCAATGTAATCAATGTGCTACTTATCTCCTATATATGAAAGAGCAAACTGTTGCACATGTCCACATTCACCTCATCCCGAGGAAGAAAGGGGATTTTGAGAAAAATGATGAAATATATGACGCGGTTCGTGGCCCATTTTTCTATCAATCTGGTTATTTTATTACAATATCCAATCAAACAAAGCTTACCCTTTTCCTTGCTATGATAGATTGATGTGAAAGAGAAAGAATTGAAGGAGAAGCTTGACCTGGACATTGAGAGGAAAGATAGAACCATGGAAGAAATGGCTCATGAGGCCAATGAGTACCGTGCTCTTTTCTCCTAGAATTACATGATCTAGTATAGTAGTTAGATTCTAAGTTGAGCTGACTGTTTGCTAGAAATAAGGCTTGCTACTTGCCCTTCGTTGTCGCAGTTCAGTTACGATTGCGCACTGACATTGTGATGGTGTCCAGTTCTGGTGGTATGTTTTGTACTGTGGAGAAATAATCATTTGTTGCAAGGAATGCATTCCAAGTGACAAATCTTTTAGATTAGAAACTTTTTTTGTGTGTGTACTATGGAGCATCAACTGTTTTCTAGAAGATTATGTCTTTACTGCAGTATTTTTCTTTGTGAAATTGTAAGAGAGGATGTACCATTAGTCACAATTTACACTGTCAGCAGTTTATGCAGGATTAGTTAAATCAAACGTCCATATACTGTTAAACGGAATTGATTAGGACAGAAAAATTGTGTTTAGTTCTTTTGTGGCGAGCTAAAGTTTTATTCCTACTGCCAACTGTTCATTATGTTTTGTTCTGTGCTAGGAGAATCTTGGCTGACAGCAGCCTTTTCACTGAATAAGTTATTTATTTGCATGATGCGTCTGTCCAAATATCAAAAGTTGATCTGATTCATGAATGCAAGATTCTGATCATCCCTAGCTGTTGTAGGCCTAGTTAAACTTTATTCCATGCCCCCATGCTGATGCTTATGTTGTACAGTAAGTTCTTGACAACTCAAATGTTCTGATTGAAATCATGCTGATTGTTTCAGCTTTATATCCTTTTGTAGCAGTACTTTGAAAAACATGGATCATGGCTTTTCACTTTTTGTTTTATTTGTCTTTGTTGTTGTCTTATCCTGTGAACTTTTTTTGTTTTGGAGGTGGGGGGGAGAGGTTATGGTCCATTGATCACAATTGATGTGATATAAGAGTGTAAAGAGGGCACCGGCTTTGCTTTGTCTTGAATGTTAACAGTTGGCGTTGCTTTACGCATATGTAAGCACATCTCTTGTAACTGGATAGATCCTCAATCCCCTACCGTCGGGGACCTAATACCGGGGTACCCCAGAAGGTGGAACCAATAACCACCGAACGTTAAAAACTTCTGGATGCATACGAGCGTTGCTTCACCCCTCACGGGAATGACAGGAGCTTGGTTCCACCTCGCCCGACGCCTTTGGGGTGGGCTCGGTCTTGCCCGAGGGCCGAGGATTAGTCTCCGTCTCGCCCGACGCCTTTTGGACAGGCTCGATCTTGTCCAGAAGGCCGAGGATAAACCCGACTTCACTTTGGACGCCTTTGATGTGGCTCTGCCCGCCCGAGGGGCAGAGGCTAGTCTCCGTCTCGCCTGACGCCTTTAGGCGGGCTCGGTCTCGCCAAGGGGTGAGGATAGATTCCGCCTCGCTTGAGCCGGAGGAGCAGGGTCGGTCTCGCCAGGAGATAGGGATTGGTCTCGCCGCCTGCGGCGGCAAGGAACAAGCCTCACTCTGCTCCATATATCTAAAGATTGGATTCATCTTACGACCACTTCTCCTGTTCCCTCAAGATGATAGAGACAGGGGCAAGACAAGACGTTCAGGTCAACCGTGGCTCCAAGAACCATACTGCACACTGGCGGGAAAAATCTTACCGCCGGGGATGACGGGACAGGCGCTTTAGGCCCTTCCAGGCGCGCCGCAGAGCACGAAAGGTGTTCTGGTCTGAGCTCTCCACCCTCAGAGTTGTAGGCGCCGCCTTTCAGCTCTGGGACACGGAACCCAGCGAAGATATCGACAACCGCTCACGCTCGAGAAAAGGATTTGCTATCTCCACGAGCAGCGGATATTCCGTCACCACGCTATGGACCCAAGGGGCGGCGCCGCTTCCCGACCCTCGGGTCCACCAAGACAGAAGACCTTGGCCACGGCGCTACTCCAGACCCGACCCCACGTCCCTCAAGCGAAGACTCATAGGAACGAGAAGGCGTGCGGAGCAAAGTGGGGAGGCTCAAAAGTCAAAACCAACATCTCTGCGGCCCATACCTGCGCGTAGGTAGCATTCTGTAACCAACGACATTCTACAGAGACATCGACAGCAGTATTGTAGGCGCTTATCTTCCTTCGCACTCATCGAATGAATGAAGAATCGGCCGGGTGAGCGTGAGCCACAAGACTAAGTAGAGTACGCATCCTAAAGCCCTCACCCTTGTAAAGCCCGGCCCTTCATCTATAAAAGGGATGCGCTTCCTCCATAAAGAGGAGGGAAAAAGACCGAACAAGGCGACACACAGATACACACGGTCAAGTTGTGTCGAACCTCTTGACATCCCTTCAACCCTTCCATCGAGAGACTTGGGACCGGTCCCTCTCTCGATCGTTTGTACCCCTTACTACAAACCGTTCACGGTGCTAATAACACGGCGACAACAAAGCGGGCGTAGGGACTTTCGGCCCGAACCGGTATAAATCTTGTGTCCTTTAGCGCACCATCCGAGCCTAACGCGCATTACTATAAATTTAATTGCGGTGCTTATGCGAAACACCGGCGGTTAGCGCGTCGGTGGGGAGCTGCGGCGTTCCAAATCGAGCCTCGGATGGCCACCCGCAATCACACGGGTCCGGGGCGCTGCGTGCGTTTGGCGACCTAGATTTCATCATCACACTAGAAGGAGAGTTGGCGCGACTCACTCTGCGCCCCATCTCTCCCTTCCATCAACCTCGGCCGTCTTAGGCTTGAGGGCCCGCGAGGCAACTCCACAGGAGTCCGGTCACCAAGGGAGGTCTCGCTGGCGTCACCCTATGTCGAGAAGGTCCCGTCACGGGCGCCCGACAACGTTTCCGTTTGGTCTCCGAAGCGGCTGCGGCGACCGCTAGCCACCTTCTGGCGCTACGGATGGTTCGATCACCCACGGACATCGAGTTCGTGGGGCGATTGAACATAATCACGGAGACCCTTTACGGGCTCCTCAGCGAGAGCGGGATCGTTCTCTAGCTTCGGATTCCAGTGAGGGAGCCACCACCCTTCCGGGAGTGCTTCATGACCACAGACCCCGAAGGTCACGTCGAAAGCGCCTCCGGGAAGAGGTCACCAAACAACCAACGACGACAGCAGATCCGGGAAGAGATGACAGCCCCATCTCGCCTAAGGATGGAGCGGTGAGGCCCGTCGGCAAGAGATCGATGAGGCGGGCAAGGCTCGTCGGGAATACGCGGACATCAATCGTGAGATTGAACGCCAAAAAACGAAGCGAAGCAGCGCGGCTCGCACCGTACATCGGAGGATCCTCACCGGCGATGGGGCCCTTCCTCACTTTGCCCGAAAGCCGGCCGAACATCGCCGCAAAGCAACCGCCGCGCGCATGGCCTTCCGGAGGTCTGCGACGTCGAGGATCGCCGCGCTCGCCGAGAGATTCACACGTTGCTTTCGAGCGGCGGCGGCGCGATGGCGGAAAGTTCGTTGTCTCGCGCAGCCGCGAACCCGACACTAGCGGTAGCGGCGCCCTCGGTGCGTCCCACCAAGGCCGCATCCGTACACCAAACACCGCCAGCCGGCGGGCAGCCCTCCGTCGTCCCAGTACATCAACGCCTCGGCCATGGCGCGGCGTCGCGACATCATCGGCGCTCGGAGGCGTGCCTGGCGGCGATGGATGAAAAGCGACGCGCGCGGCTATCATCCCCGACGTGGTGGCCTTCACGACGACAGCGAGGACCGAAGCCCGAGCCCTGACTGCCCGGCCCTCGGGCCTTCGCCGACACATCCTCAGCGCTGCGTTCCCCTAAGGTATCGACCGTCTACCAACATCTCTAAATATTACGGCGAAACAAATCCGGGCTTTGGCTCGAAGACTATCGGCTTGCATGTCGGGCGGTGGTGCAGTGATGACAACTTCATTATTCGCAATCTCCCATTGTTCTTGGCGATTCGTAGCGAGCATGGCTGGAGCACCTACCGTCCAATGCTATTTGAGTTGGGCGGATCGGCGGAGAGATCTTCGTGGGTAACTTCGGGGCACATACAAACGCCACAGAAACCCATGGGACCTCAAAACTACCGCCCGGAAGGCCAATGAAACCCTTCGCGGGTACATTCGGCGCTTCTCTCGACAGTGCAACGAGCTCCCGAACGTCGCCGACGCCGACGTGATAGGAGCCTTTCTGTCCGGGACGACCTGCGAATCCCTGGTCCACAAGCTGGGACGCAGGGGCCCGCGGACTACCAAGGAACTCCTAGACATCGCCACCAGTCACGCCTCTGGAGAGGAAGCGGTCGGAGCCATCTTGACCGCCGAGCCGACAAGAAGGCGGCGGGACAAGGCCGCCCAAGCGAAGGCACCTCCGACCCGTCCGCCAAGAGAAAAAATAAGAAGCAAGACGCGACAACCCGCTCGTGTCCGTAGCCGACCCAAAAAAGGTGGCGGAAGCTGTGGAAGGCACTCCGAACCACCGAGAAAATGCTCGAGGGGCCATGCCCAAACCACGCCTTCGGCCAAGCATCTATACAAGGAGTGCGGCCTCATGCGCAAATACTTGGCCGGGGACTTAACAAAGGGGCGGGGAAGGAACTGTCCTCGCCACGGAGGACATGAGAGGAGAAAAACGGCGCCTTCCCAACGCCGACCGGCGCCCTTATGATCTTCGGAGGATCAGCGGCCTATGACTCAGTAGCGCGCCGAAGGTCGCCCGTCGCGAGGTCTATATCGCCGGACCGCCACGCATGACCTTCCTCCGGTGGTCGGAATCCGCCATCACCTTCGACCGGACCGACCATCCGGATGCCGTCCCACACCCGGGAAGGTACCCGCTTGTCGTCGATCCGATCGTCGGTCCAAAGCGGCTCACCAAAATCTTGATGGATGGGGCAGTGGCCTCAACATCATGTCGCCAAAACGCTTCGACGAAATGGGCGTCGACCCGAACAAACCTCCGTCCCATCCGAGCACCATTCCATGGCGTCGTGCACGGTAGGCAAGTCGTACCTGCCAGGCGGATCGACTGCCCGTCACTTTTGGGGATCGGTCCAATTACGGATGAGATCCTCACCTTCGATGTAGTGGGGTTCCGGGGACTTTCACGCCATCTGGGGTGACCATGTTACGTGAAGTTCATGGCGTTCCCAATTATACATACCTGAAGCTGAAAATGTCGGGCCCCACGGGGTCATCACCATCGGCACCTCTTTCCGGTAGCGCCACGACGAATGCGAGGTCGAATGTTGCGGACACGCATCCACATGATCGCCATCGCCGAAGAGCTCGCCACCCTCGGGGAGAAGGTCGTCGAAGAGGCACCCGACATAAAGAAATCAGCCGGGTCGTTCGAATCGGCGGAGAAGGCTCGAGGAGGTCCTCTTGGATCCCAGCTGGCTCGAGGATAAAAAGTCCGTATCGGGACCGCGCTCTCCTCCAAGTAGGAAAGCGGCGCTCGTCGACTTCCTCGCGCCAACAAAAACATCTTTTGCGTGGAAACCCTCGGATATCCGGGCATCCGAGGGAGGTCGCCGAGTATACTCTCCAAATCCTTAGGGCTCCAAGCCCGGTGAAACAACGCCACGCCGCTTCGACGAGGAGAAAGCGCGGGGCCATTGGCGAGAGATAGCCAAACTCACGGCGCGAGATTCATTAAGGAAGTATACCACCAGTGGTTAGCAAATCTGTTCTTGTCAAAAAAAAAAGGGAAATGGAGAATGTGTGTCGATTATACCGGCCTCAACAAAGCATGTCCAAAGGATCCGTTTCCTTTGCCACGAATAGACCAAATAGTCGATTCCACCTCGGTGCGAAACCCTCTGCTTCCTTGGCGCATACTCGGCTACCATCAAATCGCGATGAAAGAATCGACCAGCTCGCGACATCTTTTATCACGCCCTTTGGATCGTTTTGCTACATTTCAATGCCATTCGATGCGAAGAATGCGAGAACAACGATACCGGTATTTGTATGCTTAATTGCCGGAGACCTCATCGGGCGAACCGTTGAGGCCTATGTAAACGACATCGTAGTCAAATCCAAGTGAGTGACCACCTTGTCGCCGACCTTGAGCGAACCTTTGCGAAACTCGGGCAAAGCGGCATCAAACTCAATCCCGAAAAATGTGTTTTCGGGGTCCGAGGAGGCATCTTTGCTCGGCTTTATCGTCTCTCTGGCGTGGCATCGAAGCCAACCTAGAGAAAATATAAGCCATCACAAGGATGGGCCCGATTCAAAATATAAAGGGGTTCGGCGGATCACGGGGTGCCTTGCCGCTCTCGGCCGATTTATTTCACGCCTCGACAAACGAGGACTCCCCTTTATCGACTCTGAAGAAATCGACCACTTGAGTGGACGGTAGAGGCTCGAAAGCACTTGACATGGTTAAACAATTTTGACTAAACCTCGGTCCTAGTTCCTTCGATGCGGCCAGGGAATCCCTCTGCTCTATATATCGGCCACCACCGGTGGTCGGCTCTGCTATAATAGTAAGCGAGAGGAAGAGAACACGCCTTCAAGGTGCGGCGCCTGTATATTTCATCGGCGAGGTGTTATTCGACTCCAAAACCCGCTACTCCCAGATCCGAAACTCCTCTACACCGTCCTCATCACCAAAAGGAAGCTACGCCACTACTTTGAGTCACACCCGTGGCGGTGGTGGCGTCGTTCCCCCTCGGGCGAGTCGTTCGTAGCCATGGCCTTCTGGGAAGAACCGCAAAGTGGGCACTCGAGTGATGGATTAGGGCATTTCTTATGTCCCCGACGGCGATCAAATCTCGGGCACTAAGTGACTTCATCGCGGAGTGGACCGAGGTCGAGATGCCACCAAATGACCGTCGATCAAAAGTCTTGGATAATGTATTTGACGGATCGTTGATGAAGAAGAAGGCGCCGGGCGGGGACTAGTCTTTGTATCCCCCTCGGGGTCCACATGAGGTACATGGTTGGCTTCATTTCCCTCATCAAACAATCTTTGCGAGAATCTGAGCGCTCATCAACGGCCTCACGAATCGCCATCGAAGTGGGCATCCAAGCGCCTCCTCGCGTCGTGGGGCGACTCTCGGTGGTCGTCAACCAGGTCATGAAAGAGTCATCTTTGCCACGACACCAAGATGGAGGCGTCTTGTCAAGAGGTCCGGCGTCACGGAGGACAAATTCGACGACCTCGAACTCAATCACATCCCGAGCGCCTCAGCGAAGCGGCCGACACGCTTCGCAAAAGCGACATCCACCGAGAGCCAATCCCAGCAGGCGTCTTTGCGATGATCAACGCAAACCCTCGATGCGCTTCGCGAGGTCGGAACAAGCCGGCGATGGCCCTTCTAGTCCGACCCCGGGCCGATCCGCCAATTGCTCGCCCGACCCGAGGTCATGGAGCTTAAAGAGACCAAGCGGTGGAGTCCGATCCTCCCGATATTTGGAGAACACTTTACCTCGACTATCTCCTCCACGACGTACTACCGACCGAGCAACAAGGCGGAAGCCCGGCGGCTCGCCACGACACGCCAAGTCCTTCGTTCTTGTAGAGGCGAACTCTACAAACGAAGTCACATCGAATTCTACAACTCTGTATCCACGACGAGCAGGGAAAACTCCTCTTTGGGCGACATCCACGGTGGAGTATGTGGTCATCATGCCGCACCAAGAACCTTGGTTGAAGCGCATTCCGACAAGGTTTCTATTGGCCCACCGCGATAGCCGATGCGAAAGCAGATTATGCGCACTCTGCGAAGGGTGCGATACTACGCTCGGCAAACACACCTCCGGCCCAGCTCTCCGGATGATCCCCATCACGTGGCCCTTGGCGTGCAGGGGCTCGACCTGGTTGGGCCACTCAAAAAAAGCGCCGGGGCTTTACCCACTGCTTGTCACCATAGACAAGTTTACAAAATGGATTGAAGCTCGACCAATATCCACGATCAAATCCGAGCAAGCCGTCTTTGTTCTTCCTCGACATCGTCCATCGCTTTGGAGTACCGAACTCCATCATTACGGACAACGGCACGCAGTTCACCGGTAGGAAATTCGTTCGATTTTGTGATGAGCAACACATCCGGATGTTGGGCAGCGTCGCACACCCCGGACGAGCAGGCAGGTCGGCGTGCAAGCGGCATGCTTCTTCAAGGCCTCAAACCCGAATTTTCAACCGATTGAACAAATTGGCGCATGTTGGCTAGCTGAGCTCCCGGCCGTGCTCTGGAGCCTAAGGACAACTCCTAGCCAGGCCCTGGCTACACACCTTCTTCATGGTCTATGGTTCCGAGGCCATTCTCCCAGCGGACCTCGACTACGGAGCACCAAGAATCGAGAGCATACTGACGAAAGGGGGCGAAGCATCTCACCAAGGCGCCATGGATCAGCTAGATGAAGCCCGCGCGACATCGCCCTCCTCCGTTCGGCTAAGTACCGGCGGTAGTGCTGCGAGCGGTACCCACGCCCGGACGGGTGTGGGTCGAGCCTTCAACGTCGGAGACCTCGTCCTCCGTCTTGTCTTGAGCAACAAGGACCGCCACAAACTCTCCCCGCCCTGGGAAGGGCCCTACGTCGTCGCGGAAGTACTTCGCCCAGGCGCCTACCGGTTGAAAACCATCAACGGCGAGGTCTTCACCAACGCCTGGAACATCGAGCAGCTATGTCGTTTCTATCCTTAAAATAAGCTTACACTTTTCCTTATCAGATTTTGTCATAACAAAACCCCGACCCTTAGTGACTTCCGACCCCTGCAAGTGGCGAGGGGTCAGACCTCACTCGGGGGCTGGCATGTGATCATAACATGTGACATATGTGATATAAATATTGCGCTTGCAAAAAACTCCTGTGTTATACTTACAAACATTCTCTAAGTTTTCCATTCACCTCATAAACAAGTCCCAAGGGCTAAGATTTTGGGAACCGATTCTGAATACAACTGGTAGGACTGCGAGACACCCACGCCCCAGCGGCTGCAACCTCTTTGCTCACCAGTTCAATCAGAATTAGTTCACCCACGTTCCTAGCTTCTTATGACTTAGACCATGAGAAGGGTCGGAAAGCGCTAAAATTATTCCTACAGAAGGGAGAAAGATAAAAAATTGCTTGCCATAAGCAAAGGATGTAATTTTGTTCATTTTTTGCACAAACTTATCACTTACAAAGCGATTTCATTACAAAAAGGAACAATATACTTATAAATTCAGAGGATTTGTTTACTCGGGGCTTCCCCACAAGGTTATTTCATTACTGGTCTCTGCTCGGCTCTACTACAAGTGCTCTCTGCGGTCGCCGCGCGCGCCACGCTCTCCATCGGCGACGCCGGGCGTATGCAGGGCAGCTCATCTCTCTCATGATCGCCGTGCCACGCTCTTCATCGGCGACATCCCGATATCCCCGCCGCTCATTTGGATCCTCAAAGGCGCCACCATCTCGACGCCTCCGCCCGGGCATCAAGGGGACTACGCCATCGTCGTCGGCCGCAACCTCGGCAATGACGCCACCGCCATGGCGTCGGGGACTACTCCATCATCCCGGCCATAACCACGACAACGGCGTATGAGCGAAACACCTCCCGCCAAAGGAGGAGCACGGCCAGACGACAGCGCGGATCGATCGACGACGTCGGCGCCCACCGGCGCCTCTTCTCCTTCGACAACGGCGACTCCTCGGCAAGGCAGCACACACCATCTCATCTCGTTGGATAACCTCCGGCTCGACATCACACACCAGACTTCATGAGCAAATTTGTGAGTTTTCTCTCTCTCTAGCATTACTCTTCCTCACTCGGGAAGTGCCGCGACGCACGCAGACGCGTTGGCGGAAAAGGAAGAAGGAGAGATAGCGGCTCGGAGGCGAGAAGGCGAGGTGGGATGAGAACTCCTCTCCCCCCTCCCTATTTAAAGAGAGCCGCGGTAGCTAAGGAAAGGCGAAAGGTTGGACGAAAACCCTCTCCTTCCCTCTTTAAATATGGAATCAATCTTGATTGATATCGAGGGGCCTTGCCAGGCCAGGCGGGGCGTACCCGGTCGACGAGGCGTCCCTCTTTGGTCAATGAACCTTTGCACTGGGTATGGCCGCTCTTGACCCGCTCCGGACACGGCGATTAAGGCGCCCACATAGGCAGACAACTTTTCGCCTCCCCATGCAGGACCACGGATGACCCGACAACAGGACCTTCGGATCTCTGGGCGGCCGTTCGCCCAGAAGACCACGACGAACGAACATCCAAAGAAAGATAAGCATCTCGACTTTCTTACTTTATGCATTAAATTCATTCACGAGCTTGAGCCCGTCAAGCGGCGGGGACACGAACATCGCTTTCGGGGATGCCAAGGATGTCAACCAGTCTAGACATCCCCCTCACCCGACCCCTCCGTACGCTTGAAACTAAGGGCGCGACATACGGGCACAAAGCTTTGAGTAAAACTGGACGAACTAGCAAACCCTACGCCCCGATAGCTACGGTGTTTCTGTTCACCAGAAAAATCATACTCAACGCCCCCCGCGTCCCTAGTTTCGACGTCTGCCTTCTCAAAGAAGGGATCGGAGGGTCCGCCTCTGAGAATCTCCCCCAAAGGAGAAGTTGTCAGGTTACCCAAGTTAATCAAACGGCTCGGATCGCCACCGAGACACGAAAACAAAGAATAGCAAATCTTATGCAGGTTATTCCAACCTCGTCACAAACGTCAGGGCCCGAACCCATCTGGTAGGAGCTTTTCCGCCACTCATGCCACCAAGGTAACGTTACCAACCCCGCCTTCATTTCGATTATATTATACGTAGGCAAAACATCCCAACGATTCGTGTCGCGACGCTGCAAGCGGTGTCGCCTCATTCGATATAGGCGACCACAGCCGCCGAGGTTGAAGGTCGGCCCGCGAAAGGGCTCGAGGCCGCCTCACGCCCGAAACGAGAGCGGGGAGATAACCGAGACAAGCCCGGCCGCCCCTGCTGACCCCTTTCGAAGCGAGCAGGGGCGTCTCGACCTTCTCTCGTTCGATTCTAACCCCGAGCCAAACCCACAGAATCTCCATCGAGGAGAGGCCATCGGGCCCCCTGAGCTTATCGAGCGACTCGGGCATCTGCCGGGAGGCGGGCTAAGTTGTGGAGTGCCACCGAGGGCTCTGCCGACCCCATCGACAAATGATGGACCCGGATTCCACGAGCGTGCCCGTTAGTGAGCTCGTTGGTAGCGACACTCGAGCCGTCGAGGCAAGTGTCGTTCACTCAGCCCCATCGATTGCGAAAACCAAGGATGGGGTGACACGCAAATAATAGCCGACCCCTATTAGACCCTAACAAGGCTCGGGGCTTGAGCCAAACAATCTGAGGGACACAGGTTGAAGGCCCCACCTTGCAGGAGCCCATAGAGTCCCTAGTTGGGGATTTCTGTTGGAAGGCAGGCGGGGAATATTGCGATGACATCCATGGACTTCGTCAACCTGTCACCAAAACCCACAGTTCGATCTCCGGTAACCCAGACCCGGCCAAATCACGGGGTAGGACCTGACTCACTGAATTTGGTTAAGTACGGCTACCTCCTTTCTTTCTTTGGAACAATCTCCTCGCATTATAATGGCGGTATAATTGAGTGGAAAAGATTGGTAAGATCATAAAAATCAAACAAAACGAAATTACGACCTTAAAATCATGAAAAGCGTCCGGACTCGTAAAAAATCGACACTTGTCCACATATTACATATAAGTTATTCTCAAAATTGTTCGACTAATTACTCCGCGGAGGGAGAACCATCTCTTTCAGATTATGCGGTGGAGTTTTTTGCAAGGGAGCAACCATCTTCTCCATTTCCTCCGGCTCTTCATCCTCGTAAGTGATCGGAAGCCTTCGCTCATCACCTTGAGTTGATTTCCTTCTCATAATGGCGTGGGCGGTGGTGAAGGCTGGGCACTCTCCTCAAGCTGGCCCACCCGAGCCGTGATACCTGCGACTGCGAGCAGCGGCGAATGGCTGGTCTCCACCGGCTCCGTCACATTGTGGCATTAAGGACCACCCCGACCGCAGCCTGTAGAAGATCGTGCTCGTCGCTCTCAACCTGAAGGGCCCTTCGTGCATAGGCAGCCTCTTTTTCCAGCTTGATGGAGGCGTTTTCAGCACTCAACCTTCGGTTCACCGCGTCACCAAGCTCCTCCCGGAGAGAGCGGACCACCTCGACGTCCTCGTCCACCTTCTGCTGGAGGGCCGTGGCCCTACTCTCGGCCTCCCGCCGGAGTTCCCGCTCCATCTCCAGCTCCTTCAGGACCTCGCCGGCCTTCTTATTAGCCGCGACATTCCTCTGCAGCAGCTCGTCTCGCTCTTTTTGGAGTCTGGCAATCTCCTCTCCATCCAGCTTAGACCTCGCCGACAGGTCCTCGAACATCCCGTGGGCCTCCTCCGCGTCCTGACGCGCCTGGGCCTCCCGCTCCTGGGCGGTAGCAAGCTGGGCGTCCATGTCTGCTCACAGCCGGGCCTCCTCGGAGAGGCGATCCCACTCCGCCTTCTGCTCATGGAGGAATTGGGATTTATTCCGGCTACGAGCAACAAGAACCTGAAGAGGAAGAAGAGTTCTGGTATCGAAATCGAAAACACAAAAACATACGAAGAGAAGAAGAAAGCCCAAGAAAATACAGTGGTGGTGGATAACGATCTCACTGAGAGGCTCCTCCGGCTGGTGAAGGCGTTTAGCATGGTCGAGATCCCGATGTCAAGACCCTCCCGCTCCATGCTCTCGGAATGATCATCGAGCGAAAAAAAGCGTTGACGTCGGGTCTGGCGGCCATCCATCTGGAGCGCGGCTCCCCGAAAGAGGGGAGGCGGCTTCCTCTCCGACAAAGGGGCGATGGCGGCTCCTCCTAACCTGTGCGGCACCACCGCCGCGACTCGAGACCCTCCGTTGGTGGACCCTCCCCGTCTGGGCGCTTGGCGCCACGGGTGGATCCACAGGCCCCTGGTGGCGCGGATTGCACTACGCCTCGGGCGCCCTGCAACAGCGCGCCGGTGATCCCGGCTTGGCGCGGTCACGACCACCTCCACCGGCGGTGCGGCCCTCGGCCGGCTGTTCCCACATCCACGGAGGAGGATTCGCTCATTCATAACCTCTCGCGGGCGTGGGAGCCACCATGGGATCCGTCTTTACTTAACGCTGCCCGACGTCGGCACCACTCTTCGTGTCAAAGGGGTGACTCAGGCGACGCCGTCTGTCCCGCTTGAAGGCGAGACTCTTCTTGGACGCCAGCCTTGGGGGTGACCCGTCCGCAGAACATTGCACAAAGGTAATAACCATTAAGTCAAAATAAAAATGGAAAAAGGATGAAAGCAGAGGAATCAACAGCCTCACGTTGGCGTCCTCGGCCGGTATAGCGTTTTGGGATGGATCCCAAGATCCCCTTACGACTCATTTAGGCGGGACCGTTTCATGCCTCGCCCTTGCTCCATGGTGGGGGGTTCATCTCGTCGAGGCGCGGCACCGAGTCGCTCCCTCCATCGTCTCGTCGGGCGTGGCACCGGGCCGTCCCCTCCATCGTCTCACGGGTGCGGCACCAGGCTGCTCCCTCCATCGTCGCCTCGGGAATGGGCGTGGCGGAGTCCGCCTCCCCATCCATCGGTCCCTCGGCCCGACAAGCTGAAAAGCTCTAGTTTGGTTTTGGTTAATTGATGAAACCCTAAGTGCTAACCTAGTTTATCAAGATGATTATGAGATAGGTAGCACTACTCCAAGTGATGAAGCAATGACGAAGATCATGACAATGGTGATAGCATGGTGATGATCAAATGCTTGAACTTGGAAAAGAAGAAAGAGAAAAACAAAAGGCTCAAGGCAAAGGTATAAAATGTAGGAGCCATTTTGTTTTAGTGATCAAGACACTTAGTGAGTGTGATCACATTTAGGATAGATAGCCGTACTATTAAGAGGAGTGTGATCAAGACACTTAGTGAGTGTGATCACATTTAGGATAGATAGCCGTACTATTAAGAGGAGTGTAACTTCGTATCGAAATCACGGTTATCAAAGTGCCACTAGATGCTCTAACTCATTGCATATGCATTTAGGATCTAGTGGAGTGCTAACACCCTTGAAAATATTTGTGAAAATATGCTAACACATGTGCACAAGGTGTTTGCAGGGGTTGAGATGGATTCGGCGCTCTTTTTGGAAAAATGAAATGTCTATTTTCTATTGCGCCGGATGCAAAATTCTTGGTGGTTGGCACATTTGAGCAAGGGTGAAGAAGTTAGAGTTGAAATGGAGTTGGTCGAAATGATCTTTGGCGTCGGTCTCATGACCGGACTACTGGGTCACTCAATGACCGGACGCTGAAAAGGCTGCGTCGGTCGGACCTGTCGCCTTCGCATTAGCTGATGGATAGGGTTGAGCACCGGACGTCTGTCTGCGCGTTCGGTCAAAAGTGTGGACCGGACGTCCGTCGGTCGAAAAAACATGCCTCGGGAACACTGAAGCGGCGGACGCCTGGGGCTTCAGCGTCCGGTCGCTTTTTGACCGGAAGCGTCCGTCTTGCGGCACCGTAGCCGTTGAAATCGACGAACAACGTTTGAAAGTTGGTGATGCGTGGCGTCCATCGGGCGACCGACGGCCGAGGGCCGTCCGTCCGGTCGGTATGACCCGAGCGTCCGGTCGAGCGTGTTTTGCCTAGTGAAGAGGTACAACGGCTCTATTTGATGGGGGCTCTATTTATAGCCCCATGGCGGCTCAAGGAAACTCTCTTGCACATTTTCATTGACATAGCAACCTTGTGAGCTTAGCCAAAGCCCTCCCACTCATCTCCATCATTGATCCATCATCATTGTGAGATTGGGAGAGAATCCAAGTGCATTGCTTGAGTGATTGCATCTAGAGGCACTTGGTATTCGACAAAGGCGTCATGGATTTCGCTTGTTTCTCTTGGTGGTTGCCACCACCCGAGACCCAGTTGGAGCAGCGGTGAAGGATCGGCACGAGTTGGTGATTGTTCGTGGCCGCCTTCGGTGATTGTGAGGGAGTTGTACCTTTCGTGCGGAGTGCCGAAAGGTAACTCTAGTAAATTGCTCGTGTCATTGAGTTACCTCACTTGTGGGTCCGTTCTTGCGGTGTCCTATCGTATGGACGAGGTTTGTGAAACACCTCTTAGCCGCCGAACCACCAAGTGTTGGTCGACACAACGGGGACTAGCGTGTTGGCAAGCACGTGAACCTCGAGAGAAAAATCGGTTATCTCTTGTCATTTGCATTCTCCCGGTGATTGGCTATATATTCATCGTGTAATTGGTTCACTCCACGATCCGGCGGTATAATCGTCTCACTTACTCATTTACATTTCCGCAAACTAGATATAGCAAGATCTTTAGTGTAATTAGAATTGAGAGCTTGCCTTGTGCTTTAAACATATCTAGTGGAGCTCTTTAGTGTAACTTTTGTGAGAGCTCTTAGTGAGTAGTGGTCAAGTAGATTGTGTGCCAATAGATCATTGCAACTAGAATTATTGGATAGGTGGCTTGCAACCCTTGTAGAGCTAGAGCAAGTTTGCATTTCGCTATTTGTCTTACTAATCAAATTGCTCTAGTTGATTTGTAGTTTTTAAATAGGCTATTCACCCCCCCTCTAGCCATATTAGGACCTTTCACACGCCGTGTGAAGCGGCGGACTCGCCGACCTCCACTGACCTCATCGATCTACTTCCCTCCGCGTGGAAAGGGAAGGGCCCCTGCACGGATGGGTGGCCACTCGTCAGCGTGTCCTCGTCCTCTAGGACGCCCCAATCCACGCCGACGGCTACCTCGTCGTCGTCATCATCACCATCGTCATCGTCGTCGTCCTCACTGCTCACGTCCTCTCCCCGATCACGTGCCTCCTGCTTCAGTCGTTTCGCCTTCTTCATCTCTTCCCTTGCTTTCTTGTCCCGCTCGGCCGCGAGTCGATTCGCCGCCGCCACGACCTTGTCGCCGGCAGTGGGGCTGGGCTGTCTTAAAGACCAGCACCCTCGGCATTTGGTCCCAACGTCATAAAGCAAGTGTTAAAAATGGAGATCCGGGAAAAAAAAAAAAGAGCACGGGAGAGGAGAGCTTACGAATTCAAAGAATCCAGGCTCGGCCGCATTGGGGGGTGTCCGGGCACCGGATACACAATGTCGAGGACCCTACCTGCAGAATCCTTCATCGGCTCCGTCGCCTCCTTGATGCGCTGCGCCACTTCCGAGTAAGGGAGCGCCTCGTCAACAAGCACCGTCCCCTCGGCGATATCCGGGCATCATCCGATGCGGGGAAGCACCGCAGCGCCATCGAGGCGCCACCCTCCTAGCGTGGTAGGCACCGATAATCCTGTCCCCTTTACACCCCGACCCTTCGTGGCTTGGAGGGCGGAAAGAATGTCGGAGATGTGTTTCTTGTCTTGACCGGACGGGCGCTGACCCACGACTCCGGGCGTCCACAATAAGGCGTCGGTATACTTCGGTAGGGTGGCTTTTCGCATCATCCCTAACGTAAAACCCTCGCGAAAGTGCCATCCCTTGTTGGATGTCGCCGGACGCATGTATGGGTAACCCTTCGACCGGGTATGGCGCAGATGAATCTGGCGGCACACCCCATCGGGCGCGTTCACGTCTTTTTCCCCCAATCTTCCTCTTTGATGAGACTAATGTTAAAGAAATACCGCCCTGATCAAAATGGGGATCGATCCCGAAACCCCGCCGCAGGGCAACAAGCGCGCCATGTCTTTGAATCCCATGGGAGTTAGATGTTGCAGCTCTACCTCATAGTAATCCAACAGCCCCGAATGAATCTATGCGGGTACCCGAATCCCCGCTCATGGAAGATGGCAAAAGAGACGACATACCCTTGGAGCGGCACCGGCGCACCCTCGTCACCAGTAGCAACCACTCACGGGCGGCGGACGATGGGCGGAGAAGGCCACGGCGGACGAGAGGCCCTCGAGACGCCGGGAGGTGATGCTTGATCTGCCCACAACTCCATTAAGCGATTAGGGAAGAGGCGGGCCTTGAGCTTGGCGGTTTGGACCATTTAACATGAGCGGTCGGCGGTGGCGTCTTGGTAGCGAGAGGCTGGGACGATTAGCGGCGGATGTTTGAGCGCAAAGCGGGGAGCGAAATCACGGAACCTTGGGGCGAACCCGTGGTTTTATATAAGGCGGGCAGACGCGAGAAGGGCAACCGTCCGCCTCAATCTCTGGGCCTGCCACGCGCGCCACCGCGTCACGTCGCGGGACACGCGCCCGCAGTCCCTATCCTCTCACCCCAAAAATCTCGGCGGACGGATCGCCTTCCCCAGGCGAATCCGGACTCTCTACCCACCTGGGAAACGCAAGCCACAAAGGCCTGTTCTTTTCTCTTTGGCCCACCTAGGGCCCAGAAGCTCGCTGGCCGGCCCAACTAAGAAAGGATCCGCGGACGATCCGAAATCAAGGGCAGAAGCACCAGTTAGGTCAGCCCCGAATCAGTTCCCAGCAAACGGGATGCCACGACCCACTTGGAAAAATGTCCAGTTGACAAAAAATTAAGTCCTTCACCCTTACCCGCGAAGGGACCGATATAACCCCCCGGGCGACTCTACTCAAATCACCCGGGGGCTCGGGGGCTACACCCATCGGGTGCGCTCGCGCGCACCCTCTGACAAAGTAACCTCGACGAAATCAAAAAACACCCTCCAGGCGATTCTACTCGAATCACCTAGAGGCTCGGGAGCTACTGTCGGGGACCTAATACCGGGGTACCCCAGAAGGTGGAACCAATAACCACCGAACGTTAAAAACTTCTGGACGCATAAGAGCATTGCTTCACCCCTCACGGGAATGGCAGGAGCTTGGTTCCACCTCGCTTAAGCGCCTTTGGGGTGGGCTCGGTCTCGCCGAGGGCCGAGGATTAGTCTCTGTCTCGCCCGAGCGCCTTTTGGGACGGGCTCGATCTCGTCCAGAAGGCCGAGGATAAACCCCGACTACTTTGGCGCCTTTGATGTGGCTCTGCCTCGCTTTGAGGGCACTGAGGCTAGTCTCCGTCTCGCCTGACGCCTTTTAGGGCGGGCTCGGTCTCGCCCAAGGGTGAGGGATAGATTCGCCTCCGACCTCGGAGGAGCAGGTCGGTCTCTCGCCAGGAGATAGGGATTGGTCTCCGCTTCGCGCCCGACGGCAAGGAACAAGCCTCACACTGCTCCATATCTAAAGATTGGATTCATCTTACGACCACTTCTCCTGTTCCCTCAAGATGATAGAGACAGGGCAAGACAAGACGTTGAGTCAACCGTGGCTCCAAGAACCATACCTGCGCACCTGGCAGAAAAATGCTGCCGAGGATGACGGGACAGGCGCTTTAGGCCCTTTCAGCGCCCTTGAGCCGAAAAGGTGTTACAGTCGAGCTCTCCACCACCAGCAGAGTTGTAGGCGCCGCCTTCAGCTCTGGGACACGGAACCAGCGAAGATATCGACAACCGCTACGCTCCGAGAAAAGGATTTGCTATCTCCACGAGCGATGGATATTCCGTCACCACGCTATGGACCCAAAGGAGGCGGCGCCGCTTCCCGACCCCTCAGTCCACCAAGACAGAAGACCTTAGCCACGGCGCTACTCCAAACCCGACCCCGCGTCCCTCCGGCGAGGACTCATAAGGAACCGGAAGGCGTGCGGAGCAAGGTGGGGAGGCTCAAAAGTCAAAACCATCATGATGCGGCCCATACCTGCAAGCAGGTAGCATTCTGTAACCAACCCGACATTCTACAAGAGACATCGGCAGATTGTAGGCGCTTATCTTCCTTCGCACTCATCGAATGAATGAAGAACCAGGCCGGGTAGACGTGAGCCACAAGACTAAGTAGAGTACGCATCCTAAAGCCCTCACCCTTGTAAAGTCAGCCCCTTCATCTATAAAAGGGGATGCGCTTCCTCCATAAAGAGGAGGGGGAAAAAGACCGAACAAGACGACACACAGATACACACAGTCAAGTTGTGTCGAACCTCTTGACATCCCTTCAACCCTTCCATCAGAGACTTGGGACCAGTCCCTCTCTCGATCGTTTGTACCCCTTACTACAAACCGTTCACAGTGCTAATAACACGAGCAGCAACAAACTGGACGTAGGGACTTTCGGCCCGAACCAGTATAAATCTTATGTCCTTTAGCGCACCATCCGAGCCTAACGCGCATTACTATAAATTTATTTGTCGGTGCTTGTACGAAACACCGACACCTACTTTTACCGATTTGCGTCTTGGATTTCATTGACTTTAGTTGCTTTCATCCCTTCCATTGTGCTCTGCTCGTGTGGTATCAGGAATTCGAACTTTGTTTGATTGGATTGGATGCCCCTTGCTGGAGGCCATTGTCCACTGGCATGATGAGATGCCCTGAGCTGAACAACTATTTAGTTCACATCAAGGATTGTGTCATGACTCATGAATCGTGGTCTGGCACCAGTTGTAGCGACAAAAGTTTACATGTTGCCAAATGGCTAGTCTACTGATCAGGGTGTTGGTATGCTGGACATTGCCGCTGGGCTAGGTCACCTGCAACTGCAAGCCTGCAACAACCAGTTTCTGGTTACAATTGTGTGCTTGCCCTGGCGTACTTGACATGTGCAGACAAGTGGTTGCTTTTGTGGTGGGAATCCAGAATGTTGCTTTATAGCGGTGATGAAAATGAAATGCTGTGGGGGATAAGTATGCCCTCTCAGATGCTGCTGATCAGGAGATGCAGCATTGACAGAAGTAGTTGCTCGGCAAGAATTCAGTGCTTTTCTTCAGGTACCCTCATTCCTCCACTAGGTGCTACTAGCAATTAGCAAATGCATGTCATTTTCACCTGTCCTTTTGGTCACACTGTCTATGCCTACCTTCGTCGAATCAAAACTTTTTTACACATTTGTCCTTACTCTTGGAGGGAATGAATGAACACTGCAACGACACAAAATGCTCTAGAGTCGTTGTCGCTGCATTGCTACTTGATCTGCTACTGCTACGGTTTACATGGTTGTCTGTCTGTCTCGCCATGAACTGTCTACTGTGAAGAGCACACCATCGGTGTGTGCGGCCTGCGACAGATCCTGTCCATGACGACGACGATTGCCATGACGGTGGTCACGTCGACGCCTGGCTGGACGACGAGGCTGAACACGTCATCCCCGAGCGTTGCCACCGGCCTGGACGCCACGCCGGCACTCTTCCTTGTTATCGCGCCGCCGCCCCTGCCGTCGCTGCCACGCCGGATCTTGCAGCTCCGCCTCGAGAAGAAGCCCTCCACTCGGTAGCCGGGAGCGGGAGCGGCGGACACGGCCTGTGGGTGCTTGCAGCTGAGGCTAGACGACGACGAGGAGGACAACGCAGCAGCAGCAGAGCCTGCAGCTCTTGAGGATGACATGTGGACCTCTGCGTTGTCGCTGCTGCTCCGCAGAGCTGAGCACCTGCTCATCGTGAAGACCTGCTGCTGCGCCGGCGAATTGGAAGACGCCTTCTTGTCGACGGCGGCGTCTTCCGTTGCTGTGTAGCAGTTCCATCGGTCGTGCAGGCTGAGAAGCTGTTACACACCATTTTTTTCACACTGATTAGCTAGCTGCCGTCGTTTTGCTTTGTACTAGAAAAATAACAGTAAAATTACAAACCAGAGGTTATGTTAATTTGTGCTTTCGATCGGTGTTGCACTAAAGTAAATGTTTTAAATGGGGTAAAAGTAAGACACCGATATGATCACTTTTTGGTTGTTGCTTGTTTTTGTAGTTAAGCTCTTCTTTTTTTTCACTTGGCCCAACCCTCTGTACGACTCAGGAAATATTTGATTAATCTGGGGCTACTTGTTCATTGGACAAAAGGGCTGTCATTTTAATTTAGGGGCAAGAGGGAGGAAACAAGGACTGTAAGTTGATGACGTTAGTTCCGTGTGGACTGTAAATTTGTTTGACCAAGCTTTAACAGTGGCTAAATAATACAGTTTATCACACCTTGTACTTGTGCCAAGACATTAATGAACAGAGAAAAATGAACATCATAAACGATATATAACATTGCTTTGTAGCTGTGCGTTTGCTTAGTCAAAACTGACGGCAAAAATTTAAGAATAGAGACCAAGGATTAGGACTTTATTTCGAGATCATTTTGTGCTTTTTGGCACAACTGAGTGGCCTTGCAACTTGCGGCGAAAAAGTTACTGGGTTAAGATAAAAAAAAAAGTACATGCGTGGCAGCTGAATAAGACCCATAATAGTGCTTTTCTTGTGAAAGCATTTTTGTTTGGATGTTTTTGTCGGTAATTCCATTTCTATGTCTGGTTACTTGTCCTATTGGTTGGCCTAAAATCTTCTGCCGAGTCAGCAAATCTTTAAGTATAATTGGAGTGAAGAGTGATCGCTCATTGAACAAAATTAGGGCAGTCATTTTCTGAGAAAGGGAAAAATGGGGTAGCGTGATCATCATGTCAGTAATGGAAATTGCGACATTTTATTTGTGATTACAGATTACTACATGTGGACTTTAGCTTATTCTGTCAAGGTTTAAGGACTATAAACCAAAATTACATTTCCGACGTATCCTTTGCATGGCTTCCAAGGAATTTATCAGAAGTGCGCAAAAAAAAATTGTAACCAGCAGTGCACGTATGTATATTGTGTTGGATGTGCAAATAATAGGATGAAATAAAACTGTTTTCTTTCATCAAGCAAACAAGGCAGTAAATTAAGAGAGTAACCGTTCAACGGTAATTGTTAACTTTTAGCAAAAGACGTCAGAATTTTGATGTGGTGGTGTAGTGATTATACTATCATCGTGTACGTAATAAGCAGGTTAGTAATTAAACGAGCGTAGTACCTGTGGCCTGAGGGAGAGGAGAGGCGTGCCCTTGCCATCCATGAGCAGCAGCTCGCCGGCGCAGAGCTTCCAGCGGCGGGAGTAGTTGTCGACGCGGAACGCCAGCCTGCCGGCGTCGTCGTAGACGCAGAAGCCGTCGGTGCCCTGGAAGCCCATGCTGGACCTCTTCCACACCGTGTACACCGCCGGCCGGCGTTCCCCGTTTCGCTGCCGCCGCCGCGGGCTGCAGCAGCCGACGACGGGCACGGCCGGCGGCGTCCGAAGATGAAGGGTGTATCCGTGTACTCATGCTAGGAGCGAGATGATGGATCGATGGATGAAGAAGAAGAAAAAGAAGAAGTACAGAAGGTGGTGGTGGTGCGTGGTACGTGTGGCGAGAGCAAATGAATCGATCGAAGAGAAAGAGGGTATATAAGATTGACGTGAGGGAGCAGGCAGGTCAGGTGTCTGGAATGGGAACAAGTGAAAAGGCTAAGCTGTGGCGCCAATGCAAGCGAGTCGCCATCCGTGGCTAGCTTTCAGGATTTATTCACATGGCGTACGTATACGGATGCTTGTTGAAATGAATCCTGGATGCCGATGCGGCGATGCCTACCGTGTGTGCTGGAGCTGGACCAGACGTAAGAATCGCCCCTCCCGCCTCCCCCCACCTGATGCCGGTGATGCCGGTGCAAAGACAGCAAGAGAGTCGTCGGAGTACGGCTCCGACGACCACCGGCCTTGTAGCGTTCATTCAAGTAGACAAATGTACTATAGTTTAATTTGTATGGTTTAAACTTTAAACACGCGCGAGTGCTTTGAAGAGCGAGCAAGGTTTGTGGATGAATATGTGATAGGGGAGCATTTGTGCCGTACGTGATAGCGTGTATCATTTTGTAGCCTTGAGACCACAAGATTATTATGTCACACCTTGTCATCTCGAGTAAAGGACGGTTTGACTTGAGCAAGTTAACATTAGAGTAAAGCTCTATGTCACTCGGGATATTTTTGCACTAAGTAAAAAACGATTTTTAGTAATGGAATAAATTTTTTGTAGGGATGGCTGGTGATGGAGCCACCCCTACAGTAGCGTGCTCGGGAGTCCAGACACCAGTCGCCCCTACAAATAGAATAGCGGGGGCGGCTGGTGATACGAGCCGCCCCTACAAATGGGTATGATTTGTAGGGGCGGCTCACTTACCAGCCGCCCCCGGAGTTTCTATTTGTAGGGGCGGCTGGTGATTGAGCCGCCCCTACGAATGCCCCCGTATAAAATACCTCCGATTTATAGGGACGGCTCAATCACCAGCTGCCCCTACAAATGCCTCCGTATAAAATACCTCCGATTTATAGGGGCGGCTCAATCACCAGCCGCCCCTATAAATAACACACATATAGCACAACTGCAGCACATTTTTTCTCCTCGGGTCACTCACTTCAACCTGTGAAATAAAGGTGGGGAGGTCTTAGGCACCTCCCAAAAATTGCTCTATTAAAGGGGGAAGGTTTTGGTCTTAAATCCTTTGGTGGAGAGGTTGTAGAAGGTAAGAAAATGCTATTCCATACTTTTTTAAAAGTTTTAATGGTTGGTTAGTGAGTAATTAAAGTTTTATTTTTCTCTCTCTTCTATAGTGCTTGAGCTACTTATGAAGAAAATTAGACCCAAGTTTTAAATGTACTGGATAAATTAGGGAGGGGAACAAGATTATACCCTTATTTGGTTCATGTTTCTTGAATTTAGTGAACAATTAGTTAGTTTTATGGATGTTTCATGTGCATGTGGATCTAGATCTAGGGTTTGATTTTTTTATTAATTTTGTTTTTGTAAATTTATGTTTGATAAAATTGAACTAGGGTTTGTATGAAAGATATTGGGTAAAGTATAATTGTTGCTAATTATTGTCTTTGAAATTGTTTATTGTAATAAATAAATATGTATTTTAATTATTTATGGATAAATGGTCATTAATTAATTTTCCTCTACCATGGTGTGTTTGTATGCTTCATATAATTATATTAGATTTATATTCATATATATCTGAAGTATATACAATTATTTTCAAGTAATTATTAATTTGATTCATTTTTATATATATCTAAATAAGTAGTCCTTTAATGTTTATTTTGTTGTTGTTGTAAAAGATGGAGTACAGGAACTCTTGGATGTATGGTTCGTTAAGGTTCAAGGCATGTTTTCGTAAAGAGGTGGATAAATTTATTGAAGCCGCAAAGAAGCATGCAACGACATTGAAAGAGAATAAGGATACAATTATTTGCCCCTGTAAATATTACAAGAACCGTGTGGCATGGACAGATGTGACTATCATCATATCACATTTGATTATGCGAGGATTTGTTGAGGACTACATAGTGTGGATTCATCATGGTGAAACGGTTATTGTTAACGCAGGATGAGGAGGAATATGACGACGAAACCATAGAATCCCTGTCCCAATATTCAGTAGAGCTTTATGCACGAATGAATTTCGAGTTTGGCAATGAACAAGGTGGTGATGCTGGTGGTTGGGATGGTAACGACGAAGGTGGCGCCAATAATGATGGTCGAGCACGTGTCGGGGATGAAGATGATTTGGAGGACATGATTCGAGCCCTTGGACCAGAGATTTTACTAAATAGCCCGAAAGGTCTAGAAAATTTGGAAATGGTGACAAAAGCATCGAAGGAGACTGTGTATGGTGTTGAAAAGGGTTGTCCGACATATTGGACATTGCTATGTTTTGTGCTTGAGCTACTCATCCTGAAGGCTAAGTACGGCTGGTCAGACTGTAGTTTCAATGATCTATTGCATCTCTTGTCATGGGTGCTGCCACAACCAAACTCAGTTCCCACCAACACATACTAAGCGAAGAAGGTCATAAGTCCATTGACAATGGGGTTGAAAAAATCCATGCATGCCCCAACCACTGTATACTTTTTCGTGGCGAAACGTTCAAGTCACTAGATAAATATCCCCGGTGTGGGGCCAGCCGGTACAAGAACAATGGCCTTTACAGTGGGGACGAAGCCTCCATGGGGAAAAAAAGGAATAAGAAGGGTATAAAAAAGGTGGTACAGGAATCTCAACCCCTAGAGGCCACTCCATTAGGCAACGATGTAAAGCAGAGAAGAATTCCTGCCTTGGTAATGTGGTACCTGCCAGTGACCGACCGCTTGAGACGTATCTTCCTAAACCCTAAAGAAGCCGCACTCATGACATGGTGGGATGATGAGGGCAAGGTGGATGATGATAAGATTGCACACCCGGCTGATTGTTGTCAATGGCAAAGGTTTGATGAGAAGCACAAAGAATTCAGCGATGACCCAAGTAATATACGGTTTAGCTTGAGCACCAATGGAATGAATCCCTTTAATGAGAGGATGAGCGACCATAGCACATGGCCAGTGATCTTGACCATATACAGCATCCCAACATGGTTGTGTCAGAAGAGAAAGTACCTTCTCCTCACTATTCTTATTTCTGACCCTAAACAACCAGGCATTGATATAGACGTGTTCCTCGAGCCTTTGATGCAAGAAATAGAGAGGCTATGGAGGCATGGGGAGCAGATGTACGTGTGTTCCAAAAAGAGGACTTCATATGTAAAGCAATAATATTTGTTACTACCAATGATTACCCCACGCTGTTTTCTTTGTCTGGACAGATCAAAGAAAAGACAGGATGCATGTTTGCTTGGATGGTACTACATGGGTGTACCTGGATGCATCCAAGAAGATAGTTTACCTAAGGAACCGACGCTTCTTAAAGACAAGTCACAAGTACCGTAGCAAATTGTTCTTTAGATTTTATGACAACGCCCCGGAGATTGAACCCCCTCCGGAGAGACGTCATAATGGAGAACACGTGTACAGAATGGTGAAAAACATACGCGTCGTCTATGGAAAGAAGAATCTGGATGGGACGAACAGAGATAGAAGCACACCTCCTGTCGAAGGCGTACCTTTCAAGAAACAATCGATCTTCTTTCAGTATCTGCCTTATTAGCCAGATGAAAGCTCTAGTTTGGTTTTGGTGAATTGATGAAACCCTAAGTGCTAACCTAGTTTATCAAGTGATCATGAGATAGGTAGCACATTCCAAGTGGAGAAGCAAATGAAGATCATAACATGATGATGGTGATACCATGTTGATGATCAAGTGCTTGGACTTGGAAAGAAGAAAGAGAAAAACAAAAAGCTCAAGGCAAAGGTATAAATTGTAGGAGCTATTTTATTTTGGTGATCAAGGCACTTAGAGAGTGTGATCACATTTAGGATTGATAGCCGTACTATTAAGAGGGGTGAAACTCGTATCGAAATGCGGTTGTCAAAGTGCCACTAGATGCTCTAACTCATTGCATATGCATTTAGGATCTAGTGGAATGCTAACACCCTTGAAAATGTTTGTGAAAATATGCTAACACATGTGCACAAGGTGATACACTTAGTGGTTGACACATTTGAGCAAGGGTGAAGAAGTTAGAGGTGAAAAGGAGTTAGTCATGCTGGTCACTAAGTGACCGGACGCAGGTCTCAGAGGGACCGACGCGTCTGGTCAAGTGTGGCAGCGAAGACGCCAGTGTCAGTCTGTGACCGGATGCTGGGTCTTTGACTGACCGGACGCTGAGGTCCAGCGTCCCATCGTGTTGTCGGGCAGCACACCGTTCTGTCATCGAGTGACCGGACGCTGGCTGAGTCCGGTCAAGCATGACCGGACGCGTCCGGTCGAAGAAAGTTGCTTCTGGAACCTTACTAGAAACGATCGGACGCTGGAGGCTCAGCGTCCGGTCAGTTCGAGAACAGTGTCCGGTCAACTCATGTGACCATTGAGATCGGGACATGTGGCTGTCATCGGGCGACCGGACGCTAAAGTCTAGCGTCCAGTCAACATGACCGGAGCGTCCGGTCAGCCCGCGTTGTGCCCAGTGAAGGGGTACAACGGCTCTATTTTGTGGAGGCTTCTATTTAAGCCCCATGGCCGGTTGAAGCTCACACCTTTGGCCATTTTCATTGACATAGCAACCTTGTGAGCTTAGCCAAAACCCACCCACTCATCTCGATCATTGATTCATCATCTTTGTGAGATTGGGAGTGAATCCAAGTGCATTGCTTGAGTGTTTGCATCTAGAGGCACTTGGTGTTTGTGTTTCGTTGTGGGATTCGCTTGTTACTCTTGGTGGTTGCCGCCATATAGATGGCTTGGAGCAACGAGGATCGTTGAGCGGAGGGTGGTGATTGTCTCCGACTCCGATCGTGGTGATTGTGAGGGGTTCTTGATCTTTCCCCGGCGGAGCGCCAAAAGGTACTCTAGTAAATTGATTGTGGTGATTGTGTGGTGATTGAAAGCAATAAGAATCTTGCTAGCTTATGCTTGTGCCCACAATATCAAGCTCTATCAAATGGATGTTAAGAGTGCATTTCTCAATGGCTACATCAATGAAGAAGTATATGTTGAGCAACCTCCCGGTTTTGAAGATGATAAGAAGCCCAACCATGTGTACAAGTTGAAGAATGCTTTGTATGGCTTGAAGCAAGCACCTAGAGCATGGTATGAGAGATTGAGGGACTTCCTACTCTCTAAAGGGTTCACAATGGGCAAGGTTGACACCACTCTTTTCATCAAGAAGATTCGAAAAGATCTATTTGTATTACAAATCTATGTTGATGATATTATATTTGGATCAACCAATCAAGATTTTTGTGATGAATTTAGAAAAATGATGGCTAATGAGTTTGAGATGTCCATGATTGGAGAGTTGAGTTACTTCCTTGGTCTTCAAATCAAACAATTGAAGAATGGTACATTTGTGAGTCAAGGCAAGTACATCAAGGACATGATCAAAAAGTTTGGCATGAATGATAGCAAAGCCATTAGCACACCAATGGGAACAAATGGCAACTTGGATAGTGATGCAAGTGGCAACATGGTGGATCAAAAGTTGTATCGGTCTATGATTGGAAGCCTACTCTATGTGACCGTATCAAGGCCGGATGTCATATTTAGTGTATGCATGTGTGCAAGATTTCAATCCTCACCAAGAGAGAGTCATTTGAAGGCTACAAAGATAATATTGAGGTACTTGAAGCATACACCAAATGTTGGTTTATGGTATCCCAAAGGAGCAAAGTTTGAGCTAGTTGGTTATTCTGACTCGGATTATGTGGGATGCAAGGTTGAAAGGAAAAGCACCTCGGGCACTTGTCAATTGTTGGAAAGATCACTTGTTTCATGGTCATCAAAGAAACAAAATAGTATTGCGTTATCAACCATCGAAGCCGAATACATATCCGTCGGTAGTTGTTGTGCACAAATACTTTGGATGAAGGCCACTTTGAGTGACTTTGGAACCAAGTTCAAGAGAGTGCCATTGCTATGTGACAATGAGAGTGCTATCAAGTTGACCAACAATCCAGTTCAACATGCAAGAACAAAGCGCATTGATGTCCGCCACCATTTCATAAGAGATCACCAACAAAAAGGGGACATTTGCATTGAGAGTATATGCACCGAAGATCAACTTGCCGATATATTCACCAAGCCATTGGATGAGAAGAGGTTTTGCAAGCTAAGGAATGAGTTGAACATATTGGATTTCTCAAATATGTGTTGATGCACCCCCACTTATATGACATGCCTCTCCTTCGAGTTATCCAAGGTAAAAGTTGATTGGCATGGCATACATCCTTGCTAAGGACATGTTTAGTGCATCTAGTCATCTCTCATATTTATTAGGCTCATTCATGAAAATCAAATGAATTTGATGATTATATGGTACCACTATTGCCTTTATGCTTGACTTGATCTAGTGGTAGCATATGACATGTTTATGGGCTTGTAAACCTAGTGTTTAATCTAGAAAATAAGCTTTAAATGTTTAACTCAACATGGTACAAGATAACCCTTATTTAGAGGTGTGAAGAAGCTTGTCTTTGGATCAAACCGAGTTAAATATCTTTGGCAAATGATCTAGATTGGACTAAATTTGGGAAAATGATCCTCACCCCATTGATTGACATTGATAATCTCGACCCTACAAATGGTATTATCTAAATTTTAAACCTTTGTGGTCATTGATGACAAAGGGGGAGAAATAGTGTACAAAGATAGTAAAAAGGGGGAGAAAGATAAAGGGGGAGAGAAAGAAACAAAGATATTAGTACTTGAAGAAAAAAAATATGATATAGGGGGAGAGATATGACAAAAGAAAGGGATCAACTAAAATCTTGAGTACACAAGTAGGGGGAGCAAGCTCATGAACTTGTATGATGCATTTGAATGTGCATTTCATATGTTTGCTTGCATGGCATAAGTTTTAAATTTGAAATATCCATGCTTGTGTGATGTATGCTAGTTGTAGGATTGAATGATGAAATGAAAATCTAGCATGCATAGGTTATCTAGAGATTTCTTTCCCAAGTGATAGCATTTACAAGTGGTATTTAGCTAACCATGGTGCTAAGGATGGTATAATGGTGCACTCCGATTGGTATCACGCTTCAAAGGTCCATCTTTTATACCTTAGCATCATGTGGTAGACATTGTCTCCTATATTTCCTATCTAAGCATATGTGCAAGCTACAATCCAAACCCTTAGCACATATGTAGGGGGAGCAATTGCTACCATTTAGGATTCATGAAACTTGTCCATATCCTTTTACACATGGTAAATATGCTTGGGCAAGCAACATGGATTCAATAACATGATGATGGTGATACCAAAAGGGAGAGATTGAAAGCTCTAGTTTGGTTTTGGTGAATTGATAAAACCCTAAGTGCTAACCTAGTTTATCAAGTGATCATGAGATAGGTAGCACATTCCAAGTGGAGAAGCAAATGAAGATCATAACATGATGATGGTGATACCATGTTGATGATCAAGTGCTTGGACTTGGAAAGAAGAAAGAGAAAAACAAAAAGCTCAAGGCAAAGGTATAAATTGTAGGAGCTATTTTGTTTTGGTGATTAAGGCACTTAGAGAGTGTGATCACATTTAGGATTGATAGCCGTACTATTAAGAGGGGTGAAACTCGTATCAAAATGCGGTTGTCAAAGTGCCACTAGATGCTCTAACTCATTGCATATGCATTTAGGATCTAGTGGAATGCTAACACCCTTGAAAATGTTTGTGAAAATATGCTAACACATGTGCACAAGGTGATACACTTGGTGGTTGGCACATTTGAGCAAGGGTGAAGAAGTTAGAGGTGAAAAGGAGTTAGTCCTGCTTGTCACTAAGTGACCAGACGCTAGTCTCAGAGGGACCGGTGCGTCCGGTCAAGTGTGGCAGCGAAGACGCCAGTGTCGGTCAATGACCGGACGCTAGGTCTTGGACTGACCGGACGCTGAGGTCCAGTGTCCGGTCGTGTTGTCGGGCAGCGCACCGTTCTGTCACCGAGTGACCGGACGCTGGCTGAGTCCGGTCAAGCATGACCGGACGCGTCCGGTCAAAGAAAGTCGCTTCTAGAACTTTACTGGAAACGACCGAACGCTGGAGGCTCAGTGTCCGGTCAGTTCGAGCGCAGCGTTCGGTCAACTCATGTGACCGTTGAGATTGGGACACATGGTTATCATCGGGTGACCGGATGCTGAGGTCCAGCGTCCGGTCAACATGACCGGAGCGTCCGGTCATCCCGCGTTGTGCCCAGTGAAGGGGTACAACGGCTCTATTTTGTGGGGGCTTCTATTTAAATTCCATGGCCGGTTGAAGCTCACACCTTTGGCCATTTTCATTGACATAGCAACCTTGTGAGCTTAGCCAAAGCCCTCCCACTCATCTTCATCATTGATTCATCATCTTTGTGAGATTGGGAGTGAATCTAAGTGCATTGCTTGAGTTTTGCATCTAGAGGCACTTGGTGTTCGTGTTTCGCTGCGGGATTCGCTTGTTACTCTTGGTGGTTGCCGCCACCTAGATGGCTTGGAGCAGCGAGGATCGTTGAGCCGAGGGTGGTGATTGTCTCCGGCTCCGATCATGGTGATTGTGAGGGGTTCTTGACCTTTCCTCAGCGGAGCGCCAAAAGGTACTCTAGTAAATTACTCGTGGCTTGTGTGGTCCTCATCTTGTGATTGTTGTGCGGCACCCTATTGAGGGTTTGGCGTGTGATGCCAATTAACGCGTGAACCTCCAAGTGAGTGAGTCACCACAACGAGGACTAGCTTGCCGGCAAGCAAGTGAACCTCGGTAAAAATCATTGTGTTCATCATTTGATTCCGAGGTGATCGGTCTTCATTGTTATTCATCCTTGTGATTGATTGGCTCTCTCCACGACACGGCGGTATAACAATCTTGCTCACACTCTTACATTACCGCAAACTAGTTGATAAGCTCTTTAGTGTAGCTAGTTGTGAGAGCTTATTAGTTTGGTTGATGTGACTCTTTAGTTAGCTTTTGAGAGCACATTAACTTAGCTTAGTGTTGTAGCTATTGTGTGGATATATACTATCTAAACTAGAATTGTGGTAGGTGGCTTGCATTTTTAGTAGGCTAGCGCAACACTTGCTTTGTCTCATAATTATCTAACCATTTTGTTAAGTGTTGTTGTAGAAATTTTTATTAGACTATTCACCCCCCTCTAGCCATTAGGACCTTTCACCAGACTTGGAGGTCCCCCATGCCATTGATGTTATGCACATGCAGAAGAATGTCTTTGAGAGTCTCATTGCTACCTTGATGGACACAGGCAAGTCAAAGGATGGTCTGAAAGCAAGGAAAGATATGGTGCAGCTAAACGTGATGCCATAGCTTCACCCGGTACCTGAGGCTAATGGAAAATATACTCTGTCCGCGGCGTGCTTTGACCTAACACCAGACGAGAAGAGAGCTATATGCACTTTCCTGAGGGGGATCAAAGTCTCAACTGTGTTTTCAGCAAATGTGAAGAAGCTAGTGTCGATGAATGACTTGTCAATAACACGCTGCAAGGCTCACGATTGCCATGTGATGCTGACAGTGTTTCTACCTATTGCAATCAGGGCTATAAAGCCAGAGTTCTTGAAAATGACCATCACCCGCATGTGCTACTTCTTTTCGAAGATCTCACAGAAGACGATTGGCAAGCAAGAGCTGAGTGACCTACATGAATTTGTGGTGGAGACACAAAACCAACTGGAGATGTGTTTACCTCCTGCTTTTTTGATATAATGCCACATCTCATGATTCACATGGTTCATTAGATACAGGCGTTGGGCCCTTGCTACTTGCATGAAATGTGGTCCTACGAGCGGTTCATGTCGGTTCTAAGTCGATACGTGCATAATCGAGCATACGGAGCAAAGCATGACGCTAGTAGTCTGCTACCCCAGAACCAAAAGAGAGGGCTAAGAAGAACCAACCAACCTAATATTAAACATGTTACGTAATCTCATATGTAATCTGATTCCAATATGTATTGGGTTTTGTTGTAACACACAGACATGTTTGCAATTCTATTCCTAATACCAAACCACGAAAAGTTTCTTAATTTTCATTATTTTCTATTTTTTCTCGTGTTTTTTCCATTCTGTCTACCGAGCAGAAACTCCCATCTGGGGAGCCCTTTTCGGAGAAGTACCATTTTTCTATTTTTTATCCATTTGTTTCCCATTTTCCTTTTTGTTTTCCTTTTTCCCATGCCTTTTTTCTGTGTTTTTGTCTTTTCAATTTACGCTCCAGTGGTTTTCTTTCATGTTTCATGTTCATTTTAATTTTTTCCTGTATCTTTTCTTTTCATATTTTTATTTATTAATTTTCTTTTTCTTCAAACTGTAAGCCGTTAGGTTATCATAACTCCCTCTAGATTGGTAAAAGAAGTTGTTTTGGATAATGACACGTATTGAAAAGTGTTATATATATATGTTTATGAAAATATTTTTCAAGACAAATCTATCCATGTGGTTTTCACATTTTCAAGCTTAACAACTTAAAAGTTATTCATGATTTATATTCCCTTAGTTTAATCCAAACCTTGTCCAAACTCCAAAATGACTTCTTTTACCAACTTGGAGGGAGAAATAGGTTGTAAGTCTTGGTGTAAAGTTCGGACATAAAATTGAAAGAGTATTTCCAACTATATTTTTTTTACTTTATGCAAACCCTCATGCTTCTCTTGTCGTGTATATAATCTGAACTTTTCATTCATGCTCAAATAAGTTAGCACACCCAATGTTTTAAATAGCCGGCTAAGCCATTTAGCTATTACAAGAGGGTGCCCCTACCTCTCTTTATATAATGCAGAGGGCAGGTGCATAGTTCTAGTCCTAGTCGGTTACAATAGAAAAGTTCTAATCCTATTATAGAGATAGACTTTCCGTATTCGACTAGGTCGGTTTGCATGCCTGGGAAGCCATGCCACCTTGTTTCGCGCCTTCCTGGCAGACCGTGGGCTGGCCCATCTACTTGCCGGGTAGTCGGCCCTATGGGGAACCCTTAGGATCTTGGTCCGTCAAGCCCCCGAGCTCTTCATGGTTGAACTTTGAAGTCTTATTGAATTTCCATGTCATTGCTGAGTAGAATCAAGTAGCATCCGAGTAGTCTTCTTGAGAGAAGCCATGAAGTGCTCTTTGAATCTTTCTTGCAAAGCGCACCCAGTGTAGCCCCCGAGCCTCGTGTTGTTTAGCATAAAGAGCTTGAGGGTCTTTTCGGCAATTTCCCAACCTTTTTTCGAAGAAATTTGAATGCATCCGCTGAGGACATATGTTCTGCATGCAGCCCTCGAGCCTAAAATCGACTACCCTGAGTCGATTATAGGGTCTTAGACATCATGGGTGCTAACGAGTAACCTCCCTAAGTCAATAATAAAATACCTCTTGTCATTGAGTGGTTTGAATACCCCTGACGAGCTTATCAACCCACCAATGGTAGTTGAGCTTTAAAATTTAGTCTTTCATCCTTGATTAAGATAATATTCCAGACATGCGAGCCCCCAAACTTGGTTAGATTAACTGAGACCTAGCCATTGTCCTGTTCGCTTGGCTGATAAGTAATGACTGAAAGTACTGTTGGCTGATTTATTGTGAGAGAAAAATATTGTTTATTGGCTGAAAAAGTACGGCTTATAAGCCAAGCAAACAGGGCGCATGGCAATGGCCGACTAAGCCATGTATTGATCTTGGAATGCCGACTAAGCCATATAATGATCTTCAAATCTGATATGAAATCTTTACTTGGCCGACTAACATTCATCAAGATAACTAATTTGTAACAAATCCGAGTAATTGTGCCATTGTTGACTCTGGAACGCTGACCACTGCGTAATTGATGGTCAGATCAATAGCAGACCCCTCAATTAGACGCGTGGTGGAAAATCCAGCCGTTGGCATCCGTAACGGTTAAAAATATCTGCACGTTAGCGTCTGCAACGGTAAAAAAGATCTGCCCGTTGGCGGCACAACAGTTACTTCCAGGAGAAGATACCTCCGTAATTCCAATTGTAAATAAATAGCCGTGCGGTAAAAACTTTTCACCCTCCCATCCTTGCATCTCAACCTTCTCGCTTTTGCACTTCCTTGTGCCCAAACTCTTGCGCCGCCAAACCCTAGCCGAATTCTCCCCTTGCTGGATGCGAGTGAAAACGGAGCAAGCATTGTGAAAATAGGAAGTATTTCTGTCTCCAAAACGGAGCTAGTTTACATCAACTCAGCTGCTTCCAGTACAAATCAATTTGCTCTTCCAATCTATCCACTTTGAAAGTCCACACCGACTCACGGCTAGTGGAAAGATCGCTGATCAGTTCGCGCCTCCACTTCTCTAGCTCCTTCTTCGCCTTTCTCATCCTTTTCTCCAAGTCACCCAGGACATTATCACTCCAGTATTTTAGCCCCGCGGCAACCTGTTGGAGACCCGCCCCATCTCACCTGCCTGCGCCTCCCGGGCCCCCCAAGGACCACAAAAATTTAGATGTATTGCCCCATGACTTACAAGTTGTTTTTTTAAAAAAAATGTGTGTTTCCTTAAAGCGCCTTCCGGTGGCTCCTGCTCCTTCGGAATCAGCTACTGTAGTAGAGAGCTGTTTTTCTCAACTCATGAAATGAACTAGGAGACCGAAGAAGCCACGTTTTCTGGCTCATCTAGCTCCGGCTTCTCTGGCACTGTAGCATGGAGTTGGAGCCAGCAAGAGCCTGCCAAAGAGGGCCATAGTTATAATTGCAGCCCAAATTGATTGATCTCACTTTAGAATTCCCTGCCACTTCGGCTTCCTGGGCTGGGCCAACACCGGCTACCGCCCACCAGTTATCAACACCTGTCAAACACCCTGCCATTCCTGGGCTGGGCCAACACCTGCCACCGCCCACGAGTTATCAACACCTGTCAAACACCCTGCCACTTCGGCTTCCTGGGCTGGGCCAACACCTGCCACTGCCCACCAGTTATCAACAACTGCCAAACACCCTGGTTGTTTGAAAATTGTTTGGAAGAAGTTTGGTTGTTTGAAAATTGTTTGGAACAAGTTTGTGAACGGATCGCGATTAACCATGGTATCTTCTGCAAATACTATTCCCATGACAGCATGGACAAGAAGGTCCGTGTGTTCATCAATGGAGAATTAATATTCAGTGTTCCTCTCACCAGTCACCACCCAGCGCTGCAACTGCAAGCTCACCCTGGCAAGTCCATGCCTCTGTATCAGTCTTCCATTTGATGACTCCATGAGGAATCGCGAGCACAGGCCGTTTAGTTGCAAAGACGAATCCATATCAAAGCGGTATTTGAAAGATCAAACCCCGGGGACACCATAAAGTGAAGGCACTGATATGCAGCAAGCCAAGTTGCAATAACACGGCATAATTCTCAGTTCTTTTTCTTTTTCGATATAGAGGCTACACAGCATGATACTATTAGTCTGCTACCCCAGAACCAGGAGAGAGGGTTAAAAAGAAATAACCAACATACTGATCTACTGACCTACCTACCCTTTGGGTGACTTGCTTTCACACTTAATATGTACACTTACGCTGCGGGATCCAGCACTTCCTATATATAGGAACAAAATATTGCCCCCCAAATTTGGCGGCAGACATACACATGCATCAGGGACCCTAGGAAGTCTCTCTGCTTCATCATTCAGCAAAAACTTTGGGCTTCCGGACCCTTTGGCTCCTCCTGCTATCTACAGCCACCAGCACAGCCTTCTCAACCTGCAGCTTCGAGGGGGCAGTCGCAGCACTCGCAGCAGTCTCTGCCTTCTTCGCTTTGGAGGATGAGTTTTCAGTCACCTGCTTCTTTTTCGCTGAGGACGCACTTTCAGCCTCCTGCTTATTTGCAGCTACAGACGAGCTTACAGTTTCCTGCTTCTTCACTGCTGAGGATACCTTCCCAGTTTTCTGCTCCTTCGATGCTGAGGTCAAGTTCCCAGGTCCATGCTCCTTTGCAGCTGTGGATGAGGTTTCAGTTTTCTGCTTCTTCGCTGCTGAGGATGGCTTCCCAGTTTTCTGCTCCATCGATGCTGAGGACTTGTTCCCAGATCCATGCTTCTTTGCAGCTGTGGACGAGGTTTCAGTTTTCTGCTTCTTCACTGCTGAGAAAAGCTTCCCAATTGTCTGCTCCATCGATGCTGAGGATGAGTTCCCAGATCCATACTTCTTTGCAGCAGTGGACGACTTTTCAGTTTTCTGCTTCTTCACTGCTGAGGATGGCTTCCAAGTTTTCTGCTCCATTGATGCTGAGAACGAGTTCCCAGATCCATGCTCCTTTGCGTCTGCAGGTTCATTTACAGATTTGCGCTTTTTTCCAGTAGAGCGGGCTGTCATGGTTTCAGGCCCTGTTGCAGCAGAGCGTGTGCCCTCGGTTTTCTGCTTTGCTACAGCAGAAGGTGTGCTCTCAGTTTGGGTATTTGCAGCTGACAGCGTGCCCGTGCCCTCAGTTTTCTCCTTTGCAGCATATGTTTCGGATGCCTCTTTCCTCTTCATTGCTGAGGATGGCTTCCCAGTTGTCTGCTCTGTCGATGCAGAGAATGAGTTCCCAGATCCATGCTCCTTTGCATCTGCAGGTTCATTTACAGATTTGCGCTTCTTTCCAGCAGAGCGAGCTGTCATGGTTTGCGGCCCTGTTGCAGCAGAGCATGTGCCCTCGGTTTTCTGCTTTGCTACAGCAGAGGGTGTGCTCTCAGTTCGGGTATTTGCAGCTGACGGCCTGCCCTCAGTTTTCTCCTTTGCAGCAGCTGTATTGGACGCCTCTTTCCTCTGCTTCTTCCTGGTAAACAAAGAGCCTTTCTTCCTCCTCTTTTTCTTAGAGTTCGGTTCCTGTTTGCTCCCAGAAGAGACAGGCTCCTTCGAGGGTGACTTTTCAACAAATGATTCTTGCCCCACTGCTAGGGCACAAGTGGTATCTACTTCCGCTGGAGCACAAGTGGTATCTACTTCCACTGGAGCACAAGTGGTATGTACTTCCACTGGAGCACAAGTGGTATCTGCTTCCACTGGAGCACAAGTGGTATGTACTTCCACTGGAGCACAAGTGGTATCTACTTCCACTGGAGCAGAAGTGCTATCAACTTTTACTGGAGCACAAGTGTTCTTCACTTCCACTGGAGCAGAAACGTTCTGTTCTTTGGAAGAAGTTCCAGAAGGCAGATGCTTGGCCTTGTCAAACTGCTGACAGACATCACTAGTTGCTTGATTGTCTATGAGGATATCGTCAGCGTTCTGCAAAAAAGAAACAGTCAAGTAAATGCCAGTGCAAATGTATTGCCCAAGAAGCAAACACGTTAATCATTTTCTGGGAAGTGGTTCAAAATCAGTGAAATAGTCAATATGGCATAACCACAGATCCACAAGTATCACTAAGCTTTCAAAACTGTCATACATAGAAACATAACATACTAAATTACTAATATTTGTTAGTTTGCACAACAAAGTTAAAATTGAAGTGCTTTGTCACGTTGCCATCCTCATGCCTTCAATTTTATAACCTGCAAATTTCACTAGGGATATCTTCTACCAATGCACACCCGGTAGTGAATTCTGGATGGACCTGATTTACAAACAACCCAACATCCTAATAAATTCTAAGCCCCATACCTCATATCCAAGATATAATCATATAACTAAAATTCTAAGTTCTTGTGGGGAAACAGAATCTCTTTATATATTTTTTTTTAAAAAAACAGCATATGTTTACATGGGTATTACACTTTTTAATTTAAACACAGACAAGTAAAGGAACTATCCCTACAATATTTTTTCAGAGTATAATGTTTGACTATTTTCTCTAGAAATAGTAAATGGGGACTTTATAAATCAAAGCCTATTGTGCTTATGAGGATTTAAATTCCAACGCTTGAGTAGCAACTCTGAAAGCATCAACCCAAATCTAAACAAGCCCTAAATAATTAAAGGAATAAGAATAAGCAAAGGATCAAAGACTTACTTCTTTGCATAAATCCTCTATATAACCATTTGGTATGTAATTGCCAATACCCAAGAGAAGGTCCATCGTTATGGCTTTCTCCCTCGAGTGTTTGCCCTCTCCACTACTTTCTTCAGCAATCCTATCTGCATCTTTTATAGGAGTATCAGTTTCCTTGTCAGGCAAAGAAGGTCTCCCTGAAAGAGCTGGTCCACTATCATCCTTGAGCAAAACATTTAGATTCTTCTTTTTCTGTGGTTTAGTATATCTACATTCTGTATAAGATGAGCGCTTTTGAGTATGCTGTCTCTTCGGAGACACCCTGACATGAGTATTGCCCTCAGAAAATGCCAAATTTCTTCCTTCATAATGAGCCTTGCTGAGACGACCTCGAAGCAGATGAACTCGAGACTGAACCCCATCAATCGTCAAGAGAATATCCTTTAAAGAGAGTTGCTCAAAAATCACATCATAATCCTCGGAATCAAGCAATGTAACACTGTCAAGTCCGCCTCGGATAGGAACTGCATTTAGAATGAATCAAATACATAGATAGTTCTTGCATGACTATTAGCTACGCAGAGAATAAAGATGAATTGCAGTTTCTGCATGGTCAATTTAACTAAACCTCAACTAGCTATGTACTTCATTGATCTACCCAAAAATAGGAATGCTACCATAAGATCTAATAAAATCATAGAGGATCAGAACACATTATATCATACGGCTATACAAATTAGTTCCTCTCAAATTATGTAGGGTATTTATGTTTATGGAAAATTCAAACTTTGTATAATTTGACTTACGCTTAGTCAAATTATGTAGGCACAAACTATACAGCTACATCCATATTTCAAAGTGCTTTCACACTATATTCGTTTTATAGCTGTAAAGTGTAAACACTACTACTATATTGTGAAACAGAAAATAATGGTCAAAGTTTAATTTTGATATAAAAAAAGCCTAGTTTTGAACACTGTACTAAAATAAAATACACCCTATATACTTGGATGGAGAGAATATTTGCTCAGATACTTAAGAATTAAAACTTGACCAAGTACACGTAAGCAAGATTGTCACCTGAAATGACATTAGTAGATTTGCCAAGTGATGTGCTTTCAAGCAATTACAATTTTGATATTTTTATTAACATATACTAATAAAGCAAAAATCAAAGGTGTGTGTTGGAGACTGGTATAGTCCAATGAAAACTAAAACAATGGGATGGAGTGTATAGTAAGAATTAAGAACTCTGTGGAACCGAAGTCATATTAGACATCTCAGAATTCTTTGATAGCGTTCATATGGTTAAAGACTTGGTGACTAATTAATTGTTGGCCTTCAATTAAAACACAAGCATATGCCTCAGCTAAAACATAAACGCATTCCTAACAAGAGCAAGCTTTTTCTCACAACTGGGTTAACTTCTAATTCAATCTAATGGTGCAACTTTGCTCAATACCGTTGATAGGATTAGGGATCCTACGAGAGTTGCTACGGAGGTTGTAGGGATGGAAGAGCGGAGGGCAAGGCTTAGGCAAGCGACGGCGGCGAGTCGGCGCCATGGTGATCACCGCGCCAAGGAGGAAGAGAGGGCGCGGCTAGGGCTTCAGGGAAGCCGAGCAACTAAATTGTTGCCTTGCTTAATTCTCTCCAATCAATGTTTACAGATATTTATCCTCCTAGCTTCCATCTATAAGATCCTATATTTAAGGACTAAATATTCTATCTGAGGAAATAAATAAAATAGCTAATTCTGGGCAATCAGCCCCTAACAGATGACGCCTGGGCCGCTAGCCCCTAACAGATGGCGCCATTAGCCACTAATGGGCCGGCGCCTGGAGTATTGGACGCCGGTCATAACAACCGTGCTTTCCATTTTAACTTCACTGAAAAAATTGACCAGATAGGCACATTCATACCTGTACTACCACAATCCTCATCAATTAAGAGACCATCAGTTTCAGCTCCCTTATTTTGTTTATCTGCAAAATACTGAAAGAATTATTGTCGTTAACAACAAAACCCGGTGCAGAATTGACATGGCCATGGATAAATAGATGCCCTATCCCTACACAAAAGAAGATTTACATAACTGGATGTCAGACCATGGTAGTATGACAATATTTGGTGCTTGTTGATGTACAAAGGAGTATCCAAATTTTCTTCATGCCTCTTCCGCTTTGTCCTCTTCATGATACTGTTTCCATGACCTTTGTGAATCTGCATAGATTCTGACATAGAACCATTTGCTTTGCTTGCTGCTTGTAATTCTTTTTGTTTCTTGTTTAGAGCAAGCTCCCTGTCATACTTTGATACTTGAGATGAGAGCTCCCTCATACGCAACTCTAACCACTGGCATCTCCACAGAATTGGACCGAACATAATTCCTCCACTCAGCCGTCACCTTTTTTCCTTATGAAGAGTAATCACATATCACAAAATTTGCATAAAAATGAAGGATATCAGAATAAAACATTACAACAAAATGTAATAAGAACATAGAAAGTAGCTGCTTGCTCCAATTATATTCTAGGCTCTAGCTATACCCACAAAATGATATGTAAGCTAACACTTTGAAGCACTGATAAGAGTAGCACAGGTTTCCTTGTTCATGGCTAGTTGGCTACACATCATAGTTTAAAGCATGAATATCAGAAATAAAAACCATACTCTCAAAGAAAGGCAATAAGCATGAAAATATACGATGTCTCCCAACACGCACAAAAATGAACCTATAATGGTCTACAGCATTAAAAATAAATATCATCAATGCTGGTGTGGGTTCAAATCCCAGGCTAGGAATTTCTTTTGCAAATTCGGACTGTCATGCTTAAAATATAGAGTAGCATTTAGTAAAACACCTAGGTGAACTTTTCCAAAAAGAAACAAGGGCAATACTAACCCCCAAGGACTTTCTCTCTAACCAGAAGGATACTGGTACTTTGTGTCAATATTTAGTATTTTCGTCCACTACACGATTGACAGATTATCATGGAATCAATCTACCAGGTTGTTTTAACCAAAGTCCTGGTGGAAAAACCAACATGATAAATTTACAATACTTTTGAAGAAGCTATCATCTGCTTAATTGTCTTTTTAATTAGCGACTTGACAAATAGAAGACCATACGAGTATCCAGTAATTGCTTTTTCGGATCGTGTTAGTCATAGTCATAAGTGGTGTGGCATTTCTTAGGACAGAACACATAACTTCCTGGCCGTGGACACCTGCTTCTATCGTGATTAGAAGAATTGGGTAGAAATCATACCTGCCTTTTAATCTAGGTGCTACTATCACCTCCTAAGTTTCGTATATAGATAAATGATGACTGAAACGTGGCCCAGAAAAGGAAAATTTCAGCAAGAAGGTACTAATTAATTAATAAGCATACAAGACTCTGCATTATGTTACTGAATAATTAGTAATTTGTTTCTGTTTCAGATACACTGATGGTCCTACTTTTCTTGTTACTTCCGCAGATAGGAAGGTGCACCAATTACAACATAGTATAACATAGTATAACAGTTGAAATCCCACTACAACCTTCCATCTTATCACAGGAGCATGGGAGCGGGAAAACTAAACACTGTAATTCTAAATGTGAAGCATGTCTCCGTCTCTTATTGGCGAAAGTGAATCTGAATATATGAAATTCAGCAGAGCTCACATAAGCACCTACTCCGTAATTGCCTAGTGCTCAAGCATAATCTTACACCCATTCATTCTTCCATGAACCATGAGCGCACACACAATAATGAGACCAATAGCATCCAGGGCACGCGAGGAACTTACAGAACACTCACCTAGGGGGCTTCCAGGGCCTGCCACCATCGGCACGAGCAGACATGCCAGAATTCACTTCTGGTTCACCATCGCCTGCCGCATCTTGAAATCCAGAACAGGTGTCGCCAAACGAGCTCGAGCATTCGGTGGTATCACCTCCACCTCCCTCGTCTTCCACAGGTTCAGGACCGACCACCAGAGGGTCAGTGTTTGTGCAGTCAGATTTCACCACCACCATGGTGCTCTGGTTCCTGGCTCCACCACCAGCACCCTCGTCGTCAACATCCATGGCCGCTGGAGCGGGAGCCATGGCTCGCCACTGATGCGTCAGGGGCCCTTCAGGGCCACAGGAACACCACCGGAATTCGCCCCGATCTTCCTCCACAAGACCTGCGGACAGACGGACGGACAGATGATTTTTCGGCAAAGGTACAAAAATCTGTCGCCCAGAACCCACTGATTCGTACGAGTACACGATAGAACGGGAGGATTCCTACCAATACCTCAACCAAAGCAGAACAATCCCCAACCAGCAGTGGGGCAAGGGTTTACCGCGGAGCGTCAGATGGAGAATCAGGCATCAGCCCGGGCGGACCTCCATGGCGGAGGAGAAGATTGGTGGGGAGCCGGGATTGGGGCACGCTTGCACGGCCCGTGGACTTGGCCTCAGATGCGCGGGCGACGGCGACGACGAGGGTTAGGGGAGGAAGCATCCATGGATTTGGCCTCCGCTGGTTGTGACGATGGCGGCGGCGAGGGCTCGGGCCTGAGATGGGCAACGAGCGCGGTGGGTCTTTGCGCTTCCGGCCGGCACGGAAGGTGGCAGTGGGCAGTGGCGGTGGCCGTCAGCTTCGGCCGGCAGCGTAAAGGGCCGGAGGTGGAGCCGACGAAACCAAGGAGCAAATGAGCAACGGATGCAGGTTTTTTTACCTCTGGTGTCTGGTAATAAAAATAAAAACAAAAATAAACTCAAGTGGATAGCGAACCAACTACATTTCTTTTCAAAGTTTCTTCAAAATTGATATGGTTTTTTTGAAATTAACATAATCTAACGAGTCGTGCCGAAGTTAAAAAGTCATTCAAAATCAACTTAATTCTATTTTAGTAAAGAAACAAGTTTAATCAAAACAATTTTAAAACAAACTGCCGAGCCATTTTAGTAAAGAAACAAGAACTTATTTTTATCTTTGAAAGCTTATCTTCAAAATCAGCACCTATAGTACAAAAACAAAACTATTCGATACTGTTCATAAGGTACTGTTCAAAACTATGTTCGCATATCACGTGCTGCTTCCTAGTCCGCGCAGCGTAGCGCGCTGGTTCGGGCTAGTGTATCTTTAAGTAAGATTTGGTTGAAAGGGCGAAGAGAAATTAATGGAGCAATCCCATTTATACCTCGGTGTTTGGATTAGGGCTTCGTTTGCGTGTTCTTAAACTTGGCTTGATTTGCTTCTTTTTTTATTTGGAACAGTGTTTTTCTCCAAATCATCCAAATTCCTCCAGTATTTCTCCAAACCATCCAAATTCCTCCCAGCAAACGGGCCCTAGATATTTATTGTCACTGACTAGGATCACAACACAGAGTATGTATTTGGTAGTTTGGACTCGTGTTCGTCGGACTAGCCAGAGCCAGGTCCGATCGGCACTGCCGCACGGTCTCTTGTTTGAGGGTTACCACCGTCCGACATAGGTTCATGCAGAACTAGTTCGTCCGTCACTTTTTCCAGGGGATGAACCGGCTCTTCAGATTGGCTTGCTGGAGTAAACAAAAAATGGCAGGGTGACGCAAACAAAACGATATTTTGTAGGACGGACGGACTAATCTGGCGAGCCAAACGCACCGTTAGATAACGGATCCCAGTCAAGAACGACTCTCCTCTTTTTTTTTTTTTTGAATCACGCAGCCTGTTCGCTTGCTCGTAAACGATCGTAAATTTCCAGCCAGGAACAGTGTTTTTCTCTCACACCAAACCAGCCAGCAGTAAATAATCCACGATACGATACAGCCTCCCGAACAGGCTGACGATTCCTCTACACTGACGCTAAGTTTCGTGCAAGAAGATGCGGACTATTAGATGCACAAATGGCACTTGAGTCAGATCTAGACTGACGCTTGAATGAAGAGAAGATATACGAACGCGCTTATATTAAGTGGGGAATTTTAAAATCCATGATGATCATGAGAAGATATACGAACGGCTTGCCTGTTCGGCAAGTGCATGGCCGTGCCCCTGTTCGCCAACACGTCGGCTACCATGGACGGGTCTCCGCCCCCAACATCGATGGGTGGCATGAGATCCTCCCCCGGCAGGTCACAGGATCTGTTGCTGCCTCGACGGAGCCTCGCTCCAGCCAAAAGCAACTTTCGCAGGTCAAGAAGATCCCGGCAGAGTTTCACGGCAGATGCTTCAACTGCCTCTCCTACTCGCACCAAGTAGCGACTTGTCGGTTGCCACGGCATTGTCTGCGCAGTCGCGGATTCGGACACCTCGCCAAGGAATGCAGGCGAATGACTGCTTCGACCTCGGCGGCGATGGGTGCCAACTCGCCACGGTAGTTCCGCTTTCGCGACGACCTTTACGCCCTTCCCCAAAGACGCGCTGTGGCGGGGCGAAAGTGCAGCGCGGCGGCCGTGGGGGGCGCCGGTGGGAGACGACGACGACATCGGCGACGCAAGACTAAGCCGAAGGACATCGGCACGGGTGCGCCTGCCGACCACGCCGACAAGGCACCTACTTCTACTGCTGCATTATGCTTCCCCGAGCTAGATCCGCTGGCGTTGGCGATGTGCGTGAGTGCGGGGCCTCCCGCATTGGTCATCTCTTTCGACCCGATGCTGGAGGAGCTCGCCGCCTCGCTCGTCGTGAGTCGGCCAATGAGAGTAAGCAACACCGAGTGTACGCGCCTCTACGACCCCTCCGGAGGTTGAAGCACCGATGGCGGACACTGTTTCACCGACGGTGCTTTCGATGGACGGCAGACTTGTCTCTGATGTCGCCAGTGTAGGGGCCGCCACAACTCACGCCACCACGAGCGGGAGCACCTGGCGTCGCAGATGGTTGCACCAACCCCAGCGACGCGACACCCATACCACGCGAGGCTAGCCGACGTCTCGCACGGTTCACTGAGGAGGTGCAGCTTGAGCGAATGTCGCCATTAATCGCCAGCTCACCCAGGCAGAAGGTGGCAACCATAAGGCAACCCCTGTCAAAACGGAGCAGACGAATTGTCGCTCAGCCGCTGGCGCACATTCCGACCTCCAAGCGGGTCGAGGTGCTCCTCATGTAGAGGATGGGCTTTGCACCGCTGGCAGCTTCAATCTCATCCGTGTCCAAAAGAAGTTTCTGATTTACGACTTTTTCGCAAGGAACTCGACGCCGAAGCAAAGTGGAAGCATCGGACGGCGGTTCCGGCGACCAATGCTAGGACTGGTAGAAGACTCTTCTCGGATGACGGAGCAGGGTCGCACGGCCAGTAGCGGAGACGCCCAGCTCCGTAGGTTACTGCGCTGCTCTTAGTTCAATTGTTTACTTTTATGTAATATCGAAGTTTGAAACAGTCTGCTAGGAACGTCCAGTCACAACTGTAAGATCTCTTAGGGCGCTCATTAGAAACGTGTCGTGTGTATGGTTAAACTCTTCTTCTTAAATACAATGATACGTAAATCTTTTACGTATTTGAGAAAAAAAAAGATGCGATCTTCGAAAGTGGTTAAGCCAGAAAAAAAAAATCCCCATGCAGCTGCAGCCCGCGGTGGTCCACTTCTATGCCATATTCCTGGCTCGCGTGGGCCAAAATAACTAGCAGGGCTACACGACGTGGGCTGTTGTGCTCCAAAACTGGGCTATCGCAGAAATGGGCTCCATCAGTGAGACCAACTGACTGATAAACTTTTGAATAGCCTTTTCTAAAATAAAAAAAAATGAATATGGGCGTGAGTAAAATGTGACCTACTCTATTGTTCAGTTAAATTAAGGGACACAAACCTATCTACTCCCTCCGTTACTCAAAAAAATGACGTTTAGGACAGCATTTAGGATAACAAGGAGTAATTAATTAGGGTAGAGTTTTCCCTCACTGCCCCTATTAAATATACTTGCGGGTACATGCTATACGAGAACATCCATTAGCTCAAACGGTTAGCGCAATGACGTGTTAAGGCCGAGGTGCTCGGTTCAAGCCTGGTGGGCGATTTTTTTTTGCTAGTGGCGCATTTTTGCATGGTCTGCTTACGCCGCATGACGCGCTGCATTCGTAATCGCCGCTAATTTTGGCTCGGCGCGTGGGAGGCGATGGCGCCCCCGCCGCAAGTTTTCATGAAAAATTTTTCGTCGTGGCGCACTGGAGGTTGTTTGGGCGCGTTGTTTTTCGCGCTCTGGTCAATTTTTGTTCGGATTAACAAGATTAAATGACGTTTGGGTTGCTCGAGTTTCTATTAAAGCGCCACTCTTCTATTCTTCACCCCACTTCTTCACTCCATCGCTCTTCTTGTTCATGCCACTTCTTCACTTCTTATTTGAGCTATCACATGGCTGATGTTGTGTTTGATCTCAACGTTCGATTAGAAGACGGCGACGACGGAACGCTGGATTTGCTTTGACGACGACCCAAGATGACATCTACCGCATATAAAAGCGCCGCGGCAAGGAATCCGGCACTATCTCGAAGTCCGGCACCATCTCGATGGAGTCGGCACCATCTCCGAAGTCTGGCGAAGGCTGCTGCGACTCCGGCGTGGAGTCCGGCACCACCTCCTCCGACAATGAGTTGGCTGGCGCTGGATCCATGGCACGGCGAAGCGGCGAAAGCACGAAGCGGCGGCGAAGCGCGAAGCGGCGAAAGCACGAAGCGGCGATATCTTTGGATCCATGGCGGCGGCGGTGGCCAGCAAAGAACGAAGGCTTTAAAGCGCGAGTGGAGAGCAGCGAGCGAGCGGCCAACGGCACGGATGGGAATCGAGGAGATCGAGTTTGTTGCGGCATCGAGGAACGAACGGTCCCGTCATCAATTCACGATGCATGGATCGATGGGGCAGGGGCTTTAGCGTCCACAAAACCGTAGTTGGACCCATAACGACGTTTTTTTGCATCTTTGCGTATAGGAGCCAGAACGTCATTTTTTTGAGTAACGGAGGGAGTATGTATATATCTTATAAAACTAAACCCCACTACAAGTTCTATGTAGCTCCATAGTGTTCCACGTCGTCAATCGTGTACAAGTTTCAAATTGTAAATTGCATTTCATATTCAAGAATCGAAAGGTCACCAAGTATTAATGCCACAGTAATGGTGGAGGATATGAAGAGGTAGTAGCAAACTGATAAAACACCCAGCATGCAGCAGATGGCATCCATCGCACACATGATGCTCTGCCGTTACTCTTTCCTATAACGTTAGTCATAATTAAATTTAGTTTAGGAATTGATTTATTTAGGGACGAAGAGAGTAGCAGCTAAGATACAATCCAAAACAAGCTAACTATTAAACGGCAAATAATCAAAGCATGCTCCTAGCGTCACAAAAAGCTATTGCTCGCGCATGGCAGCTTCAATCTGTGGCGGGCATGCAGCACATTCTACCATATATATATTTCTCCTCATCGTTCAAGTCCGTTCCTCGTTGCTCATTTCCGGCCTTGACTTTCGGATCTAACATGAGGCACAATAGCATGATGATGACCATGTTCCTGGTCGCTATGCTTTTCGGAGCCCTAGCAATGCAAGCACAATGTAAGTACTCCTTTGTATTGTTGAATTTATTTTGTATATATATAATGAGGAGCAATATGATGGTGAGCATGTTGCTGTTGCTGCTGCTTCTATTATTATTAATGATCTTCGATTTCTAAAAAAAGTAATGTCGTAGGCCGTCATGAACTGATGGATTCCAAGGGTTCTATCAGGGCACGCCCAACAGAGGCGGTAGCAAATGTTAGCCTCAAAAAAGGTGTACTCCACGTAGCCATTCCGTGAGTTGAGGACAACAGTGTCACAAAGATTCTCCCAGCGCAGGCAGCCATCCTCTGTTTGCTTTATGTCCCACCATCTACCAGGCTGCAGCCTTTCGTCGGCTAGAAAGCAAGGTGATGGAGTGGCTTCCTTACCCCAACGCACTCCTCAAGTGCTGCCCTGTTCTTTTGTCTGACGAAGCCATAGATTCTTCTCCAGGAGTCTATCACACCCTGCGAGACCACCACTGCCTGTGACATATCAGCTTGGCGAGGACGTGGAAGATGGGGCAGCACGTGAGCGTGGAGCACTGGGGAAGCCCTCACCGCTCCCATCAACTCCACATCATCAGATGAGAGAAAGAGAAAGTCTGTCCTCAACTTTTGCATCGCCGTGTGGTGCTTTTACCTCGATCCGGTGAAAGGGGACGCCCTGCTGCTGCTGTCCATTTCTTGTGCTTGACTGGTGCTAACTTATGCTAGATTCAGATAATATTTTATATTATACCATATCTTGAACGCGATACATTTTTATTAGGCATATGCTAAGTTTATATTATAGGTCCTCCCACTCATGAAAGATGTACGTGCAAGAAGTCGGTTTCGTTCAGTTACATTCTTAATTAGAAACAAGAGCTAGAAGTGGAGCTACAAGTGGTTTCGTGCAACAAGATGCGGGCTAAATTAGATGCACAAATCCACGATGATCATGAGAGATGCGATCTTCGAAAGTGGTTAAGCCAGAAAAAAAAACCCATACAGCTGCAGCCCGCGGTGGTCCACTTCTCATGCCTTCTATTCTATCGAGCCCATATGTCTGGTTCACGTGAGCCAAAATGACAAGGCTAAAATAAAGAAAGAAGTTCAATTTACCTTCCGTAATTATCGTGGTCTTCAGGTTTTTCTCCCTAATCTATAAAACTAGTTTTTTTAAAACCCCCCTCCCCCCTAAACTTTTGAAAATCGTTCACTTTTGCACCCTGGTGGTTTTGAGGGTGCTTTTGCTGATGTGGGGCCAGTTAGTTAGAGGGGATAAATCGCACTAAGTTGAAAGTTTAAGAAGCTAAATACCTAACTAATAACTATTTCATTATTTGGACCAATTAAACTAGCTATAGTAGCTAATATTAGTTGTCACCTATTAGTTAGCTAACTACTGACAGCTAATAAATCCAATCCAAACAAGCTAACTACTAAACGGCAAATAATCAAATCGTGCTCCTAGCGTTACAAAAAGCTGTTACTCGCGCATAGAAGCTGTCAATCTGTGCCTTCTACCATATATATAAGGGTGAGGTGATCGAGGCCAGGAACTTCTCATCCTGACATCGTTCAAGAAGTCCATTCTGTGATCTCCCTCCTCGTTGCTCATCATTTCCGGCCTTGACTTTCGGATCGCATCTAACATGAGGCGCAATAGCATGATGATGACCTTGTTCTTGTGCGCTTTGCTTTTCGCAATGTAAGTACTCCTTTGTATTGTTGAATTTAATTTATATATATGTGACGACGATTGTTGCTGCTTCTATTATATATTGATCTTCGATTTTTAAAAAAAAAATACTGTAGGCCGTCATGAACTGATGGATTCCAAGAGTTCTATCACCGCTCCCATCAACTCCACATCATCTGATGAGAGAAAGGTTGTCCTCAACTTTTTGGGTCACCGTGTGGTGCTTTTACTTTGAACCGGTGAAGGGGAACTCCTTCTACTGCTGTCCGAATGATTCTCAGAAAGAGCATTGCCACTCGACATTGCGAGAGTGCAGGTCCAACTGTGTCACGTGCAAGCCCAAATGCTCACTAGTGCCATCTCCTCAATCGTGATGCAAAGTAGACTACACCGTGTGGACCGTTGTATGCAACAAGCGAGAACGACTATGCTATTAAGTAGCACGATAAAAAAAAGGATCACATTTGGATGCAGTATTATTTATTTGTAGAGATGTGTGTCCTTTCTTCGCTCAACATATATTTCGTAATTGCATCTGAGCAAAGTCAAAAGTATTAACATAACTAGAGTGGGTAAATAGCCTATTTAAAACTCTACAAACTCACTCACTAGTAGAGAAACGACTTGTACTCCTGGTTCTCAATCCCCTTCAGTCCCGGTTTTGGAACCGGGAGTACGAATCCGGGACTAAAGGGCCCCTTTTTTAGTCCCGGTTTCGCGCTCGGGACCAAGTCCCGGTTGGTAATACCAACCGGGGCTAAAGAGGCCTCCTGGTCTGGTCACGTGGGCCGGCCCTTTAGTCCCGATTGGTATTGGACTAAAGGTTTTATTTTTTTTCTTTTTTTGTTTCTATTTTCAATTGATGATTTATTTTGGTTTTTGAATAGGTTTTCGAATACACATTCTACGCGGCTAATAATATACGTATTCTACACGTTTATAATGTTCGAACATTTTGTACAAACTAAAGTATGAAACTAACGTATATATTACATGCATATACATATATTGTACGTTATTTTATGTACATATAATATGTATATATATATATTACAAATAAAACTTGCATTGTATATTCTATCATATTCTTGGGATAACAAATTTACTCCATCTGGTTTGGCTTTCATGTTTCGTTCACGTCATTGTAGAACTTGCCGGCGGGGTTTAGGACCTGGTCATTAAGAAATCCTGCTATGGTCTCTTGAATTGCTTTCAGTTGGTCACATTGTATGACTTTTTCCTTCAACCATAGAGTCTTCAATAAAAGTTAAAAGGAAAAGTATTAATATATATATATATATATGTGTGTGTGTGTTGGTCACGTGATTACTTATATATATGAGCAATAAAAGAAATTGTGAATATATGAATATATTTATATAACGTACTTTGAGGTTCTCTTCAGGAGTTCTTTTTGAGTACGCCATGATAAACTCGCAAACATAGTATCCGCAGTAGTTGTTCCCATGTTCTTGCCTCAGAACCCACTTTTACGAGAAAAAAGATCCGGTGAATTGAAAACATGCATGGTGTTAATTGAATTATATATATATATATATATAAATGTAGCTAATACTTACTTTGTGTGCGATTACATCCAGTGACGCTTTGCAATGTTTCATGTGGTGTTCCTCAATGAAACTTTTCCAAACACTGCGCCCAATAAAATAAAAAATTAATTTGGCCTTTAATAATTGTTGTAGTTAAGAGGTCGGGGTATATATAGTTGCTAGAGAGACCAAATTACCCTTGGATAATATCTATCATGTCTTGGTACTCTGTTTGCTCTTTTCTTAACGAGTCTAAGATGCTCAACCGACTATTGGCCATATCGATGACCATCAATATCCAATGATTGCTGCATATGTTTTTATACACAAATATGATCGACATTAACTAGAGTCAACATATATATATATATGGGAGATAGCTTAGCTAGTAAGCAAATAATTGAACAAATGTCCATATGATCGACATTAATTATTTAACACTCACTTGAAGTTGTAGGGGAAAAGTATATCCTTGTTTTGTTGGTTCACTAAGAACCTCATGAGATTTTTCTCGAGTTTAGCTTTCCATTGAGGCGGGAGATCAGGGTGTTTGAATACGACATTTGGATCAACGAAACCAACATCATTATCCTTTCTCTTTCTGAGTTCTGTCATCTCATATCTGCATATATAAAAAATATAGTGTGAGGATATATAATTTATATATACATGTAGCTTTATATATATACACTTTAATAGTAGAAAATAATCACACTTACAGACAATAACAGCTAATGAGACTTTTGTCGAGAGAGTCCAGGTGGCATAGTTGGTGTAATTCTAAAAACTCGACATATATAACGTCATCGCCACGGAAGTAATGTTGGTTTCTAACTCTGATAGAAACAAAGTTCTCTCCCCGTTCACACGCCGTCATGTACCACTTGTTTAGCAGGTACATTTGCGTACCCAGTTCACCTAAGGCCTCAAGGTTGTATAGACTCTTTCCATGTTCAAATTTCTTCCAAGGATCCACTTTCGGAGCAGATGGTCCTTCAGCGAGCACTTGGGCAAGGTCCAAACTAGTATCCTCGTAAAACCGAACTAGGTCTTCAAAATCGACGTCCGATAAGTCTAAGTTTGAACCATATTCATTACGAATGACAAGAGGGGGGACTGATTGTTGCGATTGTTGTCCGAGTTGTGCAACACCTTTCCCTGCTCTAGTCTTTTTCTGCGCCGCCTCAAATGACTTGGTGAGAGAGTGGTCGTAGTCCGATTTTGGCAGGGTCTTTTGAGATTCTCGCTTTTTTGGTCCACCTTCTTTCTTAGAAGATCTGGAGGTAGGTAGAAGTATGGTTTCTTCGGGTTCTCCCTCCTCGTTGCTTTCTTACTTTTTCGAAGAAACTTTGCACATCTTTTTGTACTGCATCTTTTAATTCCTTTTCACTTTTCTCGTAAGACAGTTTTTGGGGAATAACTAGATTAGAGGGGGCTTTTTTCTTTGCCGGCTGGTGGGCCAATGGCTTCATTTGCGGGGCGGACCTCTTAGGAGCTGTATGCTTCTTGATCATCAAGGGAGGCGGGGCAGCTGTTGGAGACCTCATTGGAGGCGTTGGAGACCTCCTTGGAGGTGGCAGCGGTGGAGACCTCCTTGGAGGCGTTGGAGACCTCTTTGGAGGCGTTGGAGACCTCCTTGGAGGTGGCGGCGGTGGCGGCGTTGCATGATCATTGCCCGGAGCACTATGATGATCTGGAGATTGAATAATTTGACTTAGGTTGGCGGAGGCCCTGCTATGTGATTACAAAAAAGAATAATTAGGTATAAGAAATTATTGTTACTAATCATGCATGTCAATAGAAAATTTGTAAAAAGATGTTTCGTTCACTTTTGTCCGCACATATTGTGTGGCAGTTGAGGAAGCGGCGGTGGACTAGAGACCCCGAGAATAATGGTGTAGCGCTTGCGCCATAGTTTGAATGTCTTCTCTGCTTCTCCTAGAGTCTTCTCCCCATCACCTCCTGGAATGTCAAGAGCCAGATCACTAAAACCTTTGTTAAGTCTATCCACTAAGACGCTAACATATCCAGGTGGTATTATTGCCCCATGGATTCTTGGTGTCTTGGTAGGATCTAGAGGAGAAAAAACACCGAGAGCCACCATGATTGTGGCATTCTCTTTTGGAATATGTAGCTCACATGATGTAAACGGTGCAGTGATGTCATCCACGGGGAAACGTAGCATTACGTCATCTTGATTTGGCAACTCCGTGGAAGCGCAGCTGCTTTTCAACTGATCAGGGGGGCTAATATTAATGTTGATTCCTGGATCTGATGCCTGCCTTCGGGCACTCATTGCTATTTGCACTTGCTTTATGATTTCGTCCTACATTCTAGCTTGCATGTCTTTTTCGTGCTCCTATGCTTGAAGCAACGCCTCCCGTGACTCATGAACCAATTCCTCCAACCTGCTGATCCACGCTGCATCATCATCCTTCCTTCTCTGCCGGCTTCTGTAGGTATCTCTATCGTCAGGGAAACCATGCTCCCAAGAAATGTTCCGTCCTAAACCTCTCGTTCGGCCACTGTGTTCAGCTGTCCCAAGGGCATACGTCAGTTCATCCTTCTCTCTATTGGGCCTAAACGCACCAATAACTTTAGCTTGTAGAGCATAAGAAAATCTTTGTGTTGTTCTTTTGAGGTTTGGGCCATGAACCAGCTTCTCGGTCTCTAGGTCCAGTCTTCCCCCATGAGCGAAAAACCAATTCTTCACGCGTTTGGGCCAATTGAGTGATTCTGGTGTGATACCCTTGGCAAGAATATCCACTTCTATTTTTTCCCACTTGGGAATGGCAGTCGCGTAGCCACCTGATCCCATGCCATGGTGGTATACCTTCTGTCGGGCATTCTCTTGGTTCCTTCTCACCCGTTCCTCACCCTCTTCCAATATCTTGTACTGTACAAAATCATTCCAGTAGGGCCTCAACTTCGTGAGCGGGCCACTAGTATTGAAATTGGGCGTTAGGTTCTTGACGTATTTTGTGTATAGGGATTTCTTCCAAGTCTGAAATTGTGTGGCCATCTTCTTCATAGCCTACTTTTGAACTAGTTCCTTCAATTCATCATCGTTGATAGCATCGTAATCATCCGCTTGCAACATGAAATGTTGAAAGATATCATCCCAAATTAAATTCTTATCAAGATCAGAGATAAAACTAACATGAGGCTTGTTGATCTTTTGCTTCCATTCACGGGCATTGATCGGAAGTCTGTCCCTTACAAGACACTCATAGTGTTGCACGAATTTTCTTGCATGTGGACCAAGTGGTTCGCCTGTCTCGATATTGAATTCTGATATTATGTAGTGCCCCTCTAATGGCTTTTTCGGGCCTCGAATATTTTTGCTTTTCACCGTTGTTGTCGTCGATCCAGAGGGCTACGTATAAAAAAGAATAAATAAATATCATGTGTACACATAATAGATGATATATATTCCAATATATATATATAATATTCAAATATATATATAAATATATATAATATTCAAATATATATATAAATATATATACCTCGCCAGTATTTTCTTGCACAATATTTTCTTGGTTATCTTCAAGAGCCAGGTATTGACTCCCATCATCTACATCCTGCTGGTCACCATCGGCAAATTGAGTGCCGGTGTTGATAATATCCATCATTTCTTCATCCATGTTGTCTCTCGGGGCAGCCATCTAGCTTTTACACCACTAGATATATCTATAAAAAATAAAAACTATATATATAAAATGGACTCCTGTAGGACATGCCACCTCGAGGATAGTAACACTTGTAGATGACAATTTTCTAATAATTTTCTAAGTTTTTCATTTCATGGAAAAATTAATTCTAAAAAATAAAAGGCATGATTTCTAAGTATTTCATTTCATGGAAAAATTAATTCTAAGTGACCTGCTTGACATCGGCGAGCTCACGGGCGTTTCATGGAAAAATTAATTCTAAGTGACCTGCTCGACAAAATTGAGAAAAAACACACGCTCTCATGACCTCACACAACTTCTAAGATCACGTAAGCTTCCGTACTAGTTGACCTTGCTTACATGATCATCTCGGCGGGCATTTCTCCACCGGACGGCACCGTACTTGGCCACGGAAGAGCTCGGATTCTACGAGAAAGGGAACACGGTCTTCCATGACCGTTGCCGCTCTCCCTCGTAGAATCAAAGCTCCTCCTTGACGTCCGTTACCACTCGGCAGAGAACATGCTAGCTGAGATGAACACGGTCCGCAAGTTCAACTAGTACGGATTTTCAACAATTTTCTAACTAGTCCGCGCTAAGGAGGCGGAGGTATGCCCGCCCGAGTATGAGAACTACGTGCCCTACTACTACAACGTCACGGACGCCGTCGAACATGTCGGATCTGGGGGCCGGCATCGTCATAAGCTACCGCGCAAAAAGGAGGAAACGACGAGACACCGGGCCACGCCCGTGCTCCACTGAGCTCGATGGCTCAGCGCAAAATCGCATTACAAGATTGCCGGCACGAGGGCTCGGCACACGCATCCATCTGATTACAAAAGGTTGGAGCAATTAATCCATCATAAACGGATTATATATGGTGGCGGCGGTGGCTCACATCCAAGGTGTCAAACGCGAGGTCCTGCTCCTACAGCCAAAAAACATGTTAGAGACTTAGACTTTACTAAAAAACAGTAATAATCTGTTTCATTACAGGACTGGGAAGGCTATCACTATTTCTACAATCAGAAAGAATATTTTGCCTCTTAAGAGCAGTAAGTATGGTTAGGTGAAATCAAATATCGCCATGCAAAAGTAGCAGACTAGCTCAATTGTTACCCTCAACCTCAAGTGGCATGGTGATTGAATGGTAATAACAGTGGTACACGTCTTTGCCATTTAATTTGATCATCGACACACACATGCGAATACATATTACATAGGGCCAGACACAACCATAAATATCAGTATGAATTCATGGCCTCAGTCGCCCACATTCTAGCACCAAGGAGCCTAACATATAAACAGAAGTATGCACCAATTGCAAAGGCTACTAGCTAGCACCAAATCGAAGCGATACATTCATTGAGCAATGGCACTGAACGAGTTGGCCATACAGCAGCAAGAGAGTGCAGAGGAAGAGGGAGACCGGGCCAAACCTAGAGAAGACATGCCGTAATAGAGATGTTGTGTGGCCTGCTGCGGATCTTGTAGATGACTGCGTCTCGCGGATCTAACACAAGAACGAGGGCTTCAAAGTTTAAACATAGCACGGAGAGGAGGATGAAGAAGGGGATGAATTGGAGGAGATAGACACCTTGAAGAACCTTGAACCGCTTGGGGCGAGGTGGGCCGAGGATGAGGACGACGCGAGGCGTGCGCTGGCTGGCCGGAGAAGAAGCGCGCGTGCGCGTGGGGCTAGTGATAGCGTGCGCGTGTGATGAGGCGAGGCTAGGGTGGTCGCCTAGGGGCGGCGACGCTGCTGGATCGGATCGATCTGGTGGAGAAGATGAGGCGACGGAGAAGAAGGCTTGGCGGCTACTGGATCCGGTTGGAGAAGAAGGCTGTGGTGACAGAGAGGAAGAGAACTAAAGGAGAAGGGCGTGGTTTATAAAGGAGGACCTATAGTCCCAGGTGATGGTTAGAACCAGAACTAAAGGTTCTTTAGTCCCGGGTGATGGTTAGAACCGGGACTAAAGGTCCTTTAGTCCCGGGTGTAGCTACGGCCCGGGAGTAAAGGGGATTTTGGCGGGCCACGAAAACGCAGCCCATCTTTTGTAGTCTCGGGTGATGGTTAGAACCGGTACTAAAGGTTCTTTAGTCCTGGGTGATGGTTAGAACTGAAACTAAAGGTCTGACCTTTAGTCCCGGGTGGTTGGTCCACCCGGGAGTAAAGGTGGGCTGCAGTTTGGCTTCCCGCCAGTTTGTAGAAGTTTTTCCTTTTTTATATATTTCTTTTATATAAATATGCAGAGAGTTGTTAATTGCCTAGTAAATAAAATATTAGCAAAAAAATTACAAAAAGAATTCTGGGACTTGGTTTTGCATTATTGTACATAAGAAAAATCTGTAACCTAAACTCTTTTGTTTTACCGTACAAATATTTAACATAGTGTAAATAATAATCATAATTTTCACCATGCAAAAATGTACTTCTTAATTAAAATCATTAAAACTATTGCTTTTCGACAAGAAATTAGTTTTCACATCTTATTGACGTTGATCATTTGTTTTTTCATCACACATTCTCCACAGGAAATCCATCGTCAAGCAGAAAATTCATTTAAATCGTAGAAAATATGAATACACGATAGAAATATGAATACACTATATATATCAAGCGGGCACAATAGTGAACTTCTTAACGTATATCCCTTGGTTATGATCGCGCCGTAACCATGGAGTGTCCTCATCATTTAGCTAGATGCTTGGGTCTTTGTTCACTGTGAAGGGTGGAATTCGGTCATCCTTTTCATAATCTTCTGATATGTCTGACTTGTCTTCAATTCGGACGATGTTTCTTTTTGCTGAAAGAACTATGTGGCGCTTTGGCTCATTGATTGGGTCGTTGTTGTTTTTCCCTCTCTTTGGTTTTGTAGACATGTCCTTGACATAGAACACCTGATTTACATCCTTGGCAAGGACGAACGGTTCATCTTTGTACCCAATATTGTTGAGGTCCACGGTTGTCATTCCATACTGGTTGTCGACTGCTACCCCGCCTCCAGTCGCCTTTACCCATTGGCACTTGAACAAAGGTACCTTAAAAGTAGGTGCATAGTTTAGTTCCCATATCTCCTCTATGCGACTATAATATGTTTGCTTATTTCCATTAGGGTCGGTGTCATTTATGCGGACACCACTATTTTGGTTGGTGCTCCTTTTATCTTGGGCTACTATGTAAAATGTATTCCCATTTATCTCGTACCCTTTGTATGTGAGGATATGCCACGATGGCTGCCTAGCCAATAAATACAGTTGCTCATCAATACTCTCATCACCCTAATATTCTTTTCGCAACCAGTCGCTAAAAGTTTCCATGTGCTGACGCGTAATCCAAGCTTCAGACTTTCCTGGAAACTCGGATCGGAGCAACTCTTTATGTGTCTTGATATACGGATCCACCAAGGAGGAGTTTTGCAGAACTGTGTAGTGTGCTTTATTAAAATAATTGTGCTACATACCAATATATGTTTTCTTCCCTAGTGTCCCCTTTCCACTTAGTCTCCCCTCGTGTCGCGATTCAGGAACACCAATCGGGTCAAGGTCGGGAATAAAGTCAACACAAAACTTAATGACCTCCTCTGTTCCATAGCCCTTAGTGATGCTTCCTTCTGGCCGAGCACGGTTGTGAACATATTTCTTTAGGACTCCCATGAACCTCTCAAAGGGGAACATGTTGTGAAGGAACACAGGACCGAGAATGCTAATCTCCATGACCAGGTGAACTAGGAGGTGTGTTATGATATTAAAGAAGGAAGGAGGGAACACCAACTCAAAGCTGACAAGACATTGAACTACATCATTCTGTAGTTTAGCTAGATCCATTGGATCGATTGCCTTCTGAGAAATTGCATTGAGGAATGCACATAGCTTCACGGTGGCTAGACGTACATTTGGAGGTAGAATTCCTCTTAATGCAACTGGAAGCAATTGCATTATGAGCACGTGGCAGTCATGGGACTTTAAGTTTAGGAAGTTCTTCTCTGGCACATTTATTATACCCTTTATATTCGAGGAGAATACAGATGATACCTTGATGCTTGCTAGGCATTCAAACATGCTTTTCTTCTCTTCTTTGCTAAGAGTGTAGCTGGCAGGACTTAAGTAATGGCGTCCATCATCTATCTTCTCCAGATGTAGGTTGTCTTGTTCTTTCAAACATCGCAGGTCCTGTCGTGCTTCAAGTGTGTCCTTAGGCTTCCCATACACACCCATGAAGCCTACCAGGTTCACACAAAGATTCTTTGTCAGGTGCATCACGTCGATCGCACTACGGACTTCTAGGACTTGCCAATAGGGTAGCTCCCAAAATATGGACTTCTTCCACATGGGTGTGTGACCGTCGATGTCGTTCGGAACAGGTTCGCTACCATGTGGCTTTCCAAATACTACTTTCACATTCTTGACCATATTGAGTACATCCTCACCAGTTCGGTTGCCCGGCTTGGTCTGGTGGTCTGCCTTACCTTTAAAATGGTTGCCTTTCTTTCTTAGGGGTGATTCACAGGAAGAAATCGACGATGGCCAAGGTACACGACCTTTCGACATTTTTTAAAGAATATACCTTTAATGTCATCGAAACAGTGCGTGCATGCATTATATCCCTTGTTTGATTGTCCTGAAAGATTACTTAGAGCAGGCCAATCATTGATTGTTACGAACAACAATACTCGCAGGTCAAAGTGCTCCTGTTTGTGCTCATCCCACACACGTACACCTGGTCTATTCCACAAAAGTAGAAGTTCTTCAACTAGTGGCCTCAGGTACACATCGATGTTGTTGCCAGGTTGCCTTAGGCCTTGGATGAGCACTGGTATCATAATAAACTTACGTTTCATGCATAACTAAGGAGGAAGGTTGTAGATACATAGAGTAATAGGCCAAGTGCTATGACTACTGCTCTGCTCCCCGAAAGGATTCATGCCATCCTTACTTAAAGCAAACCTTAAGTTTCTTGCGTCATTTGCAAACTCTAGGAATTCTCTATCGATTGCTCTCCACTGGGACCCATCAGCAGGGTGTCTCAACATATTGTCTACCTTACGGTCTTCTTTGTGCCATCACAATAACTTTGCATGGTCTTTGTTTCTAAACAAATGTTTCAAGCGTGGTATTATAGGAGCATACCACATAATCTTGGCAGGGATTTTCTTTGTGGGACGTTCGCCCTCAACATCACCAGGGTCATATCGCCTGATCTTATACCGCGATGCATGACATACCGGGCATTCATCTAACTTCTCGTACTCCTCACCACGGTAGAGGATGTAGTCCTTAGGACATGCATGTATCTTCTGGATTTCTAATCCCAAAGGGCAGACTACCTGTTTTGCTTCGTACGTAGTGACGGGCAATTCGTTATCCTTCGGAAGCATCTTCTTTTGGATTTTCAGTAACTTCCCAAATCCCTTGTCAGATACACCATTCTTTGCCTTCCATTACAGCAATTCTAGTATGGTACCCAACTTTTTCTGTCCCGCATCATAAGTTGGGTATAGCAATTTCTTGTAATCCTCTAGCATGCGCTCGAATTTGATCTTCTCCTTTTCACTTTCGCATTCTCTTTGTGCGTCACGAATGGCCTGACCAAGATCATCAGCGGGCTCATCTTCTGCCACTACCTCTTCTTCAGCTTCCCCCATTGCAATATCATTGAAGGCACCATATTCAGCAATAATGTCATCATTGTTCCATTGTTCTTCTTCAACTTCTTCCATTACAACCCCGGTTTCTCTGTGCTTTGTCCAACAAATATAGTTTGGCATGAAACCTGACTTCAACAAGTGTGAATGAAGACTCCTTGAGCTAGCATATTCCTTCAAATTCTTACATATGGCACATGGGCAGCACATGAAACCATCGCGTTTGTTTGCCTCGGCCACACGTAAGAAAGAATGCACGCCCTCAATGAACTCTTGGGAGCGGCGATCAACATTGTACATCCAATGTCGGCTCATTTGCATTACATGACATACATACCATATTAAAACCTAGAACATAATTAGTTAATTATATGACATGCATGCCACCACACAAGGTATTAATTTATGAAAGTCTCGCTACAATGTAGACAATCCCAACTACCACTAAAAAACTAAAGCTAAAATATACTTCAGCATCATAAGGATTTCATGACCAATCCCAACTAAAACAGACAGATCATGCATTTGTTCAACATCTATGGGCTTCTTCCATAGGATCACTGCCTCATCAGCCGTCGTAGCTGCCTGTGCAAGAGAGTTTTGCACGTGTTCAACATACTCTTCCTCCCAGTACCAGTCTGAACATCCAATGCCATCCCACTAAAATTAAAACAAAAAATTAGAACTTTAATTACAATCATCATGAAAATAAGTATAAATTAACCATAATCATCAAATGCGACAAAATAACTCACATTGCGATCTGGACACTTGTAGAAGATATGGCCCTTGTTGGGACACTCCTTCCCCACCCGGTACTCCATAACAATCTTCTCCTCACACTTGCCGCATGCAATGAGAGGGAGGTCCGGCCTCAGTCGCTTTGGAACCCGATGAGAGGCCGAGGACCCAGAAACAGTTGACATCTACTCTCTATACTCATTTTTAATATAATATAAATTTCTCATTTTATAAACAAATAAAATTAAAAAAACTCTAAAATTCTCTATATCTCTAAACCATGAAGTGTGCTATGCATGCTAGAAATGAAAGCTAAATACTAGTTTTGAATAACTACTTTAACCTTCCTTCATCCAAATATGCAAACTTTAAAGTGATTTTGAGCTTAAATGGCTTACAAATAAAAAAAATCCACCATAAAAAACCACATATATCTAGTCCACAAAATGAGATATGCTACTGATGAAACATGAGAGTATAAAGTTGGTAACCTTTAGAACCGAAGAATCGATGGAGGAATCGAAGAAATCTTGTGATTACCGGCGATGACGAAGAAGAGAGGCCGGCGATGAAGCAAGAACACTGAGCTCGAAGTGGCTCGGGCTCGGGGAGGAAGAAGGGCTATATAGGAGGGGACCCTTAGTCCCGGTTGGAGATAGAAACCGGGACTAAAGGTCCCTTTCTAGTCCCGGACGGAGCCTCCAGCCGGGAGTAGACTTTTACTCCCGGTTGGAGGGACCAACCGAGAGTAAAAGTTAACCTTTAGTCCCGGTTGGTAGCTCCAACTGGGACTAAAGGTCCCCTGCAGCAAAAGCCTGCCGCGGTAGCCGTTGGGCAGGGACCTTTAGTCCCGGTTGGAGCTACAAACCGGGACTAAAGGTCTCTCTAGTCCCAGGAGTGAAAAATACTAGGACTAAAGCCAAATTTCGAGCTGGATCAAAGGTCGTTTCTCTACTAGTGACTAGAGCAATTGATTAGTATAACAAACGGCGTAATGCAATTTTGTTCTATCTCTACAAGGGTTGCAACATACCTATTCCAACAATTATAGTTTCTATGATCACTAGGCACACACACAAACTAAGTCACTACTCACTAAGCTAGTGTGCTCTCAAAGACTAACTAAAGAGTCACACTAACCAAACTAACAAGCTCTCAAAGGCTAACTATATTAAAGAGCTTGACAACCAGTTTGCAAGGAATGTAAAGGAGTGAGTAGGGTGATTATACCGCCGTGTCAAGAAATGAACCAATCACAATAAGATGATAATCAATCACCGGGAGAAATCCAATCACACAAAAGACACAAGATTTTTCTCCCGAGGTTCACGTGCTTGACGGCACGCTAGTCCCCGTTGTGTCGACCAACACTTGGTTGTTCGGCGGCTAAGAGGTATTGCACAAACCTCATCCACATAATTGGACACCGTAAAAACCTACCTCTAAGTGAGGTAGCTCAATGACACGCGCAATCCAATAGAGTATCTTTTGGCTCTTCGCCGGAAGAAGGTCAAGAACCCGCACAAGCAACCGATTGAGGCCGGAGACAATCACCAACTCTGCTTAATGATCCTTCAATCACCGAACCGTATGGGTGTTGGCAAACACCAAGAGTAACAAGCTCATAAGCACCCCAAATCACCCAACTAATGCCACAAGATGATGCTGAAAGCATCTAGGCCCCTAGTTGGGTTTCGGTGATTAATGACAATACGTGATTACTATGACTAACGTGTGTTTTGCAGAGGCAATTAAGTTAGGTCATGGTAATGGAGATCGATTGGGCATTCAATGTGGTCATGCCCCTACGATGGAAATCGTTTCGGTTTTCAAAGGATGGACTAGTTCTAAGTGTCGATTGGAGTTGAGGAGATACTTAGAGTAGTTTAGGACTTTGTTTTTCCTTTGGCCGTACTATTAAGGGGGGTATGGACGGGTAGCTTAACCTAGGTGAGTCTAGTGAGTTAGGTGTGGTGCACACTTGTTAAAGCTAGCACTAGGTAGCTCCAAAATATGCCTAAGATCCAATAGAGCAAACTTCATTCACATATGATCGAGAGTTGGAAGTGAATGGAGGGTCAAATACTAATCGAACGCTGGTTCCGAGTTGACCAGACGCTGGCGCAGAGTCCGGTCAGTTCATTTGACCAAGGTGAAAACGTTCGGTGCGACCGGACGCTGAGAGGTGAAGTGACCGGATGCTGAGAGCCAGCGTCCGGTTGACTCCAGTAAGGTTCCAGAGAGGGAAAATCATGACCGGACGTGTCCGGTCACTCTGTAAACACTGGAGTTCGGGGTGTACTGACCGGAGCGTCCGGTCACCCCGCAGAGGCACATAACGGTTCGTTTTTCAGCCCATGTTATAAATAGAACCTCCACTCGTGTGTGGGGGTACTTTTGTTCATTCCAACAGCTAAGAAACACCATAGAGAGTGCCAAGAAGAGCAAGGTCCTAGTGAGGTGATTGAGATTTGAGAATCCCAAAGAGAGCCCTCATTAGTAAGATCAAGAGTAGCAAAGTGTGCATCCACCCTTCTCATTAGGCTTATCGTGGTCAAGTAAGAGTTCGTGCTTGTTACTCTTGGTGATCGCCATCACCTAGACGGCTTGGTGGTGATTGTAAGCTTGGTGATCATCCGGAGAGCTTGTGGATGACCCAACTCAAGTTGTGAGCGGTTGTGGATGATTCACCGTGATGGAGTGTCGAAGAATCAACCCGTAGAGAGCACTTGATCCTTGCGCGGATCAAGGGGGAGCTACACCCTTGCGCGGGTGCTCCAACGAGGACTAGTGGGGAGTGGTGACTCTCCGATACCTTGGCAAAACATCGCCGCGTTCCTCTTTCTCTCTTTACTTTGAGCAATTCAATTCTTGTCATTTACATTCTTAGAATTGCCATGCTAGAGTAGGATTGGAACATAGGTTGCAAATCTTTTGTGCGGTAGAACAATTAGAAACACTTTTTAGGCACAAGAGGTTAATTGGGCTAACCGTAGGATTTAATTATTGCAAATAAATTTAGAATTAGCCCAATTCACCCCCCCCTCTTGGGCATCTTGATCCTTTCAATTGGTATCGGAGCCTCGTGCTCACATATTTAGGCTTAACCGCCTAGTGAAAGATGTCTTACGGGGATGGAGCTCCTCCTATCTTTGAGGGTGACGATTTTCCTTATTGGAAAATTCATACGGAGGCGTATCTAGAAGCTCTAGATGTTGGAATACTTAGAGCCACCTCACAAGGTTTCCCAAAACCTCGGGATGCCGCACACCTATAAGGCGATGAGTTGAACTATGAAAAATGGAATGCAATGGCTAGAAACGCCATATTTAGAGGCCTTTGTAAAGATGTGTTCAACCGGGTGAGGAACCACAAAGACGCCAATGTACTATGGTCGGACGTTTGTGTGCTCCATGAGGGAACAAAGGGTGAGCGTGAGGAACGCTATCATCTTGTCATGAAAAAGCTCAACTCTTTTGAAATGCTTCCTAAAGAATGTGCTAATGAAATGTATTCACGTTTGAATGTTCTTATAGAGGAAGTCAATAGGCTTGGACTCACTCAAATGCAACCATCCGATGTTGTAAGAAAAATCTTGAGTGTCCTCCCCATTGACAAATATGGGCATATTGTGACCGTGCTAAATCAAGGTGATCTTTCCACCGCTACACCGACACAAATCTTGGGAAAGATCAATGCTCAAGAGATGTACATGCACATCACACCTCAAGATGGCTCATCCTCTACAAACAAGAAAGAAAAAGATTTAGCATTCAAAGCTAGCCAAGAAAAGGGCAAAGCAAGGCTTGAGTATGAGAGCTCAAGTGATGATGAAGATGATGATGAAAGTCTTGCTCTCATGGTGAAGAAAACCGCCAAGATGCTAAAGAAGCTCAACAAGAGTGGCATCAAGTTTGATGGCAAGAAGAAGAAGTTCTTCACTAGCTCTAGAAGGAAGCCAATCTTCGAGATGGATTGCTATAATTGTGGAGAACTTGGTCATCTAGCACACCAATGCACCGAGCCCAAGAAAGACAAGTTCAAGAACAAGGGCAAGAAAGATAACTCAAGCAATGAAGATGAAGATGAGAAGAAAAAGAACAAGCCATACAAGAAAAAAGATGGCAAGAAGGACTTCCATAAGAAGAAGAAGAAGAGTGGAAAGGCTTACATCATCGGTGATTGTCTCACGGATATTGATTCTTCTAGTGGATCATCCGATGATGATAGTGACAACGAGAAGGTGGCCGCCATTGTTATTGACTCATCATCCTCGCCGCCACCGCCGCCATCATTCTCTACACACCTATGCCTTATGGCCAAAGGTGAATGAAAGGTATCACATGATGATGATAGTAGTGGTGATGATCATGCTTATAATGATGATAGTGATAGTGATAGCGATGATGATGAATATGAATCACCTTCTTATGATGAACTTGCTAAATTGCTAAAGAAATACACTAAGATCATTATTAAGACTAGAGCCAAAAATAAAAAGCTTGAGATTAAGAATGACTCTCTCTTAGCTAAATGTGATGTAGCCAAAAAGTCTAGTGTTGAGCTTAGAGAAGCAAATGAAGCTATGTCATCCAAACTCAAGGAGCTCAAATATTCTAAGAAAGAGCTTAAAGATAAACATGATAAACTTGAATGGGTGCGCAAAGAGGTCATCACTAGCCACAGCAAGCTCAAAGAAGAATATACTACCCTTAAGATTAATCATGATAGCCTTATCATTGCTCAAGAATTTTTACCAAATGAGCCACATGATGCTACTAGCCATGTTGTTAAGATTGATATAGCTACATCATGTGATGACTTAATTGATGAGAGCATTGAGCAAGGATCTAGTGGCAAAGGCAAGCAAGTGGTTGTGTGCAATGATTATGATGAGTATGTCAAGCTCAAGCTAGAGAATGAAAAGCTTAAGAAAGAGTTTGAAGTGTTCAAGACCCACAACACCATTGTGCTAGAAACACTTGATCATGATGGTGACTTGGTCCTTGAGAATGAGAAGCTAAAAGAAGAAAACAAGAGACTCAAGGAAGAGAAAAATGATAATGCACTCAAGGAAGAAAACAAGAAGCTCAAGTTGGAAAAAGAGCATCTTAAAATTGGATTGAGCAAGTTCACAAGAGCAAGCATCTTCAAAGTGAGCTATTGATGAACACCATCATGAAGATGGATAGAAGTGGCATTGGATATGTGGCAAATGTAGAGAAGAAGAAGGCTCAAGCTCAACAACAACAATCAAAGCCAAAGTCAAAGCCAAATAGATGTTTTGAGTGTGGACAAGAAGGCCATTTTGCTCATGAGTGCCAAACTCCACCACCACAACCCTTGCCCAAGCATGCTAGACCCTTTGCCTTCAATGCTCATTACTTGCTTAGAAAGGATTCTAGTGGAAAGATGAAAGTCATGTTCTTAGGACCTCCCAACAAGAATAGGCCTAAGAAGATTTGGGTTGCAAAGTCACTTGTTGAGAAGGTGAAGGGCCATCAACAAGTTTGGGTTCCTAAAACTTGATCTCTTGTGTGTAGGTGAACTACAAGACCGGTGGAAGTCATTGGGTTATTAATAGTGGTTGCATACAACATATGACCGGTGATCCTCGTATGTTCACCTCACTAGATGAAGAAGTAGATGGACAAGAAAGAATCACATTTGGGGATAATTCAAAGGGCAAGGTTAAAGGATTAGGCAAAGTGGCAACATTAAATGATCATTCAATCTCAAATGTGCTATATGTTGCTTCATTGAGCTTCAACTTGCTATCCGTTGGACAATTGTGTGATCTTGGCTTCCAATGCTTGTTTATCGAGAAGGATGTTGTTGTATCTAAGAAGGATGATGAACAAGTGATATTCAAAAGATTTAGATACAACAACCTATATCTAGTGGACTTCACCTCCGAAGATGCAAACTTGAAGACTTGCATATTCACCAAAACAACACTTGGGTGGCTATGGCATAGAAGACTTGCTCATGTTGGGATGAGCTCACTCAAGAAGCTAATAAAGAATGATTTGGTGAGAGGGTTAAAGGATGTGAAGTTTGAGAAGGACAAGCTTTGTAGTGCATGTCAAGCCGGCAAGTAAGTTGCAAATACTCATCCAACCAAAGCTTTCATGTCAACCACAAGAGTGCTAGAACTCCTTCACATGGATTTATTTGGACCAACAACATACAAGAGTTTGGGAGGAAATCTTTATTGTCTTGTGATTGTTGATGACTATTCAAGGTATACATGGGTATTCTTCCTTCATGACAAATCCGAAGTTGCATCTTGCTTCAAGAAGTTTGCCAAGAGAGCATAAAATGAATTTGAAGTGAAGCTCAAAAAGATTAGAAGTGACAATGGGAAAGAATTTGACAACACAAATATAGAAGCCTATTGTGATGAAGTTGGAATCAAACATGAAGTCTCCACAACATATACACCTCAATAAAATAGTGTAGTTGAGAGGAAGAACCGGACATTGATCACTCTTGCAAGAACAATGCTTGATGAGTACAACACCCCTAAAGCTCTATGGGCGGAAGCAATCAACACCGCATGCTATGCATCCAACCGCCTATTCCTTCAAAAGTTACTTGGCAAGACTCCTTATGAGTTGTTCAATGGGAAGAAGCCGGACGTCTTCTTCTTTAGGGTGTTTGGTTGCAAATGCTACATCTATAAGAAGCGGCAACACCTAGGGAAGTTCCAAAGACATTGTGATATTAGTTTTCTTGTTGGTTACTCATCAAAGTCCAAATCATATAGAGTATTTAATCATGCCACCGGCTTGGTTGAAGAAATATATGATGTGGAATTTGATGAATCTAATGGCTCCCAATGAGCACATGAGAATCTTGATGATGTAGGTGATGAACCATTGAGAGAGGCTATAAAGAACATTCCGATTGGAGACATCTAGCCTAAAGATGATGAAGATAGTGTACAAGTGATTGATCCACCCTCTTCATCAAATATGCCACAAGATGGTGAAAAAGATGGGAGAGTAGAAAATGAAGATACTCATGTCTCCCATGAGCAAATGGTGGTACAAGCACAAGATGTTGATGCTCCACAACCTCCCCCTTAAGTGGTCAATAGAAGAAATACACCTCTACTATAAGATCATCCACAAGATCTCATCATAGGGAGTCCATCAAAGGGTGTAATGACTCGTTCACAAAAACTTGCTTCATTTATTGCTCATCACTCTTTTGTCTCTTGTTTTGAGCCTACTAAGGTAGAAGAAGCTCTTCAAGACCTAGATTGGATAAATGCCATGCATGAAGAGTTGAACAACTTCACCTGCAATGAAGTGTGGACTCTTGAAGAGCGGCCAAAAGGTGCAAGAGTCATTGGAACTAAGTGGGTGTTCCGAAACAAGCAAGATGATCAAGGTGTTGTTGTGAGGAATAAGGCAAGACTAGTAGCAAAGGGGTTCTCTCAAGTTGAAGGTTTGGATTTTGGAGAGACCTTTGCACCGGTCGCAAGACTAGAAGCCATTCGTATCCTCCTTGCATATGCATCACATCATAAAATGAAATTATATCAAATGGATGTGAAAAGTGCATTTTTAAATGGCTTTATTAATGAACTAGTCTATGTTGATCAACCTCCCAGGTTTGAAGACCCTAGATATCCTAATCATGTTTATAGGTTGTCCAAGGCATTATATGGGCTTAAGCAAACCCTAAGAGCTTGGTATGAGCGCCTTCGGGACTTCCTTATTGAGAAGGGCTTCACCATTGGGAAGATCGACACCACATTATTCACCAAGAAGCTTGATGGGCATATCTTCATTTGGCAAGTGTATGTTGATGATATCATCTTTGGATCATCAAATGAAGATTCTTGTAAAGAATTTGATGAATTGATATTGAAGGAGTTCGAGATGTCAATGATTGGAGAGCTTACATTCTTTCTTGGGTTTCAAGTCAAACAAATGAGAGAAGGGATTTTCATCTCTCAAGAGAAATATACAAATGATCTTCTCAAGAGATTTAAGATGGATGAATGTAAGCCAATCAAGACACCAATGCCAACTAATGGACATCTCGACCTAGATGAGGGAGATAACAAGGTTGATCAAACTCTCTACCGCTCTATGATTGGTAGCTTGTTATATTTAACCGTATCTAGGCCCGACATCATGTTTAGTGTGTGTATGTGTGCTAGATTTCAAGCTAAGCCTAAGGAATCACATTTAATTGTCATAAAAAGAATCCGTAGGTATCTTAAGCACACACCAATCATTGGCCTTTGGTATCCTAAAGGAGCTAGATTTGAAATAATTGGCTATTCCGATTCGGATTATGCCGGGTGCAAAGTTGATAGAAAAAGCACATCCAGAGGGTGCCATTTGCTTGGTAGATCACTTGTGTCTTGGTCCTCTAAGAAATAAGATAGTGTGGCTTTGTCCACCGCCGAAGCAGAATACATTGCCGCGGGTGCTTGTTGTGCATAAATACTTTATATGAAACAAACTTTGCTAGACTATGGTGTAGTTCTAGAAAAGGTACCTCTTTTGTGCGACAATGAAAGTGCGGTAAAACTTGCAAATAATCTGGTTCAACACTCTCGCACCAAGCACATAGATATTCGCCATCACTTTCTTAGAGATCATGTTGCAAAGAATGATATATCATTAGAAGGTGTAAGGACCGAGGATCAATTGGCGGATATCTTCACTAAACCGCTAGATGAGGCAACGTTTTGTCGTTTGCGGAATGAGCTCAATGTGCTTGATTTTAGTAACTTTACTAAAAGATGAGCTTGTGTTGTCCCTTGCATTGCATTGTAATATATTACATGTTTACTTTGTGGCAATGCACATAGGGCTTGTCTAACATGGTTAAGATAACCACCGAAAAGCGAGTGAAGAAGCTTAACCTTGGATCAAACTTGACAAGCAACTAGATTTACTTACAAGTTTTGCATATGCATGAATATTGTTTTGTCGTTTATCTTAAATTGCCCTCTTATTTGCCTATCTTCTTAAAAAGAATTATAGCCTAAGGCAAAATATTTTTGAAAAACATGAGGGTTTGAGAGACGTCACTCACATCAGTCCCAATTGGTGTTTATTTGGATCTAATTTGAGTTGGGACTTGATTGGGAATAGGCAGCACGAAGGACATTGAAGATTTGCTGGAAAAGGAGTGACCGGACGCTGCACCGGACTCTAATGTCCAGCGTCCGGTCAGTTCACAGGAGGTGAACTTGCTGCGAAGGAGTGACCGGGCGTTGAAACAGTGTTCTTCCAGCGTCCGGTCAGAAGGCGATCCAGCGTCCGGTCAAAAGAAGGTGACGTCGACAGGATCGACCGGACTCTGGCTATGTCCGGTCGTGATTGCAGGGGTTTTGGACCTTACTGGAATCGACCGGACGCTGGGTGGTAGCGTCCGATCGCTACCACTGGAGCGTCCAGTCAGTAGAAAACGTGCAGCTTCAGATCTCTTTTCCCGTTTCCTTCTCTGACTCGGGGGGGGGGCACCTTATTTAATCAAAGCGCCGGTGTCTTGACCTAATCTATTTGCCAACATCGCCGCTGTGCCCTCATCGTCTCGAGCCGCCGCATCACGCTTGCCGGATTCACCACCGCAGCTCTAGCCCGCACTCACCTCTGTCCACGCTGCCGTGCTGCCTAGCTCCACGCCACCGTCTCTCCCGCGCGCCCCCTACTACGCTGCCGTACCTCGAGCCTTCCTATGCCCGCGCGCCACTGCAAGCCTCGCACCAGCGCCGCCGAGCAAGCCCACGCCACCACGCCGTCCTCTCCCACACGCCTGCCATGCTCCAGCGCCTCCCCGCTCCTCCACGCCGTAGTGCCTACGCCGTTGACCCAGCGCCGCCGCAGAGCCTACCACCAAGTGCCACTGCCCTAGCTCTCGCCATGCTTAATTCACTGCCCTGCATTGCATTGTTCGGTCACCAAAGTTGATCGAGCCGAAACCCTAAACCGAGTCGATTCGGTGGTTCCCCGATCCGCTCCTCTACTCGCCGTTTCACCGGTTCGTCAGGTAGCAAGCCCACGTTTCAACTTCGTACCTAAATTGCTTGCTCTCATAGGATTTCGTATCTCTAGATGTATAATTGAAATTATTTGTATATCCTATCTATTCCATCGTGCAGCGAGTTGGTGCCATTGTGGTTTCGTTGGCAGTTGTCAGTCAACTCGGGGCCAAGCTCGCGAGTACAGATCGAGGCCAAGCCTTGGAAGTGTCAGTGGCAGTTGTTCTTGTCAGTTCAGTCGTTCTCTTTAGATCCGTCAGATGGCACGTGTGAAGAATGTCGGAGGTGGTCCAGGAGATGAGGATCTAAGGCGTCCGCCTCGCTTGCCTGCTGATCCAAAAGGCAAGACAACAAAGAAGACTGCATCAAAGAAGCGCAAGTACCCAGATGCAGAGACAGCTAGAGCAGCCATAGTTGCAGAGGCCGCAGAGCGTGCCGAGAGAGGAGGGGCTTGCAGTGGAGTCCAGATCGCAGATCAGCTCTCACCAGGAGCGATAGCTCGACTTGAGCATATTGAGCGTCTTCATGGTAGTCCACCTAGGACTATGATGATGGGAGGACGATGTATTGCTATTGAGGAGCCTCAGCCTCAGGGGGAGTCACAGTAGCAGCCACTGTCGCAGCCCTAGCCAGCAGAGCCGACAGAGCAGGCTCAGGAGGGAGAGCAGGCCGAGCAGACAGAGCAGGCACCACAGCCACAGTTACGCTGCTCTGGCCGTACCCGTGCCCCGGTCATGCCGAGGGCTAGAATCTACAGCCCAGCAGGATGATATTATCAGGGGCATTGCAGCTACAGAGGAGGAGGAGCTTGCTCAGCAGGAGGGGATGGTCATGAGCCACCCCAGTGACAGTTCTGATGATGACTACCAGCCCATTCCTCAGATGCCTCTATGATGACATGATAATGAGGCCGACAGCTCCAGTTCAGCTCCACCTACACCGTAGACTGACCCAGCTTTACTTGCCATACTTGAGCGTATGAGGCAGGACCAGGCACGCCAAGCTCAAGAGACCGCCGCTATAATTGCATAGTTCCAGGCTCGGCAGGATGAGTTCCAGAGCCAGCAGCAGGTGATCCAGCAGTAGCAGCTTGCTATTCAGCAGCAGACATAGGCTTTACAGCAGTAGCAGCAGGCCATGCACCAGCAGCAGATCCTCATGCAGCAGCAGCTTCTTGGTTTCATGTAGCATGTTGTGACAGCCATTGGGGCTCCACCGCCACAGCCTTTGCCCCAGCTTTGTCCAGTTGCCACTACTTCTATGACTCTAGCGTTATAGCCTAGTGGGCTTCAGAGTTAGGGACAGCCACCAGCACAGTTTGCTTCACCTACAGAGTAGGTGTCCTAGTGGTTTGCTATGTCGGTGCCAGCCCCGTAGTTCACACCATTTCGTACGGGCTTCACACCGGCTGAGACGTCATCGCTGCTAGTGCTATAGAGCACAGTGTCTAGGAGTCTTGGTGCTTCCTTCAGTGAGTTGACAGGGCACCCTACACCGCCAGACCTATATGTCCCTGTACCTACCACCATTGCTCCAGTGACAGGCACGACAGAGATGCTCCCTTCCTCAGTGGCATCATCAGAGCCAGCTGCTTCAGTCGCACCAGCACAACCTACAGCAGCTCCAGTCCCTGATCCGACCCAGACCGCTTTAGCATTGCTTCTAGCTTCAGAATGTCAGACAGCTCATAGCTCCGGATCAGATGATGATGGTACCCAGTTCCAGCTCACTCCTCATACTTCAGCGCCCGGCTCATCCGCTGTAGCCCCGCCGACCGACCCTTAGGTTTTGGTGTTTGACGCCAAAGGGGGAGAGGGTTCGAGTATGTTAGCCTTAGGGGGAGCGACACATCTAGGGGGAGCTTAGTTATATTATTTACTTATATATTATATTTGGAGTTTTTATGTGTGATACACTATTATGCATTCATCGTGTGGTTATTTTCATGCATTGAACTATATATATGTGATAGTGATATCTACGTGCTCGTGACATATGACATGTGTGCTCTCTACTTTGAATTATTTATATGTCATATCACTTGTGTTATGCTCATTTGCTTTTGCTTCTACTTTGAATTATTTATGTCATATCACTTGTGTTATGCTCATTTAATTATTGCAAAGAAATTTAGAATTAGCCCAATTCAAGGCTCACCAATCTCACTCAAATGATGAAATCAGGTGTGCAAGTGACTGGATTGTGTTTGCTCAGCTCCAAAACGGTGTGCACAAGTGTAAGAGGTGCCAAGGGAGTGGCCAAGGCCAGCCACACCCTCTATTTATAGCCACACAAGCAAATAGAGCCGTTGTACCCCTTGGAGTTGTTTTTATGAGGTCACCGGACATGGCGGTGACCTGCCCAACTGTCGAAAACCAACAACTATAAACTAGCCATTGCGGCACAGGACAGGGTGGCGGTGGCACCACTCAAGGGGTGGCGGTGACCACCCAGCCAGCTCCCTGTTTTCCCTGCTCTCTAGAAAAATATGGCGGTGCACCGCCGCACCCATGGCGACAACCTTGGTGATGCCCCTCTTTGCTTGCGCTCGTCTCTGGAGAAAAGGGGCGGTGCACCGCCGTCACCTTGACGGTGACCATAGCGGTGACCCCCGAGGTTACCTTTGTTCTCTGCCGAAAAGTGGTGGTGGCATCGGATGCCCTACGGTGGTGCACCACCGTGCCAATGACGGTGTACACCGGTAGGTGCGGTGACCACCTCGAAGTTGCTTCTCTCGACCACAGTTAGGCGGGCACCGCCACAGGGGTGGCGGTGCACCAGACAAAGGGTGGCGGTGCCACCCAGGCATCTCCACTAGCTCACCAAGTTGCAAACTTTTTTGCGTTTCGATCCACGTTAACTCGGGCTACTCTCCGCAAGCGATGCTAACTCTCAAAGTGTTTTCTCAAAACATGTTAGAGTCAAGTTAGCATTTCTCAAAATATTTTCGATAAATATTTTCGCTTGCTCTCCGAAGTGCACTAGGCCTAAATGCAATGCATGAAGTCCAACAGCTAGTGGCACTAGATGACCGAATTATCTAGTTCAGAACCCCTCTTAATAGTATGACCATCTATCCTAAATATGATCACACTCTCTACAGTGTCTTGATCACTAAAACAAAACCCCTATTTATATCTTTGCCTTAATCTCCATAGGGTTTGTTTTTCTTTCTTCTTTTCCATGTTGAGCACTTGATCATCGTAACATGTGGATATCTCATCATTTCATGTGATCATCACCATCTCTTGAGTGCCACCATGCTCCATACTTGGATTGCACCAACCTAGCTCATATCATAACTCATGACAAATGTTAGTGCATAGGTTTCACCAATTATCCAAAACCAAACTAGGGCTTTCACAAAGGAATTCAAAATAGTCTCTCACCCTAATGTCTAGTATCCGCTTAAATTCTTATCTCTTAGATATATACTATAAAATCTGACCTAACACATCTAAATCTTCCAATGTGAACCGACAAATGGACCCGGTCAGAAACACGTCCGTATACATGTGTGTCAGCCATTGCCTTCGGTCACCCACCTGAGATTTTTCCACCGATTTATTACCTACCTGGTGTACCCATTGCTGCCAATTTTCTTCTTTCTCTGGCTCTTCCACGACCCAATTCGCGTCTGCCTCCCCAATCCCTGGTATGGAGGTTGCCTCCTCCCTGAGCCACCGAAGCCCTAGCGCGCCGCCGCCACCGCCGTTACTGTTGTGATGGTTATACGCCACCAGGCTCTGCAATCCCCTTCCCTTCGCACCCCACCCATGCGCTGCTCAGGTCGCCGCTCGCATGGTCAGGCCGTGCGCATTCCCCAACAGGCAGTGTATGCGCGATTCTCTTAACTCTTTCAATTTCCATCAATCTAAGCGTTGACTTTCCGTGCGTTGTCTAAGTGATTCTCTTAACTCTTTCAATTTTCAGTGTGGTTCTTGGTTGTTTGTCCTTGTCCAGATTCTATGGTTAGGTTGATGGGTTTCTGATTATTTATATACTCTCTTCATCCCAAACAAATAACTTTCCGAGGTTTTAAAATTTATCAAATAAATAAAATTCTACAAAAAATTTGAGACACTACCTCAGGAAAGGAAACGAAGTATTTCATAATTTGAATATCCTTGCCACGGCTACAATACACATGGAGAGAGTTTTCAAACAAAAGCACGAGACTGTGGTAGATTATCAATCAATCAATCAATCACTGTTATTAGAATCACTCATATACGGCAGCTATATACATGTGTTGCCGTATATGGTTATGGTTATGCTATATGCTACAGGATATTCAACATGCAGCACGTTCTACCATATATATATATAAGGGTGAGGTGAGGCCAGGCATTTCTCCTCATCGTTCAAGCCCATTCAATTCTGTGATCTCCCTCCAAGGCCTTGAGTTTCGGATCTAACATGAGGCGCAAGCGCGATAGCATGATGATGACCATGTTCTTGTGCGCTATGCTTTTCGGGCCCCTAGCAATGCAAGCACAATGTAGGTACTCCTTTGTATTGTTGAATTTTTAATTTATATTATATGTATTAGGGGCGATCTGATGCTACTGTCAGTATATTACATGTGACGATTGTTGCTGTTGATGTTGTTGTTGTTGCTGCTGCTGCTTCTATTATACATACAGTAATGATCTTCGAACACTGTAGGCCGTCATCAGCTGATGGATTAATTCCAAGAGTTCTATCACGGCGGCTAGTATCAACTCCACATCATCAGATGAGAGAAAACTTGTCCTCGACTTTTGTGTCACCAAGCACTGCTATCACTTCGATCCGGTGGACGACGGGACCACCTGCTACTGTTGTCCGGATGCTTCTCGGAGAGGGTATTGCCACTTGACATTGCGAGAGTGCAGGTCCATCTGTGTGACATGCAGGCCCAAATGCCCACCAGCGCCATCTCCTTAAATCGTGATGCAAAGTAGACTAGGCCGTGTGGACCGTTTTGTATGCAACAAGCGAGAACAACTATATGATAATAAGTAGTAGCACGATAGATTAAAAAAAGATCAATTTTGATGCAGTAGTATTTATTGGTAGAGATTGAGTCCTTCCTTCTTCACTCAACTTCTGTTTCGTAATTACATACATACAGCTGTAAAAGTGCCGATGAATTGAAAATAGACTCCGGTCCTAACGTCTCCTACCCACTTAAATTTTTATCCCTTTGATATACTTATATGCTATAAAATATGACCTAACACTTCTAATTTTTTCAACATGAACCTTAGCGCGCGTTTAGTTCGCGAAAAGTGTGAAATTTGGCTACTGTAGCAATTTCGTTTTTATTTGGTAATTAGTGTTCAATCATGGACTAATTAGGCTCAAAACGTTCGTCTCGCAATTTTCAACCAAACTGTGCAATTAGTTTTTATTTTCGTCTACATTTAATGCTTCATGCACGTACCGCAAGATTCGATGTGACGGGTACTGTAGCACTTTTTGGGAAAACTTTTCGCGAACTAAACAAGGGCTTACAAATGGACCCAGTCAAAAACACGTTCCTATACATGTGTGTCTGACATTGCCTTAGGTCACCCACCCGAGGTTTGCCATCGATTTTTTTACCCGCCTGGTGTACCCGCTGGCCGTTGCTGCCAGTTTTCTTCTTTCGTGAAATTTTTGCATTTTGGTACCTTTTAAAAATATTTTTTACAAATAACTTTATGTCGAAACATTTTCTGACAATAGATCATTTTTCGGCGTATTAGGACACGACGCCAAGGTATGAGGCTCGACGCTGTGTCAGACAACGCCGAACTTTTGCCACGTCAGCGCGGACTCCGGTCACAGTTGCCACGAAGGCGTTGGGCCCCACGTACCTCGGCGCTGTGTTACTTCACGCCGAGCCGCAGACCTCAGCGTGGCACTGCTCGACGCCGGAGGTCTGGGTACCGAGAGTCGTTTTGCGTCCTGCTGGCTGCTGCGAGCGCAGAATCCTCCTGGCTGCCGCGTTGGCATCGATGGATATCCCATATGCATGCATGCGCCATTGCGCCGATCGAATCGGCCCGTACGTGCATGCATGAACCATCGCATCGACTCCATCCATCTCACCTTCTGTATTTGTACCTGTACGTCCGTCCGTCCCGTCGAGTGTGCATGCGAGCGAGCACCGAGCATGCACGCAGGCCGACCGGCCCCGTGCGTGTTGTCACCTCGTGGCCCCGTGCGTTTATGAACGCGTCCTTTACCACCAGGGCAAAGCGGGCCATGTGCTTGATTATATGTACATGCATCGATCAGCAACATCTATCAAATCTTGCTTGTAGATGCGAATGCATGCGCAGGACTGTGAACGTCGTACTTCAGCTTGACCAGACGCTCAGATATAATTAAGCTATCACAGACTGAGAGATTATTTAATATACAAGCACATCCTACTAGTTAGCGATGCAAATCAGCATGCATGTTAGATATATACCGAATATTATTATGTACGAGTTTGGTAGTGCTAGAATTTCGAGTTGTATTTGATAATATAGGATAGAGTTGGAGTCGGACTCTGTAACCTAGTCTCCTCGTAAATATGATAGGAGGACTGATGTTGTAACCATGACGGCACAACGACATATTCGATCGGCGCAATGGCGAGATGGATGGATGGAGTCTAGGTGAATCGGCACAATGGCGAGATGGATGCTCGGTGCTCGCTCGCACACACACTCGACGGGACGGACGGACGTACAGGTACAGGTACAGAAGGTGAGATGGATGGAGTCGATGCGATGGTTCATGCATCCACGTACGGGCCGATTCGATCGGCGCAATGGCGCATGCATGCATATGGGATATCCATCGATGCCCCAACACGGCAGCCAAGGAGGATTCTGCGCTCGCAGCAGCCAGCAGGACGCAAAACGACTCTCGGTACCCAGACCTCCGGCGTCGAGCAGTGCCACGCTGAGGTCTGCGGCTCGGCGTGAAGTAACACAGCGCCGAGGTACGCGGGGCCCAATGCCTTCGTGGCAACTGCGACCGGAGTCCGCGCTGACGTGGCAAAAGTTCGGCGTTGTCTGACACAGCGCCGAGCCTCATACCTTGACGTCGTGTCCTAATACACCGAAAAATGGTCTATTGTCAGAAAACGTTTCGACAGGAAGCTATTTGTAAAAAATACTTTTAAAAGGGACCAAAATGCAAAAATTTCACTTCTTCTTTCGCCGGCTAGCCCCTGGCCTGGTGTTGCAGCTGCATATCCTCCCCCACCTGGCCCCGCCCCGTGGCAGGAACTCGGGGGCTGGCTGCCGAGGTTGGTCGGCAATCTAGGCTGCTGCTCCCAGGTAACTGATGACTCAATCCGCTTCTTTTTTTTTTTGTTCCTGGTGAAGTCTGTTATCTTGATTTCTTAGTTTCATCAGTTGAATTTTTGTTGGTCTGTGGTATTGCCGATGATCAAGTTATATTCCCTGCAGTGCATGGTGAATTATCCTTTTGTGCAGGAGCATGCTGAAGAAAAACAACGGTTAAGAAAATTTAGGATCGGATTCTTAACATCTTCATCTGAACCGGTGTTGACGACCTTAATGTAATCTGTTTTCATAATGCCCTGTGTGAACTGTTTTTCCTGTGTGGCCGGTATAACTTTGTTGAATCATGGCATCTTCTTTTGTCCTGTTTCTATGTTTTTCTTGCTTATGTTCATGTGCACCGATGATTTGATACGGGCCGGGGCAAGCAAGAAGACATGTGCTATTTTTCTTTGCAAATTAAGCCAAGGGGACACTATGATGCTGAAACACGGCTATTTCAGTAGGAGATGAAAACAGAGAGTCAGCAAACCCAAGGACATTGAGGGCTGCTCTGCTAGCCTGCTACACACACGTACGATCGAGGTACACGACGACAGCGACACAGTGGTGTAAATCGAAGGTGCTAAATATAATGGAGTGATCATTACCGGGTGCATGATCTCCTTTAGTATCTATCTCATGTCACACGTGGACATGGACATTATCTGCTACGACAACACGAGGCTTCTGTAACAGACCCGCACTGCGCAGTCTGTTTTCGCGCATACACTCATGAGCCCGCATCGTCCAGACATCGTTCGACCGCGCCTGCGTCACCCGTGCCCACGCAGGGCTGTGCAGCGCGGACCGCTCGAGCCCTCTCCCGCTCCCCATGCGTATCTAATGTGCAACACCTGATCTACTTTTGAAACATGTAGACATAACCTTTGCACCATACAAAAAGACAGATGAAACACTTGACACATGCGTTTGAAACACCTGAAAAACACTTGAAAAACATTGTAAACATAAGCAACATCTAGATAAAACACTTACAACATATGTGTACAACCATTGCAACATATGCAATATCCCGATCTACTTTTGCAACATCCGTATAAAACATTTGCAACATACCTCTAAAACGTCTGAAACATTTAAAATGTACGCTTGAAACATGCATCGTATCGTGGTGCGGCCTCCTCCGCCATTTGCATCAGGGCGCCGCAGCCGTAGCAAGAGGTGAGGCCAGAGGGCTTCCGTGCCAGGGCCCGACGCTTCTCCTTGCGTTGGCGGCGCCTGTCGGCATTGTCAATCGCGAACACGCGCGCAGCGACCTCAGTGGCCATCTGGCGGCCGCGGTGCAGTTCCCGCGTCGTCAGGCGAGGCGGGCGGTGGAGCAAGCGGCAGGAGCAGAGGCACTGCAGGGTGACCGTCGATGGCGAAGCAGAGCAGAGCAGGGGTGTGGGCGGGCAGTATGGTGGAAGCGCCTGTGGCGGTGGATAACGTCGACGCGAGATGAGGAAATGTAGCTCTGTATTTTTTTATTAGTAAAGGAATGAAGGTAGATGGCAGGAGACCTGTTAGGCCGGTCCGCAGGCCTAGAAAGAAGTGTCCGGGAGGCGAGGCGAGGAACAGCCATTGCATTACAGCAGGACAGAGACTCAGAGAGACTGGGTGATGGGCTGCTGGTGTGTGGTAAGTGAAGTGTGGAGCAAGTGTGAGTGTGCGTGTGGTGAAGAGGGCAGGTCTGACAGGAACAGGATAAGGTCGAACCTCTGTTCACACGGCCCAGCCCAAGAGCGACTTATTAGACGGACATATATAATACTAGGTAGGCAGACTAAGGGTGTTTGGCACGGCTGCTCTCGAGGGGCTCCTCCAGAGGAGCAAGAGCCGTTGTGGCCTCCACAATGGCTCTGGCTTATCTGTTTTTTACTGAAAAACGGCTCCTTTAGAAAAATGTTTGGAGGGGGCTTCTCCGCAGGAGGAGGAGCCGAAACTGAGAAAGAGCCCTGCCAAACAGACTCTGATTCTCCATGCCTATCCTGTTCGACGCATGGAACAGCAAGGCGATCATATGCTGCATGGGGCCAGTGGCGGAGCCACCGCCCGGGCTCCTCAGCAAACTTGAAAAGGAAAATTCCTATATATCAAAGAAAAAAGTTATAATTTGCTAGGTAAAGGAAAATTCCTATATATCAAAGAAAAATGTTATAATTTGCTAGGTAAATATCTTTGCACAAGAGTATCTGAAAAACTTCTGGCTCCGCCACTGCATGGGGGCGCGGCGCTATGACCGACCAGCAGTTAGCCTAGTTAGGCCCCGTTTGGCACGGCTCGCGCCGGCTCCGGCTTTATCTGACAAAACACTGTAGCACGAAGCCAGTTTCCTCTCCCCAACTTTCTGTTTCACTGTAGCACGCGACTGTAGCAAGCGGGGAAAAGCCAGGAAAATGGCTTCTCCGGCTTTGATGAACAGTGCCGATGTCAGTGAGAGGGCGGGGAGGAGAGAGAAAACCGACTTCGTGCTACAGTGTTGGTACAGTGCCGATGTCAGCTAAACCGGAGCCGGCGCGAGCCAAACGGGGCCTTAGTTAATTTGTTACGTACGGTACGTACGATGCAAAGAACAATACTCCCAATCCGATGGACCTGGACGTACGATCCTGTGCCGGCCTGTGCGCGTATGCATGCATGGACGAGCGAGCCAGCAAGGGAGGCATGCAGCAAGCTTGCATGTGCCCGTAGGTATCTAGCATGCCATGAAAGGCAATAGCCGGTCGTCCCGGCCATCACGCTAGCTGTAGGAGGTCCGGCAAATATTTCTTTCGACGACGTCTATCGTGTGGGCGTGCAGCGGCGGCGCGTACGCGATTCGGTCCTGCTCTCGGTCGAGTACGTTCCTCTCGACGTGGCGAGTCTCCGCGTGTGTGAGTAAAACCTAGTGTACAACGGGCTTTGGCGGCGAGGTAGGATATGGCACACAAGAGGTGGCTCGGCGCAGGGAGCAACGGGCATGTGCGCGCGTCTATGATCTCGCTAGCTTTGTAATTCTGGTGCTATCTATGCCGTACGCAGCATACCAGCATTGATAAGCATGAAGACCCTTAAATTGTGACCCTCCAACGGTTCATGTACATGGGTCACATGCCCTTAAAGGCAAAAATAAGCTTCCCATTAGGAGAAGAGTAGACGTCACGCTGCATTACTAACTGGAGTCGATGTCTGCGACATGTGCTTTTCGGGATGGATATGGGTAATTCTTTTTCTTTATTTATCCAATAGAGATGGCGAGGTGAGGGCACGGGGAGTGGGTCAGTGGGAGTGGATTATCTATGGGTAACCAAATTTCAGAAAGCTTGACTAACATGCAAATAATGATGCTTTTTAAAGAGTAAAATTCACGGTCGGTCCTTAAACTTGGCCAACAGTAAAATTCAAAATCTATAAACTTAGAACACATATTTAGGACACTAAACAATATCAAATAAAAAACTTTTCAATTACAAATTTGTAGATCGTATTGAGAACTACAACTTTCGTATAGGCATTATCAACATCCAAGATTGTTGGATAATTTCAAATTTTAAATTTCGAAATCTGTGAACTTACAACAATATTTTGGGACCCTAAACAATTTTAATTCAAAATCATTTCAACAACAAAGTTGTAGATCCTGTCGAGGGCTACAATTTTGATATAAAGTTTGTCTTCATCTGAGTTCATGTGAAAAAAGTTATGAATTTTTTTAAAAAAAATCGGTGTGCCACGTCAGCGTATTTAGTGGGTTAGGCCCCGTTTGGACTCGGATGAGACTCAAAACCAAGTTTAGGGTCTGAAATGACACCACTAGCTAAGTTAGGGACCAACGGTGAACACTTTAAAAGTTCATGGACCGGGATGACACTGTTGACCAAGTTTAGGTACCCGTAGATATCACTTTGAAATTTCAGAGACCGCGATGACACTGACGGCTAAGTTTAAGGACTGACGGTGAATTTTACTTTCTAAATAAGGAACGGCGAACAAAAGTTTGGCAGCCCACTCCGATCGATAATATGACGGCTGTCTTGCACAATCAAACTCAGGCAACAGCCGCTGACTCTGAAAACTAAAACGCGGATCGCACAACTGCATGCACAAGCCAAATCCATGGAGCAACGCAAATGCTGGCACGCGGTCGTCCGTCCCATCTGCACGCTGCCTTACTAGACATGCGCAGCGGACATGTCCAATAGGCGTGCTCACCTCTATAATTCTTCTATCTCTGAAATTTTTTCCCTACTCGCACTCGCATCGGGGCCACGAGTAGGCGTCGGAGAATGGCAGGAGGAGCGATGGGCCACGCCGACGAGTGTGAGCGTGCTGAGCGATGTCCCCCTAACCCGAGCTTGCTGGCTACCACACTTCCCCACCAGGTAGGCCGTGGCCGTCGGCGACGCCGTGTTTCAAGTGTTTCAGACGTTTCAGACTTATGTTTCAAGTGTTTTATCTGGATGTTGCAAAAATATATCTAAGATGTTGCATATGTTGCAATGACAATATACGCATGTTGCAAGCATATGTTTTCAAGTTTTTCAAGAGTTTAAGACGTATGTTTCAGACCTTGTTTGGATGTTATCGAATTCACCTCAATCCATATGTGTTGGGGTGGAATTTAGTTCAAGTTCCACTTCAATCCACCTTAACACATGTGGATTGATTCGAATCTGACTACGTCCAAACAAAGCCTCAAGTGTTTCATCTGGATGTTGCAAAAGTAGATCTGGATGTTGCATATACATGCATGTTGCAAGGGTATGTTTTCAAGTGTTTCTTGTGTTTCATACGTATGTTGCAAGTATTTTATCTAGATGTTGCATATGTTTTGCAATGACTACATGCGTGTTTTTCAAGTGTTTTAGACGTATCTTGCAAATATTTCAGCTGTTTCGAATGTATATTGCAAGTGTTTCATCTGAGTGCTGCAAAAGTATATCTAGGATTGCACATGTTGCAACAGAACCCACCTATAGCCGCCTGGCGCAGCTGCTATGGCACCATGCATGCACGTGGGAAGCGGAGGGGGATAGAGGCAGGGGCACGACACGGGCGGTCCTAGGCGCGTGAAACGGGAGTTGTTGGGGCGCTGTGCATGCACCGGGTGCAGGAAGCAGAGGGGAATGGGCATGCAGCCCCGCGTGTATTCGGTCGCTGGAAGTAGGGGGGCGCGGGTATCCGAAAGGGAGGTGCGGAGGTTCCCACGTGTGTGCGACGTGCGTGAAATAGAGTAGCAGCGCCGGCGTCCGGACGCTAGCCACGCCCATAGAGGAACGTCGTCTACACATCAACAAAATAATTTCAAGCCACATGTGGACATAAAAAAAAAGAGTAACCTGTAATCAAATTCAGACCCAAACTCGAAAATCTCTTATAAAAGAAATAGACACCACACACACAGGGGGTTGTAAAAAAACAGTAATCGTCAAAAGCATGCTACGTTTACAATTGTACCATCAAAACCAATGCATTTGGACGGGCATCTACCAATTGATCAGCACTCAGCAGCAGCATCCTTTAATTTTTGTCAGATAGACGAGAAGGAGGAAAGGAGCTGGACGGATGGATCACGACAGCTGGGTGCAGTTGCCGGTGCCGCAGCCGCAGGTGTGGGGCGTGAAGGCGCAGGTGCCGAAGGGCTTGCCGGGGAGGTCGCAATCGATGGCGTAGCAGCAGCTGGTGTCCACACAGCGGCTCACGTTGGACGACGAGCAGCACCGGCACCCCTGGCACAGCTCGAACGGCTCGTACGACGACACCGCCTCCGTCGCCGTCGTCGTCGATGGCCGGTACACCACGCTCTTCACCGGCACGTACTCCTCCGGTGATGCTGATGCTGACGGTCTCCTGTTGGACTGCTTCAGCTGCGTGCCTCCTGCTTGTTCGTTTCATGGGCAGGGGATTGGATTACATATTAGAAATGAATCAAGAACACATGCATATGAGGATCCAACCGAGCAACCATGGATAATGAGCTAGCTAGTGAGATCGATGGACGACGTACGGCGGCCACGGATGGACAGTCGATTTTGGTACGTACCTTGAACTTGGAGGGCGAGGGATAGGACGAGCACGAGGGAGATGTTGAAGGCGGCACCACGAGTAGCCATGGCAAATGGGTTTGCTTTGCTTTGCTTTGGTGAGAAAGGAAGAAGGGCTAAACGCACTGCCACTACTAAAATGGTTTTGGAAGATGGTATGCAATACAAGGACTCGCCAGTGGGCCGTGGCCAGTACTAAAATGTTCACAAGTCTCGCCAGCACGGACGACTCGGTCTAAGAATGTGTTCTAAGACTGGAACTGCAAAAGCTCTGTTCGCTTGACTTATAAGCCGTACTTTTTCAGTCAACGAACAATATTTTTCTCTCATAATAAATCAACCGGTACTTTCAGCGTGACTTATCAGTAAAGGGCAATAACAAACACGCAACGGATCAATAAAGGCAATACGGTGCAGCCGCTGAGCAATCGACCGAACAAATGTTGTGCGTGCCAGTTTCATGAAAGCGACTGACATTTCTCTGTCAAGCAAATAAAGGGAATATGGAATAAGAATGGACTACTTTTTCCACACTTTCGCATTACATGTCACTAGCAGTGACACAACACCCCTACCAAACCAAACGCCCAAAAGACAACTAGTATATCAAGGAGCACAGAAATAGATAGCGATAACCACAGAGGCGAGGTTTGCTTTTCTTATAATCCATACTTTTCAGCTTCTTTTTTAGCCGGAACAGTATTTTGGCTTATTTTTTCAGCGAAACGAACGGGGCCAAAGCTGCGCAAGTGTCTGCAAGATCATGGTCATCAGACCATTGTATTTGAACGAACACTTATAGCTGGTGACACTATAAGTATACCAACACGGATCATATATTCTATACTTATATATAAATTGAAAAAGAAACACGGATTATATCATTTTGACACTAGTTTCGATCTGCTCTAAGACAAACTAGTTTTCGGTCGACCGGCTAATAAGGTTATTTGTGGTGAAACCTGCCTACCCATCGGGATTTAATGATGTCGTAGGCAACGTGCCCAATGCAGCACCCTGTTCGTTTGGGCTGGTTTGACTTATAAGCCATGGCTGAAAGTACTGTTGGCTGGTCTCGTGTGAGAGAAAAATATTGTTCGTTGGCTGATAAGCTATGACTTATAAGCCAAATACGATCGAGCAAACAGGCTGCAAGTATCTGGCTTTTTGAAATTAGTATTTAAACGCGTTGTTTTTCCAGTAGTAGACAACATGCCCAAATCTCAATCTTCGGAGATGTTTACTAGGGGTAGAATGTGTGTATGTGTTCATATGTAGCCCTAGGCATAATTAACGTAATCTTTTTTTTTGGTTGTTGTCCACCTCACAGCGCGGATGCGACCTGACACCATGCATGTAATATGATTGCGATGCCATCGAGAGATGGCAGCTAGCGACGGCGACTACACCTTGAGAGGGCACTCGAGATGTTTTTTAAGTTAAATGTATTAGGGATCCATGGACTTGTCATGATGCATCACTTTGATTCATAAGCTTGAAAAATGTATTTTTGGGTCATCTAACTTGTCAAGTAGTACACCGCAGATCCATATTGCTTCGTCAGCACTTTTTTAGCTGACATGGCATGACAGCATGACGTGCAATTTTGCATTGTCACCCATGTCTTGCTTTTTCTCTTTCCTTCTCATCCCCCTCAGTCTCCTCGTCTTCTCTCTCCCTCCCTCGTCTGTTCTTGCCGATGCCGGCGTCCAAGCACTGCAGGCACACCTGCCCGGCGCCTCCAGGCCCGACGGCCATGGCCAGCCGCCTCACGCCCACGACCGTGATGTAGACGGCGAAGGCCGACGGGGAGCGCAGCGTGGGAGGAAGAGTGGCGGGTGCGACTATGCTGCTGCTTCCCATGCGCAGTGGTGGAGCTCGCTGTCCTCGCGATCGTGCGCGTGCCCGCCGTGTGCCCCGCGCTCGAGCGCGACGCAGGTGTCGGCCTCTGAGTCTCTGACGCCTTGCCGCAGGTGGTTGGTGTGGTGGCGGAGCTCCTCGCCTCGGATACCGCCTCTGCTACAGGTGTCGGCCTCGCCAGACCAAAGTCGGACGCCGAGTCGCCGACTAGCCTAAGGGCATTTCCATAATCCGACGCCCCGCCCGGTTCCTTTGGCAGTCCCGACCCCGCATCGGGCCTCAAGCAGCTGCAACCTGCCACCTAGCCCCCGCGCGGCGAACCAAACGGTGGCGATGGCGCTTCGGTTTATTGCCATCTCTTTGCATCTCCAGCGAGAATGGAAGCACGAAGCTGCGCTCCATCGCGTGATGTCCTTGGCACCACGTACTTGATCTCCCTGGACTACAAGTTGTGCGTGGCACTGTGCGCAAGCTGTGTGTCGGCCGCCGCTCATGGTGTCGCTAGCCGTGAATCCGTGATGAACTTCTGCAGTCGGCGGCCGTGATGTCCTTTCTGCGTTCGAAGTGGAGCATCAAGGACTTTCTACAGTCGTCTGCCTGGAGCAACAAGGACTTCCCGCAGTCGTCTCCGTGCAGCACCAAGGTCTTCTGCCTGACGAAGTGGAGCGGCCGTGATGTCCATGGTGTGCCACTTCATCATGGCACTGTGCAAGCTGTCGGCCGCCGGTCGTGGACGCACAGCCTGCAGAAGGTAGTCCGTGGTGTTGATGAATGATGACTTGATGAGGATGAGCGTGTACCCAGTGTCCGGCAGGCCCAAGAAGTTGGCGTCGTCGGCATAGCGCAAGAAGCAGTAGTCGCACCAGACCCATACGTCCGCTTAGCCCCGGCACGACGATGTGGCCTTAGCTTCTTCGCCGCCGCGAAGATGCACAGCGTGCAGCTGTGTATAGTCTGCTGCGGGATATCGCCGTGGAAATGCGGCAGGCCCTAGATGCCGGAGCTGCCACTACTGGCGCGGTGCGCTTAGCGTATGTAGTAGGCGGCTGAGCCTTGCCGGACCAGTGCGGCGAGCACCTCGTTGATGCTCACGCCTGTGAGTTTCTCTGCACCTTTTTATTCAAAAGGAGAAGAGGGTAAATTTTCTAAGAGATAAGTATATGCATGGGGTTAAATGCAAAAACACAGTTCATGCAGTCATGCCACGTCGATCAAAAAATGCTGACAAAGAACCGTGGACCTGCGATGCATCATTTGACAAGTTAGGTGATCTAGAAATATATTTTTTAAGTTCATAGATCTAAATGGGTACACCATGATAAATTTATGGACTTATGGTGCATTTAACTCTTTTTTTCCATTTGTGTGATTAGGATGATGCTGTACACGTACATTACCATTAAATTTTTTCTGAATCTCACGTACATTAACATTAATTAACACAAGTGACCGAAAATAAACATCTTCGGAGCACGATCTGAGTTCTCAAACCAGCTTGGGCCAATGTACGTAATTGGGCCATACCTCGGGCCATTCTGAGGGCCTCCTCCGATCCAGTCAGCGCGAGCGGGAGAGAAAGAGGCCGACGGGTTTGTATGGGCCAGACGTGGCTGGTTTGGTCATCAAACTGATCTATTCCCTTTTATTTGATTTGATTTCATCTGAAAAAAAAAAGAAAAGATTTCCAAAGCAACTCGGCGAGTGATTTTTTTTCGAGACATATAAGAACCGAAGCTTCTACACATTTCGATTCAACAGACATGGTTCAGATGCTGAGCCACTTTTCTGGTGCAATGCAATGCAATTCTAAAGGGACGTTCCTTGAGCTTGTTATAAGTCGTTGACTTGTTGTGTCTGACACGCGGAGGGCACTCGTCAATACGCTATAGAGTCTCTATAAATTTTAATCTCTATACCTTTATCTAGAGAGCCATTAAATGTATATTCTCTTTGTATATGAGTATATATATCTCTTGTGCCTTCAATGGACTTTTCCATTTTTGTCCTCTATACTCAGATAGTTTATTGTAGTTTTCCTTGCCTCGAAAAAAAAAAAACTACCATATATTGCATTTAGAGAACCCATATAGCCTCTCCAAAGTCTTATTTTTTTAAGTCAAGAGCGAGAATGGTGGCTTTGGAGAGCGGAAAAATGGACAGTAGTCTAGAAAGTCTATTGAAGAAGCATGTGTTTTTTATTTGTTGTTTCCTAAATTTTGAGATAAAGAGCTATATAGAGAGCTCATAAAGATGCTCTTAGATAATGTCTTGGAAACATCGAAGAGAAGAAAGGACCTGAACAATAGTCATTTCTATAGATTTTTGTTAAGAGGACATGCAATTTTTGTTTGCCCGTACGAAAGCACGAACAATTAGACAAGGATAGGCTACGGATGTAGTGATATTACTAGATTTTGTTTTTGGAATTTTTCTATTTTCTTGGTTAAATATTTAAAACTATTGAGTTATCTACTTCACTCATAAGCTTTTGTGAGGCTTATTGTTGTGAGCCTTGGATTGAAACTTGGAACAACATCAGTCGGAAAATAAACAATATGTGGTCTAAAACTTGAACTAACAATGATATTTTTTTTTTTCGAACAATCCTTGGTGAACTCAAATTTACGCACGATGTAGCTAGCTTCACTAACATATATATACCCACCAACTACACCGGAATAGTCTGCTACTCCTACTCCTTGCCAACTTGACGGTGATCTCCGAGATATGTAATCTGTTACGAGCATAAACCTAGTCAAACATGAATTTGTTGACACTAAAAAATGTCTCAAGGTGGATCATGGTCATCGGTAGTAAGTTGCAAACATCATAAACCTGTTGGAGACCGAAAAGCACAACAAAACATTGAAGGAATCACGTGGAGAAGATGGCGAGCCATGCAAGCCCAGATCCAGTAGGCTTAGCCGACTCCACACCCTCTAGTGGACTTAGCCGATTGACAGAGTCAGCACTCCCCCTTTAGCCGGCCAGGCAGAGCCCTGCCCAAGCCTGATAAAGTCGGCTTAGCTGACTCCAGGAGTCGGCTAAGCCGACTCGTGTCTAGAAACCGACTAGGAGACTTTCAAAAGTCGGTTTTGGTATATTTTTGACGTGAGAAACTTGGAGATTACGATTTGGACTTGTTTTCTACTGCGATAAGACCACCCCCTCTCTCTATATATATATATATATGAGAGGACCACGGCCGATGAGTTCCCATCTATCCAACCAATCAAAAATCAATCTACCAACCTTTTACCCCTTTTTCTAACCCCTCCTACTGTTTGTCGCATCTCCCGGCGAGATACGGCGACGTTTTAGGCGGCCTTGCTGGTCCTAGAACACCCCTTCACATGCTACTCCCCGACGGATCTTCCCAAAAGAATTTTGGGAGTTTATAAGCCAAAAACGGGTTCAACATCGGCCTAACTGGTCTTTAGATCAGTTTTATCGATCATGCTGCTATCTGGGTTGTTTGCAATCTCTTGGGTGTGCTAGCCACTGCTGATGTGTGATTCGGACACCCTCCGACGTCAACAGAATTATTTCACGCACTTTGATTGTGGGCGTCGTAAAGTCAATTGGATCTCTCAAACTTGCATGAATTTCGACACGCACGTTTGGTTTAGGTCGTCTTTTATTAAGTTCATCACGACAGCCGACAAGCAAATATGTACCTATTTTTGTTGCAGTCAAACTTCAATCAATTTCCTACACGTGATTAAAATTAATCATCTGCCTTGTGATTTATTCTGACTTTGGTTAAATTTAAAATAGACCAAGTCCAAATAAAGTCCTCCAAATTAAAAGAGGAGCAAGGCCCATGCAATTAAGTTCGTTTCTCATGTTCCACGAAGATTTCATCATATTGTAAAAAACCTTCATATCCAAAGAATTCATAATGTAAACCTTCATCACCCTACTCAGATAAATAAAGCTAACTTCTCAGGCCTACAAAAAAGGACAGATTTGCATAGGAAAAATCTGCATAAGTGAAGCTAAAATACCTAAACCAATTGTATAATAAAGGTTTTTTTGTAGCTATATATGTAGCTGAAGTTTCCCCCTAAGCAGACGATTACTGCCTAAATTGTATTTCCCGTGCCAATCTCTGGATGTCGATGAGTGTTCGTTAGGTTCCCTGCATATATTTGTTTCTGCAAGTCCTCGGCAGCCAGAGTTCAGGACAAGGCTCCTCCTGCTAGCATGACCAAGGCGGCACCGAGAAGGACGACGAGGGTGCGCGGCGTCGACTGTGTAGCAGCGGCGGTGCCAACCTGCTGGTCGCCGCCGGCGGACGCCATGGTGCCATTGATGAGTGGCAGGTCCCCCGGTGCGCCTGAGTTCGGGCTGGAGGACTTCACGCTGCATGCAGTCGTCACAAATCATCACAAAACCATATGAAAGAAGTTAAAAACTTTCAGCTTAATTAATTAATTAAATGAAAAAATATGCATGGATGCATGCACTTTGATCTGGCAGAGGGGGAGGAAATAAACAGGAACAACGTCACGTCACGTGTTTGATGATGCAGATGCAGACACGAAAGGACAGACGTCGGCGGCCAACCGGGCGGTTTCTTCCATCATCGTACCTCAAGACGTTTGACCAAGTTTATAGACATCTACGAAATTAAATAATTGCACACTCGAAACATATTATTGTTGCATGGCAGATTAAGTGAAACCAATTTGATTTTGTTGTAGATGTTGATATTTTATTAATTTCTGCAGATGTAGATAAACTTGGTAAAAAAAAAGACAGTGACCTATATGAATCAAATGGCCTAGCTAGTACAATTTGATTGGTAGATTTAGTAGAGACCAAAAGCCAAAAGGTTCTTCCCCTCATCAGCTCTTTGTCTTCTTGCTATATTCAGTGGATCAGTAGCTTTCTAGCTTGTGGTTTAATTTGACAATGCAAGCAAGACTGGTGGTATGGGCTACCCCTTGGTGGGGCCTACTAATGCTAGCTACTTATACTAGCTAATATAGGTAATTGAAAAATAGGTATGGTATGACACGACGAAGACGAACGATGTACAATGTTCAACTTCATCACGCGACGACACCGTCATACGACGTACCTGTTGGTGCCGGGGCAGAAGGTGACGGTGTACGCGGTGTCGCCGCCGGCGCAGGTGAAGGTGGAGGTAGCGTCGTCGTAGGCGTAGCTGTACGCCCGCGGGCACGCGTTCTTGAAGAACTCCGAGTACGCCGACGGCCCGCACGTGCCGGGGCTCGCGTACTCGCCGCTGCAGCAGTACTGCGGCGACCCGAACGCGAGGCACGCGCTCTTGCACGCCGCCACAACGCCATCAGCGTTGACATCAGCAGCGGCGGACGACGATGTGACGACGACCCGCAGGTCAGCGGGGCACGCGGCGTTGAGATCGACCAGGCACCCCGTGGGCGCGCAGTTGCCGGCGCCGGGGGACGCGCCGGACGGCGCCACCAGCAGCGGGAGGTTGTAGCCGTCCACCAGGCTCACGTCGTAGAAGTCCATGCCGCTGCTGCCGTCGAGCGTGAACTCCGCCAGCGTCGCCGGTGGAGCGGCGTTCCCGCCGCCGCAGGCCACGGCGCCCGAGCCGCAGTCGCCCGTGGCGCACGCGAACTTGTTGGTGGTGCCGTTGGTGGTGCAGAGGGTGCGGCCCCAGAGGCGGCCCGACCATCCGGCCGGCGCCTGCAGGGTTTGCGACGCGCCCGGCGGGAGCTCGAAGCCTGTCGTGTCTAGCGACGGCGAGCCCGCCCCGGAGAGGATCCCTGGCCACACCGTGTACCCGCAGTTGTTGGTGATGGTGAACGACTTGGACCAAACACCTGATTAGTAGAGTAATTTTATTAGCAGTTGCAGATCAAACCAAACACACGTACGATCGACGACATTTGATGATCTGCTGCAGTGCACGGCAACAAACCATCGATGGATCAGAACATGAGAATAGCTGCATGCTGCTTACCACTAAACGACACGGCGAGGACGGCCAAGAACAGACCAAGAGATCGGCAAGCCGCCGCCGCCGCCGCCATTATGGTCGTCGATCGGGCGACGAGAGCCGTACGTTGGCGACCGCGGTGCTGCCGACCGGGAGAATCCCGAGGGGTTTGGTAATGTTCGACGACGACGGCATGCAGCGCCACGACGAGCTCTATATTTATACGCGCGCGCGCCAATTTTCCGAGGTTACTGTGGTTTCTTTCTATATATATTTTTTGTTTTGATCCATGTTTCCAAATACGTAGCTGTAGGTACGTGTGTGTCTTCTACTCTTCGGTTCGTTTTTTTTAAGGAAGGACACAAGAGCTCTCCCATTTAATTAAGGTAGGAAGTATTGTTGCTGTTTTTCTGTTCGTTTTTTTTTTAAGAAAAAGATCAGGAGCCCTGACATTCAAGTAAGGTAGGAAACATTATTGTTGTATCTTCTGTTTGTCGTCGTCGATGGACATTGACGCAAGAATAGGCAACTGATGATCTTATATATTATTACCTACTCCAGCTGTGGAGAGGCGTGTGTGATTATTATTATTAGTGTCAAGAAGGCAGCATCATATATATCTTCTTAGAGATCGCATAGGTGATTCGTGGTTTTCAGTAGTATATCTATCACCATCGATCTGACCCATCAGGATTAGGTGAGGGGAGTTCAGACATAGATGGCACAATTATATATTTGGGCGCGGTTTGGTATGTGATCCAGACGTACACATTTTGATCTCTCTATATAAATATGTTCACTTCACATTGGACAAAATATATATACTAGTATAAATATATTCTTGCTTTGTGATGGAAGAAAAGAAAACTATCAAACGTCTATGACAAATAGGAACAGTGAACTACTACCACGTGACAGATTTTCATATGTGGTCATATTAGATTTTCAGAGGCTGGCAAGGTGCCCGTCTGGCCGTCTCTCTATTTAGTCTCTGTTAATCCAACACTATAGAGACAGTAGAATAGTTCGTCTATAAAATAGCAAATATATATATGCGGTATCCTATGACACCCATCTTTGTTATTAATCAATAATAAAAACAGAAAAAGAAAACAGATTCTCATCACTGGAGCTTCTGATCTATGATGTCCTCGCATGCGTCTGCCTCTATGGCCCGTTCGCTTCTTTGAAAAAAACAAGTCGATACATTGTTCTGGGCTGATTTGTTGTGAGAGAAAAACATTGTTCCGGTTGAAAAAACAAGCTGAAAAAGACGGATTATAAGATAAGCGAACAGGGCCATGCATGCACCTCCATGCCATCCTCCTCATCCTCCATGAGAGCAAAAAGGCCATCCTCCTCATCCTCCATGAGAGCAAAAAGGGGAGTCAACAAACCATATCTAGCTAGGAAAGGATACAAAGTCATCTCTCACCTACAAATGCTGGATCTGCAAGCCCTCATCGGGTCTACCACCCCCTTTCCAGATCTGGCAACTGAGAGGGGCCGCGTGCTGCCGAGAGCGAGGGAGGGGACATTCTTGATGAGGCGGATGTCATTGGCATAGCCGCGGATGGGATCTCGTCAGATTCGGAGGAGGTTAGAGGGCACACTCACATGGATCTAGGAATCGGACGTTAACCCTGGATCTGTGAGGAGAGGCAGAGAGTGAGAAAGGACAGAGAGTTGAGGGAAAGAGAGCAGCCCCCTACCCGTCCATGAGAGGTCCAGCCGTCGAAAGGAGATGGGACTGTGACACGACGGGTGAAAGCAGGCAGGGCAGTGCCGATGGGAGGAAAGTGGGTGCACAGGGAGAGCGAGAGAGCTAGCAGGCAGCAGCGGCTGCGGAGAGAGAGAGAGAGAGAGGAGAGTTAGGAGGCTCTAGGATTTGCTTTTATTTATATGCCTAGGGTTATTGAGTCATACGCTAATTTGCCAAGGTGGCTTTATGATAAGTGTCCACCACTAAAAATGATTTACAAAGACAAACCATTTAAGAGAGGTGTCTCTGTAAAATGATTTTTGAAGATTGACATTTTTCTTGGTTGCCTTAATAAATAAAACATCTGTCTCTAAAAATCATCACGTGCTTGGGATATATATTTTTGAATGTCTCTGTTAATAAACAAGTTGGCTCCTAAAATCAATTCCGTAGTAGTGAACCCTACGTATCTATTTATTTTTCCCTTTCTATGAAAAATTTGAGGCTACAATTATTAATTAATTGTTCTATACGCATTATTCTATAATGACAATGACATCCATATATAATCTAAGTTAGTGTTGGCAAACTATTACGTATGTATCAAATTAAAATACAACTTTGAGAGATATTTTTCCTCCTAGTGCAGCCCACACATTTCAGCTCGTAAGTATATCATAATTTTAATTTTCATGCTACCCATGTGTTGGTTGGTAAGTTAAATATCAAGTTATGTGATTTTCTTTGAAGACCCATAAAAATACATAGAATTCTAATCAAGTCAAATCCAAGCCAAAACTATTTTTGTACAGAAGCCAAAGCCACAAAAACGTGGGTTTCTTTGGCTTCACCAATTTCAGAGAGGCCCACACCCTGCCAAGAGGCCTTATTTAGACTAGATTGGCCACACGATAAACGTCATCTTAGTTCCCTATTTGATTAGTTGGACCATGGGCTAAACCAGATTCATATAACAAATTTTGTTCATAATTGAAAATGCATCAATAAGTCAGTGGTATATAATTTTTTGTTTCTCAGAGATAGATTAATGATTCAAAGGTTCATTGTTTTTGACACTTATTATGTTTATATTTATATTATATTGGAATGTGTGGAAAAACAGAGTGAAATTGATGAGGAAAAATTAGATATGACAATGGGTCTTGATCTCTTATTCTCTGCGGTTGGCAAATGGAATCGGTATCAGATCATATCGCGTGAAACATCCTGTAGCACAATGGGAACGGCGAGAACTGCAGTTGGCTGGACGGGAACAGAGTCAACAGTGGAAAAAAAACGGATCGAAATCGAATCAGCTCTCGTGAAAAACCCCGTAGCAAATTTAGAACGGCCGGAACTGGAGTTAATGGGACGGGAAAAGAGTCATCATCAACCGTGAAAAATCGGATCAGAAAATCTCCTGTGGAAAAAACAAATCGACTCTCCTCTCTCCCGTGGAAAATAGGATCAGAAAAAAAAAATACTGTATCGGCGGAAAGATTTTAATCGGAAGCAGCAGCGTCTTAGTAATTGCTAGTACACGAGCGAAATTGAACTCTCTTTTTTTTTCTCTCGAGTGGGAAAAAAACATATTAGCCATCTTTCTTGACTGGCGTGTATTCTACCCGCTGCATCATCTCGTGTTGGTGATGCGTGTCAGACTAGGTTACAATTGGAAAATGAGCAGGGTTGCTCTCAAATCATGATCATCGGTAGTTTATGAGTGTTTGTGTTTCCACTGTCAGCGACCTGCGTACGTATCCTTTTATTGCATTTATTTATCTCGATTATCTCCATTAGACTAGACACGCGGATGATTATGATGTTTATATTCACATAGTATTAAACTCTAAATTAATCTCCTTATATAAAGTTTAAGATTCAGTCACTTATAGCCAACATCAAAAGGCTATTTTTCTATATTTATTTTTTTAACCTCTCAAATTAAATTATGCTTCATTTTTACTATATTTGACATCAAGAAATAATTTGAATGTTAAACAATTGAATGCAGGAAGCTGCGTTCTCTGATCTGATTGTTCCTGCCCATTTAGTTTCTGACATTACTACTACTACAGTGTATAGGCTAGTTATTTGCTCAGACGGCAGAGCGTGATCCAATCATCTGTAAAGAGTACAGACCCATCCAGGGTGATGCAGCATATTTGTTCATCAAAATCGACATATTTAAGAAACGTAGCATCTATAAAAGATAAAAGAAATAACAAGAAGCACTACTTGCACGGTGGACTTCGGTTATAACAAGCCCAGACAATGATTCATCTCCATCCCATCATCAAGCCTTTTACTTTCTGTGCATTTTCAGCATTTTTTTAGATGATAATGAAGGTACACTAGAGCCTCTGCACCTACCAAAGATAACAGATGCAGGCAACCATACTCATTAATAATTTTTTCAGAATTCCTATTCATTGTGTTTGTGTAGATAGACGCATGAAAACATAACTTCGTATCTGCAAACTGGTAAAGTCTGAAAAACAGGACCAAGAAAACCCACTGACCGGCAGCCATCCAGATCAACATCCCAGCTCCTAGCACAGGTTAGCAGAAGAGATGTCAGGCCTTACACAATTGCACAATGCATCAAAAGATCATACAACTACAATTTCGATGACAAATAATTACTTTTGACTAGAATCATCATTCTTCCCTGTGGCATGGGCGCATGGCAGGGTGCCAAATAAGAGAGGACTGTCAAGGAATTCAACACAAACTGGTTCCTGAAATATGAACAGCACACCAGATAGCAGATCAAGCATCCAACAGGTCCTAGTTCAGCCTTTCATTTCTAGGGTTAAACTTAAACCCCGCCTGTTTTGGCAGGGCTTACTCAGTCAAGGAGACAAGGATACATAAGAGCACTGTGAAAATTAGCGGGCCTTACAAGCACCAGCATGCAGATCAAATTTACATTTCAAAACGCTGGCCAAAAACCTCCAAAACAAAAACTCAAACACACACAGCAGCGCAGAACAGGCGCACACATCACCCATGGTTTAGACTCTCTAATATACAACCGAACCTATTCCAGCAGCAACTGAAACAGCACCGTTGGCGGCGACCATCACCGCACTCTGCAAACCGGGACAGCAGGGGAGCACTTGGCATTTGGGATGGCCCTGAAGTGGACGTTGTTCCCTGTTAGCCTGCGTTGACCTCTATAGTCAGGAAGGCCAGAAGATTGGCCAGCTCCGTCGCTACCGCTACCGCTACCGCCACCGCCCTGCAGTGGCTCCAGGGTCTCGACGACGTCACTCATTAGTGGCCTTGCCTTGGGGTTATGGCTCAAGCAGTAGAATGCAAGGCTGCAGGCTTTGTGAGCCGCTCTGATCGAATACTGCCCCTCCAGTTTCGGGTCGATTATTTGGAGAAGCCTCCTCTTGTCATTGAGCTTCGGGAGGGCCCAGTCAACTAGGCTCTGCTCCCTGCTGGGCCGTGACTTGTCAATTGACTTGCGCCCTGTCAAGAGCTCCAGAAGGACGACGCCGAAGCTGTAGACATCACTTCTAGCAGTCAAGTGGCCTGCACACCAGCTATATACATGAGAACAACAAATGAACACAGACAAATAGTACATACATGTGTAGGTTTTGGCCATAGTTTGCTGTACAAATGCTGAAACAAGCAGCGAACAATCTATATGTGACATCAGATCATGCATTACAAATAATACTTCTCTGTGACTATAAGTTTTGCTGCTATGAAGTAATATTTTAAAACTGAAAGAAGCAGGGAATGGCAATATATGCGATCTCAGCTCATGAGTAGAAACAATAGTTTTATGTCTGCAATTTGACATGCAGAAGTTCATATCTGAAACAATGATATCTTCTAAAAAAGAATGAAATTACTAAACATATAGAAACAATGAGGAAAGTACCAGTCATCACATATTCAGGGGCAGCATATCCATAGGTTCCCATCACCCTCGTTGACACATGAGTCTCATCACCTTCGGGGCCAGCTTTTGCCAGACCAAAGTCAGATAGTTTAGCAGTATAATCCTGTAGCCATGGAAATAAAAAGAAGTCATTATCTCATACACATATGTTCTCTTAAAACTGAAATGGGAGAAGAAAGCATGAGCAAGCAATTAACACTCAACAGAGTCCAGCAGAATATTTGAGGTCTTGAAATCTCTGTAGATTACAGGCTTTTGAGCATTGTGGAGGCAAGCAAGCCCTTTAGCAGCTCCCAGTGCAATTGACATCCTAGAACCCCAGGGTAATGGTGTAGCTGTCTCTGAGAACATGAAAAGTAGGATATGTAGTCAGCAAAATCTCCTTCCTCTCAAGTAGCAGTTTGTTGTGAATGAATCAAGGAAAATAGCATACTGGCACACTATATATCGTACATTCTAGCAGTGGGAAGCATTCAATTATTTCTCTTTTAGTTGGGGACATTGCCAATTTGTAAAATCATCAAGAAATGTAGCAAGTAGAAACTATAGTACCTAATTAAAGAAGCACGACAAAAATCAACAGATGCAGAAGAAATCAACAACGTGTGGTAGTGTGCAAATGTAAAATATCTTTCAGCGGAAATAACAAGAAGTCATAAGTTCAGATTGGGAAGCTGCCTAAAAAGCTAAATACAGAAGCCAGAAAAATAGATGGTCACCAGCTAGGTAGTATGTACCACCTGTAATTAATCAAAATCAACAGTTTACCAAGCAAGTAATCATCCAGGATGTTGAGTGAGTCATCAGAAAGTTAAAGAGTTGGATGCTTGGTGGTTATTTTGGAAATAGCATGTAAAAAAGTACCAAAAATAATGAATCAGTTTTTGGTAGACAAATAAATATGCCTAACCATCTGCCAGTTAGAGAAGTTAGATCATACCGGCAATAGTTATGAAAATGAAGTATAACTCTATCAGCAACATTTTATGAGCTCAAGGTGTTGAGATCAGTGGACAACATTCAAGAAAACAGAAGATAGTATGTAAAAAGTGGCATTACAGAAACTCAGTTATGATACCGTACACAATCTGACAATAAGGAGTAGAGGATTACTTCGGAATAAGTGATTTTCTAGACTTCCTCGAAACATGAACTCATAGACAAGCAGCCGATGATCATCCTCACAGCAATATCCAATCAACTTCACCAAATTTGGATGCCTTAACTGCCCCAGGAAGTTAACCTCAGTCTGACAAAAAAAAATGCGTAAACATTTTCAATATTTTTTTTGAACCAAACACAGTATTGAAACAATAATTTTCTAGGCTCACATAAGAATGATAACTATGAAAACCATGAGCAAAAATAACCCAATAACATTTTACTAGAAGTCACTCACAGTTGCTTAGGCATTCAAAGAAACACATTTCTTATGGATTTCCATCTTAACACATCGGGTTTCTTTGCTCAGTGATGTTGCTTATTCTGGCCAAGCAAGTGTGCTACAACATTTTCAAATTCCCAAGAATGAAAACTACAATATGCTCTGTCTAACAGCACAACACAAAGACTGCACATGTCTGTAAATGAAATCAATATGGATGACCTAAGCTTATCAACTTTCCATGTCTGTTTTTCATAATAGATGCCTGACAAAACATTGTGAAAAAACAGTGAGAACCAATCCAAACAGCCATGGAAACAAAAACATGACTGCCAATGAAACAATAGTTGCATGGAGCCCTCAGTATGTGTGTTTTTACTTGTGAGCATGTTTGTTGGCAATATGAACTTGACAATATTTACATATTTCCATGCGAATGTGCCATACATAGTTGCATGTACAACATATTAATAGACAATTTTTATGTTGCCATGCATATAACAAAAGGAACTTTCCATGAAAATCACTGAAGAACTTGGGTACTCACAAGCCATTCTCTGTGCCCTTGATGTCCATCTTTATTGAGCACCTTGACTGCAACAGGCAGTGACTTCAGCCCAACCCTGACATTCTCATCGATGTAACCTTTATAAACGGTCCCAAATCCTCCTTCACCAAGAACATAATCAGCACGGAAGCTCTTTGTGATCGTCTCTAGCTCAAACAATGTGAAGGCAATCACATCGTTGTATATGGAAATGTTCTTGGCATCTTCAATTTTCCTAGGTGTTGAAGGATCACTTATATCTGACGATGAGCGGGCGTGCTTCTTATCTGCAAGGGCGTTCTTGGCAGGATGTTGCAACAAGTGGAGCTGCTGAACTGAGAACATGGTATTCAAGAAAGAAATATAAGTCCTCGACAATATGAAGTTTAACTATTGCCCATCAAGTAACTAAAGAATTGAAGTAACAAGGATTTCTCACATATATATAAGATAAAAGGACCAAAAGCTATCCACTAGAAAATATTCTCACGCTCAGTTCTATATTAGCTAGTACAGGTCACGGATATATCCTAAGAAAATGTATGACTCAAGGATTCGTGTAGAATTAAGCACTTACAAACAGGGTTCAATGAAAGTTAGATTACTCATGCTGAAATACAATTGCTATTTGAAAATTACAGAAGTAACATGAGAACAGGTAGAAATGAATGAATTTCCAACTGTTAGCATCCATTAAATGACATTTCCCCTAAAATACAAGCTTCTAATGGACTGTACCACTTATCTTTCTTATTAGTAGGAAACAGGGAAACAATAAAGACATAATACATGCACAAATTGATTAAAGCAAAGTATAAACAGGTCAGGGGACCAGATCTACTGCACAGTTGCACGGGGGATCAAATTGCTTTAAAAATGCAAGTACCGACTAGAGCAGATTATGTTTATTCAACTTGGAGGATCGTAAATTTTTTTATCCATGTGAAATCGAAAGTCAATAGTGGGGAAAAGTGCCATTAGATTTTCTCAATGTACACAGTCAATTCAAGTAGGCTTTGGGTTTCAAAAAATCAAGAAGATAATGAAGCACAAGGGCACGGCGACTGGACAAGAAGATGCAGCATAGAAGAGATCACAGACCAACAACCTGAACTGTGACAAGAAGAATTAAACGAAGCTTTCAACCAAAGAACATAAAACTTGAGTAAATTCGGATTAACAGAACCAAAGTCCTAAGGCTAGGTTCATCTCCAGACTCCAGGGGGGAAATGAAAAAAAAAACATCAAACTCCCCCTGCTGAAGTACTAGAATTAAAACATTTCGAGTGAAGATTGGCATGTGACTTTAAATCCCTAATGTCGATATGGGTTAGACCCTGAGAAAAATCGAATTTTGCAACCAAATCGCCAGTCCGAAACTACAGATAAACCAAACGGCATCGCAATAGAAAGCCAAGAAAGAAAGCATTTTTGGTAACCACATCCACCGTGACCGTGAGCCCACCAACCAAGAGAAAGAGACGCCAGGAAGGAGCTGGCAAATAATCCAGCAAAGACGAAATTCCGATGCAATTCGAAATGCCCAGCCTGAGATCCAATCCAAACAACCACCGACAAGAGTCCGCCCAAGAAAACCCAGGCGCAAACCGGAAAGGATGGATACCTTGCGCGTGCGCAGCGACGACGGCATTCTCCTCTCGCGTGCCGCAGTTGCCCATCTCACCCTCTTCCTCTTCCTCCCCCTCCTCCTTGTGGCCCGGTCTTGCTCTGTTTCTACCAGGGGCAGCCCAGGCTCTCATTCTTGGCAGGTTGCTTCATGCCATCCAGCTCTCCCTCCTACTACTCTGAGACTGAGACGAGGCGACTAGGCGAGACGACTGCTGGAGGTAAAGCAAGCCGTGGGCGTTTCCTCTTTTGGGCCTTGTTTAGATTACTCCCAAATTCCAAGTTTTTTCACTCTCTCTCCATCACATTAATTTTTAACCGCTTGCATGGAGCATTAAATGTAGGTAAAAAAAATAACTAATTGCACAGTTTAGTTAGAAATCACGATATGAATCTTTTGAACTTAGTTGGTCTACGATTGGACAATATTTACCAAATAAAACGAAAGTGCTACTATTCATCGGGTTGAAATTTTCTTCAATCTAAACGAGGCCTTGGTGAGGTGAGGCGAGGCGAGGCGTGAGGGGAGCAGAGCTGTATGCCTCCTTCTTCCTGTGGGACGCTCGCGCGGAACAGAACAGGGGCAGCTTGGCCAGCAGGAGTGTACCAGCAACGCCTCAACCGTTAACAAGGGGGGCAGGGCAGCCGAGCAGGGATGGCCTGCGGATGAGTTGTGATTGTGATGCGAGGGGAGGGAGGGAGACACCGAGACAGACAGTGTTCAATTCAATGGTGGTGAAAGGGTACGAACGAACCAAGGGTGGGGGAGACGGGTGGATCCCTTAAAAAGTGCTCCTAGTCCACGGTTGCCTTTTAATTGTCTGACGATGACTCTATTGCTTATTCAGATATTGGATTTGCCATTCATTACCTGTATATTCTCTTTACATCTAGTTGGAGCGTTCGCTTCTGATTTATAAATGTGGCTTTTTCTTTCACAGATATTGGATTTTACATCTAGTTGGGTCCGCCACTAGTGAGCAAAGAGACATGGAGTAGCCTCTGTGGGCAATCACCAACAAAATCTATTTAAAGCACTCTCAGCAATCATGGCTTGATTGCTCGTGTATTGCCATGTCTTCTAAAAAGATACCATATAGGACAAGTTTTTCAACCGGCGGTTGTCCCATGTTCTACCTTCCCACCTACCCCTGCCCTTGTCCTCTTGCGTTCATCGTCGTCTCCCTGCGGAGACACGCAGACTTGCTCGAACCATGCCGCCGCTGACACACGCGTTTGTGCCGCGCCGAGCCGCCACCTCTGGCTATTCTGAAGATCCCAGTTCTTCTAAGCGAACTTTTTGTGGGTTGGCATGTTTGAGTTCTTCATTGATGTGATGAAGCGATGCTTCTGCCTCTTATATATTCTTTGCTTGAATGATTTTTCTCTTGTTCTTGTCTTGCCTGCTTCTAGTTCTTTCTTTTTGATACTAAGTTGTTCCTCAAGTTCGCATAGCCTTTCTTCTTGGTTGCATTGGTTTGGTGTTGTTGTTTGATCATTCATGTTTTGCTTTTGTGATCTTGCAGCTTTGGCCACGTCTTGGTTCGTGCTCAATTGCTTTTCCATTGTGGTATCATCTTCGTTTATGGTGTTTTTTGCGTCGTCTCCATTGCTTGGTTGATCCGTTTTCTTGGATGAGCGCGCCATTGTGGTTGTGGTGGACTAGTGGTATCATGCTCACATAAAGTGGTGAGCGTCAGAGGTTGGGGGTGTAAACACTCCACTATAAATGGAATGAAGAAATAGTAGACATGACAACATGAATCGCATCCTCCTTCGTCCCTTGGTATTATATTGTACATTTATTAGGGGTATTTATATGGGAGACGATCTTTTATAGCACAATATGGTTCCCCAAGTACCCATTCATTTGACACTATAACTAGAAATAGACGTCACTCCATTCACGGGCAATTTAGTCATTTACATAACGGGCTTATCTCTTCTTGTCACAAGTTTGGGTCTTCGGTTGTTCACACCTTCGTCATCCTCTATCTTCGTTTGTGCGTACCTTCACACCATCCACATGTACTTCACAAAGCCCTTCTCGTCATTAGAGATTTGTTTGTAGGTTCCCACCAACCCTCGTTCTGTTTGGCGAGGCCTTCCTTAGTTCTTCGTCCTTTTTTGATGATGCCTTCATTTGGGTTCAAGTCATCACAAAGAACCTTGAAATTCCTCTTTTTCGATCTAGACAACCTTCGTCGATTGGCTCTTTCTTACGAAGCTTTCACCCGAAGGTTCATTTCGTGTGAAAATTGGTTAGTTCGACAAAGGTGGTTTCCTCGTGTCATCTGGGACCACGTTCACTGACGTCAAATCCCTAACATTAATCTCGCTATTTCAAAATGCCACATTTTTCATGTTGATCTCTATTTATCTAAATTATCAAGATCTAATCATTTTGCAATAGAATGGCCTAAAGCTTTGTAAGTGGCGAAGCTACACAGCTATGTACCATACTTGGATGATAAAGATTGGAACTTAGTTCCATTATCTAAAAAAAGTGGCGAAGCTACAAGTGAATTGATCATGGTGCATCGTTTAATATGAGTAGAATGCATAAAAATGTGCTTAGGAACAATCACAAAAAAACAGAGCATATGTATACATAGTTTTTTTTTGTTAGAATATATGGTATAAGTGAAGCTGTTGTGTGGCAATGTTTTTTACCGTGGTGCATGTGCATTGGCACCATGCAACTCGAACATAGCATCGCCCTTTAGCGTAGTTACATGGACTATCGCAAAATGACCCTGGTTAAAAACCTTCGGGTCACAGCCATTTAGTCATACTATACACGCTAGGTAACCATGCCAAATAGACATGACCACGAATTGGACCACTTACAAAGACCCTCTGTATGACAATAGGGGCCTACATGTTGATAATGTAATCGAATGGTGTTCCGTTGTGAGAATTAATTGCCTCGAGTATAATATATTAATAATTGAGCGGTTGAATATCTCAATACATTATATATGTTGATCAGTAGTAGTAACCAATTTTATTACTCCCTCTGTCTTAAAATAAATGCACCTCTAGAATAAAGGAGGAAAACCAATATCATAACAAAATTACATAAATACCCTATCAAAAGTTATAGAAACATATAATAATTGCACCTTGAAAATGGTAAAAGTAATAAAAAGTAGTAGTGTTAGGTGGTCTATATCCTAAAAGTGTACTTATTGTGGGGATAAATTTTGAACGCTAGAAATGCATTTATTTTGTGACTGGAGAAGTACACAGAGAGGCCATTGGATAATCTTATTGTGGTTAACAAACATATAAAAAGTTAAAAACACAAAATCACGTGAAATATATTAATATCTCAGCTTCTGTATCGACCAACGCATATGGCCGTTCATTATTATAACGTCGCGCGCGTGAACCTACTGTCAGTCTGTTACCAACAGCTCCATAGATATTATTGTGGATTCTAATAGTTGATTTGCTGGATATCTTGAAGATCTGTTTCACTGCTACCAGGCAGTACGTACTACAAGGTCCGAGGAACACAGAAGCAGAGGGATCCACACCACTTTCCCAAAGATTCCTCTTGCTGGATGATGATGGTTTATTTGACATTATCATTGCTTGTAGGGAAAAAAGAATCAGGGGCTGGCTGGCTATATATATGATATTGTCATGCACAATTTCTATTCAGCGTACGTGCGCTGCTTCAGGTTCGCAACGCACGGTTTCTATATAGAGTCTTCTAACTGATTACTTTTCTTACATACCTGATTGAACTTTTTTTTTCTCCCACGAACATCCTCCTTTAGTTGCAAGTCAACTTCTTAATCTCTCCCATTTCTTGTATGAATGCCACATATATCTATGATTAGTCTATCTTCTTAATTAGTTTCCCTTCATGGCTGATGCCCTTCATTCGCTGCCAGTCTTAGCAACGAGTGAGAGCACACAATAAGAGTCCTATACTGAAACACCATGTGTTATTACTATTTTAAATAAAACGGAGTGGCTAGCACCCGGACATCCGGACGTCCAGACCCACGCGCAGCCAGCCCCCGTCCACCTTAGCCCCGCCCCCGTCTGCCTTTGCCCCGCCCCACGAGTGCACTCCACCCCCTATCTCTGAGCCCGCCGGTCCTTCCCCTGACCCCCTCCTCTCTCTCTCTCTCTCTTCGGCTCTCCACGTGGGCGACACGCGGGCAACTCTTGGACTCCCTCAGCGTGCCTTGACCCACAGCAACCCCATCCACGGCCCCCGGCGCACTGCACGCCCCGTCCGCCGGCTCCCGGCTCACCCCCGGCCAAACAACATAAAACACTTGCAACATGAAAAAAACATTTGAATGCAACGTGCATCTAAAAACAGATAAAACATTTGGGAAATGCAATTGCAACATGTGTGTGAAACACATGAAACATCCAAATAAAACACTTGCAACTTACAACATGAAAACCACTTGCTGCAACATAAGACTGAAACAACTGAAACATTGGGAACATACTGTTGCAACATATGTGTGAAACATATGTAACATCCATATCAAAACCGATTGCAACATACGTATGGAAACAGATGAAACATTTTGAATAAACTCTTGCAACATGCCTTTGAAACACTTGCAGCATATGCAACATGTGCAACATCCCCGATCTACTTTTGCAACATAAAGATGCATGAAATAATTGCAACATACATTTGAAACGTCTCAAACACTTAAAACATACATATGCAACATAGGGAAGGGGAAGGCCAGGCCGATCAATTCCGGCCGTTAGGGTAGAAGCCAACGGCGAGCCGTGGCGCGCGGGCACCACCAGCACCTGCCACTCTCATGGGTGCCCTTGGCTCGACCGAGGAAGACATGAGGCGCCACGGCACATGCGCCCTAGCGGCTATGGCGGGGTTAGCGGCATGCGTGACGGCGATGGGGGATGGACGGACGACGAGGGAGCGAGCGGTGCGGGTGACTGGGACAGGCGCGCAGCGCGGCTGGCGATGGGGCGCGAGGCGTTGGGGGGAAGGGCACGGCTCGGCAGCCGACGATGCACGGTAGGGGAAGGGGTATGGACGGATGTGCGGGCGCCGAGCGGATAAGCAGATGAGAGAGTGGCGGAGTGGGGATTTGTTTTTTTATTTCTGAGAGAGATGGGGCCCGCTCCTATGGAGCCGCGTCCGGACGAGAGTCACGGGCCAGACGCCCATGGCATTTCATTATCTAAATAAAAAGTTAGCTGCGTTGTCTTTTCTGTTACATTTAGAAGACATGTTCAATCGAACTAATATAGCTACTTTCATTTACATGTCTCCCTTTCTGGTGATACTACTAGACAAAGCTCATGGGCCATGATGTGAGTTTACAACCATGCACTTATGCCCCCGTTTGGTTCTCCCCTCCTAAAAATCAATATAAGAATGAGATCCAAACATGTGTAATCTAAGGGGTGGTTCTTATATAATCTAACCAGCAGATTTTAAGAATCCAAAAATCTACCTCCATCCTACTACCTCTATCCTAAAAAGAATGCAATTCTAGGTGTATTCTAGGTTAAAGTGCCTAAAGTTTGACCAAATATAAAGATAAACATATTAATGCTTATGATGCCAAAAAATTATATTATAAAAATATGTTTCATGATGAATCTAATGGTACCTATTTAGTACAATAAATAGTAGTAGTTCTTAAATATACATTTGGTCAAATTTGGCATATTTTAACATAGCATTGTTCTATAATTACATCCTTTTTAGGATAGAGGAGTATTTATTTAGAGATAATGGGTGTTTCTAAAATCCAAGGATCTAAACATACCTCAATTCTTTAATCTAGAATCCAGATTCTTGAATCACCGTCTAGAATTCAGATTCTCATAAGCTTTAGGAGATCCAATATTGGTCCTTAATTGCATTTGTTTGTCTCCAACAGAAGTTGAAAGGGACGAATTTGTCGTCACCCACTAGTAGAGAACAGACTTTTGGTTGTAGGCTTTAGTCCCGGCCATTTTTGGGCCTGGGACTAAAGACAGGATTAGTTTCGGTTGGAGCAACCAACCGGGACTAAAGTCCCCTACCCAACGGCTAGAGGCGCAGCTTTTGCAAGAGGGGAGTAGGAGAGGACCTTTAGTCCCGGTTGAAGCTACTAGCAGTGACTAAACCTTTAATCCCGGTTGGTGGCTCTAACCGGGACTAGAACGCTACCTGTAGTCCGGGTTTATACCACAAACCAGGACTACATGTCCCGGGCTATATAATTTCTTTTTCTTCCTCCCCCAGCGCGAGCCATTTCAAGCTCTCTGCCTGCTCTCTGTTCTTGCTTATGGAAGGAGTTCATGCTTACGGGATTAGTGAAGACTTCATTCCTCCATCTATTCTTTGGTTCTAAAGGTTACCAACTTCATCCTCCCATGTTTCATCACTAGCATGGCTCATTTCTTGGTCTAGAAATAGGGAAACTCATGGGTTTTCATATTGTGAATGATGGTAGATTTTTCTTTATTTATATACCATTTGAGCTCGAAATCACTTGATAGTTTGAATATGAAAATGAAGGAAGCTTATAGTAGTTCATCAAAACTAGTATGTACCTTTCATTGCCTCATTTCATGGTCTAGAAATAGAGAAATTTTTTGTTTTCTAGATTGAGAATAATGGTGGATATTTTTTTATTTATATGGCATTTGAGCTTAAAATCACTTGATAGTTTGCATATGTAGATGAAGGAATCTTATAGTAGCTCATCAAAACTAGTATGCACCTTTCATTGCCTCATTTCATGCATGGTTTAGTAAATTGAGAAATAAAAGGTTTTTAGTATATAGCTCATTTAATTTCATGGTTCACAAAATGAGAAACTTATAGTAGTTGATGATGATGAGTATAGAGAGTCATAGATGGTGACTGCTTCGGGGTCCTTGGCCTTGCATGGGGTCCCTAAGCGATTGAGGCCGGACCTTCCTCTCATTGCGTGCGGCAAGTGTGGGTAGAAGATTGTGAGGGAATACATGGTGAAGAAGAAGGGTCCCAACCAAGGGCGTATCTTTTACACGTGTCCGGATCGTGAAGTGAGTAATTTTTTTGTCATGTTTTGCTATGGTTTATAGCCATTTTTCGTGATGATTTTAATTAAAGTTCTTGATTTGTTGTTGTAATTTTAGTGGGATGGCACTAGATCATGTGACGGTTGGTACTAGGAGGAAGAGTATGTTGAGCACGTCCAAAAATCTCTTGCAAAGGAGACTGAGGTGGTTGATGAGAGTGCACCTGTGTATGATGAGGCAGTGAACCAGCAGAAGAATGATCTGTCTATTTTAGTTGGAATTGGTCGCGAAATCCTTATTCTACTGAAGTGCATTGTAGGTTTAATTTGTTTAGTGCTATTTGAAATTGTCTACATTGTATCGAGGCTTTAATAAATTAATGTTCGAGAGTACATGAAACAGCCGTGTGGTATAGGATATTAATTAATCATGTTGATTGATGTTATTTTGGATCTTTTAATTAACTAACCATGCATGTTGTGGGTTATTACAAATTTTTGATATGGTGTACGTCATGTATGTAATGCAGATGAACTGACAATTGATGTACAACACTGAGCACCGCTCCCTAGAGTTTATGAGGGGCGTGTATGCTTTCTCAAATGTTGCCAAGGCAAACACGCGGAATGGTTTCATGTGTTGCCCATGTGTTCTATGTAAGAATGAGAAAGATTATTCTTCCTCAATGCAATTTCTCAGAAGGCGATCAATCCAGCGCATCTAGCAAAGCTATGGAATGACGTGGTCTGATGTCTTGTCATCTTTGAGTTGCTGTTCCCACCATCCTTCTTTAATACTATGACGCACCTTCTAGTTCACTTGATCAAAGAGATTAGTATTCTCGGTCCTGTGTTCCTACATAACATGTTCCCCTTTGAGAGGTTTATGGGAGTCTTGAAAAAGTATGTTCACAAATGTGCTCAGCCAGAAGGAAGCATCGCCAAGGGCTACAGAACAGAGGAGGTCATTGAGTTCTACGTTGATTTTATTCTTGACCTCGATTCGATTGGTGTTCTTGAATCATGGCATGAGGGGAGACTAAGTGAAAAGAGAACTATAGGGAAGAAATCATATATTGGTAAGGAGGACGATTATTTCCATAAAACACACTACACAGTTCTGCAAAACTCCTCCTTGGTGGATCCATATATCGAGGTACACAAGGACATTGTACGATCCGAATTCCCAGGGAGGACTGAAGCCTGGATTACGCGTCGGCACATGGAATCTTTTGGCGGTTGGTTGTGAAAACGATGTTAGGGTGACGAGAGTCTGGATGACCAATTATACTTGTTGTCTAGGGAACCATCTTGGCATATCCTGACATTTAAAGGGTACGAGATAAATAACAATATATATTACACGATAGCCCAAGATAAAAGAAGCACCAACCAAAATAGTGGTGTCCACATAGATGCCATAGACCCAAATGGGAATAAGGAAACATATTATGACCGCATAGAGGAGATATGAGAATTAAACTATGGACCTTATTTTAAGGTCTCTTTGTTTCGGTGCCAATGGGTGAAGGTGATCGGAGGTGGGGTAACAGTGGACCATCACTACGGAATGACAACAGTGGACCTCAACAATCTTGGGTATAGAGATGAACCATTCATCTTAGCCAAGGATGTGAATTAGGTTTTCTATGTGATGGACATGTCTACCAAACCGAAGAAAGGGAAAACCAATGACAACGGCTCGGACAATGAGCCAAAGCGTCACATAGTTCTTCCAGGAAAAAGAAACATTGTGGGAATCGAGAACAGGTCTGACATGTTAGAAGATTATGAAAAGAATAATGGAATTCTGGCCTTTATAGTAAACAGTGACCCAAGCATCCTGCTAAATAATGAGGATTCTTCATAGTTACGGCGCGATCATAACCAAGGGACATATGTCCAAAAGAAGTCCATTGTTGTTCCCGCTTGATATGGTGATGTATTAGACCTATTATGTAATAATTGTGACTTTAGATTTTTTTGTCATGTTTTTATATTTTCTACGATTTAAATGAATTTTCTGCTTGATGGTGGATTTTCCGTGGAGAATGTGTGATGTAAAACCAAATGATCAACGTTAATAAGATGTGAAAACTAATTTCCTGTCGAAAAGCAATAGTTTTAATAATTTTAATCAAGTAGTACATTTTTGCATGGTGCAAATTGTGATTATTATTTACACTATGTTAAATATTTATATAGTAAAACAAAAGAGTTTAAGTTACAGATTTTTGTTGTGTATAATAATGCAAAACTAGTTAAGATTTTTTTAATCTTTTGGCTAATATTTTATTTACTAGGCAATTAACAACTCTCTGCATATTTATATAAAAGAAATATATAAAAAGGAAAAACTTCTAAAAACTGACAGGAAGCCAAACTGCAGCCCATCTTTACTCTCGAGTGGATCAACCACCTGGGACTAAAGGTGGGCTACGTTTTCGTGGCCCGCCAAAAAACTACTTTAGTCCCAGGCCGTGGCTACACCCGGGACTAAAGGTCAGACCTTTAGTTTCGGTTCTTACCATCACCCGGGACTAAAGGTCCTTTAGTCCTAGGCCGTGGCTTCACCCGGGACTAAAGGTCCCTGGTGACTAGCTCTACGCTTACGCGCGCCTCGTCACTGCCGGCTCCACACACACACGGGCTCGTCGTCCTCGATCTCCTCGTCGTGCTTGTGCTCACCGTGCTATATGTGAGCAACAATATGTGTATGAGTATGTGTGTGTGCATATTATTTTTTTTAGCATAGAAAATATATAGAAAAAATAGATAGATTTTATTTGTAGACAAAATAGGAAAAATGTAGTAGTTTACTTAAATATAATATATATATATATATATATATATAATGTTGAGTGGTATGAATTGTAGAAAAAAATGTAGTAGTGTACTACAATATATTATTGTAGAAATATATTAGAATCTTCATCACAATTGAAAAGATTATTTTTATTAGTGCTATGAATTTTTTGGTATATATATCTAAATTTTGATATATTGACATTAATGTTGATATATATCCTAATATTCTAAGCTCCGCTCCAAACCCTAACCTGGTCGAGCTTCGCTCTAAACCCTAACGAAGGCGTAAATAATAACCCTGAATTATATAGTTATATATATTTGATTCTTCATAATTAGTGTGACATGAATTTTAATATATTTATATACACCAATGTAGATCATGATATATATATATCCTAATATCCTGAACTCGCTCCTAACCCTAACCCGTCCGAGCTCCGCTCCAAACCCTTATATATATATATATATATATATATATATATATATATATATATATAAGTTATTCTGTAGCCACCTCTATTTACGATAATTTTATATAATAATTTACGATAATGTTAATACATATTTACGATAGTTGGGTTACTATAACACATGAAGATATTTACCATAACGTTATAGCAAACCACTTAGTAAAGAGTTACTATAATCTCATAAATTAACATAGTAATTATCGTAATTCAAAGTGGCTCTGAGAATAAAGTTATTTCAACCCGACTACTGAGGATAGTGTGTGTGTGTATATATATATATATCACGATCAAGTTTCGTGCATGCAAACCTAAACTGAGCTCGGCGTAAATAATAACCACAATTCTATAGTTATTTAAGTTTATGCCCCTGGCTGTATCCATTAATTAGCATATACATGACTAGTGTATGGTTTTCATTTATATATAATTGTGGTAATTAAGATGGTCGAGCTGCAAGACGACTACGACCAGAACGAGGCCATGATGAACATTATCAATGCCGACACTCAATATGGCCCCAACAACCAGGACGAGGCCAACCCGGAGTTAGATGATGGCTCTCAATAGTTAGTGAATTTTGAAGATGAGCAAGAACCTCTTGTGTAAGAAAATGCTGGCTATGTATATTTGTTAATAATCTCGCATCTCCTATATATATGAAATTAAATATAATTCCATTAATTCATATATATATATATATATGTATTACTGAATCTTTGTGTTTCTTCGTACGTAGCCCTCTGGATCGACGACGTCGACAAAAAGTGTACGAGACCCGACAAAACCGTTGGTGGGCCACTACATAATCACAGAACTCGATCCTAATACCGGCGAACCACTCCTGCCAAAAAACAATACAAAGAAGTTCGTAAACCACTGTGGGGTTCTTGTTAGGGACAGGGTCCCGATCAGCGTCCGTGAATGGAAAAAGAGGAAGGATAATCCTCTGATCAGTTTTGTCTCTGAGCGAGAAAAGGACATTCTTTGGGATTCAATCACTGCACATTTCACTCTACCAGCAGGTGTAGATTTAAGAAATCTAGTTAACAATTGGGCTCTCAAGAAGATGGCCACACAATTCCAGACATAGAAGAAGAAGTTGTACACTGAATTTGTCAAGAAGAATCTGACTCCAGATTTCAGTGAAAATAGCCCGTACAAAAAGTTGAGAGACGATTGGCCTAAATTTGTGAGGTACAAGACCTCAGAAGAGGGTGAGGAACGGGTAAGAAGGAACCAACAGAATGCGCGATAGAAGCGGTACCAGCACAAAACAGGATCATGTGACTATAGGAGTGCCATTCCAAAGTGGCAAAGAATGGAAGAATACCTTCTTGCCAAAGGGATCAATCCATTTTCAATCGATTGGCCCGAACGCTCCAAGAATTGTTTTTTCGCGCATGGGGGATCACTGGACCTAGAGACCGGGGAGCCGGTTGTTGGTGAAACAATCGAAGAAGCAGCATGAAGACTTTTTGATATTATAGATGCTTCTGCCAGTGGTGCCTTTGTGCCCAACCAAGAGAAGGATGAGCTCACGTACGCCGTCCAGACTCCTGAACACCCTGGGCGAACGCGAGGCAAAGGGTTGATTTCATGGCGACATGGCTTCCCTGAGGACGTCGCTACCTACAGAAGCTGCCAGCAAAGGAAGGATGAGGAGGCAGAGCAGATCCGCAGGTTAGAGGAGGTGGTGCTTCAATCGCGGGAGCGAGAACTAAGCATGGAGGCGAGAATGCAAGAGGAAATCAAATGACAAGTGGCACTACAGTTGAGTAGCCAAAGACAGTCATCAACAAAAGAGCATGCAATCAACATTAGCCCCCCTCAGCTAAGAAGTAGATGTGCTTCCACTGAGCTCCCAAATCAAGATAAAGCATTGCAACACTTCCCTGTGGATGACATCATCATGCCTTTGTTGCCATGTGAGCTGCACATTCCCTTGGGGAATACCGGTGCCACAGTCTTGGTGGTGCATGGTATTGTTTCTCCTATGGTCCCCGATAAGACACCAACAATCCATGGGAATCCAATTCCACCTGGCTATTATAGCGTCTCGGTGGATAGAGTTATCAAAGACTATAGGAAAGTGCCTCTTGACTTTCCTGGAGGTGATGGGGAGAAGACCTTAGGACAAGCAGAGCATTCATTCGTTTTATGGCGCAAGCACTACATCATTATTCCAAGTGCGGCGACTAGGGTACCGTCACCTCCTCCTCAACTACCTCATGATAGATGCGGATGAAAGTGAACGAAATAGTTTTTCAATAATTAATGATTCTCAATTATTGGCTTCTCACGTAATAACCATTTACTCCCAATCATTTTTGTACTCACAGGTCTCCCAACCTGAGTCCACTTCCATCCTATGATGATCATCAGAGTGCTCTAGACGATGATGATGCGTTCCATGGCACGGCTGCATTTCCATCTCCATCTCCTCCAAGGCGGTCTCCCCCTCCTCCGCCTCCCACGCCGTAGAGCCAGAAGAGGCCCCTGTCCCCGGTGAAGAAGAAAGCCAACCATCGTAAAATAAAGCCCCCTCCGAAGAAGCTACCTTACGAGCAGTCTGAAGAGGAATCAAAAGCGGCGGCACAAAAAGATTTGGTTAACTAGAAGCAAGGTTTAGCAGAATCAAGAGCAAGGAGGTTGGCACTTGAGAAAAATCCGCCAAAGCTGCACTACATAGCTCAACGAGAATTAAGGAAAAAATCAATGAGCGCGAGAAAAAGCAACGTGAGGCACGTAAGCCCTCGCCATTATCGGACTATGAACGCTCTCTGGACAAGTCATATAAGTCATCGCTGAAAGTGAAGAGCGCATGGAAAGATGTTGCATAGCTCGGGCAACAATCTAAGCTATCTATCGCCCCGCTAGTTGTTGAGGGTGATTTCACAAACATACCGTGCGGTCCAATAGATAAGGAGGCATTGCAAGACTTCATGGCCACCACAGGTCTCACAGCTGAATAACTCATGGGGGGACCATCGATACCAACAGGCGACTATGATATTTACCGGACCTATGTGTATGGCCAGAGTCTTGTCAACCCTAAGTACTACTCGTCACTGGTACGCAGATGTTCTTGTTGAACAAGTGGTACTTAAAAGTGACCGAGAATGACGAAGCAGCATGGCTTGTTGCCAGAGTGAGACCAGAGCATTACTTGGGCTATGACGTTGTACATATTGAGTTCAATGAATTACACCAACTATTACACCGGGACGCTCTCGACAAATCTCTCGTCAGTTGTTGGTGTCTGTAAGTGATTCTTTCTACAATTGAATTGAAGTAACTTGCATGTTAGTTCGTTGTTGATATATAGTTATCCTCACACTATATATATTGTACTATATATATGCATATATGAGATGCTGAGACTAAAGAAAAAAGCGATGGCTGAGGTTGGTTTCATTGATCCAAATCGTGTATTCAAGGACATGGTTACTCCATATGATAAATGGCGACCTCAAGTGGAGAAGCTTCTGTTCAGGTTCTTAGATAAGAACGCTAAAAAGACACTGATACTCTTCCCATATGGCTTCAAGTGAGTGTGAATGTCTTGTGCCCATTTTATTTTGCTTACTCCATGTGGACTTTAGTTAATGAGTCTTGCCTGCGTATAAACATGTAGCTTTCACTGGATACTGCTAGTCATCGATATGACCAAGAGTTGTGTAAAAATCTTTGACTCAGCGACAAAACCCCGAGCAGATTACCAAGAAATCCTCAATTAACTTCGGTGGTAATTTTGGTCTTGCACACACTGTATACTCTCTTATGCCATTTTAATGATATAACTCCATTTATTTATTTTGTTGAGCAGTGCTTGGAAAACGTTCGCCGAGAAACACCATTATGGTAATTGGGAAGAGCCACTACATATAGTCCAATATCCAGTAAGTACTATCTAGGTCACCCCATCTTTATTTAGTTCAATTCATTATTCACATACTTCATTGGTTGATGATGAATCTTTTTCTCGTAACGTGGTGTCTACAGCAGGGATCGGGGAACAACTTATGTGGATACTATGTCTGCGAGTTCCTCATGGAGAACTCAAGGAGAACAAGTGAAGAGATCCTCGACGTACGTAAAAATATGCACAATTTATTTATTATATTTGTGTTGATATATATAATCTTATATATATTCATACTTTTGCTTTCATTTGAATGGAAGATTGAATGGAGGAAGCGAAAGGTCCTGTGATGTGACTATATCAAAGCAATTTAAGAGGCATTGTCAGGATTTCTTTTGGAGCAGGTCATAGATCCCAAGGGTGCGTACTACTAGGACCCTAAAGAATTCATACCTAGTAGCCAAACGACAGAGGAAGATTAGGGTTGAAACAAATCCCAAGGACATAAGTACATTTGTGACTTTATTATATATGTACATATTTCATGCATGCATATTTGTATATATAGTTTCATACATTTTAGTGTGTTATTTATGTATAATGCTCGAACGAAACCTTATACGTACGTATATATGGACGTATATTAGCAGCGTAGAATTCATATACGAAAAGCTAATCAAAACTAAAAAGATTTGATTTGAAAAGAAACCATAAAATAAAAAGGAATAAAATGGAAAAAATAAAGGAATCTTTAGTACCAGTTGAAAACACCAACCGGAACTAAACGTGCCAGCCCCGGTGCAATATCTGGGAGCCATTTAGTCCTGGTTTCCAAAACCGGGACTAAAGGACGGTCTTTAGTCCCGGATTCGCAATCCTGGTTGGGCAACCTCGACTAAAGGGGGTTTCCCAACCGAGATTGCAACCCAGTCCTGCTCAAGCGACCGTGGCATATGCATTTATTTGAATTAAGGATTATATTAGTAAGTAATTATAATAGTAAGACTAGTTTTGATAAGTGCTAATATGTTAATTAGTGTATGTTTTGTGTCCATAGCAGTAGTGTTAATTAGTGTTTGTTTTGTTACCATCTACTAACCAAACAAAAAAGGGATTGTCCCATCCATCTAACCAGCAGGCAGCTCGGATCATCCTATCCCGAAATCATATCGCATCCAACTTTGCCTTCAAACAAAACACACCTCTAACGTCGCTCCACGTGTAGAAGAAACCATGCAAGAAAGAATGAACCAGCGATATGAACCAACGATAAAGGCAGTTCTCTTGATCTATCACCACTTGATCCAGTGCTTCATCCGTAATCTTTTTTCTTGGCTAGAATGGAACTAGAATAATTAGGGCGCGTTTGGAAGAGCTTAAGCTCCAGTTAAAACAACATCCGCTGTAACTTTTTCGATGAAACAACTCTTTCTGGCTATAGCTTTACTAGTTAGAAAAAACATCTGGTAAAACATCTTTCTCCTAGTTGTTGATAAGGGTGAAATGTCTATAATGCCTTTTTTTCTCTCTCTTTTCCCTTTTTCTCTCTCTTTCCTTCTTCTATCTCCACCTTATCTCTCTCACGCCGTCACCCCCATCGACCACCCGCACGCCACCTCTTCTCTTCCTTCTTCCTCCTTCCTCACCTCGTTCTTCCTCCTCCGACGCCTCTAGCTCTGGCCCACGCTGGCATCTCCCTCTGCGGCGCCATTGTCGGCGTCGACCCTCCTAGGCTCGCCCTGTGCCGCCGTCGGACATTCGCTCCCCAGACCTCCCTAGCCCGCATTGTTGGCCGCCTACCGAGGCAAATTGGACTTGTTCACGCACCGAGCGAGCCCACGGGATCGACAAGGAACAATGTGAGGGCGCGTTTAGTTCTGGCCAAAGTTGGCGCCGCCGGATTCCCAGCTGCACTGTAGCGTACTGTAGTATTTCATTTGTATTTGGTAATAATTGTCCAAACATTGACTAATTAGGCTCAAAACGTTCGTCTCGCAAAGTACAATCAAACTGTGCAATTAGTTTTTGATTTCGTCTATATTTAGTACTTCATGCATGTACCGTAAGTTTGATGTGACGGAGAATCTTCTTTTTGCATAGTGTCAAATTCTGGAAATTGGGAGAACTAAACATGGCCTGAAGCTAATATTTTCAGCTCCTCTTCTCTCTCCTCGTTTCTCTCGGCGTGAGCAATGGGCTTCTTTGTCATAGTGGAGCGTGGTGCCGGGGCGTTTGGTTGCCGCCCGCGTGAAGAGCTACCAAGGGCACGTTTGGTTTGGGCCACGTTTAGTTCTCCCTAATTCCATAATTTGACACTATGCAAAAAGAAGATTCCACGTCATATCAAACTTGCGGTACATGCATGGAGTACTAAATGTTGACGAAATTAAAAACTAATTGTACAGTTTGGTTGTACTTTGCGAGACGAACGTTTTGAGTCTAATTAGTCAACGATTGGACAATTATTACCAAGTAAAAACAAAATGGTACTGTAGCTACAGCACCGCCGGAAATTCGGCGGCGCCGATTCGGTGGCCGAACTAAACGAGCCCTTGCTTCCCAATAGAGCCTGGCCTGTCCTAACCATGCAGGCCCACCGTGCCCAGGCTCATCAGGTGCGAGGGCCTCTTGTTTAGTTGCCGTGCTCGTCCAGCCTGGTCTCCGAGAGAAGCTGTTTGGTTGGCTTGATGGAGCTTCTTGCACCACACGCTCCCCTCTTGTCTGATGCAGGTTGTCTGCCCTCCCCGCATGCAGCCGGCCTGGCTCTCCAGGAACGAAGATTTTTTGCGCATGGGGAGAGCCTGGCCCGACGGGAGCTTTTGCATGGAGGCATCCTGTCTGACACCCTCGGCCAGCCAACCAATCAGTCGGAGCTCGCACCAGCCGAGCCTGGATGCAGCGGATGCAGGCAACCAAATGCGCCCTTAGGTACACTGGCCGCTGGTGTTTAAAATGAAAGAATCCATCATGCTTACGGGGTATGTTTGGTTTGAAATTGAACATTTGGATTCATGCCTGGACCAGGCAGCTTGCCCCTGTTCAAACTTCAAACCAAACAGTCCGTAGCCTCCCATAGTGCCATCCCATAGCAAAGTGGTGCCGCTGTATGGCTGCACGATGGAAATGGAAAATGGAAGAAGAGGGGTCGGATCGGAGCGGTGGACCACGGACAGGCACACAGTGGAGGGAGAGGAGGAGAGGATGGGCAAGCGCTAGCTGCCGCGCTGCCGCGCTGGCGATATGGCCATGCATGCACGCATGTGCAAGTGCAATTGTGCACGGGCGCCTCCGGTCGGTCCGGTCTCCGGCGTGGTCGCTGCCTCGTCAGCCTGCTTTGTGCCTGCCGCTGGCAACAGCAGGGGCAGGAGGAGCAGCAGCTGCAGGCTGTAGCTGGGGACTGATCTGACGAGCAGAGCAGCAGCAGCACGCGGAGAACTGAGCCGGCGGGCCTGTGAGGGCGGAGCGGAGCTGCCAAGCCAAATGGCAAAGCATGTGGCCATGGTCATGATGGGAGGCTGGGACTGGGAGTGGGAGCAACAGCAGCAGCCATACAGCGGCATGTGATGCTCCGTGACTGCGTGCCTCTCCTTTGGCCACCCATGGGACTCCAAAACAGAGAAAAAGTACTAGAGTAGAGTCAGGTAGCCGAGATACGATTCCTACGCTAGCAGCAGACGAAGAATATACCTTGGAATTCACGAAAGCCACGCACCGTCCAAAGCTGCCGCATCCTGCGTGCCTTGCAGCCGCAGCTGCATGCAGAGCCACAATACAGTTAGGAGTAGCATCTGTCTGTCACCTGCGTGCTTCCTTTTTTTTCTTTTTCGAACGCAACTCAAAGCATAATGCGAAAGATCACTTTCTTTTAGTACTAGGTGTTTGTTAATCCACGTTCCTTAGTGCCGCTTATAACTGCCACCTGCTTAGTTAGTATACATTATTAACACACAGCACAGCAGTTTGCAGTTAGCATACTTACTGTAATGATACTGCCACACTAGTAGCAGCACTAGGTCAGTGCTCCGAAAAGGAGGCGGCGAAATGGGCAAGGGCCGCATGCATGGGCAGGCAGCTGGTAAGGTAAACAAACAAATGTCTGCACCGTAGTGACAGATGGGGAGAACGTGCAGGTGCAGCGCTTTGCTTGCAGGGAGGGTTCTCTTTTCATTTCTTGCAGAGGGAGACGGCTCATTAGTCACTAATTAGGTCACGCACGCATATCACACCTTCCTGCTAATGATCGAATGACATATCTTTTTAATCCCTAGTATTAGACTAAGACATAGATCTCGTCATAGATGTTACATGCATTGCACATTGCATGCTTGCCTAGTGGCCTATATACGTACGTGTCAACTCCAACTTGTACAGTTGTACTGACCTAGCTAGTGATCGAGAGTATGAGACGGGAGGAGACACTCCTACGTGCAAAGCGTACTGCGCTGTACGTGCGTGCGTGCATGCACATGGTTACAGGTTTTAAGATACCTCGGGATACGTTAGATATATTAATACTACTATAAGCAGCAGGCTGATGATATCATTGCTAACTTAACCAGCAGTAGGGGTTTGGTAGTTCACGCCAAGACATACTGATCCCTTCACTGGAGACTTTAATATAAGATGAGATTAGGTGTTATCTCCTGGTTATTTTTTAGGTGCATTTTTTATAAAAAAGGTGCATGCACGCTGGATCAGTCGATCGGCTGCAGGACAAAACTGCTGGCCTGCTCTTCTGTTCTCTTCATCAACTTCATCAGTCCTGACTCCTGAGCTAGTAGTACTCCCTACTAATGTGTGTTCTGACACATATCAGAGCAAGGTTAATAATACAGCCGGTTACTAACTGCATGAATTCTTACACCCTATATCAGTTATATCTTCATAATTAATATATGACTCACTTGTCTTTCTTACAGAGTTTTTTAGTTTTTATGTACAAGCCGGCTGTATCTCTCCTTGCTTCTCTCCTCCACCTCAGCATTCAGTCTGGTTACAGTCCCTTATTATACGCTCTCAGCACGCACATGCCAGGATCGATGATGGAGACTTAGGGATGGAGCCTTGGATTGAGCTGTGGAGCGACTCATTAATTTTATCCAACCAATTAATCACTGGTAGTTAAAATGGCACCCGTACGTATCCATCTCCAGCATAATTATGGTCGGAGTATGAAGTATACTCCTTTATCAGCAAGTAGCAGCAAAAACTGCAGAAGACACATAAAAGAAAACTCGATCCGCGGATCTCTCCCCCTCTTCTACTCTTTCTAGTGGTACCATTATTAATAGGCTTTTGTAGCTTCTTTTACTATGGAGCACTGAGAAGGTGCCTGATTAACAAGCTCGAAGCTTCTTCTACCCTGGAGTATTAGCGTGCTATGCTCAGAAAACCATACAGTACTGTATGTACCAACACAAGTTTTGTTCTAAAAAAAATTACTACTATACAGCCGCTGATGTCCCTGTGCATGCATGCATGGAGTCAGATGAAGAACAACGATCAGAGGCCCCGTTCGCTTCGCTGAAAAAACAAACCGAAACACTGTTTTGGCTGATTTGTTATGAGAGAAAAATACTGTTTTGATCGAAAAAACAAGCTAAAAAGTACGGATTACCAGAGAAGCGAACAGGGCCAGAGACCAGGAGGCAAGTGTCCTGACCAGAAATCAATGCAAAACGAAACTTTTGTGTGTTGGATTGTTGGCAAGGCAGTAGAAGCTGCTCGCAAGAGACCAGGCCCAGCACCAGATGTGTACCCCCCCTGGGCCCTGGGCTGCTCAATGAGGCAGATCGCATCACAGGTAGCACGTCCCTTTCCATCGGCGAGCGACAACGTGTATCACCAAGCAGTCAGTCAGGCAGAGCTAGCCCCGTTCGTTTGGACGGGTTTGGCTTATAAGCCATAGCTGAAAGTACTGTTGACTGATTTAGGGTGAGAGAAAATACTGTTCATTAGCTGATAAGCCATGGCTTATAAGCCAAATACGACCAAGCGAACAGACTGAATTATCAACAAAACTCAGGAATTTTTTAATAATTAATTGCAAATCTAGCATTTGGATTGTAAGAATTATAAATATAGTGTACTGTCGGTCTCTGGCTAGCCGATAGGGACCCTATCGACAACTGGTGGGCCGACAGAACCCTGTCGGTCACCCAGCAGTCGACTAGGTACCTGACCAAGCCAGATAGGACAACCCAATGGACCCATATCGGCCCGACAGGCATGTCGGCTCTCTGTTAGCCGATAGGACCCTTCGGATAGCCGACAGGCCCTAAAATATCTAATCTTCTCCCCCCCCCCCCTCTCTCTCTCTCTCTCTCTCTCTCTCGCTCGCTTGCTCGCTCGCTCTTTCTCTCTCGCTCCGCATCGGCGTGCCGTCGGCCACCGCTTCTCCTCTGGCGCATGGGTGGCTTTGGCTTGCCGCCCACCGCCGGCGGCCCCCTGTCCCGCACGGGCCGCCGCCCCCCACGGCGCCGCCGCCATCCCAAGGTTTTCTTTTTTTAGTTAGTTTAGTTAGATTTTGGTAGTTTAGTTTTTTTAGTTTAGTTAGATTTTGTTAGTTTAGTTTATTAGCTAGATTTAGTTTTAGGAGTACTTTTAGTTCTAGGGTTAGGTTAACTTTTAGGGTTAGTTATTATTTTTTCTGTTTAGGTTTAGTTAGTTTAGTTAATAAATTTTCTTCTAGGGTAGGGTTAGTTATTAGGGTTTTTCCTACTTTTAGGGTTTGTATTAGATTAGTTATTAGTTTTGGTTCTAGTTGTAGATTAGGGTTAGTTTTAGGGTATAAATTTGAAGGGTGCATCAATTAACTTACACGATATTTTGCACGATGCGAACAGGAATGTCGACCGATTTAGTCCCTTTCAGGATTTACTATGGCAACGGTGAAATTAGATATGGGGACAACGGGGTAGACCTTACCGAGTTCCAGTTGTTTGACATAGAACTGAATTCACCACTAGATTATAACCAGAAATAAGTTTTATCCTGTCTACACGAGCACTTAGGTGTTCCGCCCACCTGGCATCATTTCAGGATTAGTATGTTGCTGCCTAAAAAGTGGGAGAGTGGATGGAGGTGGGAGCTGTACGAGGCCGGTAACACGAAGAAGTGACATTTTCTTGTGTCCAAGGCGTTGGAGCGTCGCTATGCCAACATCATGCTTGTTGAGTTCCTGGACGGTGACATGCAGGGTGAGAGTAGCAACACAGGTGCAACAGAGGAGAACTTAGAGTCGGCAATTGCTTAGCAGACCTATGTTTGCGATTCTCATGCGGTTGAGAACACGTCAGAGGGTGGACAAGTGGAAGATTATGGTCCTTCCATGGAAGCTGACCTGGGTGAGGAGGACAAAAGAATCGTCGAACAGATGGAGGTTTACGATGCGGAGCACGTCGCCTTCGTGGATGAATTCGCAGGCAGGAGGTTTGACGACGAGACCGACATCCCTGAGGACTGGGTTCACATCGCTCATGATGCCATGACGGTCGATGATGGTCATCATTCTTTGTGGGAGTACTCAAGGATTGAGGTCAGACAAGGGCAGATGTTTCATGACAATGTTCATCTGCAACATGCCGTTCGACGATGGGCTTTTTCCAAAAAGAGGCAGTTTATGATGGTCATTTCTAACCCCACAATGTGGGATGTTAAGTGTGTCACCCTGGATTGTACTTGGCGTGTTCATGGTCATATGCCACTAAACTTGTGTTTTCACACTTTAATCTTGTATACAAAGCAGCATTAGTCGCTCTGTTTCATATTGTTAGACCACTTGTGGTCTGTTTGATCTTAAGTCTGAACCTTTTCAGCACTGACCTTGCTTTTTTTAGGTTCTGAATTTCTTCTATATTAGCAGCAGCTCAATGGTGTTTCAGGTTCTGAATTTCTTCTGAATCTGCATACTTTAATTGCAATAGCAAAGCAGTACCCTGTTCAGTTCAACAATTTCAGTTCCTCTCTGCATACTGTGCTTGTGTACTGATAATTGCAGGAAGGGCTTTCATAAAAGTAGATATAGTGGAATCCTTAGATTATACATTGCTAAATTAACGTGTACAGTTCTGGTGTGTTTAGTCTGGCACAATTCTTTTTTATTTGGGCCCAATCTTGTCTAATTGTATTTCTGAGTTTGAATTTAGTTCAGCATCAATAACAACAGAAATTTGACAAGTTCAAAGACCGGCGGGCTCAGTGTGGTCTTCTTTCTTTGCTCTTTTTGTGCTGCGTAGAATGTCTGACTAGCCGCAGGACAATGTATATATATATATATATAGAGTACGAAATAATTTTCATATATATATATATATATATATATATATATATATATATATATATATATATATATATATAATGAAATATTCAGCTACAACGGGTGGTAGCTGTCTACCTGGGTGTGGTAGCTACTCGGCCACGAAAATGTCGAAGCAGCTCTGTCTTGATTCTGCACTGGCAGACGCTGTCTACTTCGGGATGTCACACGACTACGCCGAGTTGCCGAAGCGTTTTGGGCGCACATGAAAGCAAGCGCATGCACGCACAGGCACCCAGCCTATGCCCTCCACGGCTCCATTGGTCCCCTTCGCTTCCCTAGAAAAACAAGCCGAAATATTATTCCGACTGATTTATTGTGAGAGAAAAATACTGTTCTGGCTGAAAGAATGTTTGAAAAGTACAGATTATCAGCCTGTTCGCTGATTGGTTTCTGAACTGATAAGTCCGACTAATACTAATTTATTGTGAGAAAAAATACTATACCATAACTGATAAGTCCTGACTAAAAACAACAAGCGAACAAGCTGTATAAGAGAAGGCCAATAAAAAGAGGTGCCATGGCTTACGTGGGACCACTACTTTACATGTGCTCCTGAATAGTGTAGATTGAAGGGCTTGTATGCACGGACTTCAAAATTTTTGATAATCAAACTTCAAATCCTAATATCTATTTAACCACATATCCGATTTGTAGTTTGTTTTCACCATAATGTTTCTCAAGATTTTATCTACAAAACAAGATCTCACACGACCATATTTCTTTAAAGAAAAAAAAAACATATGGACCATACGTGTCGTACATGCAAATATACTATTAAAAATTGATTCGGCTATCATCCATCTTGACTACCCAGATTTTGGCACAAGCCAAACTGTTAGCTCGGTCACTAACAAAATATTAATTTGTAGGCCTAATTTTTAGCTCGGTCATTAATTCCTAGCTGCGAGAACGATGGTCCCAATTGAATGCATGAGGCTTGAATGCTTTTCACATACTCAGATGAAACCGTGGTCCAACTTTTCAAGCGCTGCCCGACCAAGACCTGACAAAGCACCGAGTGGATACTGCCCACGTACGAACATGCCATTTTGGGAGGAGACCAACTGCCGTCCGATCAAAGACATAGTGAACGTGTCAAACATCCAGCCGGGACGTTAGCTACCACCACCCCCTGGGCAGCTACCCTCCGTCGTAGAAAATCCACTATCATATATATCCTCGTGTAGCATCTATTACAAGCTATTTCAATTCTGCTTAAGTGTATTAGGCGCCATTAACATGCTTCTAAATCCTATGTTTGGTCTTTGATTTTTCAGGCTCTGGCTCCCATCGTTCGGTAGCCCGGGGCTTTAATGCCTTAATGCTATACCATTTCAGTTTCAAAAAGCCTCGGCTTGGGTTAGCATTTCCTAAGGATGTACAATAGTGCATATTTTTTGCTAACTGATTTTTTGTTGTTGTTGTTTAGGTGAAAACGCTCCAGCAGTCCACCCCGACATCAAATCTCCCAACAAGAAAAATAAAGGATACCCATGATATCTCTATTTGTCACTGAGAATCCGTTACTGGAATCTCTATTTGTTGTTGGCTTGTGCCGTGGTAAACTGTAAGGTTGTATGCACTTTGTATGTTAACTGATGTTGGATGAAAAATTATGTAATATGATGTTGGATGAAAATTCATGTGATATGATATTTGAAGGGAAAATAATATTTTTATTTGATGTGCTGCTGCAATTATTAGTTGTATGGGCTGTATGTGCGAAATTGGGCTGTGCATGGGCTGTATGTGATGCAGTAATGGGCTGAAAAGGGCACTAAAAATTGGTGATGAATTTGGGCTGCAAAGTTCTTGAAAATGGGCTAAACATTGGGCCATCTTTGATTTTGGCCCGTTAATAAATGGGCTGAGGTGGTGTCCGCGGCATCATCCACGTAAGCAACCATGTAAGCATCCTTGATGACGTGGCAATCAATCCATGACGGTTATTTTTCATCACAGGAAATGGACTTGGGCTGGGCTAGGCTAACTAGGCATCGGGCTCTATCGTGACGGTTTAAAACCGTCACCGATTTCGTTAATCCGTGACGGTTTTCGATAAACCGTCACGAGGGTTAATCCATGACGATCTCTGAAACCATCACAGATGTTGCATAGTGACGGTTTTTTAGTGATCCGTGACGGAAATTTTTCATCATAGATTAACAGGTTCCTTGTAGTACAGTGGAGATCGTGTGCTTAAACGAGCTTTTTGGTCTTTCGGTTGCATGATACAGGCCTTCAAGCATTGCCGACCTCTACTATGTGTCGATGGCACTTTCTTGACTGGGCAGTACAGAGGTACGTTGCTAACAGCCATAGGGGTTGACAGCAACAACCAGGTTGTGCCTATTGCTTTTGCCCTGGTTGAATCGGAGAACAGTGAAAGCTGGTTGTGGTTCCTAAAGTTGCTGAAACGAGCTCTCGTAGAAGGAAGGGAGAATGTTTGTGTCCTGCATGATCGTAATGCAGGTTATTGAATGCAGTGCAAAAGTTGAAGAACAGTACTGATCCAGATGTCCAATGGCCCGATATACAAAGGCAGTGGTGCATGAGGCATCTTGCTGCTAATTTCTACAAGCAATTCAAGAGCAAGCGCTTGATGGAAATGTTCAAGATGCTATGCAAGTAGAATCAGAAACAAAAATTTGATTTCTTTTGACAACGGTTGGATGAGCTAACCACAAGCCACATGAAAGAGGTGTGTCACCAACCTGTTGTCGCACGAGAGGAGGATCCTTAAGGCCATGGTCCAGATCCTAATGAGCCTAAAAGCAAAACTCGTCGACGTAAGGGGCAGGTCTTTGAAGTGTTTCTCAGATTGGATTAAATAGGAACCCTTGGACAAGTTGTCTTTGTTGTATGACACCTTTGGAGCTCGCTACGGCATAATGACAACGAATCTCGCGGAGGTTTACAACTGGGTGCTGAAAGGTACACGTTCCCTTCCATTGGTTGGAGGGTATCCTAAGGGGCACAATGTTGTATCTGTGAGAGCGTTGTCAAGTGGCAATTGCAGTCGTTCAAAATCCACAGATGACATATTCAGTGAAGATTTCTGCTTACATCGAAGAGAAGAGTGCCAAAGGATCCCTACATAGGGTCTTTTACGCTGGCAATCAGGACCTTGTCTATGAAGTGTATCTGCGTGACAAGGGTGGACTTGGCATTGGTCCAAGCGAAATAATTATGGAGTGTCAGTTATGGCCAGCGGTGAACAAGTGCACGTGCACATGCAACAAGCTGAAGTACTACCATTATCCATGCTCCCATGTGCTTGCTGCTATTGGGAAAGCCAAAGTTCCCTGACATTTGTGTCGCCTTATTTCAAGAAGGAGGCCGTACTGAACACCTGGTGTGGTGAGCTTCGAGGTTGGAGGGCCATTTCTGATTTCACTAAGCCAGTTCATGACTCTGACCGTCATTGGTCTCCGGATACGGACAAAAGGGTGGAGGCAAGAGGTTGTCGCAAGAGTCGTCGTATTAGGAATGATATGGATGCTTTGGAGGCTTCAGACAAGCGTCCTTTCTACCTCGCATGCGGTGGAAATCATATGAGGAAAAATTGTGATGCATACCCAACACATAGGCTTCCGGATGGAACGGAAGAGCAACATATTCCAAAACGCAACTCTAGTGATTGAACTATGGCTTGTAATTTTAGTTTGGGACTATCATTCGTTTTAGATTTTAGTTTCCAAAGATTATGTATTATTTTACTTTGGGACCATTTTGCGTTTAAGATTGTAGTTTCGGACTATTGTGCAATATTTAAGTTTCGACTATTCTCCTTTTTGAATTATTTATTAATATGACATTGTATTTTCAAAAAATCTTTAATTTTGCAGGATGGCCAGTATGGAACTCATCGACCCTGTTGTTGACCAGAGGCACCGCTCCAACTTACAGGACGGGCAGCTTACCGCAGCCCTATGTCTTCGTACTCGCGACGAGTTGTGGTTACTTGACTAGCGCTGGGTTCCACGGTTTGTTTAATTCGTACCTTTTATGTTATAGCCTTACTTGTTCAAATTTTTATTATTTAATCACTAAATATGTTTCCATCACAGTCTACGTGCTGCTGGTCTGCTTCCGTTTGCACGCCTGGTTGAGCGACACAGGCATAGGAGTGCGCGTTTTCTGGTGGACCATGCACTCCTCTCTACTTGGGTGGACCGCTGGAGACCGGAGACGCACACGTTCCACCTCCCTATAGGTGAGGTGACTGTCACTCTGTAGGACGTTGCCATGCTCTTTGGTCTACCACTCGACGGTGCCCCTGTCGGCCCTGTTGTCGTGCCGGTGGACTGGGAGGAGCAGCTCTTGCACTGTTTTGAGGGTGTCTTGCAGCCGACTGATGGAGACGTTGAGCATTTTTATTGGATTAACTTTCGTTTAGCATTTTTATTGATCATTTTAAGTCATAAGAAATTTATCTACACATTCTATCACATGCATTAACATATAAACATGATACTCATGATATGTTTTAGTAAAAGATTTTGGGTGTAACACCGAGGGTGTTACAACGTTGCGAGCCTTACTTTTGGCATAGGACGCGTGGAACTCCTCGGAACACCGGGCCAGCCTCTCGTCGGGTATCTCATGGACGGAATGGGAATGTACAAAGCTTCTCCGGCAGCCTCTCCCTCACCACCCTCTTCCTCTTCTCCTTGGTCTTCTTCCTGGCGCCGGCCGGCTAGGACTCCTCCACCGCCGCAGGCTTCGTCACCGGCAATTCATGCTTCTTACTGTTCCTCTTCGTCAGGACGTCGGCGTGGTCACCCCCCTCCAACGACGCCGACGCCTTCGCCGTGGCCGTCGCTTCCTTCCACGCCTCTTCCTGGTTAGAGCATCTCCAAGAGTATCCTATTTTTTTCTCCAAAAACATATAGTTTTGCAACCCCTAAAAAGGTATTGGTAAAAAAAAAAAGAAGGCCATCTCCAAGAGTTTTCAATAATCCTCTCCTAAAACATAGAAGACAATTTTATATAAGAATTCTATACTATTTCTAAATTATCGTAACCACTTTTATATATTCTTTCTCTCTCATATATTTGCATCAGAAACCCTTTCCTACTTCTTATTCTTTCCCATAACCTTACACCTTTAGAGATTGACCGGCCGGTGACGGATACGCACCGGATCCGCGCGCCCGCTACTACACGTAAAGTTACCCGTAAGAGGATCTCCAAAAGTTCCCTAAATCCCTTTCTAATCCTTGGTTTTTAGTAAGATAAGAAAAAATCCCTTTCCAACGACTCCTAATCCATCCCATAATCTTTTAGAACTTGAGAAAAGTCACCTTGTTCTGTGTAAAGTTACGCGTGACTCGGAAGCGTGTATCTTCTCTCTCCCGCGTGTGGTTGTCGGGCAATCTAAGAGTGGAAGGGCGTGGAAATAATTAAGAGTAGGAAAATGTTCCTGATGTAAATGTACAAGAGAGAAAGAATATATAAAAGTGGTTAGGATAATTTAGAAATAGTATAGGATTCCTGATGTAAAATTATCTTCTATATTTTAGGAGTGGATTATTAGAAACTCTTGGAGATGGGCTTCTTTATTCCTTCTAATATTTTTTTAGAGTAGTAAAACTTCATGTTTTTAGAAAAAATATTAGGTATTCTTAGAGATGCTCCTCAAGTGAAGTATGGATTAGCAGTTGTTGGAAAGATATTTTTTTATATTGCTAATAACCAAAGATTAAGAGCATCTCCAAGAGTTTTCTATTTGCCTTCCTAATACTTGGTTTTTAGGAAAATTAGAAAAAATCTCTCTCCAACAGTTTCTAATCCACCCTCCTAATATTTAGGCACTTGAAAAAATTGAGCCAGTTCCGCATAACTTTACGCGGCTCTTGAGTCGCGCGGATCCATCTCCCACGCCGTGGTTCACCAGCTGGAAGAACCCCACTGTTTCGGCCGCGGCCTTCACCTGCGCGACCACCTCCGCCCGCGCGGCTGCGTCCGCCGCCGACGCCACCGAGAGGTCGATGACCGGGATAACGCTAATAGTGATGCCGCTACTGCTAGAGGGCGATACCGGCGGCCTGTCCTGGCGGTGGTGGCGGAAGATGGCAGGGACGGTCGTGACGCCGGCGTCCACGAGGCCCTTGCCGCCGGCCTTGGTGTCGTCGAACGCCTTCAGCACGCACAGACGGTCGTAGCCGTAGCCACCAGCGGCTTCTTCCGTGGTGGACATGGCTGCCGGCCGGCCAGGCCGGCGATTGAGGCGAGCTGGATGGATTGAGATGAGATGTCAGATTTTCGTGGCGTGGTTGATTGGATGCTTCATCAAATTCGTCCCAAATTTGATTTTTTAAAGTAATTTATTAGAAACTCTTGAGATGGTTTTCTTTTTTCTCTCCTTATATCTTTTTAGGAGTTGTAAAACTATAAGTTTTAGAAGAAAAAAAATAGGAAACTTTTGGAGATGCTAAGAAGGGAAATAAGGGTACTATGCTCTTACGGTGGCCATGGGATCCCATCACACGCCGTTGCCCCGATTGACGGACGGATCGGAGCGATCCCTAACTACCTCTCCGTGGTCTGGTAGTTCGCGACAAAGATGCGGCGGCGGCGGCTAGGAAGCCAGATCGATCGAGGAGGCGGATGCCAATGGAGTTTGGAGGACGTATATGGCACGCAAATATCTGCGGAAATTTTGCACCTCGGTTCTGGATCCGAGTCCGAGCCTCCGACGAAGCCCACTACGCGGTGGCGGGCCGTTTCTTCTGGGCTCTAGTACGTAGCACGTTCCAATTAAGGCTGGGCGGCCTGCAGTGCCAAAAGAAACACTAGGATGGGTTCCAACCGAATGACTCAAGCTATGAGGTGGCGGAGGTGGCGGAGCGAACAACATCACGGGGGCACGAGGAGCCTCAAGGCGTCCACGAAGTATGGCACGGCCGCGGCGCCCTCGCCATGTCTAGCTATAGGAGGAGGTGTTGAGGAGGACGCCGGCTCTGGCTCCAGCGATGAGGGCAAGGGTGGGCGGCAGGCGCGACTCCAACGGCGGAGCCTGGCGTCGCAGAGGCGAGTGAGAGCCCCGGGGCAGAGGAAGCAGAGGTGGTCGTGCTGGAGAAGCAAGCGGTGCGGAACGCCACGGTGGCCGTGCGAGTTGAATATGTCGCTGTCTTTTTTTTTTGAGAGAGACCGTGAAAGAATGTAGGTAGAGGGGAGGGGCTGGTAGTGCGCGGGCCCAGAAAGCGCGACATCCGGACGGACGGACACGCTCGCACCGCAACATTTCTGATTTAGAAAAATCAAAACGACCTATAAATTAAAACAGAGGGGTTGCAATCTCATCACCAATCTCTTCAAGCTTTAGTCTAGAACTGAACTAAGTGCCATCCCTCTGCCTCTTGGATCCGCCCCTGCCTTTGCGATTTTTAATGAGCATTATAAAGAACATGATATTCTATTGCCCATTCAAGTAATCAGATCAACTCTTGAATTCACTGGTTGTACATGTACCTAGTATAAATATATATGACTGTATGTATCATAGTGAACAAAAATCATGTACAACCACTCAGCCAGTACAGGACATTGACGATAGCAGTTCACTCTAACAGCCGCACAAGACAACAGAAACAGTCCGAATAATCGGCAAATAAAAGAAAATCATATCGTAGCAGGCATGTTGGATTAGCAGCTTGTTTTGTAATATGGCTTATTCGGCTTTTTTTTTCAGTCGGGACAGTGTTTTTGTCTCACAACAATTTAGGTAGATCAGTATTTTTTAGCCAAATTCAGCCAAGCGAACGAGCCCTAAATCTAGCAGCACCAAGTTCAGTCAACAATTTTAAATCCTGCATCGTATCGTACAAAATCCTGCATCGTATCGTACAACTTTATGATTGCACCCCAACTGCCTCCCTACTTCTCATCCACCATGACATCCTCCTCATCGTCAGTCACATCGCTTTCGTCCTCCGCATAGCCCTGGGCGTCGTACTGCCGGATGAGGGTCTGCTCCTAGTCACGAAGCTTGGCATCGGCAAAAGTTGTGAAGGCATAGAGCTTGCGGAATTCACGGGAACGTTTCGCCAGGTGAGGTGAGGTCTTCGATGCTCCTAAAAGGCCTAGCCACCATGAGATTGATGAGCGCCTTGGGCAACCTCTGCTGGACTACCCTCTTCCTCTTCTTCATCATGGGGCTGGCCGCCGCCTTGGCCTTCATCTCCCGCCAGTGATCCATCCAGATATCCATGCCCCCCGGTACACGCTTGAAATGCAAGAGACGAACAGCCGCCAACGCCTCCTCCTTCGCCTTAAGGATCCCGCACCCCTTCGACACGCACGCCTGCTTCTTCTTGGTCTTCAACATCCCGTGCCTCTTCGACGCGCTCCCATGCACCTTCCTCATGAGGTGGCGGTCACCGACGCCCATCGCGTAGCAGGTGTTCCCTCTCCCTCTGCCCTCTGCCCTCTCTAAACGGATCAAAAGCTAGATTTAGATGGCGGCGGGTTCCCGCGGCTATCGACGGGTAGCGAAGGGGAGTGGAGATGGCAGCGCCCCGCTGGCCCGGTTTTTTATTGCCCCGCGACGGGCAAGGCAAGCGCTGTCGGATTCGGAATCCGATCGCAGCACGGGGGACAAACGGGAAGCGTGTGAAGCCTGCGTGAGGCTATAGTCAGGTCGTACACACACCACGGGGGAGAACGAGAGTGGCTGCATGAGATGAGGCCATTTCCAGCCAAAGATAACATCTCTTTTGAAAGGGACATTAACGATAGTACACACACAGAAAAGTAAAAAACACATATTCAAAAAAAAAAAGAAGTAAAAAACAAGCACAGCCGTAGTGGCATCTTGTTCATGACCAGCGACCCCTGTTGATATATTATGGGCTTGGCCTGTATAATATTTAATAAATCAAATAAAACTCTATGGTACGTAACATTAAGTATTGTATGGTTTAATACTGTATGGGATTTTGACTGAACGTTTACTCAACTTATTTGGTTAGAAATTATCCATCTTAATTGAGAAGCTGAGAAAAGGACAAAGGAGTGCCACACGCGCACGCGCCGCCGCCACCGGCAGGGCCGTGGGCGCGGGCGCGGGCCGTGGCGGGTGGGTGTGGCCAGTTTTTGCCACTTAATCCACATAATCATGGGAGTTTCTCTCCTTGATGGTGGAGGCGAGTTGATTGCGTCACTTACCGTCTCTCCGTGTCTCCGACTCCTGAATTCCTCCGCTGGCTCTCTCCCTCCTGGCCGCAGGCATAAAACAGAAAGTCCTCTGTCAGTCTTCTTCCCCTTCATTCGCTTCCGAGAGACCACATCTCAGCCGCGCTTTGGTTTTCTCCGTCCCGTACCTCTGCGCGCACGGAGTAGCGGCAGGTGCCTCCGGAACCCTCATCCGCCTGCGAACCTTGCACGGGGTGTGAAGCGATTAGGTTTTTGGGGAGTGATTCCGCGACTGATCGTCCGACGTCTTCTTCCTGGTGATCGATCGCGGAACCCGTCTTCTTCCTGGTGACTGTTCGTGGGACTGCACTGCGAACATCTTCCTGCATCGACTGTGGTCCACGACTTCGAGCAACGCACTATATCTGGTACGAATGGAGCCTCCGATGCCCTCGGCATGGGACCCTCCGCTGGGTACACTCTTATCTCTATGATTACAGTACTTTGCGTACTTACTGTATCGATCAGTATATAATATTTGCATGATGTAGCATTTGTTAGAGATATACTCAAGCACATATATATCGTCACGAACCAGCTGATGCTTTATTTCTGAATTAAATTGACCATAAAAATGCCTATTTATCAAACAATCCAAAAACCTAATCTTAGGTAATTTTCTGTCGGTGGTTTTGCTGCTGCTTTGAAACCAAATAATTTTGATGGCAAGAATTTCATGATATGGCGTGCCAAGATGGTATTGTGGTTGACTGCTATGAACTGCTATCACGCCGCACAGGGGAAGACTAAACAATTTACTCCTGAGGAGGAGCAAAAGTTCTTGGCTGCCGATAACCTGTTTCGAGGCGCCGTGATTAGTGCACTTCAGAGTAAGTATGAGAAAAACTACATATCTTGCACATCAGGCAAAGAGTTATGGGATGCTCTTGAGGCAAAGTTTGGAGTTTCTGATGCTGGTAGTGAGCTGGACCTTATGGAGCAGCTGTATGACTATAAAATGGTTAAAAACCGTTCTGTAGTGGAACAGGCTCATGAGATACAGGCGCTAGCAAAGGAACTAGAATATTTTTCATGTCTGTTACCCGACAAGTTTGTGGCCGGCGATATAATCGCTAAGCTGCCAACTTCTTGGAGGGATTTTGCTACTTCTCTAAAACACAAGAGACAAGAGTTTAGCGTGGTTGACCTTATTGGATCTCTTGATGTTGAGGAGAGGGTGAGAGCAAAAGATAACCGTGGAAAAGGAGTTGAGTCTTCCACTACCAATATGGTGCAGAAGAAAAACTCATTTGCATCCCGTAGTAAAAAGAAGAAGAACATGCAAGAGAACAACAATACAAAGCCTAAGCAAACTGCTCAGTTTAAGAAGAAAAACAATAGGAAAGGTGGAGATTGCTCTGTTTATGGGAGTGATGAGCATTGGGCAAGTGCGTGCCCAGACCATAAATATAAGCAAGAAAAAAATCAGCAAATGTGGTGATTAGCGAGACTAGAGGAGGAACATCTAGGTATGATAATTCTTTATCTTTTATTCTTTCAGTTTATCTTTCACCTGAGTGGTGGATGGATAGCGATGCTAATATTCATGTGAGTACTGATGTTTCTTTGTTTACTTCCTATCAGGCCGGTAGCACTGGAGCATTACTGATGGGAAACGGTTCACATACGCGTGTTCTTGGTGCTGGTACAGTCGTTCTGAAGTTTACTTCGGGAAACATGGTGCTATTAAAGAACGTGCAGCATGTCCCCTCCGTCAAGAAGAATCTTGTTAGCGGTTCTCAAATGTGTCGCGGTAGCTTTAAAATTGTGCTTGAGTCCAATAAGTGTGTTGTGTCGAGACATGGAATATTTGTTGGAAAATATTATGATTACGGAGGCTTGTTCCGCTTATCTTTGCTTGATGATGTGTGTAATAAAGTAGTGAACAATGTTAATGTTTCGAATGAGTCAAATATATGGCATTCACGACTTTGTCACATTAATTTTGATTGTCTCACGCGGCTTGCAAATCTAAATTTAATCCTGAAATTTAACTTAGTCAAAGATTCTAAGTGCCAGGTGTGTGTGCAATCGAAGCAACTGCGCAAGCCTCACAAGGCTGCTGAGGCGAGGAACTTGGCACCATTAGAACTCGTTCATTCTGATTTATGCGAAATGAATGACGAATTGACTAAAGACGGTAAACGATACTTCATGACATTTATAGATGATTATACTAGATTTTGCTACGTGTATTTATTGCAAACTAAAGATGAAGCGTTGCATTATTTTAAAGACTATAAAGCTGAGGTAGAAAATTAACTTGAGAAGAAAATCAAATGTTTGCGGTCCGATCGTGGGGGAGAATATTTCTCAAATGATTTTTTTAAGTTTTTCGCGGTGCATGGAATTATTCATGAAAGGACGCCACCATACTCACAACAGTCCAATGGGATTGCAGAGAGAAAGAACCGCACTCTAACTGATTTGGTTAATGCCATGTTAAAGACTGCGGGACTATCTAAGGAATGGTGGGGTAAAGCTATATTGACAGCGTGTCATGTCCTGAATAGGGTGCCCACAAAGAATAAAGAAATTACACCATTCCAGAAATGAGAGAAGAAGAGATTAAATCTCTCTTACCTATGAACTTGGGGTTGTTTGGCAAAGGTGAATGTGCCTAATAAACAAAAAGCAAAAGTTTGGACAAAGACTGTTGATTGTGTTTTCTTAGTTATGCTATTCACGGTATGGGTTATAGATTTTTAATTATAAATTCTAGTGTTCCTAAGATGGCTGTTGATACAATCATAGAATCTAGAGACGCTACATTTTTTAGAATGAATTTCTCATGAAAAATGCACCTAGCACGACTGGTCATGAATTTATAATTCCCTATGCGCATAAAAATTTTACTCCGATAGAATAAATTGGGGAACTCTATATGCAAAATCCTGAGGAGGATGACATTATAGTCACTAGAAAAAATAAGAGACAGAGGACTGCAAAGTCTTTTGGTGATGACTATATTGTATACCTTGTGGATGACACACCAACGACCATTGAAGAGGCATATTCCTCTCCTGATGCTGACTTATGGAAGGAAGCAGTACGTAATGAGATGGATTCTATTATGTTTAATGGAACTTGGAAAATAGTTGATCGTCCCTATGGGTGCAAGCCTATAGGGTGCAAATGGGTGTTCAGGAAAAAGTTTAGGCCTGATGGTACTATCGAGAGGTACAAGGCAAGACTTGTGGCCAAGGGTTATACTCAAAAGGAAGGTAAGGATTTCTTTGATACTTATTCACCGGTTGCCCGATTAACTACAATTTGAGTTTTGTTTTCCCTGGCAGCCTCCTATGGTCTTATCGTTCATCAAATGGACGTTAAGACAGCTTTTCTAAACGGAGAGTTAGAGGAGGAGATCTATATGGATCAGCCGGATGGGTTTGTAGCAAATGGTCAAGAAGGCAAGGTGTGTAAATTATTAAAGTCATTATATGGCCTAAAACAAGCTCCTAAGCAGTGGCATGAGAAGTTTGACAGAACTCTAACATCTGCTGGTTTTGTTGTGAATGAAGCTGACAAATGTGTATACTATCGGTATGGTGGGGGTGAAGGAGTTATTTTGTGCTTATATGTTGATGACACACTGATCTTTGGATCCAGCCTCAAAGTGATTGAGGAGGTGAATGAATTTTTATCTAATAATTTTGAAATGAAAGATTTGGAAGAGGCTGATGTTATTCTTAATATCAAGCTTCTAAGAGAAGGTGATGGTGGGGTAACTCTGTTACAATCCCACTATGTGGAAAATGTGCTGAGTCGCTTTGGGTTTAGTGACTGTGAACCTGCTCTTACACCTTATGACCCTAGTGTGCTATTGAGGAAAAATCCGAGAATAGCAAGGGATCAATTGAGATATTCTCAAATCATTGGTTCGCTCATGTATCTTGCTAGTGCAACAAGGCCTGACATCTCATTTGCTGTGTGCAAGCTGAGCCGATTTGTGTCAAACCTGGGAGATGATCAATGGCGTGCTTTTGAGAGAGTGATGCGCTATCTAAAAGGCACTATGAGCTATGGCATTCGTTATACCAGACATCCGAAGGTGCTGGAAGGCTATTGTGATGCCAACTGGATCTCTGATGCTGATGAGCTTTATGTCGCAAGTCGATATGTGTTTTCGCTTAGAGGTGGTGTTGTTTCCTGGAAGTCTTGCAAGCAGACTATCTTAATGAAGTCTACAATGGAAGTAGAACTCACAGCATTAGACACCGCTGGCTCTGAGGCCGAGTGGCTTTGTGATCTCCTTATGGATTTACCGGTTGTTGAAAAACACATACTGGCTATTTTTATGAACTGCGATAACCAGACTATGATTACAAAGGTTAACAGTTCTAAGGATAACATGAAGTCTACAAAGCATGTTAAGAGACGACTAAAATATGTTATAAAATTGAGAAACTCTAACGTCTAATAATTTGGCAGATCAGTTCACTAAGGGTCTGTCACGCAATGTGATAGAAAGTGCATCGAGAGAGATGGGTTTGAGACCCACATGAAATTTACTATAGTGGTAACCTTTTCTATGTGATCAGAGATGCCGTGAAGTAGGATGGTGAAACAAGCTAGTAGTAAATTGTGAGGAAAGATCCTTAATAAGACTCATTTCTGATGCATATCTTTCCTTTCTGTAAGATAGGTTAGTTTTTACCTTAATGTGTTCCAAGTGGCTTGCTAAAGCAAAGATGTTGTCCTACAGAACATCTTTTGAGGAACACGCCTATATGAGTCAGACTGCTGGTCACAGTCTATGAGATTTGGGTGATCTCTAAATACTCATAAAAGTCACTGGAGTATGACTTATATGCTTCAAATAGAGGGGATGCCTTTTACAGCCTAGTATCAGCTAAGAACTTTAGTGACATTCACCTCACACAAAACTTTCAATTCAAGGCTTAGTCCATTGTTTAGTTGTGACTGAGTGAAACTATTGCTCTAGATGGATGTTCAACTTAACAGTCTCCATCGAAACACTGGTATATAAAAGAAATGTGGTTCTGAGACTACTTTGTTACAAACCCTAGAGTTTGGTGGGGATTGTTGGATATATTATGGGCTTGGCCCGCATAATATTTAATAAATCAAATAAAACTCTATGGTACGCAACATTAAGTGTTGTATGGTTTAATACCGTATGGGATTTTGACTAAACGTTTACTCAGCTTATTTGGTTGGAAATTATCCATCTTAATTGAGAAGAAGAGAAAAGGACAAATGAGTGCCACACGCGTGCGCCGCCGCTGGTGGGCCGGGCCGAGGCCGAGGCCGAGGCCGTGAGCCATGGGTGAGGCAGGCGGGTGGCGAGCGAGCGGACGGACGGGCGTGGTCAGGTTTTGCCACTTAATCCATATAATTATGGGAGTTTCTCTCCTTGATGGTGGAGGCGAGTTGATTGCGCTAGTTACCATCTCTCCGTGTCTTCGACTCCTGAATTCCTCCGCTGGCTCTCTCCCTCTCGGCCACAGGCATAAAACAGAAAGTCCTCCGTCAGTCTTCTTCCCCTTCCTTCGCTTCTGAGAGACCACATCTTAGCCGCTCTGTGGCTTTCCCCGTCCCGTACCTCTGCGCGCACGGAGTAGCGGGAGAGCAGGTGCCTCCGGAACCCTCGTCCGCCTACGAACCTTGCACGGGGTGTGCAGCGATTAGGTTTTTGGGGAGCGATTCCACTACTGCTCGTCGAACGTCTTCTTCCTGGAGATCGCTCGCGGAGCCCATCTTCTTCCTGGTGACAGTTCGTGGGACTGCACTACGAACATCTTTCTGCATCGACTGTGGTCCACGATTTCGAGCAACGCACTATGTCTGGTGCAAATGGAGCCTTCGATGCCCTCAGCATGGGACCCTCTGCTGGGTACACTCTTATTTCTGTGATTACAGTACTTTGCGTACTTACTGTATCGATCAGTATATCATATTTGCATGCTGTAGCATTTGTTAGAGATATACACAGGCACATATATGTCGTCACGAACCTGCTGATGTTTTATTTCTGGATTAAATTGACCATGAAAATGCCTAATTATCTAACAACGCCTTGATGCAGAACTCTCCATCGTCTTCTCGCAAGCAACATTAAAAGGAAAAGGACAGCCTCCATAACCATCCTCTCGAAGATGCATCAGTCTTTCATTAACGGAGGCAAGCAACATAAGACGACCGCCTCTGTTAATGGTTAACGAAGACCATCATCATAAAGGAACCGCCTTCATTATATTAATCGAGGCGGGCGCCGTATGAAGACCGTCTTGTTAATGGAGACAGTCTCCTTAAAGTGTTCGTCTCTATTAATGGAGGATTAACGGAGGTGGACTCCTTAAGGCAATCACCTCCGTTAATCTTTAATAGAGGTGAGTGCTTCTCCCTAGATGGCCGCCTCTATTAATGAGAGGGCACCCTATTGCTCCCGCCTCTTTTAATATAGGGGGTTTGTCTCCCAAAATTATTTTAGCAGCAGTGTATTAATTGAACATGAATGATAAACGAATCAAATGAACCACTCTGATTCCACTTCTAGTTGGCCAAATAGGCTAGGCCCGATGGGCCGGCACTAGCATGGCCCGAATAAGCACAACACGTGCCCATCCTGGCACGACGCCCACCGTGCTAGTGCTAGTTGGGGCACGGGCTTAGTGTCGTGCCTAGGACGCAAACTCAGCCCACGGGGCTAGCACCGCATGACACGACTTATTGGGTTGGCACGATGGGGCTCAATGCTTTCTAATCGTTGATTCTCTCAAGATGAACCACGACCGTCGGCTCAACAAAGAACATCATATATAAAGCCTACTCGCTCTGAAAGCCTAACTCTCTTTCTCTATATTCTTGCCTCGAGTCCCGTCTCCCTCTCACTCGGTCTCTCTTGAGTGTGACGACGACTCATGCGCAGCTTCATGGCGAGGCACGACAGCAACGGTAGGGCGGCACACGAGACACAGAGGTGGCACAACGTACGACTGGATGTGCTACATAGCAGCGACATGCTGAGCGGAGGTAGTGCGGCGATGTCTCAAACGCTGTGCACCGGCGACGGCAGCTGGGCATGGCGAGATCGTGGAGGAGGCATAGCAGATACGCTTCTCCAGCTGGGTTTGGTGGTTTGGGCCTCAAAACCATCAACGAACGGTTTAACGGGTTTGGGCCTCAAAACCCGGGATGGAGTTTGAGGTGGTACATGGTGTCATCGGGAAGCTTGCATCGAGGCAAAGCATTCTCATGAAGGGCTCATGGCCTTCGGATACACAGATGTCTACTTGGACCATTATAGACTGGGGTTAAGTGGTTTAGGCAAAATATCTAAGGGCAGGCTTGAAATGTGTAATATGGATCTATAAATAAGAGGGGACGCTGCGCAAGCTAGCCATCTCTTCCAATTTTAGTTTTCCTATCTCTAGGTTGTTTTCTCTTAGGTAGAGCCACAATTAGTTTCACAGAGTTGAATATCTCTGATTTTACCTAAATGAAAAGAAATGCAGCAATTTTACATTTTAGATTGTAAAACGCATATGATTTTACATTTTGATTAATTAACAGACAATTATAGAATCATAGACGTCAACAGAAACCAGTTGATTTAACCATCAATTTCTCACAAACTTGAGAAATCCCCTATTGATTTAACCATTTTTAGGCTCCCACGTTCGCGCCACCGTACTTCCCTCGTGGCGGCGGCGCGGGGGCGAGGAGGGCGTCCGCGCCCACCACCGTCCACTGTGGCCTCCCCATCTCTACGTACTCAGCTGCCATTCCTGACGTGACCAACCAACCCTGATAACCCTATCCCAAATCTTAAAGAACACAACAATAGGTTCAGATTCGAGATCGAGACAGGAAATCTCTCCTCTTCACGGTGAGATGGTAGAGCCATACTCGCCGGAAGAATGTTGCTGAAGTATCCGTCTGTGTCCATACCCGAAGGGATGGCCTGGCCTTGGCGGCGGTCCTCGGCGCTTGACGTGGAAGTAGGCAAGGAAAATAGTATGAGGGAGACCCGGATATATTTCTACGCCACCGGCAATCGCCATCGGACTCGATCGACTTGGAATCGAAATATTAATGGGCCAGGCCTAACAACTATAAGCCCAATTTTTTTTCGGTTTGGGCTTTCACTCTGATGCGTGGACGCTGGCTTTTCACGGCCACAGAGAGTAACTACGTAAAACAACATCCGTGCAATGGCCTGACCCATGAGTCAGTTAAAATACGACATCTCTTTGTAATTGCCACATACGTAGCGCTGTATAGAGGGAGTTGAACCCGACCAACAACTCATGTAATGAAGAAGGTCTTTAGAGGTACTAGCAATTAGCATGAGTTGTATAGTGACAAATCAATTTCTTTTTTAACACATTCCTTGATGAAATCGTCAAGTACTAATCTCGTAAAAGTTGAATAATATAAATAGTTTATTAGCAGCACTTAAGAGATATGTGTCGCAGGATAAGAAAATGCTTAGTTGTTTAATTTCTTGAAAACTAATTAATTATGTAGCACCAAATGATGACCATGTGTATTGCAGAATGGGACATATTACACATTTCAGATAACATGTTTGTAGAGTTTGGTGAAATTTGTTTCAAGCATGTTTTTACCATTTATTTTGCAAGGTTAAATGAAGTCAGATGGTCTAAACAACTTATGAGTTAAAACACACTAAGCCATTATTTACACTAGTTATATGGCACCAACTACATAATGCATGGCCATGTATGCAAAAAAAACATGCACACTTTAGATAACTAGATTGCAAAGTTGGTAAATTTTGAATGACATTTGATATTTTTCTTTAGGAATGTTACATGAGGACAAATGACTTGGGTTTCAAACACTAATGCTTGTTGGCCAGCCCCAACCTATAGGCCCCATGGGGCCACCCAATTGCCAATGGCCAACATGGAGAGGTCGAACCTCTCTTATCGGCTCGCACTACGTCAGAATAGCACTTCACTGTCGGTTCAAAACACCCCATCACTATCGGATTTTGAACCGGCACAACCATACCGGCAGTGATGAGGGTCAACTATCACTGTCGGTTCTTACAAACCATCAGTGTTCTTCAACTTCACTGTCGGTTCTTTACAGAACCAGCAGAGTTCTGGTCCACCAACACTGCCGGTTCATTAGACCACCCGGCAGAGTTCAGTTCCACCAAACACTGTCGGTTTGTGTTTTAACCGGTAATGTTGTCATAACGAGCACTGTCGGTTTGTGATAAGAACCGGCAGAGTTCAGTTCCACCAAACACTGTCAGTTTGTGTTTTAACCAGCAGTGTTGTCATAATGAGCACTGCCGGTTTGTGACAAGAACCGGCAGTGATGGGATAAGCTAACGCTGCCGGTTTGTGGCTCAAGCCTACAGTGCCATCTTGGACAACACTGTCGGTTTGTTTCTAACCGACAGTGAAGGTTACGAGAACACTGCCGGTTTGTTGCTAACCGGCAGTGATGGCCCGTTCGTATTTTATTGTTTTATAATTTATTTTAATTTATATTTTTTTTGTGGAATTGGGTTTCGCTTTATATACGCTACGTAGACGACAGGTCCATCAATATTAAACATTACAAATGCTACGGTTACAGTTCAAATATTCTTATCAAGAACTCAATCCCTCAAAATAAAAAAAAATTATTCGATAAGATGAAGCATGCTTCTCAGACTTTTTACAATAATCTAGAGAGCCGCTCTGGGCCATACTAGTCCTTGAACTCCATCTTTTTCCAATACCTCGGCTAAGATAAATTTTGCCAGCTCCGATTGCAGTGCGACGATCTCCATGTCTAACAGCCTTTCGGGGTTATATTTCTTGTGCTGTCGTTTAAAAAATATGATATCCAAAGAGGAATCAGTAAATCATTTTGTTGAATTATTAATAGACATAAATGAAATGGGGATTATACACACCAACTTATCTGTTTCTTCTGATTTCTCATCGATGTAGCGAAGCATTGCCCACATTACATAAAACCCGCATTCATTGTATCCCGCCGGCTATTTTAGGTACTTCCCCTCCATTTCGACAACGGAAAGTGCATCTAGCCTTTTAGTGGGTTTTGGATGATTGAGTGAAAACGTGATTACAGGTCTAATCCGTTTGCTAAGTGTGGACAGATAATAGGTTATCTCACAGGTAATTAATGAAAGCCAAAATGATGTGTTGTTGTATAAACAATCTAGTTCAAGCATATGACAACAATGCAAATGGAATTCTTGCAAAGGCTTGTTTATTGTGGGATTTCCATGTTCTATGTAAAAGTAAGCTTGTGAGAATTAATTAATGAGACATAAGGGATTGCATATGTAATGGTCTCATATTTGAAGCTTGCTAAATTTAAATGAAAAAGATAACAATACATGAATGAATGATTCAACACAAGATGTGACTTGATAGCTTGAGATGGTGAAGATAGCAAGGAAAGGCTTCGAGGTACTAAGCAAGGGTGAAGGGCAAGCGATGGCTTGCTGGCCGAAGAACCTAGCTAGGGTGAAGAAGGAAGTACTTGCATTTAGTTAAGGTACTAATCAAGCTATGATGGTCATATTTATGTGGAGGATCAAATCACTATTGGAGTGTTTGATGGAAGTGACTTGATACATTTAGGATTATTCAAATTTGATGAATGGAATCAAGTCACGTGCTCAAGATGGCTATGCTCAAGTGAAAAAGATCAAAGTTGACATGTTAGCACCCTCACTTGATGAAGTTTGGAATACACGGCTTCGGTTGAAAGAGAACAACTCAAAAGGTTTAAATTTGTTATACATTTAAATTTGAGTTAATAGGAATGCCGTACTATTAAGAGGGATGCATCATGTTGATAGATAATGTTTCATAAGTGCTCAAGCCAACCCATGTGAGTTTTGAGTATTTGAGCGACAAAAGAGCTTACTTTATTTTTGCTGGTCCGGCAATACCGGTGATACTGGACGTGTTCGGTATTTACCCAGCAGTGGTAAAATTGTTGTTCTCGGGTTGGTTCGTCGGGAGTTTCGACGTAAGTCGGTAGTTCCGACAAGGGTCGGGAGTTCCGATGTCTTGCACTTTAACTGACTTGGAGGGTTCACTGTCCTGGTCATACCGGACATGTCCGGTATGCACGGCCAGAGGCCAACGGCTATTTTTTCAAATACCTTGAGGGCCGGGAGTTCCGACATGCATCGGGAGTTCCGACACCTCACAAACTTCAACTCAGTTACTTAGTTTTCAAATATGCTGATGGTCGGGAGTTCCGACGTGAGTCGGGAGTTCCGACGGTCGGAAGTTCCGGCATTCACCGGGAGTTCTGACGCCTCACATTGTCACTATAACTTAGTTACCATTGGGGCAGTGTAAGTCGTACCGGACGTGTCTGGTATGATGTCCGGTATGGCAACGGCTATAAAACGGCTAGTTTTTCTAAGGGGGCTATAAATACCCTCAAGCTTCCACCTTTGGAGGCTGCTGATTCTGCTAATTGCTACACACGTTTTTTAGCCTTGCCAACTCTCCCAACCCTCTCTTAGTGAGTGATTGATCAAAGTTGTCAAATCAAATTGTGGGTTGAGTGAAATTCAAAAAGAGAGCAATCCAACCACTTGAGCACTTGTGCATATTGTCTATCTTGTGATTTGCATTTGTTACTCTTGGACTCTTCGGTCCTAGACGGTTAGGCATCGCCGGAGAGCACCCGAGAGATTGTGGTGTGCCTCGGAAAGTTTGTAACGGTCGATTCCGCCGCCTCAGAATCAATTAGTTGGAAAAGACTCCAGCTAGAGTGACCTTCGTGGTACCCTCTAGGGCTGACCTTCGCTGGGTCGCCCGTAGCCCCCTCAACGGAGAGTAGGACTCGAACGAGTCCGAACTTCGGTAAAACAAATATCGTGTCTCAATTTGCATTTCATTCGATATTTGTATTGCTCTAGCTCTTGTGCAGGTTCTCTGTGTTTACTATCATCTCTAGTAGGTACCTGCGGTCTGGTTTGAAGATAGAAATCGAAAGGAGCAAGTTTGGGGCTGCTTTGCAAAAATCATGTATACCGGACACGTCCGGTATTCATCACTGTACCTGGCTGTTCTGCAGAACACGTTCATACCGGACACGTCCGATATTAGAGCTCAGTGCTGAATTTATTTGATCCGTGCACTAATTGTTGTGGTGCAGGATTGTGGCTCCTAGATTTATTTAGTATCTTTTACATACTCTGTGGCTAACTTGTGAGAGGTGGTATTACTCTTATTTGGAGTTTCTTAAAGGTGATAATTTTTAGAAACGCCTATTCACCCCCCTCTAGGCGGCATCCTAGGTCCTTTCAATTTGTATCAGAGCAAGGTTCTCACCAAAAGCTTCACCGCCGTGAGAAAAGGATGTCGACGCCTATCGAGTTGGAGCCGGTGTTTCTCCAAAATGATGGTTCAAACTTTCTACCTTGGTCAATTTATGTACTCAATGCTGTTAGAGATATTAGTCCTCTTATTGAGCATATTGTGGATACAAGCATACCTCTTTCTTAGTTGATTGGAGCAACTACAAAAATTTATCAAAAGAGGAAGAGATATGCGTGCAACTCAATGCTCAAGCTATTAATATTATTTTGAGTACATTGAGTGCAGAGGTTCAAGATGAGGCAATCTTCAATGGACAACCACCTCCGGAGAGTGCTCATCTCATTTGGACTAGACTTTTTGATTTATATGGAAAATCCAAATGTGATGATGCACTTGAGATCGAGTCAATGGAAAGTATGTCTATTGTGTCTTCATGCAGTGAAGAAGCCTCACAAGATCTCAAGAGCGTCAAGCCGGAGCAAGAAGTGCAAGCAGCGCACGACCTGCTATCTGCCTACACATACCGGACATGTCCGGTATGCCTACCGGACGTGTCCGGTATGGCCGAGGCAGCAAAATAGCAAGCAGCTGTTTGCAACGGTGCTCAAGCCCGGTGGCGACCAAGTGATGAGTCAACCTTAGTATCTCATGATACTCATCACTTGTGTCTCATGGCCAAGAAAAGTAAGAAGAAGAGTAACAAGAAAGATCAAGAGAAGGAGAAAGCACAAGTAGATGATCAAGATGAGTGTGACGTTGAAGTTGAAGATAACTACAACCTTGATCATCTCAACCGCAAAGACAAGTTCATCATCATGAAGATAGTTGAAAAGAATGATGAGCTTGAAGAAGAGATTGAGAAGCAAGAGCAATCACTTCAAAAACAAGAATTGTTTCTCATCTCTAAGATGGAAGAACTAAAGGCTCTAAATGAAAGGTATGAAAAATTGTCAATTGAGCATGCTTTAGTTACTAACTCCTCTTCTAGTGTTTCACAACTAGAGAAGGAAAACTTTGAGCTCAAAGCAAGGCTAGATGAACTATCAAGTAAGTATAATGTGCTACAAGCGAACTATGTTCATCTAAAGTGCTCTCATGAGTAAGTAGTAGAATCAAGCATCATGCTTGAGGTAGCTCATGAGGTTGTGATCACATCGGTAAAATTTTCTCAACCTCTGACACATCCACTCACTAGTACACCATCTCAATTAAATATTTCTTGTACTAATGAGTGTGCTCCTCAAGTAAGCCAATCTTCGATTGAGCTAAATCTCATAGAAAACATAGAGCTCAAAGAAGAGGTGGAAAGATTAAAGAAAGATGTGATTCGGTTGGAGGGTAAGGAGAAAGCACAACCTTCTCAAGATAACCGTGATAACATGGTGAAGAAGCTTGAGAAGGGTTCAAACCTTGCTTCCTCCAAAGCCCAACAAAAGAATCACATTTCAAGCAAGGCCAACACAACCAAGAGCAAGAAACATAGAAAAAGGATGTGCTATGGTTGTGGATTGTACGGACATGAGTGGGCTATGTGTCCACATAAGAGTTGGGCCGACAAGTGTGAAGCGGCTGAACAAAAAGCCTCAAACAAGTTGGCCAACCAAAAGAAAAGTGATGGACAAAGCGCTTGTCTCATGAGCAAGAAATTGGGGCAACCTACCAAGAAATGCCCAATGTACCAAGAGGCAAGAAAGGTAGCCCAAGTTGCAACAAGAAGATGCTATGGATGCAATGAGATGGGCCACAAGGTTGATAGATGTCCATACAAACAAAGCAAGCATAGAGCAAACAAAGGCCGCATATGCTATGCTTGTAGAAGAAAGGGGCATCTAAGCTATGAATGCCCAAAAGGTAACGCTCCTAAGCCAAACATATTTGTTTATAATGATAAGCTTAGGAAGACCACAAATGAAGTTAGCACTAGCAAGGCGATGTGTTCACCACAAACTAGTGCTAAAGCAATTTGGGTGCCTAAGCACTTGTTGACTAACCCAAAAGGACCCAACAAGAGTTGGGTACCAAAGTGTGCTTAGGATAATGATGTAGGTACTTGGTGATGAGATGAAAGCTTCGGGGTGGTTGAGCAAGCAAATTGATAATATTCACTCAATCTATCAACCAATTCTTATCATAATCACTTATATGGTTGACCCGATGATAATTCAATGAATATATCATGTATTTTATCCTCACTATTGGTAACAAGTACCTAAACCTTATAGGATAGCCACTTTGTTCATTTCGTGTTCTATAGTTCACAAATAGGTACATTTGTGAAATAATGAAAGTGGCTAATTAGATTCATTTAAAAGGAATTTTTCTTTGCCATATGATGCTTTTTAACAGCTCTCGAGTAAAGCAATTCATTTGTTAAGATGCAAGTACACAATAAATACTAAAGCTAAACGAAGAATCACAAGCAGCGAATTAATTGGTTCTGTCCTGCACCTATCGGACGTGTCCGATATTTCTATCGGGCGTGTCCGGTATGGTCAGGGACAGAGAGTAAGTGTTTCTGTTCTATGTATTCCGGACGTGTCCGGTATACCTACCGGACGTGTCCGGTATTGTAGGAACCAGAACACTAATTGAATAAGCAACTGAGTTTTGATTCATATATTTTCATATATCCTCAAATATTACTCAGAAGTTTATGGTTTAATAATATAAGTGGCTCATAAGCATCTCTTAAAACTCAAATTTAAATATAGCAAATTATTTGGTTATAGTTCAAAATAGAAAATTAACTCCCTATTTCTTAATAGAATAAAAGTGCTTGTTGGAAGTCATTCAAATTACTTGAAGCACTTATTTAGGGGGAGCTAAGTTTCTATTTTGCACCATTGTGGACTAACAAATTTATCTAGCACTCTTTGTAGTCCTTTGGATGAAAAATTGAATTCGTATCTAGCATGATTATTTGGCAATCAAGGTCAACATAAAGATTATCATGCCATGTATCTTATTAGTGGTATTCTTGTGGGCTCAAGGCAAAGGTATGTGTTTACATACATACATTGTAAGTGCATCTAAGGCCCTTTATATGAAAGGAATGTGCATTTGTGTGACATAGAAGAGATGTTTTTCAAAACCCATAACTAGCATGTGTAGGTGGTGTGAATTTGAAAAACTATTTGAATCTTGGTCTTTGTGACCTAGCCTTGTCATGTGATGATTATAGCTCTCCTTGATTGTTTGATTGGCTAATCACACATGACATGGCTTTCTTAAGTCCACAATCTACTATGTCTCACAATATCTCTCTCAAAGTTATCAAAATCTATATATATGCCAAAGATTTGGAAAAGAGAAGTGATATTTATGGCATTGGATAAGAAATTGATCATACTCGGTTTGGATCAAGATTACATATCTTCTTGGACTGACAAATAATAGAAAAGGGGATTGGAAGTGAGAAAACACGTTTTGGAATATTTTGGGCTAGCCCGCGTATACCAGACGTGTCCGGTATGCTACCGAACGTGTCCGGTATGAGCGGGGCTATAAAACCGACCGTACCCTTTCAGCCCAGACAGACTTGTCTCCTTCCAACCAACCCTACCGGCACCCTTCTCCTCACCTAGGGCAACCGGAACTTTCACCAACAAAAGATAGAGAGGGAGATCGCATTGGAGAAGGCTTACATCAAGATTGAAGGCCCGGGGATTTGGATTTCACATCGCCTTCTCTTGTCATCTCTCAAGGTACCCTAATCGCGGACCTCGTCCGATCTACATGGTTAATGCATGATTTTGAAATCCCTTCGGTCAATATGCTGCATTGGTGATATAGAAGCAATGCCCAAAGTTTGGAATTGATCCGTGATGGTTTGAATCTAAGAACCCTGGTTAGGATTGCTGGGCACCCATATCGGATGTGTCCGGTATGGCTCAGCAAAGCACCTTCTTTTGTATCTTCATTTTGCAAACTTATTGGCAGTTGTATGTCAAGATGGTTGTAAAACCATGGATCAAAGATTCTACGTCTTAATTGCAATTCGAGATTAAATTTTGGGCATGTATCTAAAATTTCTTAAAAATCTTTGGATACAGGACAGCAGCCATGAGTGGACGACAAGAGCCTAGGTCCAAGCATAGGCATGATCCAGCTCTAGAAAAGTACAAGAAGGTAAGACAGGAAATGCATCCTAGATTCAAACCAGGCAGCAGGAGGCCTACCAGAGCTGCCTCTAGTGCAGCACATCAGTATGCAGAGGGATCAGGGAGCTCTTCTTCTGACACTGACACTGATGAGTTCAGAGTACAGTCCAGAGAAGAAAGAAAGAGGAAGAGCACTAACAGAGGATCAGATGGTGACAGCTCAGATGAGGAGCAGGAGATTGAGGAGGAGCCAGTTCCTCCAGTTCAGCACCAGCCTGGTCAGGGTATGCATTATGGTCTCCTTGAGACACGTCTACCCAATGTACCCTCTTATGTTTTCAGGGTTGACTACAGGGGAAAGGGCATGACAAGGAAAGCTAGAGATGAGAGAAGAGTAGATCCGAGAGGCTTACCTAAGGTTCAGTATGATCACCGCTTCCAGATAGCTTTTCACTTGGACTTCTACTCCAGTGTGATTCTCACCAAGAACTCAGTGATTGCTAGGTCTCAGTGGATAGACTAGCAGTATATTAGAGAGTTGCAGAAGACCTCAGTTGATCATGCCATTGCCATCTGCCAGCGAATAGGAGTTTATGAGATCATGGAGTTCTAGCATGACTGGAACATAGAGGTAGTAGCTCAGTTCTATGCTACTCTATTCGTTGAGGAGGATGAGAGGCGGATGCACTGGATGCTTGAGGGCCAGTGGTACAGTGTTGACTATGATGTATTTGCCGCCCAGCTTGGCTTCTCAGAGGATGATCTCCAGAGGGACAGGATCCACACCGAGCAGGTGTTACCTCCTGAGCAGCTTGCCTATATGTATCCACCAGGAGGTGAGAGAGGAGCAGTGGGAAAGGTCCTCGGTCTTCATCCTACTTATAGATACCTAGACAGGATGTTCAGGAAGACTATTGACTGCAAGGGTGGAGACAAGGGCAACATCGCAGATTACTCCAGGAACCTGCTCTATAGGATGGCACCTGATGCTCGACCTTTTAGCGTGTTTGACTTCATTTGGTCAGAGATCAGGAGTGTGGGAGAGAGGCCACTTAAGGAATGTGGATTTCCTCCTTATATCATGTACATGATTGAGCAGGTCATAGGGCATACATTTGAGTATGACAAGATACATAAGGTCCTAAGATTGTTCTAGATTTGCCTGAGGTTGGGGTACCTCTAGCAGGACCAGGAGGAGGAGCAGCAGCACCAGAGGCTGACGCACCTGTTGGTGGTGCAGCAGCAGGACGAGCTTCCCCTCTACCACATGCTCCTTCATGTTCTTCTTCACATCGCCGCAGTCCTCTGTCCCCTATTTGCAAGATGTTCAATGCAATCTTTGGGATGTGCAAGGACATACGGACCTATCAGCAGCAGGAGAGGGAGGCTAGGAGGAAGGATACTCAGACTTTGAAGCAGATTGCTTCTAGACTTGAGCTTGTTCCTCCTAGGTCTCCACTATCAGATGAGGCTACCAGAGAGCCTGAGACTGAGGAGCAGCAACAGGGTAGGTATGACACAGAGTTTGCTGAGTTCCTTCAACGACAGCAGCAGCAGCAGCAGGCTCTAGAGCACCCTAATACTCTACCACTACAGGCTCGTGTGCCTACTCACTCTCAGCCACGTTCCAGTACTGCAGACGACTATGCTTTAGACTGGTGGAGTGACCTCACAGGTGGTGGCGGCTACTACGGGTCTGGTGGCTATGACCCATCTGGTGCTGGTGGTTCTTGTCCAGCCGGTGTTACACGCTCTGATGATGAAGATGCTGGAAGAGATGAAGATGATGATGAGTGATGCCAGAGATCAGATACAGCTTGCAGCCCCTTTTTGTCCTTAGTTTGTCATTGTTGGACCTTTGCGGTGATAGATGAAAAAGGAGGAGAGACTGATTAAAGCTTTAGGCTTTCGGATATTTGTTTCATTTGACTTATCTTTGTACCTGATGATATGTACTGCAGGCTGTAGTTTTTGTTTTTGAGCTTATTGGTGTATCTTGAGTTTGAGATTGCATTGTATCATGTGAGAGATGAGACTCACTTATGATTTATCTATGTATCTCTTGAGACATGATCTTTATTTATATATCAGTAGCTTGTGGACTTGAGAAAATGTGTAATGAGTGTTATGTGTGAGTTACATGTGTTGTATTTATTTTCATAAGGACTATGCATGCTAGAATGAAAATATTTGATGTGATGCCCTTATATTTATTCTTGTGTGATATATCTTGTCATATGCATCACGATCTTACTTTGTCACACACACATGCACCTCACGGATGCAATGATTAAGGGGGAGCGTCTCATAAATCATTGAACCCAAAATCTTAAATGTTTATATTCTTTTGTAAGCTTTAATCAAGTTGTCATCAATCACCAAAAAGGGGGAGATTGAAAGTGCATCTAGCCCTTTAGTGGGTTTTGGATGATTGAGTGACAATGTGATTAAAGGTCTAACCCATTTGCTAAGTTTGGACAGGTAATAGGTTATCTCACAAGTAATTAATGAAAGCCAAAATGATGTGTTGTTGTATAAACAATCTAGTTCAAGCATATGACAACAATGCAAATGAAATTCATGCAAAGGCTTGTTTATTGTGGGATTTCCATGTTCTATGTGAAAGCAAGCTTGTGAGAATTAATTAATGAGACATAAGGGATTGCATTTGGAATGGTCCCATATTTGAAGCTTGCTAAATTGAAATAAAAAAATAACAATACATGAATGAATGATTCAACACAAGATGTGACTTGATAGCTTGAGATGGTGAAGATAGCAAGGAAAGGCTTCGAGGTACTAAGCAAGGGTGAAGGGCAAGCGATGGCTTGGCGGCCGAAGAACCTAGCTAGGGTGAAGAAGGAAGTACTTGCATTTAGTTGAGGTACTAATCAAGCTATGATGGCCATATTTATGTGGAGGATCAAATCATTATTGGAGTGTTTGATGGAAGTGACTTGATACATTTGGGATTATTCAAATTTGATGAATAGAATCAAGTCACGTGCTCAAGATGGCTATGCTCAAGTGAAAAAAATCAAAGTTGACATGTTAGCACCCTCACTTGATGAAGTTTGGAATATACGGCTTCGGTTGAAAGAGAACAACTCAAAAGGATTAAATTCGTTATACATTTAAATTTGAGTTAATAGGAATGACGTACTATTAAGAGAGATGCATCATGTTGATAGATAATGTTTCATAAGTGCTCAAGCCAACCCATGTGAGTTTTGAGTATTTGAGCGATAAAAGAGCTTACTTTATTTTTGCTGGTCTGGCCAAATACCGGACGTGTCCGGTATTTACCCAGCAGTGATAAAATTGTTGTTCTCGGGTTGGTTCGTCGGGAGTTCCGGCAAGGGTCGGGAGTTCCGACGTCTCGCACTTTAACTGACTTGGAGGGTTCACTGTCCTGATCATACCGGACGTGTCCGGTATTCATACCGGACGTGTCCGGTATTCATACCGGACGTGTCCGGTATGCACGGCCAGAGGCCAACGGCTATTTTTTCAAATACCTTGAGGGTTGGTAGTTCCGGCATGCATCGGGAGTTCCGACACCTCCCAAACTTCAACTCAGTTACTTAGTTTTCAAATATACTGAGGGTCGGGAGTTCCGACATGAGTCGGGAGTTCCGACGGTCGGAAGTTCCGGCATTCACCGGGAGTTTCGACGCCTCATAATGTCACTGTAACTTAGTTACCGTTGGGGCAGTGTAAGTTATACCGGACGTGTCCGGTATGCTGTCCGGTATGGCAACGGCTATAAAACAGCTAGTTTTTCCATGGGAGCTATAAATACCCCCAAGCCTCCACCTTTGGAGGCTGCTGATTCTGCTGATTGCTACACACGTTTTTGAGCCTTGCCAACTCTCCCAACCCTCTCTTAGTGAGTGATTGATCAAACTTGCCAAATCAAATTGTGGGTTGAGTGAAATTCAAAAAGAGAGCAATCCAACCACTTGAGCACTTGTGCATATTGTCTATCTCATGATTTGCATTTGTTACTCTTGGACTCTTCGGTCCTAGACGGTTTGGTGTCGCCGAAGAGCACCCGAGAGATTATGGTGTGCCTCGGAAAGTTTATAACGATCGATTCCGCCGCCTCAGAATCAATTAGTGGAAGGAGGAAAAGGAGTTAGAAAAGACTCCGGCTAGAGTGACCTTCGTGGTACCCTCTAGGGCTGACCTTCGCTGGGTCGCCCGCAGCCCCCTCAACGAAGAGTAGGACTCGAACGAGTTCGAACTTCGGTAAAACAAATATCGTGTCTCAATTTGCATTTCATTCGATATTTGTGTTCCTCTAGCTCTTGTGCAGGTTCTTTGTGTTTACTGTCATCTCTAGTAGGTACCTACAGTCTGGTTTGAAGATAGAAATCGAAAGGAGCAAGTTTGGGGCTGCTCTACAGAAATCGTGTATACCGGACACGTCCGGTATTCATCACTGTACCTGGCTGTTCTGCAGAACACGTTCATACCGGACACGTCCAGTATACCTACCGGACACATCCGGTATTAGAGCTCAGTGCTGAATTTATTTGATCCATGCACTAATCGTTGTGGTGCAGGATTGTGCCTCCTAGATTTATTTAGTATCTTTTACATACTCTGTGGCTAACTTGTGAGGGGTGGTATTACTCTTATTTGGAGTTTCCATTTTGAAAACTCCCTTTACTAATTGTTTCCGCATTTAAAGGTGATAATTTTCAGAAACGCCTATTCACCCCCTCTAGACGGCATCGAATGGGACCTGCGTCCCACCAATATGTTTCCTTCGGACACTATGCAACATTAAAAGAAGAAACATTAGAAAGCGGTATGTGTGACGAATAAATAATATGTTATTAGAATCGCTTACTAATTCAGCACTGCCACTAGTGCATCCAGATGATAAAATGGTTTTTTCTTCGAGTCCCACACCTCGATCAGATATTTACCAAGATTGACACAAATGAAGACGAAATGGTTGCTGCAATCACAGAATCCTAATTATCAAATAATCTTAACAAAAAAAGAAGCATAAAATTAAAAGCCGAGAACACATACTCGCAGTTGTAGGCTAAAAGTATGTGGGTTTTGTTCTTCATCTTGAATTCATCGAAAACAGCAATCAATCTCTCTTTCAAGTCTTTCATGTCACATCCATGGAGGCCTAAACATGTCTTCTCATTGACTCACAAGGGGTCCAAGAAGCCTATGGTATACCATTTGCTTTTTAGTATGCAAAATTTTGCTATGCACCTACATAAAATCATGGGAATTGGTCAAAAGTTAATAATTTGTGTCTCGAGAGAGTAGTTAATTATAATATCGTGAGTGTAGGGTACTTACATAGTCCACATCGTCAACATTTGTGAATCGAGAGAGCGTTTCTGGTATAGCTGGAACAAGCACTCCCACTCGACATCGAACTTCTCTTATTCAGGATAATGAAAAACATGTGGCGAACGGATAATAATCTCAAAACCAAAGTCCTCCGTCTCTGTTGCTTGAGCCATGTAATATTCATGCAACTGGCGCATATATGTTGTCAAATTTTTATACTCATCATTGGGAACCAAAAGATTGCCCCTTTCATACTTCATTGTCAGTGTTCCCGTCCCTTGTACATCATAATAGATGTTCGCGGCCTCTTCCATAGTTAATTCGGGGTTATGATTGCTTCTAACCTGGTCGAAAGGATTCATCCCATCTGTGCTCAAAGCAAACCAAAGGTGCTTTATCTCTCCACCGATGTCCTTATAGAACATAGTATTGACAGTCCTCCAGTCATGCCTATCGGCGGGGTGCCTTATCATTGTATCTTTCTTACGCTCTTCGCCATGCCAGCGCAACAGCTTGGCTGACTTTGCACATGCAAACAGCCTATGCACCCGGGGAGCTATAGGAAAATACCAAACGACCTTTACGGGACCTCCTCTGGTCTGGGTACCCTCATCTGACGGTCTTTCCTTGTACCGTGGAGCTTCACACTTGGGGCACTTGTCTAAGTCTTTGTATTTTTCTCCACGGTACAATATGCAATCATTAGAACACGCGTGGATTTTATTCAATCTCGAGGCCGATGGGGCAGATCATTTGCTTGGCCAAGTATGTCTTTTCTAGCAACTCGTTTCTTTTTGGGAGCATTTTCCTTATTATACCTAACAACTGATCGAAGCATTTATCGCTCAATCTGTTTGTCGATTTGAACTCTAACAACATGATGTCGGCTTCCAGTTTGCTCATTGGACAATTCTTATACAATGGTGTTTTGCCATCTTGTCTCATTTTCTCTAGCTTTCTCAGCTGTCTTTCACTAAGACATCCGGTCTCTACATTACGTAGCAGCTGAGAAATGCCATCGTTATCCTCGGTGTCATCAGCTAGCGTGTTCCTAAACACATTATTAACTATGGTCATAGGTTCCGTATTGACATTGGGTTCCTCGTCAGCATCGTGGATGACTACGTCGGGCATGTCCATATCATCATTGTTTTCCTGCAGAACATTCACACCAACCTCACCATGCATAATCCATATCGTATAGTTTGGCATGAACACCATGGTAATCAAGTGCGATCGTATAGACTCAATTTGACAAAAATTCCTTTGATCCTTGCAATCTTTGCATGGGCAGAAGACAGGGTTCCCATTCCCAGCATGGGTTTTGGCATCGGTGATAAACTGGCTGACGTCATGCATGTACCGCTTGTCCATTCGGGACAGATGCATCCACTCTAGATCCATCTCTGCACAAAAAAATACTGAGACAGTAATTACAAAGAATTAATAAGAAATCGAGCTTCATGAACAACAATTGTAGCTCGAAAGTATCATTTTTGGAAAACATTATTATACACTAATTATTGGAAAATTGAAAAAGGTAACCCCGGTCCTGTAAATTAAAAATCATAGTAAAAAATAATTATTGTACAATAATGAAGAACATCTATTCTACTCTACTTCTAAGAACTAATTATAGCATCACATACGAACAATGACGATCTTGACCACCATGGAATAATTAGCTAGGAATTTAAATGTGTTCATAGACACCAACCTTTTGGATGATGAATTCACCACAATTTGAGCCTTGCACAAATGTTCAATTGGAAAAGTGCTCTCTAGAATGTAGGAAGAACTAGAATGAGAATCAAGCAATGTAGCCATCAAAACGAAGCTAATTAAGCAACAAAATCAAATGAGTGGATGTTTCTTACTAACCTTAAAGCAAAAAGATCAAGTCATTCTTCAAAATCCAAGCCCTAGCTTCATGGTGAAGAGCAGACGCAATAATAGAGTGAAGGGCCCAAACGCGCGCCTCTATTCTCAGGATGAAAGAGATGAGGAAGAAGAGGACGGCTGCAGCCTTTTTGTGCTGTAGGTTTATCACTGTTGGTTGTTAGCTAGAACCGACAGTGATAGATCCAAATCACTGTCGGCTCTTGGCTTAAACCGGCAGTGATGAGCGGCTGCCAAAACACTGCCGGTTCAAACCACAAACCGGCTGTGATATGAACCTTCACTGTCGGTTTTAGCCCAGCCCCAATCATTTTTTCATTTTCAAGCTCAGAACCGGCAGTGAAGGTACATCACTGCCAGTTGTTATAAATCCGGCAGTGATGAGACCGGCAATGATGTCCAAATCTGGCGTAGTGTCGTGGCTAGTCGATTCAACCTATCGGACATCAAATGGGCCGATAGCTTCCATGTCACCGACCCAAATGGGGATAGGCTACTAGAATCACAATTTTTAGACAAAAATCCACCTATTTTTGCAATTTTGATTAAAATGACACTATTTCAAAAAAAATCCAGTCCCCATCCTCCAAAGAAAATCCCTAACTATCCTCCAAAGAAAGTCCCCATCAAATGGCCGATAACTCGGGCGGAGCTCTAGCGAAGACCATGGCTAGCTACGGGATGATAAGACATGGTAGGGAAGGTGAAGTGAATGGAGCGGAAGCTAATGTGCATTTGCTGTTTAGGGATCAGTAAGGGCTATGAACTAGCTAAGGGCTTGTTTGGTTTGTTTACTGGGTCATGTATCGCCTTGTCTAGTCAGGACGGCGAGGATGCCAGGCGTTTGGATCTCGAGCGATCTTTTCTAGGAGCCTTTGCGGGCTAAGTTCAGACGTCGTTTCCCTTGCTAGCTCAAACGAGCCAATCGACTCGCCTGGGCTTCCGAGGCCCTCGTAGCATGTTGGCGCTGGCGAGGCGAGGAGAGTTGCTGACCTCGGAACCAACCATGCCCTGATTTAGACTGCTCTCGTTGCGGCTTGTTTGGCTACGGTTGCGTCTATTTGATGTAACATCTATGGTAGATATATAAGAAATAAGAATTCATTGTTTACAACCATAGCCTCTGGCTACAGCATAAAAATCTGCAGCGAGCAAAGCCATTATTTCTGATGAGAAATTTTACAATGGTTGGAAAATACATGGACCATTCATTGAGGCGAGATCGGACGGTGGAAAAATAGGAGGTACCTAACTGAAAGTACCTGGAGATACCAAGTAGGTGGGGATAGTACCAAATTAGGTGGGGCCGGTACCAAAATATGTGGAAAAATATCTATTTTTCATTTTATAGAACAAGGGTAAATCAGTCATTTTAGACATCCAAATCCAATCACCAGAATCCAACTGAAATTCAATTCAATTAAAATCATCACTCCAATCCAGTCCAATCCTAATAATTAGTACAGATATCCAATCCAGCTGCACCTAAATCCAAATCCATCCAACACATCCAAGACTAAGCTACATGTCCGCTGCAAACGCCCGCACAGAGCAGAGCTCACTAATCCACGATGGTGGAAGGTGTTGCACCCGGACCTCCAGTCCAAGGTATGGGCGGAGCTGGACGCCGACGTCGGCTGCGGCTGCGCCGTGTCCGACACCATTGTGGCCCGCCTGCCCTACCTCAGTGCGTCGTGAAGATGCTCCGCAAGCGACTCGTCGTGAACGACGCGGTGGTCGGCGGCCACTGGTCCCGGCCGGCACCACGGCCATGGTGACCCTGCGGTCTGGCCGGAGTCTCCGCATTCTTCCCAAATCGTAGGAGTACGTGAGCGTGCTCGCCTGCTGGGCGGAGACCTCCGGCTCGCGTCGTTCCATTGGATCCGCCCAGCCATGACGTCTACTTCCCGGAGGGCACAAACTCAATTACCAAAATACCCACTATAATATATTTCTCAATTAATTTTTAGAAAATAGAAAAAGATGAAAGTAGCTGGAGGTACCATGGTACTTTTCCGACCATCGTAAAATATCTCATTTCTGATATGTTGCGCGTGTCCGGAACCGGGTGGTATATAAATAATGAAATGAAAGATACGCGATAGGCTTTGAAATGGCATTTTCAGATTACTCCACGCGACAAACAACACTTGGTTCTTGCAATGTCCCACAACAAAAGGCGACCACAGCCCAGATGGAGGATATTCATTACCACTTTCAGCAGAACAAAACAGAACAGATATGATAGATAGACCTATCTCACATGCATGGCTCGTGTTAGGTGTTACATACCAACAATATATGAAAGATATTTTATATATCACTGTTGTAGGTGAATCCTATATATGAGCGTGCATAGTAGTGAACTAGTGATATGGTATTGTCACCACCAGCATGCATATATAATGCTGCTATACATTTCACATACATTATATTATAGAAGAAATAATGTTAAAGAAATCAATGAATTTGATTTCCTATGATAATGTACGTAGGAAATAATGAAAACTGTACCTGTACCTGTGGGAAACCTCTGTTGGCTAGCCAACAATACAGAAAAGCTGGTCAGAAGGCATATTTAAGACTGTCCAATCTAACGCAGGGCATGGCATGCATATCAGCATATGGCTTTGTTTGGTTTCTACATGGGCTCCCAAAATTTCTGTCACATCGAATGTTTAGACACATGCATGGAGTATTAAATATAGACTAATTACGAAACTAATTACACAACTTGCGACTAATTCGCGAGACGAATCTTTTAAGCCTAATTAGCCCATGATTTGATAACGTGATGCTACAGTAAATATGTGCTAATGATAGATTAATTATGCTTAAAAATCGTCTCGCAAATTAGTCTTCATCTATGTAATTGTTTTTATAATTAATCTATATTTAATACTCTTTATTAATATCTAAACATTCGATGTGACATGAATTTTAGGAGCAACTAAAGAAACAAACACCCCCAATATACGGCTCTAAACAAGAGGAGACAAACACGCTACTACACATGCGTGTACAAAATATATACCATAATAACCAGCATGGGAGGCACACCGTGCATGCACGCACAGTGTCACCTGGGGGCAGGTACACGCTGGATGATAGTGATGAAACTGTTGCCCTTCCCCAGGGGAAGTATACAAGGGGAAAGGTGCAGCAGAGGGAGAGCTGAGCGTGATGCGTATCAATGCAATGCAAGGTGGTGTGCGTGCATGGGGATGCAAGATTGCAAGGGACATGCTGCCTCTTCACTGATCCATCCATCACGCACAGTTGACAACCCGTGATCAGATCGGATGAGATGAGGCCATGAGGGTAATCGATCGAGAATGACATTTGTGTCACGTTCTTCTCATCCCCTTCTATTCTATTCGATAGTATATATATGTAGATAGATCTCTTCATCGGCTAGTATCTGGAGAGCAGAATGTGAAGGCGAATGCACGGGCTTATGAGAGAATGGGTTATGGCCATGCGCGAAGCAGCTGCTACCTTCCACTCAACGCAAGCTTGCAAACTGTGATGAGCACCTGCAACTACAAGATCGAATACGAACAAGAATCATTGTTGCATCGCATTTGCATGCCCAATTTGCTACTTCTTTGTATTCTACCGCGCCTGTATCTCCACTGCACGTACGCCTTTCATTTCTTATCCGCCACCGCATCTGCATGCAGCCATTTCTTGTTGGAGATGTTAATCATAATATCTAGATAATAAGCTCCACGCTTCCACCAGTACTACTCGTGCATTTTAAACCTCGTACATTTTAAACAATACTTATTCGAATTATATTATATGATGAGTACTTAGTAAAGCACTGTCAATAGATTCACGTCCACATATGCATTTCCCATGTTAAGGGCCTTCAGTTTCCTCTATATATGTGAGCTCCATAAAATCATTGTTCAAGCCTCTTCTCTTTTTTTTTTAATTCTTTGGTCCTCTAGTAAATTTAAAATTTAAGTCATCTTACTATGCACCCATTGTTACCTCTTTTCTCCTTGCCATTACCAAATTCGTCACAATGTTGCTGATGTTTATTGGAGCTACCTGTGCCTCAAGGAACCTCTTGCTGGTCCGATCATCGCACCAACATACATTGGCACAATTATTCCAAATCAAATTGCGGAACAATCACTAAGAGCATCTCCAAAAGTACCATAAATTTTGTTCTCCATCCATGTTTTTTTGCCAACTTCCAAAGTAGTATGGGTAGGAAAAAAAAGATACCATCTCCAAAAGTACCTCATATTTGACTTCCAAAATATAAAAAACTGTGGACCCACGATGATTTTTTGGGCGGCTTCTTTTTTCCCGCGATCTGTTTGGCGGCACCGCGTACCCCTTCGAGCCGCCACCGTTTGCACGTCGTACGTGTCCGTCGCCTGCGGTTCCCAGCCGGCGTCAGCCAGGGACCGACCCCTCCTGCCTGCAGGTCCCTCTCCTAGTCGGCAGTGCCAGGCTTTGGCAGCCAGGCAGGCGCCCCCTCGAGCCTTCAGCTCCCTCTGGTAGCCTTTGGCAGCCAAGTATTCTTGGAATTGGCCGTAGAGGAGCAGTGGACGAAGACCGTTTCACCTGGACGCCGCCCCACTGCAAGCACCACCGTGCCGGCCGCCACCTCACGCGTACGTCTCAAAGCCCCGGGTCCACCATGGCTTCGGCACGTCACACGCTGCTGCTGCCGCTGCTCCTCACGGCCGCGACGATGGCGGCACCACGGCGTCGGAGTGATAATGTCGACTATCCACGCGCGCGTGGCGGCGGAGTGGGCGTGGTCGTCGGCGGCCGGGGCTCGCCCGAGGAGTGCCCCGTCGCGTATGACGTGGACGCCGAAGGCGGCAGCGCCACACCGAGGGGTCGGATACGGCTGCAGCTGTATGACGACGTGAACGTGCTACGGCGCGAAGGAGAGGCCGGCGGCAAATCGTCGTGGGGAGGAAGAGACGGCCCGGGATGGAGAGGAGGGCGCCGAGAATTGCGAGGAGGCGCAGCTCTATGGTGCGCGTATTTTTACGCACGATGGAGGCCGATTTGCCATGTGGCCAAAGATGAGGAAGGGATATGGGAGGTTTTGGAGATGAGGTTTTCTCTTTTTTCCCAAAAAACAAGGATGAGGAAGAAATATGGGGTACTCTTGGAGATGCTCTAACACCCGTGGTTTGTTGACCTTAGGTCCGCTACTCATGCCACTCTATGGCATTGCTATCAACCATGATATGACCATGTTTATCTTCACTTGCAACTAACAATAGGTAAAATGAAAGCACAACATGATGAGCAGTGTTCAACTTAGTTTTGAATAATAAATGACTTGTGTTGTTGACTTAATCATGTTAATCAAACTTATAATTGCTACTAAGAGTTAGTTTGGCAGGGCTCGGCTCCATCTAAAAGGGTTTCAGCTTTTGCTACTTTTATGGAGCAGCTTTTTTGGTGGAGTTCAAGTCATATTGTAAAACATTTGGCAAAAATAGCTGCAATAAAGTTTAATTATAATTCATGACAAATTTGTATGGAGAAGGCGTGGAAGAAACCACATTTTTCACACCTCAACCCACCCAATAATTAAGAAAATAGCTCTAACTCCGCCAAACTTCTTCGCCGGAGCCGTTTCTTGATGGTGCTTTGAGAAGTCTTCAATCGAAGCTGAAGCTAAAACCAGAGCCCGCAAAACGAACCCTAACACTTCATTTCTATTTCATCGCAGCGGTAAAATCTACTCCAATCCCTTTGTCTAAAAAAGAACATGAATATCATTCCTCCAGAAATATATACAAGAAAATACTAATAGTAATTATGATGCGCAACAAGCATCATTAGAGTAGTGACGAACTATATTTTTATAATGAAGTTATTTAGAGATATAAATGTTAATGTTGTTTTTCATAACTCTAATCTATACCTAATACTAAAAAGGCAAAATTTCTGCCACGGTTTTTTCTGCCAGCCTGCCCAAATCCGGCTCGGTCTCGCTCTCACCCGTGTCCTCTCCGGTATGCCAATTTCTTTTCTATTTGCGTTAACCGAACGGAGATTAGAGTATGAAAGAGAATAGAAAGAAATACAGGGTTCTAGATGTAAAGATGCCATAGAGAAAAAAAGATGGAAGGGCATTAATAGTTTTTAAAATATATCAGAGATCCTGATGCAAAATGTTCAGAACCTAGTGGGCCTCTCCTGGTGGGCTTCTTTTTCGATCTGGGCTAAATCCTTCAAGTTGGGCCGGCTTCGTTGTGAACTGGACCAAGCACATGCATGCCTTTTTCATTTTCTTTCATTTTTCTCCTTTTCTATAAAACAGAGATCTTGCAAAAAATCATAGAAAAATCAGAAAAATGCCAAACCAGTTTTGTTAGCTTCATAAAAATATGATCTATCCATAGATGTTATAAATCTTATTAGGTTGTGCTTTTTTTATTAATTCCCTAAAAACATTTTTTATTAAAATATGGATTAGTTAATGGTACAACTAATTATTTCATCAACTGGAATCTTGGGCAGATTATTGTCTAATGAAATCTAAACAAATGCGTTTACATAATTCCTGACGAGGGTTGCCGTGTGAAAAATCAAGATAGGTCTCCCGTCATAATCATTGACGGACAGACCAATCCTTGACACATCGACAAAAAAGTTACGGAGGTTGATATGATTCGTTAAAAAAGCTACAAAGGTCGATATTGAGTCAGAGAAACACATGGGTAGTATGAAAAATAAAAATTATGATATATTTATATCTAAACAATTATGCACTTTGCAACGGAAGAAAAGATATGCCAAGGTGTATATTAATTCGATATAGGTTTAATAGGACATTGTTATTTATTGCCAGCATTAACTTTATATTATGGATGTGACGGTCATCATAAAATAAATTACAAAAGCATAAAACATAAGATATGTACCATTCACGTATTCGTTTTGCATGGATATTTAATAGTTTTTTTCTTCCGTTGCAATTGCTAGTTAATTAAAAAAAGTTTGTTTCATTTAAGTTGTTTTTGTTTTTCGGAGGGAGTAAAATGTTACCGGACCGGGCGGACCGCGGACGCACACCCATCTAGAAACAGGGTCCGGTACTCAAGTGTCTCCATTGCATTTCTCTTTGAGCACAGTAGAGTACTGACAGGAAAAGTGCAAGCGTTGGGTAGGGTAGTCGTGGAAATCCGGGTCGCTTTTGCACGGCACGTTCGTAGACACGGATTCCCAATGAACTGGCTGGCCTGCTTGAGCTGCTTGCTGCAGTGCTGTGCTGCCATAGGATCAGGATCCGTGGCCCTCGAGCACCGTGTCGACCACCTCTCATGGGAAATGATGGAGCACAAGTCAAAACGCATGCATGCATGCATGCAGCGTGCTCACTCCCCATCACCAAGTCACCAGAAAGGCTAGTAGAATCTTCACCAACAAAGCTCGATGCTGTGCTGCGTTGTAGTGTTTGACCCAAACGCTCGATTCTTTCTTTCCAGCTCACGCAGCATCATCGATCGAATTGGTCAACACCGGCAATGGGACCCAGTTTTTTTTTTCGGGTAGGTTGTTTTAATTTTATTTAAACACCACTACCACTTCTACGGTTCAACACCGGTAGTAGTTCAGAGATGAGAATGTCAACACGTACTTCTCTCGATCAGGTCCACCACGCACCTGCATGATTGTTCGTGTCATCTGTGATCTGTTCTATGGAAACTTTGTGCATCTGGAGTGATTGTGATTGCTACCTCTACCGGTCATCATCATCATGTTTGACTGGTCGAGAACAAATAGTTTTCCTAATACTCAAAAAGAATATAATTGCTCTTTCAGTCTTTGAGAAGTCAAGCAGTTTTAAGCTTAACTACTGCATCTATTAAAAAGGTTATGATAAATATTATTAGATCAATTCTAGGGAGTGTGTACTTTTTTTAGTAATATTTAGGATTCCAAATATTAATGATATTTTGTATAAAACTTAGTTAAACTTGGGAAGATTGAATTAATTCAAACACTTTTTAGGATGGAGGTAGTAGTAGATCCTTATAAAATCATAATAACCTCCAAAATAAAATCAAACTGAAGAAAACAAAGAAAAGAGCGGAATTGCATGTACTCCCTCCGTCCCGATTTATCTGTCGTTCTATCCCAGAAAAAGTATGGTCTAGGCTAGTGTATATGGGCCCAAGGCCTGCCATCTAGCGTTGCAGCCTTATCCTGTCACGGTGTCACCCCATCGGCCCATCCCACCTTCCCCTTTCCTCATCAGATCGTTACAGCATCGCTCGCAGTCGCAGGTCGCAGCAACGCCATTGCTCGCCCCCGCCGGCGTCGAGCAGCCTCACAAGCAGGCCGACGTCGAGCCCTCGTCGGTGCCCCCTCTCTTCTCCTTCGCCGGCGACCCCCCTCTCTCCTCCACCAACGTGCAGTCAGGGGTGCGGCGGCTGAGATCCCGGCACGGACCGTAGCCGGAGTTGGTGCTCGCGGCTGCCAGCGTCAAGGACCGTTTGGGGATCGATTTGGACCCTGTTCGACAGGCCTAAAAAATAAATCAAATTACTGTTTCAGCTAATTATTGTAAGAGAAAAATATTGTTCTGACTAAAATTACTGTTCCCGTGAACAGTGATTCGTGAGGGGACTGCCCAGCCACCGGCCAGTCAGCCGAACAGCCCCTTGATTTTTTTTGGAGCTGGACATGGTCTTGTGGGAAATCGAACGAACAATCAGGAGGAGACAGAGATCAATGCCATGTCATGTCATGTGTACTGATTTCATAGGGCTATCTGGGCCATGTTTAGATTGCAAATTTTTACAATTTGCAATTTGGAGCATGTTTCGTTTGTATTTGACAAACTTTGTCCGATCATGGACTAACTAGGCTTAAAAGATTCGTCTCGTGATTTACAACCAAACTGTACAATTAGTTATTTTTTTACCTATATTTAATGCTTCATACATACGTCCAAAAATTAATGTGATGGAAAGAGAGTAAAAAAACTTGGAACTTGGAAACAATTTAAACAAGGCCCTGGGTCTTTTAGCCTTCGCATTGGTCTCCGTGCATGACTCCCAAACGGGACGAAGGGAGTACATAGCGTGTTTGGTTTGGAGAGTGATTCCATGCGGAATCAATGGATGCAGCACGAGGGCGTTCGGTAGTTTCACAAAGAATGACTCCATCCGATGTTTAATTTTAAGCTCATTTGTGGGACTGCTCGGTACGTGACACAGGTTCCATAATTGTGGGTTTCTTTGCCTGCTTCATCCAAATGAGCTACTCCAGTGTTAAATAGTAGTAATGGTTTCTATACACTTAGACCCTCTCTATCGAAGTCATATGCGTGTCAAGTCATCTCTTTACGTGACTAACGAAGTCACTTCAGACCTTCTCTATCGAGCTACCAACGGATTGTTTGCCCGTGTTTGACAAGACTGCACCCAACCCAATAACCCAGAAATAAGCTAAAAAAAAGTTACAACCTCTTTATCCTCTCAGAAAACAAAGCTAATCATATCAGCTGCTAACAAATAGCCTATTCAGTTGGCTAGTTCGTATTATTGCTGGTTCATTTATGTAAGAGAGAAGTACTGCTGCCTAGTTTAGATAAACAATATTTTTGTGAAGGGGCTGACCAGCCTAGCCCCAGCCAGCCACCCGAACACGCGAAAAGAAGGCCTTGTTTTGCATTGTTCTGATGATACATAAAAAAAAAAAAAGAAGAAGAAGAAAACAAACACTAGCAGATAGGTAGAGAGTACGGTGGTACGTACTAGGCTACTAGCACGAATTTTCATTGGAGCACTGTTGCCTTGTGATGTGCTCAGTAAATTATGAACAAGGTTACAAAGGAATTGAGCCGGTGTAGCAGCCTAGCAGGAGTGCAGGACAGGACAGCCCCCACTGCTATAGAAATCGTAGCGCCGCGGCGGGTAAAATGCCTTATCGTAGCGCCGCGGCGGGTAAAATGCCTTAACCGACACGGTTAAGGCGGTTTTTGCAACCGTCTCGATCCAAAGGTTACAGTTAATCATGACCTTAACCGAGTCGGTTGCCCTGCCCGTCTCGGTTAATGTATTAACAGAGGCGGACTCCTTGCAAACACCCGCCTCTGTTAATGAATAAAAAAACAAAAAAAACCAGAGCCCATTGGCGAGCCCATTTCCGAGCCCACTGGTGAGCCCGTTTCCAGCCCTACCACCGGCCACCGCGGCGCCGCTGCCGTGAACCGGATCCACCGCTCGCAGATCCGCCCGTCGTGGGCGTCGATGGTGGCAGATTCGCCGTCGTGGCCATCGATGGAGGCAGATCCGCTAGCCGTGGTCGTCGGTGGAGGCAGATTTGCTCAGAGAGGGGTAGGAGCGCCGCCGCGCCGGATCCATAGGCCGCTGCTCTGCTTGCCGGATCTGCACCGCCACTCGCCGGATGTGGTGAAGAAGCGAGGGAGGAAGGGCACAGGAGAGCATATCCATGCCGCCCCGCGCCGTATCCGCGCTACCGCAACACGGAGCCGCCCCTGCATGGAACTGTCGAAGGAGGAGGAGATGGACGCCAGACCCGCGCGGCCCCTCGCCGCTGTGTCGCGCGGACCACAGCTGCCGGAGAGCACGCGGGCCACCGCCGCCGGGGCGCGCGGCCACCAACCGTCGGAGAGCGTCATCGCGAGAGAGGTGAGGTTGAGAGAGAGAGGAGCCGCGAGAGAGAGATAGAGGCGAGTTTCCTGTGAGAGAGTGAGGTGTGCGACGCCATCGAGTGAGGGAGCTGAGAGAGAGTTTGGATGGGTGAAACCCTAAGTACGGTATATATACACTGAGCGCAGTATGGAGCCGAGATGGTGGGCTATCTGGGCTCCGAGCTAGGTCATTATTTACCAAGGCGAGCCTTATAGTGTGCCCACCTCCATAAATGGATTAACCGAGGCGTTTGAGTTACATTGCACGCCTCAGTTAATCATTATTAACCGAGGCCGTTGTGTTACATTGCCCACCTCGGTTGTTTGTTGGGCCAGCTTCCCTGTCTCGAATAACCGAGGCAGGCAACCAGCCCAACCGTCTCGAAGCAAGTTTTGGAACCGCCTCAGTTAAGATTTTGTGTAGCAGTGCTCCGGTGCGCCAGCTGCCCGTAGCTACTCCACGTCTCCACCTCTATAATGAGCCGATCCTGCTGCCTGCTGCCTGCTGCGGTGCTGCTTGTAGGGAAAGGAGACGAGAGCTTGCATGCACGACAGAGCAGAGCAGAGCCACGGATCAATGTCTCTGTCTGCACCACAAATGCCACGAAGCGGACCAGTGGAGGGAAATTGCTAGCACGTTCGCTTGCTCGTATCTGGCTTATAAGTCATGGCTTATCAGCCAACGAACAGTATTTTTCTCTCACACCAAACCAGCCAACAATATTTTAGCCATTGTTTATATATAAGCCATGGCTTATCAGCCAACGAACAATATTTTTCTCTCACACCAAACCAACCAACAATACTTTCGGCCATTGTTTATAAGCCAAACCTGTCCAAACGAACGGAGCGTGCATTGCACGGAGCCACGGACCGAGCCGTGCCTGAGTGAACAGTGACAGTAGTGAGCTTTGTTTGGGCTTGGAGCATCTCGATCTGCCCGCTGCGTGCGCGGCTGCTTGTCTCGCTCGACCAGCTCGCGAGAGTCGTCTCTCACTCTCTCGTCGCAGAGCATGCTGCGGGCGAGTAATGGCGGCAGAGGCCCCAGGTCACACTGCCGTCTGCCACAGGCAAGCACGCTGGCCAACGGCCGGCGCTAGGACCGGCGACGACTGGGACTGGCTTCCCCATCCACAGCAGCACGCTGCCGCTGTCGCTGTGACTGTATGCGTATGCTGTGTGCATGCATGCAGGTGAGGGAAGACAGACAGACACGTAGCAGAGGCGGCAAAGCCGGGGTCCAATCCACGATGCACCACATCTCTAGCCTCTGTAGCCTGCTGCTTGCCTTTTCTTTTCACGAACCCCTTCCCTTTGCACACAGACACAGCACACTACGTGCTGACCTTGACTCACTCCACGTCGTCCACTGCTAGTAAGAGTACTCCTACACAATCTACGTACTCTGCCAAGGGATGTGGTCATTTCCATTTGCAAATTCTCTAGCAGTGCATGTGCATGTGGCCATGTGCAGAGATATTTCTAGGTTCGAATTGAATCAGGCTTCCTTAATGTTAATTAACTTTATACAAAAAATATTGTTCAATGTTTACCACTCCAAAATCTTATGATGCGGTTTCATAAGTGATATTACTTTTTGTATAGGTCTAGCCAAACTTAAAACTTGTTGACTCTTCTTCAAAGAAAAAAAAAATGTCCCCCAAGAGTGAGAGGAGCTGAGTGTCAAAACTCAGAATCCGGTTACTCACGTGGAATGGAAAGTTTGCAAATTCGTAAAAGTTTGCACACACACGTGCTACATACAGACATCATCAGTGCATTGCAATCGCTCGCATCGCAGCAGCAGGGGCCCAGGTCCAGCCAACCACCACCTGTTAGATAATTAGATATTTTTATGATCAATTTAATCCAGAAATAAAATATTAGCAGGTTCGTGACAACATATATGTATATGTGTATATCACTTAAACGCTTCTCATGCAAATTACCGATCGTCTGATGAAATACGCAAGATGAGTTAGAGTGTACCCCAATGGAGGGTCCCATACCGATAGCCGGAGGCTCCATTCGCACTGAGACATAGTCGTTGTCGAAATCGTGGACCCACGATCGATGCGGAAGGTGTTCGTGATGCAGTCCCACGAATGGTCACCAGGAAAAAGACACATTCTTTGTTCGCGAGGAAAGAGCGGGTTCAAGTGAGCGATCACCAGGAAGAAGATGTCAGACGAGGGTTTGCAGACGGACGAGGGTTCCGGAGGCACCTGCTCTCCCGATGCTCCATGCGCGCAGAGGTACGGGAGAGGGAAAGCCAAAGGGCGACCGAGATGTGGTCTCTCGGAAGCGAAGAGGGGATTGAACTGACAGAGGACTTCTACTTCTATGCCCAGCGGCGGGGAGGGAGAGAGCCAGCGGAGGAACTTAGGAGACGGAGACACGAAGAGATGGTAACTGCGCAATCAACTCGCCTCCACTATAAATGAGAGAAACTACTATAATTATGTGGATTAAGTAGCAAAACACAGCCACGCCTTGAGCCGATCCGCTGCTTTGCCTGCCGGCCTGCTGTGGCGGTGGCAGCAGCGATGTGGCACTCATGTCCTTTTCTCAGCTTCTCAATTAAGATGGATAATTTTCAACCAAATAAGCTGAGTCAACGTTCAATCAAAATCACGTACGGTATTAAACCGTACAACGCTTAATATTACGGACCATAGAGTTTTATTTAATTTATTAAATATTATATGGGCCAAGCCCATAATATATCCAACAATTCCCACCAAACTGTAGAGTTTGTAACAAAGTAGTCTGAGAACCACATTTCTTTTATATACCAGTGTTTCGATGGAGACTGTTAAGTTGGACATTCATCTAGAGCAATAGTTTCACTCAATCACAACTGAACAATGGATTAAGCCTTGAATTGACAGTTTTGTGTGAGGTGAATGTCACTAAAGTCCTTAGCTAATACTTGGCTGCAAAAGATATCCCCTCTATTTAAAGCATATAAGTCATACCCCAGTGCCTTTCTTGAGTATTTAGCAGTGTTATCCTAAACGCTAAACGATAAACAGTCGGTCACCTACTGTTTAGCCCATTATTCGGGCAAAACAGGTGTTTAAACGGGAAAAACGGCCATTTAAACGGTCAAAACAACTGATTAAACGGAAACGGTGTACCACCGTGTAGTGTTTAAACGGTGTGTAAATGGGCTAAACGGCCGTTTAGGCGAACAGTGGTATTTAGATATCACTCAAATCTCATAGACTGTGACCAGCAGTCTGACTCATATAGGTGTGTTCCTCAAAAGATGTTCTATAGGACAACATCTTTGCTTTAGCAAGCCACTTGAAACACATTAAGGTGAAAACCAACCTACCTTACAGAAAGAAAAGATATGCATCAGAAATGAGTCTTACTAAGGATCTTTCCTCACAATTTACTACTAGCTTGTTTTACCATCCTACTTCATGGGATCTCCGATCACATAAAACATGTTACCACTATAGTAAATTTCATGTGGGTCTCAAATTCATCTCTCTCGATATACTTTCTATCACATTACGTGACAGACCCTTAGTGAATTGATCTGTCAGATTGTTAGACGTATGAACATAGTCCAACGCTATTACTCCGGAGTTTCTCAATTTTTCTGATAGATTTTAGTCGTCTCTTACCATGCCTTGTGGACTTCATGTTATCATTAGAACTGTTAACCTTCGTAATCACAGTCTGGTTATCGTAGTCCATAGAAATAGCCGGTATGGGGTTTTCAACAACCGATAAATCTATAAGGAGATCACGAAGCCACTCGGCCTCAGAGCCAGTGGTGTCTAATGCTGTGAGTTCTGCTTTCATTGTAGACTTCGTTAAGATAGTCTGCTTACAAGACTTCCAGGAAACAGCACCACCTCCAAGCGAAAACACATATCCACTTGTGATATAAAGCTCATCAGCATCAGAGATCCAGTTGGCATCACAATAGCCTTCCAGCACATTCAGATGTCCGATATAACGAATACCATAGCTCATAGTGCCTTTTAGATAGCGCATCACTCTCTCAAGAGCACGCCAGTGATCATCTCCCGGGTTTGACACAAACCGGCTCAGCTTGCACACAGTAAATGAGATGTCAGACCTTGTTGCACTAGCAAGATACATGAGCGAACCAATGATCTGGAAATATCTCAATTGATCCCTTGCTATTCTCTGATTTTTCCTCAATAGCACACTAGGGTCATAAGGTGTAGGAGCAGGTTCACAGTCACTAAACCCAAAGCGACTCAGCATCTTTTCCACATAATGAGATTGTAATAGAGTTACTCCACCATCACCTTCTCTCAGAAGCTTGATATTAAGAATAACATTAGCCTCTCCCAAATCTTTCATTTCAAAATTATTAGATAAAAATTCCTTCACCTCCTCAATCACTTTGAGGCTAGATCCAAATATCAGTATGTCATCAACATATAAGCATAAAACAACTCCTTCACCCCACCATACCGATAGTACACACATTTGTCAGCTTCATTTACAACAAAGCCAGTAGATGTTAGAGTTCTGTCGAACTTCTCATGCCACTGCTTAGGAGCTTGTTTTAGGCCATTTAATGACTTTAATAATTTACACACCTTGCCTTCTTGACCATTCGCTACAAACCCATCCGGCTGATCCATATAGATCTCCTCCTCTAACTCTCTGTTTAGGAAAGTTGTCTTAACGTCCATTTGATGAACGATAAGATCATAAGAGGCTGCCAGGAAAAGCAAAACTTGAATTGTAGTCAATCGGGCAACCAGTGAATAAGTATTAAAGAAATCATCACCTTCCTTTTGAGTATAATCCTTGGCCACAAGTCTTGCCTTGTACCTCTCGATAGTACCATCAGGCCTAAACTTTTTCTTAAACATCCATTTGCACCCTATAGGCTTGCACCCATAAGGACGATCAACTATTTCCCAAGTTCTATTAGACATAATAGAATCCATCTCACTCTGTACTGCTTTCTTCCATAAGTCAGCACCAGAAGAGGAATATGCCTCTTCAATGGTCGTTGGTGTGTCATCCACAAGGTACACAATATAGTCATCACCAAAAGACTTTACAGTCCTCTGTCTCTTACTTTTCCAGAGACTATAGTGTCATCCTCCTCAGGATTTTGCATATAGGGTTCCTCAATTTGTTCTATCGAAGTAAAATTTTCATGCTCATGGGGAATTATAAATTCATGACTAGTCGTGCTAGGTGTATTTTTCATGGGAAATTCATTCTAAAAAAATGTAGCGTCTCTAGATTCCATGATTATATCAACAACCATCTCAAGAACACTAGAATTTATAATTAAAAATCTATAACCCATGCTATGAATAGCATAACAAAAAAACACAATCAACAGTCTTTGGTCCAAGCTTTTGCTTTTTGTTTATTGGCACATTCACCTTTGCCAAATAACCCTAAGTTCACAGGTAAGAGAGATTTAATCTGTTCTTCTCCCATTCCTCGAATGGTGTAATTTCTTTGTTCTTTGTGGGCACCCTATTCAGGATATGACATGCTGTCAATATAGCCTCACCCCACCATTCCTTAGATAGTCCCGCAGTCTCTAACATGGCATTAACCAAAACAGATAGAGTGCAGTTCTTTCTCTCTGCAATCCTATTAGACTGTGGTGAGTATGGTGGCGTCCTCTCATGAATAATTTCATGCACCGCGTAAAACTCAGAAAATTCATTTGAGAAATATTCTTCCCCGCGATCGGACCACAAACGCTTGATTTTCTTCTCAAGTTGTTTTTCTACCTCAGCTTTATAGACTTTAAAATAATGCAACGCTTCATCTTTAGTTTGCAATAAATACACGTAGCAAAATCTAGTACAATCATCTATAAATGTCACGAAGTATCGTTTATCGCCTTTAGTCAATTCGCCATTCGTCTCGCATAAATCAAAACGAGTTCTAATGGTGCCAAGTTCCTCGCCTCAGCAGCCTTGTGAGGCTTGCGCGGTTACTTCGATTGCACACACACCTAGCACTTAGAATCTTTGACTAAGTTAAATTTTGGGGTTAAATTTAGATTTGCAAGCCACGTGAGACTGTTAAAATTAATGTGACAAAGTCATGAATACCATATATTTGACTCATCCGAAATATTAACATTGTTCACTACTTTATTACACACATCATCAAGCAAAGATAAGCGGAATAAGCCTCCGTAATCATAACCTTTTCCAACAAATGTTTCATGTCTCGACACAACACACTTATTGGACTCAAGCACAATCTTAAAGCCATCGCGACACATTTGAGAACCGCTAACATGATTCTTCTTGATGGAGGGGACATGCTGCACGTTCTTTAATAGCACCGTCTTTCCCGAAGTAAACTTCAGAACGACCGTACCAGCACCAAGAACATGCGCATGTGAACCATTTTCCATCAGCAAGGCTCCAGTCCGGCCAGCCTAATAGGTAGTAAACAAAGAAACATCAGCATACACATGAATATTAGCACCGCTATCCATCCACCACTCAGGTTAAAAACAAACTGAAAAAACAAAAGGTAAAGAATTATCATATCTAGATGTTTCTCCTCCAGTCTTGCTAATCACCACGTTTGCTGATTTCTTTTCTTGCTTATATTTACGGTCTAGGCACGCACTTGTAAAATGCTCATCACTCCCGTAAACAAAGCAACCTCCACCTTTCTTGTTGTTTTTCTTCTTAAACTGAGCAGTTTGCTTAGGCTTTGTATTGTTGTTCTCTTGCATGTTCTTCTTCTTTTTATTACGGGATGCAAATGAGTTTTTCTTCTGCACCATATTGGTAGCGGAAGACTCAACTCATTTTCCACGGTTGTCTTTTGCTCTCGCCATCTCCTCAACATCAAGAGATCCAATAACCTCAGCCACGCTAAACTCTTGTCTCTTGTGTTTTAGAGAAGTAGCAAAATCCCTCCAAGAAGGTGGCAGCTTAACGATTATACCACCGGCCACAAACTTGTCGGGCAACAAACATGAAAAATATTCTAGTTCCTTTGCTAGCGCCTGTATCTCATGAGCCTGTTCCACTATAGAACGGTTTTCAACTATTTTGTAGTCATACAGCTGCTTCATAAGGTAGAGCTCACTACCAGCATCAGAAACTCCAAACTTTGCCTTAAGAGCATCCTATAATTCTTTACCTGATGTGCAAGATATGTAGTTTTTCTCATACTTACTATGAAGTGCACTAATCACGGCGTCTCGAAATAGGTCATCGGTAGGCAAGAACTTTTGCTCCTCCTCAGGAGCAAAATTGTTCAGGCTTCCCCTATGCGGCGTGATAGCAATTCATAGCAGTCAACCATAATACCATCTTGGCACGCTATATCATGAAATTCTTACCATCAAAATTATTCGGCTTCAAAGCAGCAGCAAAACCACTGACAGGAAATTGCCTAACATTAGGTTTGTGGATTGTTATATAATTAGACATTTTTATGGTTAATTTAATACAGAAATAAAACATCAGCAGGTTCATGACGACATATATGTGCATGTGTATATCACTAACAAATGCTACAGCATGTAAGTATGACAAACTGATCAATATAGTAAGTACGCAAAGTACGGTAATAACAGAGTTAAGAATCTACCCAGTGGATGGTCCCATGCCGAGGGCATCGGAGGCTCCATTCGCACCAGACATAGTGTGTTGCTCGAAGTCGTGGACCACAGTCGATGCAGGAAGGTGTTCATAGTGCAGTCCCACGAACGGTCACCAGGAAGAAGACACTTTGCTGTTCTGCGAGGAAGAAGACGGGTTCCGCGAGCGATCACTAGGAAGAAGACGTCGGACGAGCAGTCACGGAATCGCTCCTCAAAAACCTAATCGCCACACACCCCGTGCAAGGTTCGCAGGCGGACCAGGGTTCCGGAGGCAACTACTCTCCCGCTGCTCCGTGCGCGCAGAGGTACGGGACGGGGAAAGCCAAAGGACGGCCGAGATGTGGTCTCTCGGAAGCGAAGAGGGGATTGGACTGACGGAGGACTTCTACTTCTATGCCCAGTGGCGGGGAGGGAGAGAGCCAGCGGAGGAACTCAGGAGACGGTAACTGCGCAATCAATTTGCCTCCACCATAAAGGAGAGAAACTATCGTAATTATGTGGATTAAGTGGCAAAACCTGGCCACGCCCGCCCGTCCGCTCGCCGCATGCCACGCACACGGCCCGGTCCGGCCCGGCCCGGTGGCGGCGTGCGCGCGCGTGGCACTCCTTTGTCCTTTTCTCAGTTTCTCAATTAAGATGAATAATTTTCAACCAAATAAGCTGAGTCAACGTTCAGTCAAAATCCTGTACGGTATTAAATCATACAACGCTTAATGTTACAGATTATAGAGTTTTATTTAATTTATTAAATATTATATGGACCACGCCCATAATATATAATACACCCAGCATGCGGGCGACCATGGTACAAACTGTAACCATCCACCAGCGTTCTTATACACACTGTAGTACGTGCTCAGGCCCCCACACGCACACTCCTCGCCATTGCATGGATCTTGTTTTTTTTTTTAAGAAGGTGGTGTTTAAATTCAGGAAATTTAGAGGCTAAAGTTTAGGGTGTCACATCGGGTGTCATGTGGGGGTGTCACATGTAAGTGTTCGGATAGTAATAATAAAACAAATTACTCAGGTCCTCAGTAATCTGCGAGACGAATTTATTAAGCCTAATTAATCCGTCATTAGCACATGTGTTACCGTAGCACCACATTGTCCAATCATGGACTAATTAGGCTTAAAAAATTCATCTCGCAAAGTAGTCGTAATATGTGTAATTAGTTATTTTTTAGTCTATATTTAATACTCCATGCATGTGTCAAATATACGATGTGATAGGAACTAAACTTTAAGGAAGGAACTAATCAAGGCCGGTTCACAAAATAGGTCATAAACTGTGACCAACGTATGGTGATTCTTAAACCGATGGGGCACTAGAGAATAATGCAAGAGAGGGCAGACAGCCATGGGGAGTTTGGGGACACCAGAGAATGATGATGATGATAGATCTCACTGCAATGCCCATCTTCAGCTCGGAATGTAGAGGGTGTTTGGTTCCCCGCCTTCACTTGCCACATCATAGCTATAGCGTTAGTTGTCACATAATTTGCTTGGTTGAGAAGTCAGATAAGGTAGGCACGAGAACAACTGAGCAAAAGGCTATGTTCGCTTGAGTTTATAAGGCAGAATCAGCTCTACTTTTTCAGCCATAAAATAGTATTTTTTCTCATAACAAATCAGCCATACAAATCAGTCACAGCAACAATAAGTTCCTGCCGAACAAAGCCAAAATCAAGCCGGTGGCGCGGCTCAATTTGCCACACCACATGTGTGGCGGTGGCGCAGCAACTTAATAAGTTAGCATGCGGAACAGAGCTATTAGAATCTTCCTTATTGTTTTCGTCGCAGCTGGTGGCGCCGTCGTAGCTTAGCTGTGGTGAGTGACGACTAGCATCCAAGCAGCGTCGTGTACTACTAGAATACAGATATACAATCTTGCCTATCACCTCACTCTCACAAGGTAGGTCAAGGTGATCGATCTGATGGTGGTGATGATAGATATGATTCTGTTGCTAAAAACTCAGGGCCTCTATAAAACACGAGAATTTCACAAGAATTGTATAGAGACTTCACATGAATCAGTTTATGTTTACAGAAAAAGCACAAAATATATAGAAAAATCTCACCTTCTAAAGGGGACTCAAAAGCAAGCGAAAGAGGAACAGGAACCGAAGAAGAACGCTAAAAGGATCCATATACCTGTCGCTCTACGTCAAACTCTCAAGATTTGGCTATCACCATCTAAAAATCCCACTATAAACTGACGACGACGTAATGTTGATGCTGATAGATCCACCATGAAACATGCTTTCATAATAATGAAATGATTAATTCCTTACCGCTTTCCTTTTGTCTTTATTTACTTCTTGGCGGTCGATGGGATTTACTGTATTAACCAACCAACTAGTAATTGGTTGCATATTGAACATGCTAGATTTGACAAATGCATTATATATCTATGATATAAAACCCTCCATTCCAAAAGTAGAAGATATTTTGAATTTTTTATATACATGACTTTCACTATGCACGTAGCTAGATGTACATTACGTCTAGATATATAGTAAAAATAATATATCTTGAAAAATCAAAATGTCTTATAAGTATAGAGAGAAACTTTATATATGTACCACCTCTATTCCAAGAAATGATCTTTTAAATGATCCGCACCTGATCAATAAGTCAAAATATCCTAAGTTTGACTAGATTGCTACAAAAATATCAACCTCTACCTGAGTGATCATATGAGTGTATTATGAAAATATACTCAATTAAAAATCCACTCAAATATACTTATCTAGTATTATAAATATTTTAGCCAATCTTACATTGGTTTCACTTAAAACATAGAAAAACAGTTTCTTTCGGATGGATGCAGTATATCATTTTTTTTTTAAAAAAAAGGAATGCATCGGCCTCCTATTCGAGACCGCTGCCCGCCTACTATTTGTGGATGCACGTGCTCAACCAGCTTGCATTTCACCTTTTTTTCATTCAAAGCTAGAGCACAGGCAAAAAAAAAAATAAGAAAAAAAAGTGGGCAGCACAAAACAGGGGACGATATATAAGGAATAAGCGGTTTTTCATAGATGAGAGCTGGTAGAAAGGCGAGAGCAGGTGGAGATGAACGAGAATGACACACAAGGAAAAGAGGAGCTTGACGACGACGTTGGATGGATGTCACGGGGGTCGGAGGGAACCCCAAACAAGGTTTTGTAACGTCACTCAAATATTGGTTTTAGGCTTTTATTATTCCCCATTTGTAACATTTTTTTTTGCTGAGGTTGAAATTTCTATGTTTTTGACTCTTCTCGAGAGAGCAAAGAAAGAAAGCACAGCACTTTTGATTTTGTTTTTCCATTGAACATGAATAATCACACATGTGAAATTGCCTCACATAATAGCTGTGATTATTGTACAATACTCATATGACGATGCTCGCTAGTCATAATAATTCAGTTATGTAGCTGTATGTATCTTTTAATGTACTGAGCTTGGATATTGGAAGTTGACATGAGTAATTTTGTCATGTAATGTTGTCTTACATAGTATAATTTTAGTATACTCTATAAATAATTTTATATAAAGATAAAAGAAATACGAGCCAAAATTGCGTTTTGGTGAGCGTGGGTATCTAAAATGCCACATGTTTGTGACAGACTAAATGAGATTTTTTTTGATTCTTTATATTCAGATTTTTTCTCAAATTATTTGTCACTCGCACGTACCAAAGGATCACTTGACTCCCAATATTCATCAAGTAGTTGCAACACAAACACATCTCTCTGCCCAAATGCACCTGCCACTGTTGACAAGCTATTAAGACCGTGTTTGGGACAGCAATATCTGACCATGCCATGCTTTAGCCAAGCTGCAATACGTAAGATCATATTTGTAATTCATTCTCGCGAATGGTTGAGTCGAGCACGATTACAACAAGAATCGACCACATCGTTCAGCATTTGGTGGGATTCTCCGCTTCCCTCAACTGTCGCCACAAGCGGCCTAGATATTGTGATATACTTAATTAGGACACCTTCCCTCTTTTTTTTTCAAACAATTCGGCATACTTTGTTCATTTAGGATAGTTACATCACTTGCTAGGCAATAAAGTATGAAGCTAGGGGGCTCATCGTCTCAACTATAATTTTGCTTACGCTGCATCGCTCTTCTTGCTAAATTATGCGCCGCTTGAGAGATATACAAGTATAATTCGGAGTACTCTATTCATTCAGGCCGTGTTTAGTTGGTCAAATTTTGGAAATTGGGCTACTGTAGCACTTTCATTTTTATTTAGCAATTAGTGTTCAATCATAGACTAATTAGGCTCAAAACATCCGTCTCGCAATTTCCAACTAAACTGTGCAATTAGTTTTTTTTCGTCTACATTTAGTGCTCCATGCACGTATCGCAAGATTCGATGTGATAGCTACTGTAGCATTTTTTGGGAAAAGTTTTGAGAACTAAACGTGGCCTCAGTATAGTTACAATTATGCGCCGCTTGCTGGCCACAGAGATATACTACTACATACCCCCTCTATAAAAAAAAAGTTATTCTCGCTTCTAAAATATCGATAACTTTTAACTTTGACTAAATATATTTAATAAAATATTAATATTTATAGTACATAATTAACATCGTTAGATAGATCGTTGAATATACCTTTATAATAAATTTATTTGGAGATATAAATATTGGACGTATTTTCTATCAACATAGTTCCAGTTACCCCATCCTCGTAGCAGACTCTTCTCATAGGACGGAGGGAGAAGTATTTTTCGTTTGTAAAGTGTGTGGCAGTAGAAAGGAGGCAGGTAAACACGGAGCCCAAGGGCAAGCAAAATCCTACTAATCCTAATCCTAACTCCGGCTCGTGCGTAAATTAGCAGCAGCAGCAGCATCCCCTGCAAACCCAAGCGTTTGTGCTGACGCGCTTGGTCCTCTCCCGCCGGCGTCTTCCTCTTTACTCCTCCTCCCGCATCCGCCGGCGTCCATCTACTCCTCTACTCATCCCGAGTCCGGACTTGCTCCGGACTGGTGGTGCTGTGCAGGTGCAGCCCGCGCGCGCGGCGCCAAGCCACATAAACAAAACCGCTGCTCATCCCCCCCGCGCAGGCGCAGAGCTGGGCTGGGCTGCCCGACCCCGACCGATCGCCATGCGCGCGGCGGCTTCCTGTTGGCATTTCTAGATGGGCTCCTCCTCCCTCCTCCTCTTCCCCTCGCCCTCCGCCGCCGCCGCCGCACCCGCCTCTTTTACTGCCGCTACTCATGCCACCGCCACCGCCCCCTCCCCCTCCTTATTGCCGCCGCTCCTCTCCCAACAATCCCAACACCACTTCTTACAAGTCCTCCACCACCTAGGCCAGCAGCAAGAACCCTCGGCCGCCGCTGCCGCCGCCGCCGCCGCCATGGTCCGCAAGCGCCCCGCGCACGACGTCGACCTACCGCCGCCGCGCCGCCACGTCACGGGCGACCTCTCTGACGTCACCGCCGGTGCCGCCGCCGCTGGTGCGCCCCCGCCACCGCTGCCGCCGTCCTCCGCCAGCGCGCAGCTGCCCGCGCTGCCCACCCAGCTGCTGCCGCCCGCGTTCCAGTTCCAGGCGCACGCGCACCACCAGGCCGCGGAGGTGGACGTCCCCGTGGCGCACCCGCACGCGCACGCACGCACGCAGGCGGCCGACGTGGCGGCGGCGGCGGCGCCCTCCACGACGGCGTGGGTGGACAGCATCATCCGCGACATCATCGGGAGCAGCAGCGGGGCCGGGGTGGTGTCCGTGGCGCAGCTCATCCACAACGTCCGCGAGATCATCCACCCCTGCAACCCCGGCCTCGCCTCGCTCCTCGAGCTCCGCCTCCGCTCCCTCCTCGCCCCTGCCAATCCCGCGCCTTTGCATCCACCTCTCCTGCACGCCGCCCCGCACGTCGCCGCGCTCCCTCCCGCTCCACCGCCGCCGCCGCTTCATTCCGCAGACAGGCAGTGTCCGCAGCCGGAGCAGGAGCCCAACAACCCGCCGGCGCCGTCGCAGTCGCCGAAGGCCCCGACGGCCGAGGAGAGCGCAGCGGCGGCCGCGGCTGCCGCCAAGGAGCGGAAGGAGGAGCAGCGGCGGAGGCAGCGCGACGAGGAAGGGCTCCACCTGCTCACCCTTCTGCTGCAGTGCGCGGAGGCCGTGAACGCGGACAACCTCGACGACGCGCACCGGTGGCTGCTGGAGATCGCGGAGCTGGCCACGCCGTTCGGCACCTCCACGCAGCGCGTGGCCGCCTACTTCGCGGAGGCCATGTCGGCGCGCCTCGTCAGCTCCTGCCTGGGCCTCTACGCGTCGCTGCCGCCGGGGAACCCCGCCGCGGCCGCTGCGCGCCTGCACGGCTGCGTCGCCGCGGCGTTCCAGGTGTTCAACGGCATCAGCCCCTTCGTCAAGTTCTCGCACTTCACCGCCAACCAGGCCATCCAGGAGGCGTTCGAGCCGGAGGACCGCGTGCACATCATCGACCTCGACATCATGCAGGGGCTCCAGTGGCCGGGACTCTTCCACATCCTCGCCTCCCGCCCCGGCGGCCCGCCCAGGGTCAGGCTCACCGGCCTCGGCGCGTCTATGGACGCGCTCCAGGCCACGGGGAAGCGTCTCTCCGACTTCGCCGACACGCTCGGCCTGCCCTTCGAGTTCTGCGCCGTCGCCGAGAAGGCCGGCAATGTTGACCCGGACAAGCTCGGCATCACGCGCCGCGAGGCCGTCGCCGTCCACTGGCTGCACCACTCGCTCTACGACGTCACCGGCTCCGACTCCAACACGCTCCGGCTTATCCAAAGGTAGTAGGAGTACTCCAGCAGATGACTCCTCCATTTCCAAATTCCAATCCATCGTGCATTGTTTCTTGCTCGCTGCCATGTCAAATCTTGGTGCTTTCATCGTGGCATTGCGATATGCACGGCTGACATCAGTCGCCGTACATCGGGTACAAGCATGATCAGCCCGTTGGCTAACTAGTAAAAAAATTGCGTTTTTGGAGCTCAAAAAGCTCGTCATTATGACCAACTTTCTATGTAGGTTAAAAAGGTTGGATCTTGTATATACAAATGCTTTTGTGGTGATCCGAGAACCACAGAAGACCGACCGTGCATACATTTGGTTAGTGGATCACTAGGAACGAGCTGAAAGTTCTTACCATCATGACCAACTTTCCAAGCCAAAAGGTCTCGACTTTCTCCTAGTACGTATACACTAATCATCGTCTCCTCATCACACTATAGATCAGATCAGGAAGCTAAGCTGCTAAACTCGAAAGCACATCAAATGCGTGTTATGCTTTCTCTAATCTCTCGCTAGTTTTGTTGATTGACTGCTAGTAGTACTCCATATCTGCCCAATGCGTTTTATAGAGGAGAGGGAACATGAGATAAAGTGCAATTCATTGTTGATTTGATGCATCGTTAAAATGCTAACTGCTGCTTCAGCCATCTCGTCCTGCCGCTGCCAGCAGCATCGAAGTAATGTCTACTGAGTACTGACTGACTGACTGATTCGCATTCACCAGGCTGGCCCCGAAGGTGGTGACAATGGTGGAGCAGGACCTGAGCCAGTCGGGCTCCTTCCTGGCGCGGTTCGTGGAGGCCATCCACTACTACTCGGCTCTGTTCGACTCGCTGGACGCGAGCTACGGCGAGGACAGCCCCGAGCGGCACGTTGTGGAGCAGCAGCTGCTGTCGCGGGAGATCCGCAACGTGCTGGCCGTCGGCGGGCCCGCCCGCACGGGCGACGTCAAGTTCGTCGGCAGCTGGCGGGAGAAGCTGGCGCAGTCCGGGTTCCGCGCGGCCTCGCTCGCCGGCGGCGCCGCCGCGCAGGCGTCGCTGCTGCTGGGCATGTTCCCCTCCGACGGCTACACGCTGGTGGAGGAGAACGGCGCGCTCAAGCTCGGGTGGAAGGATCTCTGCCTGCTCACCGCCTCCGCCTGGCGCCCGATTCATCAGGCCCCGTGCCGTTAAAAGCTGAGATTACTAGCCTTATTGTTACAGAGCTAAAGGCATTTTATTTTACTGCTACTAGAGCTTACTTACTTCTAGAGGTTCTTCTTCGGCCTAATTGTTCTTTTGCATCTTTCTTAGCTAGCTAGCAGCTCATCAATGCAAATTGGGTCTGTTCTTAATTCTGAGAAAAGGAAATGAAAACATGCACTCTGATCACTAATTACTAATTGTTAGATGCCTGATCTCTTTCACAGTGACAGTTACTGATGTGAGCTTATTAATTAGTTTCTTGGTAGGTTCTGCTTAGAAGTCCTGTCAAACTAGTCCTATTTCTCCATCATCATTACATAGAGGAGCTCTTAACCATAGAGTACAATATATGGTGCTCTTTATGCAGGTTAGTGTAAACTCTTGCTACCGTTAGGAGAGTGTTTTACTGTTTTCTCCCGAAAATTTTGAGAAGTTAGGCAACTTCAGACCAAGGCAGTAGTAACCAATGTAGCTGTAGTCCATTCTTAATGATAGTTCTGGATGATCTACTCATGTACTCCCTCCGTCCTAAAAAAAAAAAAGTGTCGTTTTTAACTTTCACACATCTTGTTTGACCATATGTGTTATTTAAATTTTTTATATAAATATCATCTATTTTATTATGACTTATTTTATCATTAAAAATACTTTAATATTGATTTATTTATTTTATAATTTATATAAATTTTTTGAATAAGACGAACGGTCAAACGTGGTGTCTGAAAATAAAGAGCGTCACTTTTTTTTTGGGACGGGGAGAGAGTACGTGTTAGAAGTTGAGCCCTTTTTACTTTTAACATCCTTTTCACCTTTGCCCCCATGATGAGGTCATCAGCTTGTCAATTCTTGCTCCCTGGACATGTTGACCAGAGGAGGCATTGGCATGATGATGAGTTCACATTGCATCTTTCTTAGCTAGCTAGCAGCTCATCAATTCAAATTGGGTCAATTCTCAATGGTGAGAAAACGGAATGGAAACATGCATTCTGATCACTAATTGCTAGTTGATCCCTGATCTCCTTCACAGTGACAGTTGCTGATGTAAGGTTAATTAGTTTCTCGATAGATTCTGCTTAGATTTCGGTCATGCATCTTCATCAACCTGTCAAACTAGTCCTATCTCTCCATCATCATTACATAGAGGAGCTCTTAACAATACAGTACAATAAGTGGTGCTCTTTATGCAAGTTAGTGTAAAGTCTTGCTGAGAAGTACAAGCAGTGTTAGGAGATTGTTACTGTTTTCTTTCTCCAGAAGAAAATATGGCAAGTTAGGCAGTTACTGACCAAGGCTATTTTTCTTTGGGAGGCAAATAAAGTAACCACTGCAGATGTAGTCCATTTTTAATACTAGTTCTGGATGATCTACTCATGTACTATTAGAAGTTGAGCCCTTTTTGGTGTGGATATATATGCATTTGCCTACTTTTAACATCCTTTTCACCTTTGCCTCCATGAGGTCATCTGCTTGTCAATTCTTTGCTCCCTGGACATGTTGACCAAATGAGGCATTGGCATGATGATGAGGTCACACTACATTACATTGCATCCATCCAGAATTCGTACGAGAGGGTGTTTTTTTTAGTTCACCATCTCCATCATCTTTCATTCATTCATTCATACGATAATCCCGAAGGGCCTGTTCGGCTGGTATTAAAGTCGGCTAAAGCTGTTTTGTTGTGAGAGAAAAATACTGTAGATTCTAGCTGATAAGCCAGCTAATAAGTTCGAGCGATATCACTTCACTAGTCTGCTGGCTGTGTGTCTTGTTTAATAATAAATAAAGTTTACTGATATCACTTAAATGAGAAGTGGGGACAAGCTATTAGGAGTAAGAGGGAATTGTTGTTGGTCACATTTCCTTACTCACATCAGTAGTACCTGGCCACCTGCCTTGTTAGCTAGCTTAGGGCAGTCCCAATAAAAGAAACTAGCAGTTTCTATAACATAGGATACCATACTAAAAAGTACTGCTTTTCAATCCATGATTTCTATGAGTAATAATTATTTTCTCTTTCTCTCTCCCAACTCTATCTTCTTCCTCCAATGGGAGTGCGACACGAGCTCCATAGAAACTGGTGGTTTCTTCCCAATGACGATTTCATGATTTCTTGGTGCATTGGGTCAAGAATAGACCTGATTTCTTCATGAGTAAACCATTTCTATGATTTTTGCTCTCTTTCTTTATTAATTACGTTGCTATGTCAGCGTTTTGCCTACGTGGCAAGTCATTTAATGAGGATAGAAACCATCATCAATACACCATTGGGACTGCCCTTATTAATTAGCTTGCTTCCTAAGTTCCTAGTGACATTTCCAAAGTGAGTTATGAGCCAATTAATCTTTGTTGGCAAACATCATCACATTGAATTGAAGGCTTCATCATCAAAGCCTATCTATGCCCCCACAACAGGCACAGGCAGGCCGTTTGCAGGACTGTCCTCAGATAACACATGCATGGTAGTGGTCATGGAGTTGGAGTGGATTGGAGAGTTGCTGAGGGAGGCAAAGCAATCAGTCCTACTGCAACTAGAGAGAAGGGGCAAGGAGGACAAGGACATGAGCTTGCTTTGCCTGCCCCTAGCTCTTGCATGCCATTGGAAGTTTGGCATTGCCAATTGCCATGATGGGGGCCGGGCTGGGGCATGCATGCATGGGTCTCGTCTCTCTCTCCTCAACCAAAAGGCTCTTCGTCCAAACCTTTTTTGTGGTCTGCCCGGAAATCATCTCGCTATCTTTTCTTGTCCCAGGGCCCAGCGATGGCGATGAGCGGTCCTTTTACTCACAGCACAAGCCGTGCCCTGTTGTCTCTTGTTCTCTACTGCCAGGGCAAGGTTGGAAAGACGCTACTACGCTAGTATACTGATTGGAAAGACACTACCCTGTGGGCCTTGCTGCTCAGCTGAGCCCAACCATGCAAACAGAAAAAAGGCTGTGAATGAGGCATTTTGGGGAGTGATGCTGATAGTCGGGCGTGGTTGTTGGACGTGCCAAAGTCTCAAGTCCCCAATTTGATTTCCCTTGCTGGAAGGAAGAGTACAGTAGCCACACCACACCTCCACACCCACACTACACTACTAGCATTGCCACAGACACAGTGGTGTGGCTCGGTTTCATCCTCATCTGAATATATCTGACGGTGACAGGGATGGTTCATGTTGCACTGCGTTGCATTGCATTGCATCCTCTTCCTCTACCATAATGCATAACTGGTGGTGAACATGTGATGGATCGGATTTTCTCGGCTGTTGTCTGGCCTTCTCCATCTCCAACAAGCAACAGCTCCAAGCCGGCCATAGCGGCAGTGCCGGCCCTAGGGGTAGGGCTCCAGGTGCGACGGCCGAGGGCCCAAGCGGAGGAGGGGCCCAAATCTAGGTATACAAATCATCAGGTCCTATAGTTCAATAGGCATTAACAAACTAATGAGAAAAGAGACATAGAATTGGCCAGGTGGCCTAAAAAGACAACATCGGCATTTCTTTCCTAGATTTCTTTCCCCACGGCCCTCGGGTAGAGAGGAGGCGAGGAGTCACGCTATACACAACACACTCTGATCGTGAGTTCGCGACGTGCGCCTTATACACGCGGAGCTAGCGAGCCACGCCGCCGCGAAGAGCTAGACTACCGGAGACACGGACACGGCGCACGAGGACGGAGACCAGGCAGGGCTCCACGACGACGACATCTTGATTCTTGGCTTCTTATGAATTGCGATCACCGATCAATTGTTTAGGTCCAAGGTATTTTTTTCCTTTTTATTTTTAATCCAAATTAATTATTTATATAGTATTCCAGACTTCTAATACTTTGTACCTATATAGTCATATTTTTCTTCTAATTTAGGTGTTAGAATTTTAGAATGTTACCTAAGAAACATTTGTCATGGGTGAGAAAAGAAAACGAATATATTACTTTTTTAATCTACATTGTTCCTCCATAATTATCATACATCTATAAATATATTGTTTAATCTACATTGTTCCTCGATAATTATCAGACATGTTAAATTAAAAATATGTTATTGAATTTACTTTCGTTTTGCAAGTAAAATTAGCGCATATATATTATAAGATTTTATACATGGTCAAGAGGGGCCGTTGCGATGAGATCGTCATGGGGCCCTTAAAATCCTAGGACCGGCACTGCATAGCGGTCGGGGGACCGCAGAGACAAAAGGGGGATGGAATGTCGTAGAAAGAAAAGTGACTAGATTTGTGCGTGTGGCGAATTGCTCAACTGTGGCGGCGAGGAAATCTGGTGTCAACTTGGAATGTATTCTTTTTCAACTTGTCCTGCTACAACTTGGGAGTCTGTTTTTGCTAGCGGTGTTCTTGCTCCTAATGCCTTTGCCTTGTTGAGGCCCAGTACCAAACCTTCGTATTCTGCTATATTGTTTGTTGCTTTGAATTCCAACCTTGCTGCGTACTTCGTGCGGAGGCCAGATGGTGCTATCAAAATGGCGGAGGCTCCAGCGCCTAGATGTCCCCAAGCCTCGTCTGTGTAGAGTGTCCAGATTTGGGGCTGGGGCTGCAGGGCTTGTTGAGCCGAAGGTGTCCAGTCTGTCCTAAATCTGCCAATGTCTACGACTTAGTTGAATGACCTTCGACTCTTCTTTTTCTTGGACAAGCACCCCACTGACCGCATGGTCGGAGGCTGCAACATATAACAGCAATGGTGCTTCCGGATCCGACACTATTACCATGAGCTTGGTGGTCAAATAATTTTTGAGCTGCTGGAAAGCCTTTGATTGTTCTGGCCCCCATTCTACTTTATCTCCGCCTCTTAAGGCTTTGAAGAAAGGGAGGCTGTGTTTTGCTGGCTTTGAGATGAATCTGTTCAGTGCTACTATTCTTCCAGTGAGTTTTTGGACTTTCTTCTTGGTTGATGGTTCCACCATCGAAATTATGGCCTTGTTTTATCTGGGTTGGCTTTTATGCCTTCAGGCCCTACGATGTACCCGAGCACTTTGCCTCTGCTTACGCCGAAGACACATTTTTCTGGGTTGAGTTTTAGCCCTGCTCCTCTTAGGTTGGTGAAGGTTTCCTTTAAGTCTACTACATGGTCTCCTTCGTTCTTGCTAATCACCACAATATCGTCAATATAAGCTATGATGTTTTTCTACATCTAAGGGCCGAGGACTGCCTTCATCATCCTGGCGAAGGTTGGCCTAGCGTTTTTCAGTCCCTCAGGCATTCTTGTGTAACAATAAGTTCTGAAGGGGGTAGTGAAGCTTGTTTTCTCCTCATCTTTTTTGAGCCAGATCTGGTGGTATCCTAAGAAGCAATCCAGGAGAGAGAAACGTTTGCATCCTGTTGCTTTGTCAATGGAGGTGTCTATTTTTGGCAGTGGGAATGGATCTTTCCTGCATGCTTTATTTAGATCTGTGAAATCTATGCATATTCTCATCTTTCCATTTTTCTTTGGCACTAGTACTACATTCACTATCCATTCTGGGTACTTGACCTTTTTTATAACGTTTGTGTTTAACAACTTCTGAACTTCGGCTTTTGCTGCTAGAATTCTCTCCTCTGACATTTTCCTTTGTCACTGCTTCTTTGGTTTTATTGTGGGGTTGATATCAAGGGAGTGTTGTACAATGTCCCTGCTGACCCCTTTCAGGTCGGAGGCTGACCAGGCGAAGACGTCTTTGTTTCTGGCTAATGTTTCTAAGAGCTCTGCTTCCTCTTCTACTGACAGGTTGTCTCTGATCGTGACTTTCCTGTCTGGGACTGCATCTTCGAGTGGGACTGTCTTTGTTTTTTCTTGTTCCTTGAGATCTGTTTTTCCCTTTGGCATGTCCAGAGGCTCTGTTGAATTAGATCTGGTTGCTTCGATGGAATTGATGTTGCGTTGAGATTTGTAGATGGCTCTTTCTATGTTTCTTGCTTCCTTCTGGCTGTCGTGAACTATGATGATTCCGTGTAAGGCTGGCATTTTCATACACAGATAACCCATATGAATGGTTGTGTTGAATTTGTTTACAAACCCTCTTCCAAAGATGGCGTTGTAGGGGTAGTAGAGATCTACTACGACGAATGTTACGTATTCTGTTCTTGCGTTTTCTTGACCTTCGAGGGAGACTAGGAGGGATATTTTTCCTAATGCATCTATCCTCTTGCCTCCAAAGCCGATTAGTGGAGAGTCTGAAGGCTGCAACTGACTCCTGCTCAGCTTCATCTGGTCAAAGGTATTTACGAAGATTATATCTGCAGAGCTTTTGGAATCTATGAGAACCCTATTGATTTGCCATCCTGCAATGTTGGCCTTGATTACCAAGGCGTTTGTGTGAGGGTAGCTCTCCAGCTGTAAATCTTGTTCTGAAAAGGTGATTGGCATCTTCGACCAATCTGTGTAATGCACTGGGCCTTGAACTGCTATGTTGTTGACCAACCTAAGGTGATCCTTCTTATGTTTCTTAGTATGGAATTCCATCGAGGAGCCTCTGGCTATAGGCAGTATCATGCTGATGGTTAGAAGGGGCATATGAGGGTTAAGCTGGTTCTCTAGGTTAGGTTCGTTTTTGGGTGCTGCGAGCTGTGTCGCTGGTGGCGAAGGCAATACCTCTAGCTGTCGATTATGTATTTGGGATGGCTGGTTGGTCTCAATGAATGTTATGTGCGGAGGCCTCGGGTTTATGTAAGTGAGGTTGGCCTCTGCCCGTTGGTTATTAATCGGCCCCTGTTGTTGGGTATCTAGTCTCCATGCAGGTAGGAAGTTTGGATAGTAGGCGGTGGCTAAAGTGGACGGGTGAATTTGAGTGGAGTTTAGGCTTGGGTAAATTGGGCAATATTATTGTTGAGATGTTGCGAAGGTATGGTTCACCTCTCTAGGGGGTAATGAGGCGGAGGCTGCCGGTTTGCTCTGCTCTTGATCCTTTCTTGGGTCTCCTTTGCGTCTGGGCAGTCCCTGGTTATGTGCCCTTTGTTTTCTCCAAGAAAGAAACAATACTGCCTTCGCTGCCTTTGATTTTGGTTTCTGTTCTAATTCCTCCCTTGGCTATTTCCCTTGCCTTCAAATGGTCTCAGGGTCGTGTTGTTTTGGCCTGCCTTCGCTGGTTGTTGCCCCTGCTGGCTGCTTCCCTGCTGTTCTATGTTGAAAACTTGCTGGTTTTGCGCTTGCTGCACTTGCGACTGGCCTAGGTTTCTCCTGCCCTTCTAGGTGTTTCTGTTGTTGCTCTAGAACTGCTTCCTTTGCTTTTGTTCTTCTAGTCTTCTACGGAGGTCATTGTCAAATCTGCAATACTTCTCAAATTCGTTGTAGAGGTCTTCGATGGTCCGGGGCTTTTCCCTGGCTAGATGAGCTACGAATGGACCTATGCGAAGGCCTTTGATTGCTGCCTCTATAGCAGCGTCCTCTAGGACATTTGGTGCCTTTGCCTTTATTTGCACGAATTTCTAGAAGTAGTCCTTTAGGGCTTCTCCTTGACTCTGCTTGCATTGAAACAGGTCCATGGAAGTCAAGGATTCACTTGTGAACCCCTTGAAATTTGCTAAGATTTTGTCGTAGAGGTCTCCCCATGAATAGACAGAACTTGGCCTTAGCATTGAATACCATGCTAACATGTCGCCTTCTACTGCGATGACGAAGGACTTGGCCAGCACTGCTTCATTTCCACCAGCGGAGGCTACTGCTGCCTCAAAGCTCATGATAAATTGTCGTGGGTCTGATCTTCCATCGAACTTGGGCAGGGTGATGGGTTTGTAAGAGGGGGGCCAGGGTGAGCTATGGATTCCTTCGAATAGTGGTGATTTAGGATCGATGGTTCTGTGGGTTTGTGGCAAAGTGTAGGATGTGCCGAAGGTTGGTTGTGCTATGGAACATGGCGGGGGGTTGGGTTGGCTTTCGTTTGCTGAGTGAGGTTGGTTGGCGGTGTTGAAGTCGAGTTGCGAAGGTTGTATGCTTTGTATTTTAGCCTGTAATATGGCTAGCTGCTACTTGATTTTGGCTGCTGGGCTGATGCTTGGGCTGCTCATTGGCTCGCGACAAAGGATGCTGCGACCCTATATCTTTCTTGTTGCATGCTTTGCAACTGGGCCTGTAACTGTTGAAGTTCTTGCTCCGGAGTGGCACTTGGGGCTTGCTGCTCCTTAGATACCGGAGGCTGGTCTTCGACCGTGTTCTGTTCTTCAGCTTGATCTTCTGAGGCTGTGGCGTAAGTGCTGCGGGCTCTCATCGAGGTCTCCGCAGGAACCCTGGCTGAGGCTGCTCTCTTTTTTGACATCGTGGGTCTTGCTTGGCCAACACGCGGTGGGCGCCAATATTAGAAAACTAGGGGTTTCCAGCATGTGGGGTACGAAAGACCATCGCCCAGCCGGGTGCTATGGGTGAAGGTATGTGAGATGGAAGGTAGGTCCGGGCTCAATTAGGGTTTCATTAATGTATTCACCAACCTCCCCTTGTACAGAGTTTGTGTTTCCCTTTTTATGGGGCATTGCTTGCTAAGGTTACTCTTTACAATTCTGCCCCTTCATGGTTACAGCACATCCTCAGAATATTCCTACATTAACACAAACCGCTAAGGGTAATTTGGGTGCCTTCTTCTCCGACCTCCTTTTCTTGATGGGCCGCAACCGTGAGTCCGTCTGCGGTCCACGGCCCGGCACTGCCGCCCTTCAGGAAGTTCCTTGACCCTTTGAGCCTTCGTCTGGGGCGGCCTTCGCCCGTATTTGCGCGCTGGCTCTCCGTAGCCTTCGCGGATGCCGCCAGAGCCTTTGCCACCGACGACCTCCGGGCGCATTTCGGTCTGGTCGCCAGAGCCTCCGCCTCGGACCTCCTCCGGGCCCCTTCGTCGTAGCCTCTGGTCCTCCGCCCCGGTCAGCCAATCAGGCGGAGGTTGTCGTCTTCTTTCCCTGCACATCATCCACAAAATTCATTGACTGTCAGCTCTCGTTAGTGCTCCGGTTCCTGGCCTCCGCGACTCATAACCGTGTCCCGACAACAAGAATGTAGAGCTGTGAATAATTTGGCAAATTAAGTCTGTATATAGTATCCATATAAACCAGACGCAAGACAACATGAACATGGTTCTATAGTAAGGAAAAACTACAACCCGCTCCAAGGGAGAAGAGTATTTGTTAATTAATTTTAATTTGTGCAATAGCTTAAAGATCCAATCTATTAATTTTGGAAATTCCATAGATTATTCTAAATGTTTGGCAGCAAATTCGATTAACATTTCACTGAAATTGAAATTATTGTTCGTAATCGATTTCACAGAATGCCTAGGCCTAGGGCTTGGTGTAAAATAGGAATGTACAAACCGCCCACACTCTACTAGTGAACAAAAACAATTGAGCTGAACTGAACAAAGAATGACATGGACATACCTCTTTTGTTCTAAGAATTCATGCAGTTCGTTTCCAAATTGCTCTATATCCCATCTGGCCATGTCAACTTGCTTATACTTCTTATCGAGTTCCACTAACATCTTCTCAAATGTCCTAGTTAGATTAGAAGTCCTACCAACGGAAATAAAAGCAGAACAGCCGAATTGTTTCTTAAGCATATCATGCACTATTTTGGCTAGAGTAGTCTTACCCAATCCTCCAACCCCGACTATAGACACTATCTTCAGGCTCTGCTCAGACGCATGACCATGAGCATCATCTTCTATAGACAGCATCTTGATGACTTTGTCCCTTGACTCCTCGATACCAACCAGATCTGACTCTTTCTTGTATAGATTGATGACACGGGGTCGACGCCGGTGCTCGTGGCAAGATCAGCTCCTGCGCCTCTAACTGTGTACTTGGCACGGAGCTCAGCCAGCTCGTTGGAGAGTTTCTTGATGTCTTTAATCTTGTCAGAGATCTGATGGCGATGCTTGACCTTCTTCACCGCAGCGGTGGCCTTGCCAAGGATCTTCTTGAAGACTTCGGCATCGGTTGTGGTGGCTGCAGACTTGCCACCATCAGCCACACGCAGTATGAAGTCGTCGACAACGTCCTCCATGTCGTACGACAGCTCCCGGACCTGCCGTGCCCAGAGCTTGTCCACCTCACTGAGCTGCTCCGGTGGAACCTGAGATGAGTCCTTCAGGGAGGCTTTCAACATCAAAAGCTCCTTGGAGAGGGACTCGATGTCGGGCTTGAGGCCCTTCTGCACAACGTACTCCGCCAGGAGCAGCTCGCCCAGCTTGGGGGCCAAGCCGGCCATAGCCGGCCCCAAGGCGAGCTCCATGCTCAGCTCGATCGACCTTGGTCACACCCACTCTTGCTCCGTTGCTATTGCTTGCTTGGTACTACATACTAGTTGGCCAGTTGAGTGCAGGGCAACAAATGGCAAGATGCTATGTGAGGAGAACGATTAGAGGCTCACTGCTCATTTATTGGAGCAGCTTCAAGGACGGGCAACTTCGTTAGCAGAGTTACAATGCTTATCTTTTGATGACGAGCTGGTGCGGACCGGAAGCGAAGACGTTGAGTGTGACAAGGGAGCAGGTGGTTTAATTTTAAACTTTGATTCGTGGATAGTGACTTTGTAAAGCGTGTTAAGAAATGAACCATTGGAGGAGGCCATGTAAAGCGTGACTCTGTCATGTATTGTTAATTTCTTCCTTGTTTCTCTCTCTCTCCTACCCAATCCTTCAAACGTAAATCATGGGGCTATTGACTGGTTCTTGATCTTCAATTTTCCTTTGATTACAGTAAGTTTAGTAATTGACTTATAGCCAAGCTAGTTATCATTTTACAGATGTGGAGGAAATAAGAGAGAAGAGAGAAGAGTTTGGCTCTCATGCGAGTAATAAGATGAAAACAGGCTTATGTAGTGATGGGCCCAAATAGCAAGTGGATGTGACGTGGATGAATAGAAAAGAGAATATAAGACATGGTTAAAATGTAGTACTCCCTCCGTTCCATTTTATCTGGCGCAAGTTAGAATGACACGGTCTCCTAAATTACACTTTGACCATTCATTTGATTTATATTATATTATTTATGCTTATAAACTTATAATCATTGGATAGTATAATTCCTTATAAATCTAACCATATAAAATTTGTATTATAATAGTTAAAAATTATTAGCGTAATTATTTGTTAAAGTTTTTAAAGATTGAATATTGATATGCGTGTGCGCCACGGAGGTAGTATTACATAATAATAAAAAAGTCTTTTGCAAACAAATAGAAAATAACTATTGTATATATAGCTTTGGTCTTACAACTTATTTATAGCAAAGCACTTGGCTCTATAATTTGGTTTGCTCTCTAAGCAATTGTGATTGCTTTACTTCAATAATCAGCATCACCCCTTCATCATTTTGTGGCTTCGTGCATGTCTTTTTTTAATAAAAAAAAAAGGTCATCACTCTTATTTCACCATGGGATCACGGTCTATTAAAGAGATTATAAAAAGCCAGGGAGAGAATCAGACCAAATGCAAGGACGATCCAAGTCCCATTTCAGACTAAGACGAGCTAACTCACACAGGTATTACAGTCACGAGGAATAATTACAGAAACCACCAGAAGGACAAAATGCCTATATGAAGGACCACACGTTGAGGACATCATCGCTGCCCCCGTGAAGCCGGCATCAGAGGTGTCAGTGGCAAATTGATGGATGATCACTGTTCGTGGGCGTTAATGTATCACGACTCACGAGTGCGTGGTAACCATGGAGAGGAGTTGCAGACGCAGTGCATGTTAGGGTGAATCTGCAATGCCCCATCTATTGACGTGAGCGGAAGGAAGAATTAAGCAAGGAAGCTTCAAGGATGGGCAACTTCGCAGCTGAGTCAGAGAATGCTTATCTTTTGACGAGCTGGTGAGGACCCGAATGCAAGATGATGTTGAGTAGGACAAGGGAGCAGGTGGTTTAATTTCAAACTTTGCTTCCTGGATAGTGACTTTGTAAATTGTGTTAGGAATGAATCATTCGAGGAGGTACCTTACATATATATAACAATGACAGTCTTAGAGATAGCACTACTTGACTCCATTACTGGAGCACGAGCTGGTGCGGACCGGAATGCAAGATGATGTTTAGTAGGACAAGAGAGCAGGTGGTTTAATTTTAAACTTTGATTACTGGATAGTGACTTTGTAAATAATTGTGTTAGGAAATGATGAATCATTGGATCAGGAGGTACCTTATATGTAACAATGACGTTCTTGACTCGATCTATTATTGGAGACGCCATGTAAATCTACATTCTCGAGATACTAAGGCTAATCCCAATAGATTATTTCTTTAATGTTGTTCTTAGAATACCAAGACAATTAATTCTCACATATTTTGTATCTACCATTCTCAATTAATTAGCCATCATATCACTGATGTCCGTTTGATAAATGTTTGCAAAATACGGCGCTTGAAATAATGATAGCTCTTCGTTTCGCTAGATCTGATGGTTTAAAAATAGTAGGAACCATCTAGGAGGAACTTAAGATGTGTGCGCCGGAACCAAAAATACGTGGGCCAAGAACTAGCTTGTGATTAAATTGAAAGGGTATAATAGTACTTCCAGATGGATTTAGGGTCCGTGCAGCCCAAAAAGTTCAAGAATCACTCTTGTGGCCGCCCGTGCTTTTTTCTATGGCTGTGGCCAAACGCCATGGCTCGTCGACTTGATTTTCCTCATGTCAGTCCCCTCACACCGGCCAGCGACATGTGCCTATTTTATCTGTGTGCTAGTGAATGTGCGTGTAGTGTGGATGGCAGCAAGGTGCCGGTGATGTGAAGGTGGAAGCCACCGGCGGCAACTTGACGGTGATACGTGGGTGGGAGTGCGGAGTGGCCTGCTGCTGCAGCAGCCTGACTGGCAATATGTGCAGATGTGTGTGGTGAGGGCGGCGGCGACCTTAGGGAGGAGAGTGGCGGCGCAGCAACAGGCAGGCCGCCGGAGAGGCGGGTGGCGACCAAGGGAAGCAGCGAGACCAGCCGGCAGCAGCGAGATCTCGTGACTTGAAGAGATCGGCTTCCCGTTCCTGACGTGAAATTAGGTTCGAAAGTTAGCGATTGCATAGAATATAAGAAAAGTACGAAACTACCCTTAAAGATAATTAATTAAAATTTTAATCATCAACGGCTATAAATAATTCTTAAAGGAGGAACCACCAGTTCCTCACAAGCACAGTAACAAATCTCCCAGGAGCTTCGTATAAGGAAAATCTGGCTAGGCAATGTGCGTCAATGTTGACCCTTCTTCGTCCTTCATGTACAAATCGAACCTTCCGGAACTCAACAGATCGTGTTTTGATCTCTTGAACTACATGGCCGTGACGTCCATCGCTTGCCCTCGGATACTGCTTATAACGTTGGCGCAATCACTTGCAATCCCCAGCTGACGAAACATGAGGTCACTTGCCAGTGATAGTCCTTCCCTGCATGCCAATGCCTCCATTATCTCCGGGTCGGTAACTCCGTCCAAGACTTTTGCTGAAGCACCAAGGAAATTGCATGCCTCGTCTCGAGCAACATCTGCAACTGATCCATGTGCTCAAGTTTTTGGATGTTGCTGCATCTGCATTTATCTTCATCAATCCCTTAGAGCCGGGAGAGATACAACTAGGCGAGGCTGACTGACTGAACTTCTCCTTTCTTTCCCCTGAAGGATTGATGAAGATAAGGAGGCTGTTCAGGCCACTTGCAGTTGGGCGCGTGGGCCGTGTCAACCAGGGCCAAATGAGACGCGACGCATGTGCTCGTTGTGGGCTTGTAATTATGACATGACTAGCACCCCGGAAGTCCGACGGACGTCCGTGGCTGCAGCTCGTTTCTGCGCCAAACGGCGGCGTCTGCTGCTCACAGAACATCACCCCCACTTCACGCCTCTGTCCGCACGCCCCCCCCTCTGCTTTCCGTCCGTGCCCCCTCCGCTTGCCGCACCCGCATGCCGCGCGGCGCGGGGACTGTCTGTGCCCCTGCCGCCATCGACCTCCGCTTCCCGCACCGACTGTTGAGCAGCACTACTCCATCCCTCCGTTCCTCCCACGCGCATGCATGGCGCCCCAGCAACTGCAACAGACGATTGTCACAGGTGAGTCACTTTGCACCATGTGCAACATCCCGATCTACTTTTGAAACATCCAGATGAAACACTTACAACATTCGTATGAAACAACTAAAAGACTTCTCCTCTTCTCGATGCTGGTGACGCTCGGGGGTGGCATGAGCCCTGCATGGGCTCGCGAAACCGAAACAGACTGTAGGCGCGGGTATCCGGATGCCCCCCACGGTTGTCCGGGCACTAGCAAGACCGTTTGAACACGGCAAGAAAGCAATTACATCTTCGAGTGCAGTCCATTTGAAGCACCAACAGTGGCTCTATCGTTAAAAGATGATCAACTGACGTAACTCTCCTTCCTTATCTTGTGTCCCTTTCTGTTTTTAGATGAACTGATGTTGGAAATGTTTTGCCTTGCTACTATTTGGTGACCTCTTCAGATGGATTCTGAAGTCTATGCCTCGGAATTTGTGTCAAAGATGGGAAATCTATATCTATACCTAATAATAAAGAGGCAATAATTTGAGCTCATTTTTTTGTCTGTCTCCCTCTAACTACCGAACAATGGAGAGTTTCTTCCATCCGAATTTCTAAATATAACCCATGTTCATACTAGTTAGAATTGCTCTTGTCTAGCGTGATACGGAGTCCGATCCAAAATAGTTCTTAAAGTAACCTAAATAGATATTTTTATCCAAATTGAATTAGAATTCTAACCTAAATAGAAAAGGATTCAAGAGAAACTAGAAAAATCTTATTTTACTTCTAATCTATACCCAATATTTTTTTATCTGGCCTCTTCGCATTCTTTTTCGTTAATCTGTTGTCCGTTTTTGTTTCTTCTGAAGAGTCCATTTCTGTTTTTTTCGTCGAACCTTGGCTCCAGGTGCGTTTCTATTTCTTACATCTTAGAGTCTGATTCTGTTTCTTTCTCTTCTCATGCTTTTCTTCCTTTCTTCCTGTTGTTCCGTTTGTCTTTTTTTTTCTTTTTTCTCATTTATTTTTTCTTGTCCAATTTTTCTATTGTTCCTTTTCCATTTTTCTCTGTTTTTAGCTTGCATTGTCTTTTTTTTTTTTTTCCCTATTTCTCCCATTCAATTTTTTCGTCCTTTCCTAATTCCTTCGCTCCTGTTGTTTTTATTTTTTCATAAACTCAAAAATAAATAATAGATCCTATGGTTTTTGTTTTTTCCATAAACTCAAAAATAAATAATAAATAAATATAATATTATGGGCCTTTCCACTATTAGCTTTTTTCTAAGAAATAAAGTTTTTCACCATCATGTTACAGCAGTTTATTGTCTAATTCAGTCTAAGTCAATGCATCTCTCTAAGATGAGAACTAGCACATGGAGAATAGAGTGTGGATCTTTTAAACTCTGGATCCTCTTTAAGAATAGATTTCCACTACCAAGATGTTAATGCTATTTTGATTAGAAAAAATTATCTTATTACAACCTATTAAAATTTTGGTCTAACTAATCAAACTTTAAACTGAAATATTGACCAGTTTATTGTTCGATCTGGTCCAAATAAATTTGTCTCTAAACTATATATATTTATCAATGCAATCTCTGACCAGGGTTACATGTGAAAAACTTAGAGATGTCTCCCATCATAATCATAAGCGGATAGACCAATTCTTGATTATGAGTCCAAAAAGGAAGTCACAGAACTCGATATTTGAGTATCAATGTATATGGTTTGTAACGGGAAAAAATTATCATGATTGTATTATCAATTTTATATGAACTTAATAGGACAATGTTTTATTACAGCTAACATTAGCTTATATTATGGATGCCATGATCATCATAAATGAATTATAGCTTTTAATTTTATAGAAAAGGTAAAATATCAATAGATAAAGTACCATTCCTGTTGTTTTCCATGGATGTTTGATAGTCTTTTTTCTCTCGTTGTAACGCACGAAAATATTTGCTAGTCAGGCAAAAGCGCCAGAAAATTTACTCCCGCAACTTCCTCTTGTTTTTTTCCTTTTCTTTCCCCCCAGTCCGATTTTCCTGCAGATTCGTTATTGTCGTATCTAAAGAGTCGAGTACATCCATGGCATTGACTCTGTGTAGTTATTTGCAGGGCCAGAAACATTGTAAAGATGTGCTGGAGCAACGCCAATTCAACACAATCCTGACAAAATTTCTCAAGAAACAGTGTCTGACAAGAAACTGAAAATGTGGTGTTTCATGCTGTAGCTACAAATCGAACAGTAGCTTGTGCAGGATTTAGGATACTGGCAGCACTGTGCCATTGTAACTTTTTTTTCAGAGGAAATAAGGATTTCATCTGTTCATTGCAAAAATTTCTAGTCTGAGTTGTGCTGTCTCAGTACACTGTCCAACGAAAAGCAGAACTGCTATAGCTTCTAATACGAATAATGATTTCGATCGCCCCATTGCTACTTCTTACATTACTAGTGCCTTTTCAACATATTTATTTAGCAGTGCCATTCGGGGCGGGCACAGTTTTGTGGGGAAAAAGAAAATCTTCAAGAAACTTAGCGTCTGACAAGAAACTGAAAATGTGGCTGTTCATGCTGTACAGCACAGCCTTTAAGTAGTTGTTCAGGGTGTTGTCGGCAAGTTGCCACCTTGCTGATGTTTGTTTGACGGCATGGAACTGTGATTTCATCGATACTTATTAGCTAATTCCTGGTCTGACTAATGTTGTCAATAGCGGCACAACATCTGACGAAAAAAATGAACTTGACTCATACAGTCAATCTGGAGATGAAGAGCAGCGACCAGTGGCGGACCAGATGGCGAAGGAGAACCTGTTGAGCCGGAGCACGCCGCGGCTAAAAGCAGTGTGAGATGGATAGACACGCGCAGCAGCGACACGAGGGTAAGGAATTGTCAACAAGAAGACTGTAGGATGCAGAGCAACACATCGTTGCCCTGTTTTCACTGAAGCTAATAGGATACTAGATCATGACAGAGTTACTGTGGCTAGCTTCAGCAACAATGAAACAAGCTTCTCCCTGGACGCCGCCGACGAGCACGGCACTCTGACGTGGCGGGCGGAGGGGACGTGGCAGCTGCCGTTCCAGGGCCACGGGCTCCACGTCCCGGAGCTCGGCTCGGTCATCGGCCTCACCGCCGATGACAAAGGCTTCCTGTGCGCGTGCGACATTAGGACCGGGCCACCCGCGTGTACCCATTACGAGATGGGCTCACCGGCGGTGATGCCCTCCTGCTTCATTAACAATTTGTAGCTTGAACTGGCGGTGAAGGGGGATTTTCACAACTAGTTGAAGATTAGAAACGGGGGGAGGGGAGGGAGGCTATATACACTCCCCTCTTCTTCTCTGCGCCCTTCTCATTTTCTACCCAAAATTGAACCATTTTTTCACCATTACTACCGCTGTTTTTCACCCAATTGCACATGAAGGCTCCCATTTTTTTGAAAAATACCTATCACTCCCTTATTCTAAGGTTGGTAACTATCAGCCCATTCAATTTCCAACTTATTTTATTGGCTAAATTTTATTTTGGGTTGGTCGATCAATTTGATGGAAAAAGCTTTTTCTTTCATTTTAGAGGTTCTTTTCACCCAATTGATCAAGGAGAGCCCCAAATTTGAAGGTTCCACAACATCAACTAACTCGAAGGTTGTTTTCTACCCACTTATTTAATTCCTACCTTGTTGAATAGGTGGCCCATCACCGCCGGCCCATGAAACAATTACGGTGATGGTGGTGTGTAGGGGGAGGGAGAGGGGAGTGTCACCGCCGGTTCAAAACCGTCGGTGATGAGGGCTTTTTTTTTGGGGGGGGGGGTCCCATCACCACCGACTTACCACTGCTGACCCCCAAAACCGACGGTGATGCCCTCGCCGCAATAGTAAATGAGCAGTGGGGCGGATTGCGATGGGCTTGTGCAGGGGAGGGGGTTATATATTGCCTAGGCGGTCTTTCACCAGTAGGGCCGGACAAAAAGCTCATTGAGCAGGCTTGTGGCTCATTTTAAAATTACTTCAATTGCACTTATTTTTTGCTTGGCTCGTTGAAATTGACTTGAAGGTGGGTTTCAAACAAGTCGGAGAAAAAGAAAGTTGTATTCACTCGTTGTCCACCCACCGCCCACCCATAGGCCCACATCTAGGAATCCGTATCTATCTATACTATAAAGGAGCGAATGAATTACAAAATACATGTTACCTGAAAATCTCCTACCCACCCAAGATCTCCTCCGTTGGATCTGTCTTGATTTTCCATCCAACGGTTAAGGTACAAGTGACGGGTGGACCGCGGAGGGACGATACTTATGTGACAGCGTGTTTCGCCTCATCTCCCGTATCCACCACGCCTTGGTCGGCATTTTTTTTCACCTACGACGAGCGTACCCGCCCTCCTCCCTTCCTTGTCTCCGTTGCTGGTGGCGATGCCTGGGCGAAGGCAGAGGCCGAAGGAAACCGCCGCGTCGCTCCGCCACGTACCCACCCTCCCTTCCCGACCCACGCCTCTCTCTCTCTCTCTGTAACCGTAGCCCCTCAATCACGCAGTACAGATCTCCTCCTCCACCCCGCCCCCTCTCCCGCTACCCACTCGCAGAATTCGCGACGCACCATAGTCCCGGACGCGCATGCCCTCGCGGGGGCGCCGGGGACACCACAGTTGCCGGCGCGATGGACGACGGGCCGTCAGGCGGGGAAGCGCCTAGCGGGCTCGTCACCGGCAGCACCACGGAGGTGTGTTGTGTGTAAGGACTCCATCGCAGGGCTCCGTGTCGTCGACCGGCCCATTATCAACACCGACCTCGACCGGCGGCGGCATCGGCTTCCCGCCCGCCGTCGAGATCTTCCACGCCAAGGTCTGCAGGCCGACTGCTTCCTCTTCGGCGCACCGAGGACGACTACTCCATCGCCGGTACGTTCTTCTCCGGTTCACAACCCCTCCCTCCTGGCTTTCGCGCACACACTGGTACTGTGTTCTATTACTGGATTTGGATGGTGTTGGTGCGCGATGCAGCCGACGGCGGATAGGACGGAGTGACGCAGGCGCTGATTGTTGTTGACCTGCTGAGGGAGGCCGAAGGCGGGGCTCAGCAGCAAGTAACTCATGCTGTAAATTGACATCTCGCAGCAGGTTTCCACGAGTTGATTTGATTATAGCTGATGATGATTGCCACGATCGACATTTTGGTGCTTCTTGTCTCCTGCAGGTTTTGTTATCTACTTCGACAAGATTTGTGCCAGGTAACTAATAATCTGTTCAGTTGCATCCAAAATTTATTTATCTACTATTATATTATTATTGTTGTTGAACTTTGTTTAATGCTATATGTGGAGTTTCAAGAAATAATAAAAATCTACACACCAATTTTATGATTTCATCTAATCAAATTAACAGTAACATTCTTCAGTATGTTTGTCTTAGTGTATGTCTTAGCAAGGTTGTAAAACATTATTTTACACGGCAAAAGATCTGCCGGCGGGGGAGCCCCTACCTGTTTTTTATTCTTCAGCAGAGAGAAAACTGAATACCGATTTTTGTCAGTTCAACTGAAACCCCAAATGCGGAAGTGAACCATAGAGGGCTCTCCCTCCCTTGTCTAATGTTGCTTGTGAGGGATTTAGATGGGTTATCAAGATCTTTAGTTGAGTTTATTTCATTCGGTTAATTGTCATGAACAAATGATATTGACGGGTGATGCTCCTTGGGCCAACAACATTGCTTTTGACGGCAATGGGGATAAGATGGTAAATTTTTTCTTTAATTACGCTCCGATATAGTCAATGGAGTAGACTCTCAGATTAAAAACTGTAAAACAAATTACTTTATCTTTCCACTTTTTTGACAGAAAAACGGAGGGGAAGAGACGTCCCCACCTGATATATTGCACTGAGCCATCAAAGAACTTGCTGACCAACTTAAGAATAAGTTTTACAAAGCAATAGGGGAAGGAGAACTACTCCATGATGGAAGAAAATTCCAATTAAAATGGTGCAACAATAATCCCTATTGGAGGAAGGTTCAGTTGAATGGCAAATTGATATCCATAATGCAATCGGGTGTAATACTCAACAAAGATTGCAATTCACGCATTGGCAATGGAGGTTTTCATAGGAAGAATTTCCAACTTTATACTCTCCTTTTACTGCTAATCTTCATAGGCTAGATATGATATTGTTCTATTCTATATACTATCCTACATATTATAGTTCTTTTTTTTTTACTATGGGCTAATAAAAGTAATTTTAGTGAGCAAACACTGATCGAAAAAAACAGCTTTGAGTACAAGCCTTTTTGGTAACTTCCAAGCTTCTAAAGTTTCTTTCAGTAAATCAAAAATTTAGTAAGGTTTCTTTGACAATCTTTATTTTATATTATGAGGATGTGAGGAGTAGTAGGAGGGGAATGGGAAGATGGTGAGATTATACTAAGCATCCAAGAACACAAGGAAGACAGATTTTGATGATGGTAAGAGGGTAGGCAAGCTACACTGTCAAGTGTCAACATACTTCAATCACAAGCTCTGCAAGTGGTTTGATGTGATAGATGGGGATATTAGCTTAACTAAAATGTTTATGTACTTCATGCATCAGGAGTTTGTAATGTAGCTGTAGCCTATTGTATAGCAGCTTGGTAGTTGATTCTAAATCAGGGTATTATCCTATTGTTTCAAAGTAGAGTTTTCTTTTGATATCCAAAGTGTCGCACGTGCATTTTCACTAGTAAACAAAAAAAAAATGTTGAAGAAAAATGTCATAGTTTTTAAACTAAGTATCTAAATCAAATTTTGATTGCACTTATGATCGATCTTCAAAACAAGACCGCATTTGGATAATTTTCTATGCAGAACATTTTTTTCCTGGAGGCAGAACAATTTTATTATTAAATTGAAACTATTGTTCCCGGGTCACAAAAAATTATCCTAGCGTTTAAAAAATATTCAAAAAAATTCCTTCAAAACATGGTCAAGTGTGGTATTATTTTGAAGATCTCAATAAAAAAATCTAATGGTGCAATCAAAATTTAATTTGAACATCTTATTTGAAAATTATATATATATATATATATATATACTAGAATCGTGCCCGTGCGTTGCACGGGAAAATAATATCGTTATAATTTATATGTAACCGTGTGTTATACTATTATTATAAAAAAACTACTTGCAACATTACATTTGTAGCTAGATCCGTCCTTTTGAGATTCATGTTCAATTAGAACATAATTCAAGTTTTAACATGATCACCTGAAATCATAACAATCTAATTCGTAGTGTAGCAACCCTGTTCATCACAACCGTCTACTACTACAAGATCCTAAGGTGAACTTCTTTTAGTTGGACATACTATTTGTCTGTGTGTGATAAAACAACTAAATAATCTTCTACAACAGTACAAAATTGAAAAGAAAAATATTTAACTAAATCCAATTTATTTGTTTTTTAGGAGTTTAATTTATTTTTTATGGAGGGAGTTTATCCCTCTCATTTTTTCTAATTTTAATTTCATTTTTTTTGTAAATTATATTTATATCATTATAGATTCTTAATTTGAAAATCGTCTACAAAAGTAAAGAAGAGCCATGTAGAATCTGGTTTGGGTAACAAAGGGTAAATTGGTGTTTCCTTTATTTCCCACGTCACGTACTCCTAATCGGACAGGGATAAATTTCTGTGGACGATGGGTCCAAGCTATTGCTCGTGCGCCGTAGTCCAGACGTCTGCGGAGGAGTTGCACGAACACACGGTATGAGACTCGGTTTCGGTGCGCACGTACTCATTGGAGTTTTTGGGCGCACGCACGATTGGATGAAGGTGTAAAAATAATAACAGATTTGCACACGTGGACACAATGACGTTGAAATCGGACACGTAAAGAGTTCATCGGATCGAGTCTTCCTAAGAAGGAGTTCCTGTCAGATCTGGACTTCGTATCCGTTGCTTTTGAACGCAGAACGACACAGAAGGGGAGCCGAAATGGAGTCGGGATATATTTGGTATCACCGATAGATGATTACTTTAGAATCTTTTTAGATGTAGAGAAGAGAGTTGAGATATATTGCTTTTAATCACGGTGAGATTATATACTTTTAGGCCTTTTTTAGACCAAAATTACATGACAACAAAGGGCTAGGAGGCGGAAGCCATAGATTTTCCAGCAGCCGTATCCGAGAAGAACAGGAAAATAAATTAGGTGGGCGATGGGCTCAACCGGCCGTGCGCACCCAATTTTTTTTTCCCGAAGAACACGTCAAAAGCTAGGATTCCGAGATCTGGTCGGTGGGCAGGCAGCACGCACTATAAATCGCAACCCTGGCTGCGCGCGGCGAGAGACATTGCTACGCACGTGGCTGCTGCGGTCCGACTCCGATGGTCGCCGACCGGCCGCTTCTGGTGGTGCACGACGAGGAGGAGGGCCACCTCGTGTACGACCTGCTGGTCGCCGATGACGAGGAGGAGATCAAGATGGTGGCGGCGGCCTGCTCCCCGCAGCCCGTCGCGCTCTTCCCCTCGCCGACCGGCTGCCGCGCCTTCGCCGCTTCGGGCGGCGCCGTCCTGGGCGCCTCCTACGACTTCTGGGACACCGTGTTCCACGACACGGTGATGCAGGTCGGCGGCTACGGTTTCTGGGAGCGGCAGGCGAGCCCGCGGATGCGCGACGCCGAGGGCCGCCTCGTCCGGTGGTGGCCCAAGGGCCGCCGCTTCGGCTCGCCACGCGCGTTCGGCAGCTACAGGGACGCGCCCGCCATGCTCCCCCTGTTGGTGCCGGGAGACGCCGCCGCCGCCGGCACCGTCATCAGGATGGACACCATCCTCTTCGACGGCATCTACGGCTTCGAGAAGCTCCGGCTGCTCCCCGGCGGGTGCAGCTGGCACGCCGTCCCGCTCCCGAAGCCCCCCGTGGGGCGCCTGGCCGAAAACGAGCTCGCGTTCGTCTCGGCGTACTGTGCAGTGGGCACGCGCGTGTGGATCTCCGTCACCGGCAAGGGCACATTCTCCCTGGACGCCGCCGACGAGCACAGCGCGACGTGGCGGACGGAGGGGACGTGGCAGCTGCCATTCCAGGGCCGCGGGCTCCACGTCCCGGAGCTTGGCTCATCGGTCATTGGCCTCACCGCCGATGACAAAGGCTTCCTGTGCGAGTGCGACGTCAGGACCGGGGCCGTGCGGCACGTGTGGCTGGAGACGTTGCCCTGGCCCAGGGGGGAGTGCGTCATCAGCAGCGGCCATGGCCCCTCCCCGGCCGCGCTCTCCAGGTCCTCTCTGTGGCCGCATACCTCCCTGGCCATGGCCCCTCCGTGGCCGCGCACCGGCCATGGCCCCTCCCCGGCCGCGCACCTCCTCGCCTCAGTTGCCATGGCCCCTCCCCGGCCGCACACCTTGTTGCACGGATTGCTCACTTGGTTCTTGGGCTACACCGGAGTTTTCGATGGCTGTCGGGTTGCGCTTGACCTGGCAGATAAGGCCCCGTTTGGCACGGCTCGCGCCGGCTTCGGCTTATCCGACTTGGCACTGTAGCGCGAAGCCGGTTTTCTCTCTCCTCGCCTCCCCCTCTCACTGACATCGGCACTGTTCATCAAAGCCGGAGAAGCCGGGTTTTCTGGCTTCCCCCCGCGCGCTACAGTGCACGTGCTACAGTGAGACAGAAAAGTAGGAGAGCGAAAACCGTCTTCGTGCTACAGTGTTTGCTACAGTGTTCTGCCAGATAAGCCGGAGCCGGCGCGAGCCGTGCCAAACGGGGCCTAAAATTGTTTGTATTCTTGTTTCTTTTGAAAAATATTATAGAAAAATGAGTCTTGTTCCTTGTGATATGCTATAGGCATGAAAAATTATGGTCGTTATAATTGTTTATATACTTTCCCTTAGTCACATGTTATCTATTATGTCTAGTAAATCATTTCTAACTTTTTTTTAAAACATCATATGTGGCACAACCGGATGCCTCCAGGAGTACTTGTGTTCCACTAGACACTACTTACTTAAGGAAGGACACCAAATTACGCAGTACCGTCGGGCACACCACAAGGGAGAACCCGAAAATCCATATTTTTTTTCATCAGGATCACAAATGAGAGAATAAAGCTTACATCATTATTAACCATTTCTTACATCACTTTTCTTGCAACACCAGAGTATAATATTTATTATTATAACAGCGGAATATAATCATGTTATAAGAGTCATGAACAATTTAATATAACAGCGGAATATAAACATATGATCAGAATTACAGCGAAAATAAGTATCTATTCATGACATGATAAAACATTGGTATATAAACTATGTGTCGGTGTTTCGGACCGGGGGGTCCTCAACCAACTAGTGAATTTGTTCTGCGTGCTCCCGATTCCGGATGGTGATGCAAAGAGACACAAGGTTTATACTGGCTCGGGCAATCGAGGCCCTACGTCTAGTCTGAGAGATCGATCTTGTATTCCTTGCACCGATCGTGGGTACAACGTTTGGACACAGTGGTCGGTAATCCCCATCGTACCCTGTCCCAGCCGGTATGGCGCTGATCGTGGACACAGTGGTAGGACACAGTGGCCGGTAATCCCCGTCGTGCCCTGTCCCGGCCGGTATGGCGCTGATCGTGGACACAGTGGTAGGACACGATGGCGGTAATTCCGTCGTGCTCGTCACGGCGAGGATAGATGCTGATGCGACCTCGGGTCGCGTCGGCCATCTTGTGGCGTTGAGCCACCGTCCGGGTGAGATTGCGGGAGTGGTTGAAGCATTAATGAGACATGACGAGTTGTCGGGAGGGTCGGCCGAGGCGGGGGGCGACGGACCGCGGACGAGCCGGCCTCGAGCGACACGGAGAATGAGGCCTCGCGCGAGACAGAGATCAGGTTCCTTGCCGAGGCCTTGCGCGAGACGCCTCGCGTGATACGGAGAATGTACCCCTGCCGAGGCCTTCCCTGGAGAGCCTCGGGCGAGACGGAGACGGCGCCCCCTGCCGAGGCTCGGCGCCCCCTGCCGAGGCCTACCCCTGGGAGCCTCGGCGAGGCGGAGTTTGTTCCGAGACCTCCTGCCGAGGCTCGAGGCGAGGTGGAGGAGGACTCGGTCGTGGCAGGGTGAGGGGCCCACGGCTTACCTTCTAGCTTTATTTTGATGTTTGCTTGGGGTACCCTGTTCTAAGGTACCCGACAAGAGCCCCCCGAGCCTCGGGGTGAGTGCGTGCACTCTCCCGAGGGTTCGCCGAGGCCGGGTTTATGCCCCGCTCCATAGGAATTGGTTTGTTTTTCGAGGTTCCGGTGGGTGTGCTTGCAGGCACGGTGGGTAGTTTGAGCCCCTGGAGGGTGAAGTTACTCCTCCGTGGGGCTTTCTATTTTCGCATTTGAGTGATCAGTTCTTATTGCATTTGCTGAGCCCATAAGCGCAAGTTCGAGTTGCGGGGGTCTCGGCGAGGTTGCAAAAAAAAGGCCCTCTAGCCTCCGCATGGAGCGAGAGGTTCATCAGGGGTCCCCCTGACGTTGGGTATGTCCCTCACGCTTCCTTTCGCTCGGAAGGAGGGGTGGAATGTGCCATGCTACCCTCGATGGGTGCGAGCGTGGACACTTTCGGTGAGCTGTTATCGGGTAGTCCGAGTGGAGGCCCGAGCCCCGTTCGCTAGGGGACGGCTAGCGGTCCAGAGACGCACTCCAAAAGTATCGGAGGATTTCTCTAGTGGGTGCCGAGGCCGTTCGCTGGGCCTCGGTGGCTCGGTGCCTCCCTACGGTGGGATCCCATTCGGATACTTTCCTGTCGGTCTCGGACACGACTTAGGATGCCCCGAGCGACTGTTCGTTCGGGCCTAGGCCATTCGTAGGCTCGCCTCAAGTCGCCCCCGACTCTGTTGCCTCTGGGGTGGTCATTGCCGAAACCTCTTGGAGGCCTGACCTTTGAACCCCCTGGACCGTGAACGGGCTCAAAGTGCCCTTTATCGTGTTTTTGTCTTGGTTTTTGGGTGCAAGAGAGCCCCGAGCCTCCGCTTTGGAGCAAGAGGACGGTCGGGGTCTCTCGACTTTTTTCATTCGCCCCTCACATATCCTTTTCGTTTGGACGGAGGGTTCTGCTTGTCGAGCCCATTCTGGTCTCGGCAAGGTCGCAGAAGAGCCCCTAGCCTCTGTGACAGAGCGAGAGGGCCGTCGGGAGTTCCCCGACTTTTTATACGCCCCTCTGGCGTGAGGTTTGTTTGCCGAGCCCATTCTGGTCTCGGCAAGGTCGCAGGAGGAGCCCCTAGCCTCTACGCAGAGCGAGAGGGCCGTCGGGAGTTCCCCTGACTTTTTATACGCCCCTCGCGCGTGAGGGTTTGTTTGCCGAGGCCCCTTTGGGCGCGAGCCCGGGTCGTGGGGTCTCGGCATATTTGCAGGAGGAGCCCCTAGCCTCTGCCATAGGGCGAGAAAGGCTGTCGGGGTTCCCCTGACTTTTTATGCGACCCTCGCGCTTCCTTTTCGCTCGGAAGGAGGGGTGGAATGTGCCTCGCTACCCTCGATGGGCACGAGCGGTGGCACTTCCGGTGAGCTGTTATCGGGTAGTCCGAGTGGAGGCCCGAACCCCATTCGTTAGGGGATGGCTAGCGGTCCAGAGACACACTCCAAGAGTACCAGAGGATTTCTCTAGTGGGTGCCGAGGCCGTTCATTGGGCCTCGGTGGCTCGGTGCCTCCCTACGGTGGGATCCCATTCGGATACTTTCCTGCCGGTCTCGGACACGACTTTGGGCGCCCCAAGCGTTTCTCTCGCTTGGGTCTCGCCCCGAATAGGCTCGCCATGATCGCCTCGACTCTGTTATCCCGGGCAGTTGTCGAAACCCTTTTGGGGTCCGACCTTGAACCCCGGATCGTAATAGGCTCAGAGCCGGTTCCTTCCTATGAAAAAGGAGCAGCCGCGGGAAATATCTTCCCTATTGGCTCGGCCGCGAGTGGCGCGCCTTTTAAGGCAGTTTTATTGGGAGTCGAAATGGTACCTGCTGCCATAGTGGCCGAGCGTGGCGTGGTGGATGGGACATAACCGTCCTCGCATTTAATGCGGGAGACATGGGCGCGTGGGCCGGTGAAATCGGCTCGTGGTTAACGCGCCAGATTGGGGGAAATCTCCCGATTTCATCGCTCATTCGCTTTCGCCTCCTCCTTGCATAAATACCGGGAGTTTTGCCCTCCTCGTCTTACCTTGCTGCGCATCGGCGCCGCCGCGCACGAGCCGTCGCGCTAGAGCAATGAAAAGCCGAGAAGGAGAGGAGGAAGAGCGAGCCTAGGGAGGAAGCGAGAAAAAAGTGAAAGCGTGGGAGGGAGAGAAAAGACTCACCGCCGCACCTGACTCCCCCAGTGCACCCATGGCCGGTGATATCATTGTCGTCGAGGTGGACCCCTGGGATCCGTCGGACGTCACCGAGGAGATGCTCCAGTCGCTTGTCGACGGTGGGCTCCTTCGCCCGGTGACTGACTCCGCCAGGCCGGAATGAATTGCTCCGTACGGCGAGCCGGAGCCAAGGCCTCGCGACGGCTACATCGTAAGCTTCGTCTCCTTCCACGAGCGTGGCCTCGGCGTCCCGGCGGACCGGTTCATGCGGGCGCTTATGCACTACTACGGCGTGGAGCTCCACAATTTTAATCCCAACTCCGTTGCTCAGGCGGCTATCTTTGTTGCCGTCTGCGAGGGGTATTTAGGGATCGCGCCCCATTGGGAGTTGTGGCTCCATCTGTTCTGGGCGGGGCATACTACAAAGCCGTCGGGCACGTCGGGCAAGAGGAAGGCGGCGAGGGCCGGAGGCTGCACTCTCCATGTGCGTCAGGACCGCCTGCACCTCTACATCCCGGCCCAACTCGCGTCCTCCAACCGCCGGTGGTACACGAGTTGGTTTTACCTTCGTAATGACGACGGAGGGCTTCCCCCCTACACCGGGCAGATTGTGGGGAGTTGCCCAGAGAAGTGGAAGTGGGGCGTCCCGAAGGTCGACCAGCCCAAGCTAGAGCCACTCCTGGAGGGGCTGGCGAGGCTGCGGGGCCACGGCCTCACCGTGGCTATGGTTGTGGTCGCGTTCCACCACCAGAGGGTGCTGCCGCTGATGGCTCAGCGGCGGCGGCTGTTCGAGATGAAGCCGGGTGAGCCCATTGAGGGCACCCGGATGTCCTCCTCCGCCCTTTCCGAGGAGGAGATTTTTCGTCGGGTGGGGGAGACGGTAGAGGCGAAGCAGAGGGGCGGCAACTTGACCCCTATCCTGATGCGGCCGTCGCGGGGGTTCCTTTCGCTGGTAAGTCATGCGCCGCTGTAGCCTCTGAACCTCCTCAGTCTCCTCCTACCCCTTGTTCCCTTATGTGCGTTCGTCGTTCCTTTAGGGGATGAGGGACGTGCGCTCCTCTCCACCGCCCGTTCCCGAGGACGCGGGGCGTCGGGCGGTCAACCGTGCTCACGGCGATGCGCAGAAGAGGCGAAAGGACGCCAAGGCGGCGAAACGCACGAAGCACATCCTCGCGCGCGAGGAGCTGGATAAGCGCCGCCGTCAACAATGGAAGGACGGTCTTCCGCTGGAGGAATCCCCGTCGACGTCGTTGTCGATGGAGGCCTCAGACGGGGACGACAAGGTCGAGGGAGGGTGAGGTCCCCTGGACCACCTTCCTGATGTCGTGGAGGTGGCGCCTGGGGTGTCGGTAAGCATCCCGGCACCCTCGGGAAGGGGAGGAGAAGCGGACCTGGGGCCGACGGTTGCCCGCTCCGGGGCCGAGGCCGACACGCTCGAGGCGCGGGCATTAGGCAAATGCGCCATCAGCCCGGTAGGCTCGGCGGCTGTGGTGGAGTGGGTGGCGGCGGAGGCGACGCCGCCTCCGCCGCTGCAGGTGAGGTTTGCCGTGGCGAAGCGGGGGCCGCCCCGATCAAGGCAAGTGTATTCTTAGCAGGGTCATGGTGTTTTTCAGTCGCTTTTTTAGTTTTGCGCTGACCCTGTAGGTTAATTTTCCTCAATCGGAAGCGGCCTGCGGACGACCTCCCCTTGGCGCCCCTTAAGGCGCTTAAGGTGAGCCCCGGCTCCTCCGCACACTGGGTGGGGAGGCACAAGCCGCTATCCAACGTGGCGCGGCGTCGGCGAGGGTCGACCCAACAGGGCCGGCCGCCCAAGGAGGGGCTGCCGAGGCGGCCCCTACACAGATGATGGAGGGAGCGCTTCCGCCTCGTGGGGACGAGGCTCATGAGTCAGATGGGGCCGGCATGCCCTTTGTTGCTGAGGCCCCCGGGGTCTCCGAGGCTGAGGCGATGGAGGCTACGGCGCCCGCGGTGGCCGTGGTCGGCGTCTCAGCGTCTGCCGAGGCCACGATGGCGGAGGCCAGAGACCCTGAGACCGCCGAGGCCGTAATTGCAGAGGTGGTCGACACCGAGGAGACCAATGCCGTGGAGCAGCCAGCGCCGCTCTTGGACGAGGGAGGCTCGGCCCTCGTGCGGGTCTGGCCCGAGCCTCGCGGGTGGGACCACCCGTGGGTATTGTGGCGGAGCCGGGACGACCCTGAGAGGGAGCCTCTGCTCGCCCTTGAGGACGCGGCTGAGGGTGGGCGCTGGAACACCTTCGAGCAGTATCGCCAGCTGGCGGAGCGGTCGCTACGGACGGCGCTATCTGTGGTGGCCGACGAACTGCCCGGAGTCGCCCAGGTTCGTGCTTTTCTTTCTCGTGCGACGTTTACTTTCCTGACTTTGTTGCGACCAATGACCCTCGTTCTGCTTCCCTAGGAGCTCGAGACCCGATCGCTTGGGAAGTCGGTGTTTCTCCGGCGGGAGAGGGGCGTCTGGGACCAGCTTCACCGGCAGAAGGGCCTTCTTGCCAATGCTAACGAGCTTCTGTCGGCGCGAAGCGTGGAGGTGGAGGACCTCCGCCTTCGCTGTGCCGACGCGAAGGTCGAGGCGGCCACGGTCCAGGCACAGCTCGCCCCCTTGGCGGCGCGGGTCAAGGAGCTGGAGGAGGAGCTTACCCGCGCGGTCAACGATCGGGATGCCTTCAGGTCCCGGGCCAAAGAGGCGACGGCCTCAGGCAAGGCCCTCGCCGGGCAGCTGGGGGCAGAGGAGAGTGCACACCGGCTGACCAAAGGCGCTCTGAACGAGGCCCTTGCTGCGGTTGAGGCCTCGCAGATCGAGGCTGTGGTTTTGAAGGGGGCGATCGAGGGTGAGTTCTAGTCCCTTTGTTTTGTTTCCTTTTCCTTATGTTTGCTCCCTGACTTCCTTGTCTGACGCAGAGCTGGGAAGTGAAGCCTCCAGGGCGGCCGAGGCCTCTAGGTTCGAGGCCCAACGGTTGAGGGAGAAGGCCGAGGCCTGTCAGGCCGAGACCCGTCGCTAGGAGCAGAAGGCCAAGGGTGAGCTCCATGGGCTTCCGTCCCCAACTTAGGTTGTCCTTTCTCTCGCTCGACTTCATTCCGTTTTCCGCGGTGCAGAGTCGGAGGCGGAGATCCTTCGGGCCGCTGAGGCTTCCAGCGCAGTGCAGACGGTGCTCGAGACTGAGATCGGGGAGCACGAGGTGCTGAAACATGCTGCCCTTTTCGCCTGCGAGGCCTTGGAGGTCGAGGGGGTTCAATCAGGCAGCTCCCTTGGGAGCCGCCTGATTGCGCTGAGCAGCCAGATGCGCGAGTGGCTCTGAGGGGCACTACACACGGGTGTCAAGCGGGCGCTGGCCGTCATCTCCTCTCACTACCTTGGCGTCGACCTCCTGGCCATCAGTGATGGCTATGTTCTGCCTGATGATGACGAGGAGGCCGACGTGGCGGTGGCGAAGCTGATGGAGGCGGCAGAAGGCCCTGGCACGGCGCTGGCGACGCTCTTCGAAGAGGAGGTGGTTCCTCCCCTACCATCTGCCGACACTGAAGGCCCTGAGCCTTGATCTGGGCCCCGGGGGCTATGTAAAAATAGAATAGGGGTTATTTTTTGTATCGTAACGCTTGTGGCCGTCGAGGCCTTTACTTTTGAAGTACTTGTGTTTCCTAGTTGTTTTTCTTATGTTTCCGAGTCTTTGCCCTCTGTCGCTCCTGATCGGATTTTGTTTGCAAAACACCCCCTTGGGGCATAAGCCGTCCCTTGAGCAAGAGGTAGTGAGGGAGTGCCGTAGCCCGGAGGCGTAGGCCGTCTCGTGACTCTACCGGCCTCTCGCTTAGGAAACAGACCTTGGTCCGAGGGGTTTTTACAACTAATTCGTCAGAGCCTGCTAGGGACTTGGCGTAGGATTTTTTGCGAAAAACGACTGAAGAATGGCGCATGGGACCTAGGGGACGCCTAGGGAGGGGTCCCCTATCTAGCCCCCGAGGGAGGCTTGGTTCTGCCGAGGCAGAACCAAGTTTCCCTTGCCGTGTTACTGTATTGCCGAGGCCTACGATGGGCTCGGGGGGTTTCTCAAAAAATTAGACCAACTAAAGAACGCTTTTTAATTGTATTTCGAGGAACGACATATACAATGCTTGGAAATTTAGGGATAAAAGCGACGTAGCTGTTCTATGTTCAAAGCGTTGGTGAAGACTTTGCCCTTTTCGTTGGCCAGCTTGTAGGTCCCGGGCTTCAGCACTTGGGCGATGATGTACGGTCCTTCCCATGGCGGGGTCAGCTTGTGGCGACCCTTGTTGCTCTGTGCTAGCCTCAACACCAGGTCGCCTACCTTCAAGTCTCGGCCTCGGACGCGTCGGGCCTGATAGCGCCGTAGGCTCTGCTAGTATTTGGCCGAGTGTAGTAGCGCGACATCTCGGGCTTCCTCCAGTTGATCAAGGGCATCCTCTCGGGTGGTGCGGTTACTTTGTTTGTTATAGGCTTACAGCCTCGGGGAACCATATTCCAAGTCGGTGGGGAGGATGGCCTCGGCCCCATAGACTAGGAAGAAAGGCGTGAATCCCATGGCTCGGCTTGGAGTGTTCCTCAGGCTTCAGATGACCGACGGGAGCTCGGCGAGCCATTTTTTGCCAAACTTTTTCAATCGGTTGTGAATCCTTGGCTTGAGGCCTTGTAGGATCATGCCGTTGGCACGCTCTACTTGGTCGTTGGTCCTTGGGTGTCCTACGGCCGACCAGGCCACACGGATGTGGTGGTCGTCGCAAAACGTCAGGAACCTTTTGCCGGTGAACTGCGTCCCGTTGTCGGTGATGATGGTGTTGGGGACCCCAAACCTATGGATGATGTCAGTGAAGAATAGCACCGCCTGCTCGGATTTGATTCGATTGATCAGACGAGCCTCGATCCATTTGGAGAACTTGTCGATTGATACCAATAGATGGGTGAAGCCCCCGGGGGCCTTTTGCAGAGGCCCGACCATGTCGAGCCCCCACACGACGAACGGCCATGTGATGGGGATGGTTTGCAGGGCCAGGGCCGGGAGATGTGTCTGCCGAGCGTAGTACTGGCATCCTTCATAGGAGCATACTAGTTTGGTAGCGTCGGTGACCGCCGTCGGCCAGTAGAACCCTTGGTGGAAAGCGTTCCCTACGAGCGTCCGAGGCGCCGCATGGTGCCCGCAGGCGCCCACGTGTAAGTCCCAAAGCAGGGCTCGGCCCGCTTCGGAGCTGATACACCGTTGGAGGACACCTGAGGGACTTTGCCTGTACAATTCGCCGTTGTGGAGGGCGTAGGTCTTGGCTCGCCGCGCAAGCCGCTGTGCTTCAGTTTTGTCGTCAGGAAGCTCCCCCCGATCGAGCCAATCGAGGAACGGGACTCGCCAATCCGCGTCCTGATCAGTCCGTGGAGGCTCGGCATTGACTTCCATGACCTCGGGCTTGGTCGAGGGGGTCTCGGTAGCATAGAGGGCGTCGAGCTTCGCCGCGGGTTCCACAGGTGGGCCCTCCTCTGTTGCCGAGGTGTATCCAATGGAAGGTTTGTGGAGGTCTCTAGCGAAGACGTTCAGGGGGACCGGGGCCCATGCTGAGGCCATCTTTGCTAGCTCGTCGGCGGCTTCGTTGTACTTCCGCGCGACGTGATTTAGCTCGAGACCATCGAACTTGTCTTCTAGGCGTCGTACCAGCTTGCAGTAAGCCTCCATTTTGGGGTCGAGGCAGTTTGACTCCTTCATCACTTGATCTATGACGAGCCGCGAGTCGCCTCTGACGTCGAGGCGTCGTGCCCCAAGTTCGATGGCGACTTGTAAGCCGTTGATGAGGGCCTCGTATTCGGCCACGTTGTTGGAGACGGCGAAGTGGAGCCGCACCATGTAGCGCATGTGTACTCCAAGGGGCAAAATGAAGAGCAGACCCGCGCCCGCCCCAGTCTTCATCAGGGATCCATCGAAGTACAAGGTCTAGTATTCCGTCTGAATTTGAGTGGGTGGCAGTTGGGTATCTGTCCATTCAGCCACGAAATCGGCCAAGACCTGAGACTTGATCGCTTTTCGAGGCGCAAAGGTCAAGGTTTCCCCCATAAGCTCGACAGCCCACTTGGCTATCCTGCCCGAGGCCTCCCGGTTATGAACTATCTTGCCCAGGGGGAAGGATGATACCACGGTCACTGGGTGCGACTCGAAGTAGTGGCGCAGTTTGCGTCGGGCCAGGACCACGGCGTAGACCAGTTTCTGGATGTGGGGGTAGCGTGCTTTGGTCTCGGAGAGCACCTCACTGATGAAATAAACAGGTTGTTGGGTGGGTAGAGTATGCCCTTCTTCCTGCCTCTCTACCACTACGGCGGCGCTGACCACTTGGGTTGTTGCGGCGACGTAGAGTAGGAGGACCTCGTCCATGGCCGGAGGTATCAGGACGGGAGGATTGGTGAGCAGGCTCTTGAGTCTGTCGAGGGCTTCCTCGGCCTCGAGGGTCCAAGAGAAACGCTCGAACTTTCTCAAGAGTCGGTACAGGGGCAAACCTTTTTCACCGAGGCGCGAGATGAAGCGGCTCAGGGCCGCAAGGCATCCCATGACCCTCTGCACTCCCTTGAGGTCTCTGATTGGTCCCATGCTGGTTATGGCCGAGACCTTCTTCGGGTTGGCTTCAATGCCGCGTTTCAAGACTATGAATCCCAAGAGCATGCCTCGGGGAACCCCGAACACACACTTCTCGGGGTTGAGCTTGATGCCCTTCTCCCTAAGGCATTTGAAGGTTATCCTCAAGTCATCGACGAGACCCTCGGCCTTTCTGGTCTTGACCACGATGTCATCTACGTAGGCCTCGGCGGTCCGCCCGATGTTGTCTCCAAAGACCTGGGTCATGCACCGTTGGTACGTGGCACCTGCGTTTCTGAGGCCGAAGGGCATCGTCACGTAGCAGTACATGCCGAACGGTGTGATGAAAGAAGTTGTGAGCTGGTCGGACTCTTTCATCCTGATCTGATGGTAACCAGAATACGCATCAAGGAAAGACAGGGTCTCACACCCTACAGTGGAATCAACAATTTGATCGATTCGAGGTAATGGGAAGGGGACCTTTGGATAGGCTTTGTTTAGACCGGGTGTAGTCTACACACATCCTCCATTTCCCATTTTTCTTTTTGACTAACACGGGGTTAGCCAACCACTCTGGGTGAGACACTTCCTTGATGAACCCGGCCGCCAAGAGTCTCTGCACCTCCTCTCTAATGGCCCTGCGCTTTTCTTCGTCGAAGCGGCGCAGGCGTTGCCTCGCCGGTCTAGATCTGGCCCGGATGTCCAGGGCATGCTCGGCGACCTCCCTTGGTATGCCCGGCATGTCCGAGGGACTCCATGTGAATATGTCGGCGTTCGCACGGAGAAAGTCGACGAGCACGACTTCCTATTTGATGTCGAGGGTGGCGCTGATCCTCAGCGCTCGGTCGTCGGGGCAGGCGGGGTCGACCGGGATGAGTTTGATGGTTTCAGCGGGCTCGAACGCCCCCACGCGACGCTTGGAGTCAGGCACCTCACCACTGAGTTGGTCGAGGTGGGCGATGAGGGTCTCGGCCTCTGCAAGAGCCTCGGCGTACTCGATGCATTCGACGTCGCAGTCGTATGCATGTTCGTACGTGGACTCAATTGTGATGACACCGCTAGGGCCTGGCATCTTGAGCTTGAGGTAGGTATAGTTGGGCACTGCCATGAACTTGGCGTAGCACGGCCGCCCCAGGATGGCGTGGTAGGCTCCCCCGAACCCGACTACCTCAAAGGTGAGGACTTCCTTGCGGTAGTTGGAGGGGGTGCCAAAGCAGACGGGAAGGTCGTTGCGCCCGAGGGGTCACGTGCGCTTCCCTGGCACGATGCCATGGAAGGGTGCGACATTGCCTCGGAGCCTCGACCGGTCGATCTCCAAGAGTTCCAGGGTGTTGGCGTAGAGGATGTTGAGGCCGCTGCCTCCGTCCATCAACACCTTGGAGAGTCGGGTGTTGCCGATGATCGGGTCGACAACCAGTGGGTACTGCCCGGGATTCGGAACATGGTCAGGGTGGTCATCTCGATCAAAGGTGATCGCCTCTCGAGACCAGTCAAGGTACTGGGGGGTGGCTACCTTGACCGAGAAGACTTCTCGGCGTTCCCTCTTGCGCTGCCGCGCCGTAAGGCATGCCGAGGGCCCGCCGAAGATCATGAAGGTGTTGCGTACCTCGGGGAACCCGTCGCCCTTGTCCTCGTCCCGGTCGCCGGCGCCCTTCTGCTTGGCGTCGTCGTCGGGGAGCCCGAGCCTGGCGTAGTAACGTCGCAGCATGGAGCAATCCTCGAGGGCGTGCCTGACCGGGGCTTGGTGATAAGGGCATGGTTTCTTGAGCATGTCGTCGAAAGGCCTAGGGCCTTTGGGGCCTCGGGGATTCTTGCGTTCTACGGCCCCGACCAGATCAGCCTCCATGACCTCCTGCTTCCCTAGGCGCCCCTTTTTCTTTCTCTTAGGGAGGTGGGAGGCCGAGGCATCGGGGGCCTCGTCTCTCCATTTTCCCTTGGCGTCGCTGTCGGGGAAGATGGCACCAACGGCCTCCTCGCCTGAGGCGAAGTTGGTGGCGATGTCAAGGAGCGCAGCAGCGGTGCGTGGCACGTTCTGACCTAGCTCCCGCACCAGGTCTCGGCAAGTGGTGCCGGAGAGGAAAGCCTGGACAATCTCTGAGTCGCCGACGCTGGGCAACTCTGTGCACTGCTTGGAGAAGCGCCGGATGAAATCTCGGAGAGACTCGCCTGATTTTTGGCGGCAACTCTTAAGGTCCCAGGAGTTTCCAGGACGTACGTATGTGCCCTGGAAATTCCCGACGAAGACCCTAACCAAGTCGCGCCAGTCGTGGATTTGTGAGGGAGGGAGGTGCTCGAGCCAGGCTCGCGCCGAGTCTGACAAGAGCAAGGGGAGGTTACGGATGATGAGCAGGTCATCATCCGCGCCACCTAGCTGGCAGGCCAGGCGGTAATCGGCAAGCCAGAGTTCGGGGTTGGTCTCGCCGCTGTATTTCGCGAGGTTGGCTGGTTGCCGAAAACGGGCCGGGAACTGGTGAAAGGTCCTAATGGCTAGAGGGGGGGTGAATAGCCTACTAAAATTCTACAACAACACTTAACAAAATATATTAGATAATTTTGCGGCGAAGCGAGTGTTGCGCTAGCCTACTCAAAGATGCAAGCCACCTACCACAATTCTATTTCGAATAGTGTATATCCACACAATAGCTATGACACTTAGCTAAATTAGTGTGCTCTCAAAGACTAACTAAAGAGCAACACTAATCAAACAAGCAAGCTCTCACAACTAGCTACACTAAAGAGCTTGATAACTAGTTTGCAGTAATGTAAGAGTGAGCAAGAGAGTTATACCGCCGTGTAGTGGTAGGAACCAATCAATCACAATAATGAATACCAATGTATACCAATCACCTCGGAATCAAATGATGAACACAATGATTTTTACCGAGGTTCACTTGCTTGCCGACAAGCTAGTCCTCGTTGTGGTGATTCACTCACTTGGAGGTTCACGCGCTGATTGGCATCACTCGCCAAACCCTCAATAGGGTGCCGCACAACCAGCACAAGATGAGGATCACACAAGCCACAAGCAATTTACTAGAGTACCTTTTGGTGCTCCACCGGGGAAAGGTCAAGAACCCCTCACAATCACCACGATCGGAGTCGGAGACAATCACCTCCTCCACTCAACGATCCTTGCTGCTCCAAGCCGTCTAGGTGGCGGCAACCACCAAGAGTAACAAGCGAAATCCGCAGCGAAACACAATCACCAAGTGCCTTTAGATGCAATCACTCAAGCAATGCACTTGGATTCACTCCCAATCTCACTATGATGATGAATCAATGATGTAGATGAGTGGGAGGGCTTTGGCTAGGCTCACAAGGTTGCTATGTCAATGAAAATGTGCAAGAGTTTGAGCTTGAGCCGGCCATGGGGCTATAAATAGAGCCCTAGTGAAATAGAGCCGTTGTACCCCTTCACTGGGCACAACGCGGGGTGACCAGACGCTCCGGTCCGATCGACCGGACGCTGGCCCTCAGCGTCCGGTCACGTGATTCACGCCACATGTCCCCTGCTTCAAATGCTGTTCGTCAGATTTCAACGGTCGCGAAGCTGACCGGACGCTCCGGTAAAACTGACCGGACGCTGAAGCCCCAGCGTCCGGTCGTTTTCAGTAAGCTCCCCGAGGCATGTTTTTTCGACCGGACGCGCCCGGTCCACCTTGACCGGACACAGACCAGCGTCCGGTGCTCAACCTTAGCCATTGTGCCGTCTGACAGCTCGACCGGACGCAACCTTTCAGCGTTCGGTCGCTGAGTGACCCAGCGTCCGGTCAATAGACTGACGCCAGGATCATTTCGATCAACTCCATTTCAACTCTTACTTCTTCACCCTTGCTCAAGTGTGCCAACCACCAAGAATTTTGCATCCGGCGCAATAGAAAATAGACATTTCATTTTCCCGAAAGCGCCGAATCCCTCCGAGCTTGCATATGCGGTAGCATATTTACACAAATACCTTGTGCACATGTGGTAGCATATTTACACAAATATTATCAAGGGTGTTAGCACTCCACTAGATCCTAAATGCATATGCAATGAGTTAGAGCATCTAGTGGCACTTTGATAACCGCATTCCGATACGAGTTTCACCCCTCTTAATAGTACGGCTATCAAACCTAAATGTGATCACACTCTCTAAGTGTCTTGATCACCAAAATAAAATAGCTCCTACAAGTTATACCTTTGCCTTGAGCTTTTTGTTTTTCTCTTTCTTCTCTTCAAGTTTAAGCCCTTGATCATCTCCATGCTATCACCATTGTCATGTTATGATCTTCATTTGCTTCTCTACTTGAAGTGTGCTACCTATCTCATGATCACTTGATGAACTAGGTTAGCACTTAGGGTTTCATCAATTTACCAAAACCAAACTAGAGCTTTCAACTGGGCGACACGGATAGCTCTGCTAAAGACTCGAGGGCCAGGTGGCTCAGGAGAAGGACTGCGGTCTTCCTCGCTGTCGTAGCGGTCACCTCGGTGCACATGGTAGCCTCGGGCGGGCCCCTCACCATCGTGGCGTCGTCGTCGGCTGACCACCTCGTGGTCTCCCTGCCCCTCGTGTCGATTGTCGAGGCGGTCAAGGAGCACGGGGACCCTGTGAGCTATCGGTGCTCGAGCAGGTTCGGGACGAGCCAAGGCTTCCCTGTCCTGTCGAGGTGGTGCGGTGGGCAAGTTCGAGACGCCCCCGTGCCGTCGGGAGGCAGAACTCTCGGCTTGCTGAACCGCGGCGGTCTCTAGGAGATCTCGGAGCTCGCCGTGGACCTGCCGCCCCTCCGCGGTAGAAGGCTCGGGCATTGCGCGAACCAGCATCGCCGCAGCCGCGACGTTCTGGCTAGCGCGATTGAAGATCGGGGGTTGCTCACTCCCTTCGTCGTTATGGATGCGGTGATGCACGTCGAGGGCCCTCCGTCGGGCTCGCCCGCCTTCACCGCGACCTCACTGTTCCTGTTCGAGAGAGTCTCTAAGCTGCTGCAGAAGGAGTTGGTCTTGCTCTACCTTGGCCTGGAGCTCACGGAGCTGTTCTAGGTCTGGGCGCTGAGGTCGCACAAGAGCGACGTCCTCATTTCGTGCGGCCGGCAGGGCGGCGCGTGGAGGTGTAGCGACGCCCACGCCGGGGCAGAGCGGGGAACGGCTACCTGTCCCCTCGTCGTCTTCGCCCACCCTCAGCATCCCGAGCCTGACATGAAAACATTCGCGAGTGGGGTCGTAGGTGCCTTCATCGTCGGAGTCGGAGTAGCCGAAGCAATAGTCGCTTGCGGCCAAGAATTGGCGCAAAGCCCCAGGGTTCTGGAGTTCGGAGAAATCCACCCCGGGCCATGCCTCGTCCTCGTCCGAGGAGTCGGAGCGGGTGCTCAGGCCGAGAGCGAAGCGCTGGCGGCGTTCCGAGGGGTGCTCGTGAGCGGCAGTGTAAGCATAGGCATAAGAGGCGGCGGCATTTCTCAACCCAAAGGGGTATGGGGACGGTGCCATCTCCAGATTCTGCCCCGCCGGGGTCGGCTCTTCAGGGAGTGGTAGAGCGGAGCTGGACGACTGGGCATCGCCGCGTGCCATAGGCAAGTCTCCTTTGTCCAAGCTCAGGCTAGACAGGTCCCCAGCCAGGGACCCTATGCCAACAGCTGGTCGTAGGATATCGGCGGGGGGTGGCGTGTCGCCCCGGATTCGCGTAGCGTCGTGGTGGTTTTGTTCGTGCGTGCTTGGCGAAGCTTGGCGAGAGCGGGCCGCCGGACGCCGCCGCGTGCCTGGGCTGCCGGGGCGTAACTTCATCGTTGGTTGGTGGGGCTCGAGGAGTGAGGAGCACCATGTCGTACTCATGCCCTAGAGACATGAACTCTAGGCTCCTGAACCAAACCACGGTGCCGAGACATAATGGTCGACGGGTCTCGCCATCCGTAACTCTTTGGGATGACAAAACCGACACGCTTGCCGCCGCCCCTACTGGCGCGCTGGCTAATCGCCGGTGTTTTGGACCGGGGGGTCCTCAACCGACTAGTGAATTTGTTCTGCGTGCTCTCGATTCCGGATGGTGATGCAAAGAGACACAAGGTTTATACTGGTTCGGGCAATCGAGGCCCTACGTCTAGTCTGAGAGATCGATCTTGTATTCCTTGCACCGAGGTGCTCGTAGTAGGGGGTTACAAGCTAAAGGAGAGAGGGAGCTGGTCCCAGGTCTCGGCAGGGCGTCGTGCGGGCCGCTTGAGACGTTGCTCTTAGGCGGCAGGGATGTGTGTGTGTGTGTGTGTGTTACAAGGTTTTTTCCCCGCCCCCTAAGTGGCCCAAGTCCTCTCCTTTTATAGTTGAAGGGAGGACAAGGACCGTACATGTATTACTATGCGACGTCGTGCCAATAGGGGTGGCACGTCCGAGCCCTGTGGCCTGTCCCTGTGGTGGCGTGGTCGTCGGAGTGGTCCATCCTTGGAGTACTGGGGCGGCGTGGTCGTCCCATCAGATCCTGTGCGTCGTGGGAGCCCCGAGAATGCCTCGGAGTGGACGCGGCGGCGAACGTGCAAGCCACTGTGGACGGATTGTGCGCGAGGCCGAGACTTGGTCGGTGCCGAGGCTGGCACTGCGGTGGGGGGGGGGTCTCGGCAGGCACGAACCCCAAGATCACCGAGGCCCCGGTGTACAGTGCCGAGGCCTTGAGCGGGCGGCCAATCATGGGTACAACTTTTGGACACAGTGGTCGGTAATCCCCGTCGTACCCTGTCCCAGCCGGTATGGCGCTGATCGTGGACACAGTGGTAGGACACAGTGGCCGGTAATCCCCGTCGTGCCCTGTCCCGGCCGGTATGGCGCTGATCGTGGACACAGTGGTAGGACACAGTGGCCGGTAATTCCCGTCGTGCTCTGTCCCGGCCGGTATGGCGCTGATGCGACCTCGGGTCGCGTCGGCCATCCTGTGGCGTTGAGCCACTGTCCGGCTGAGATTGCGGGAGTGGTTGAAGCATTAATGAGACATGACGAGTTGTCGGGAGGGTCGGCCGAGGCGGGGGGCGACGGACCGCGGACGAGCCGGCCTCGAGCGACACGGAGAATGAGGCCTCGCGCGAGACGGAGATCAGGTTCCTTGCCGAGGCCTTGCGCGAGATGCCTCGCGCGATACGAAGAATGTACCCCTGCCGAGGCCTTCCCTGGAGAGCCTCGGGCGAGACGGAGACGGCGCCCCCTGCCGAGGCCTACCCTGGGGAGCCTCGCGCGAGGCGGAGTTTGTTCCGAGACCTCCTGCTCGAGGCTCGAGGCGAGGTGGAGGAGGGCTCGGTCGTGGCAGGTGAGGGGCCCATGGCTTACCTTCTAGCTTTATTTTGATGTTTGCTTGGGGTACCCCGTTCTAAGGTACCCGACACTATGACAACAGAGTATAAAACTTTTATTTATAAAAAAACATTTAGTAAGAGTTATAAATAGAGACTATGATCGTAGCGTAAAGGAAATCCTCTCTAAGCCCATTAGAAGGAATCCACACACAAGAGTCAACTCTAGCATCCACCGGTCACCTGCAACAGGAGGAAATAAAACTCTGAGTACTCAATTGTACTCAGCAAGACTTACCTGACAGGAGAAAAGAAAAGACTCCAAGGATATGCAAGGCTATCTGGCTTGTGGGTTTATGGCATCTGCAGGAAGCATTACTAAGCGTGCGTCCTTATATTTGATTTTTATTAGCAGTCGCATTAGTTCATTAACAAACTATTCTATGTAAGTACCTGTGCTACTTTTAAGCAGGTGGTAAGCAATCAGAATCACTTTACCATCTTTCATCTTCCAGTTCTTACTACGTTGCTAGACTGTAGACAAGTCGTACCGGAACGTCGGCGATTCGCGAATTAATGCCCTCAGCTGGGTACCCCAAAACACACGCCCCACTTGTACCCTAGGCACAAGCAGGACCAACCCACTACCCCCTGTCACGGGTCCAGGTCCCCGTCCAAACTATAACTCCAAGCCCCCGCCCCTGAGTCCTGGACTCAGTGCGGTGCAAGGACCTCCACCCAGAAACCACCCTGACAGTCGGTCTGGAAAGGGCCGAAACCCATGGCAAGAGAGTAACAAGTCTTCCCTGCGCCCATACCCAAGTATGTGCTCGGGATAACAAGTCTATGACCTACCTAGAACCCAATGCAACGGTCGGTTCTTAACCGACACAGATAGAAAAATAGTGTAACCAAGCTATGTCCCGTTGCCCGTAGGACACAACCTCTTTCACCCACCAATACTCAAACCATATCCCTATCCGGTCTCCATTTTTCCTTTCACCATTTATATATTCCAAGTGATAATAATGTAGTAACAACAATAATATATTTCCTATCTCTCGCGAGTGATAGGCAATCACTCGACTTCTACCGGAGTCCTGTAGCATAGCAATCTACACGATCCTGTCATACTAGTAAGACTCATATATATATATGCAAGTGGGTTTTATTCAACTCCTTAAAACTTAATGCACAAATATAATTTAAAGTGCAGAAAAGTAGGGGTTATGCACCGGGGCTTGTCAGGGTAAAATATAACGAAAAGCTAGTATTCCATCTTGGTGACACGAACCTTGGCACCATCTTTTCAGCTACTCCAGTTGATACCATCGATCCACCATCGTTCCTATTATGATAAGTATTGATGCAAATGCACAAATGTAAATAATCGACTATAGCCGAAATGCTTAGAAATCCGATCATGCCTCACAAGCTAACGAGATAGTTCTAACGCGCTAGTCTACGCATCCGTGTTATCGAATAAGGCGTTACTTTCCAACCCATGTTTTAGTTATACAATTCCAAGGTGTTTTTTTATTTCATTCTATCGATTTAATCTTTATTCGAAATAGAGCATCATTATCTATCTAGCAAAAACTAATCATTCTGGAGCTACAAAAATTACAGTGAACATCTAATAATATTGGTAATTTACTGTAAAATTTTTAGAGCTAACACTATCACCGATTTATCACGGAAATTCCTACAAGTTCACCCTTTTAACAATATTAAGCATGTTAAAATAATTAGAGCAACCCTGGAAACATTAGAAAACTAGATGAACCAAATATGCTACTAGATAGATCATGATTTTAGGAACTTAACAAAATTGGTTTCATAATTTTTGGACAACTACATAAATTTATATTGATTTTACAAGTTTATTTCCAAAACTAAATTAACAATTGTTTAGAAAACTAAAAGGGCCAGCGACCACCAAATCGGCCCACGCGGACGCAAGGCCCAGGCGCACAGCGCGCGCAGGCGACCTAGGCGCAGGCGCGCAGGGCCGGCCCAGACGGGGAGCCGAGCAGGGCGAGTGGCCCAATAGGTCGGCCCACGCGGCGTGGGCGTGAACGGCCCAGGCGCAGACGGGCGGTGGCAACTAGCGTGGCCGGCCCAGCAAACTGAAAGCAGCCGGTCCACGCGGGAGGGCCCAGCGGCGGCAACACCATTTTGCACCGAGGCCCCTGTACTTTTACTTAATCCAACCGCAGGACATTACACACCTTCAACACTATTTACATGTGTCACGTATTTGCATAGGGAACCCTGAACAAAATTTCTACTTCACATCTTACCCTTCTCCCTCCTTCGGTGAAACAGAGGAGCAGAGGAGCACCGGCCGGCGGCGGCCACGGTGCTGGCAGGGCGGCTCCTCGGCACCGGGCGGGCATGGCGCGCCCCTGTCTAGGCTCCGCACGTGCCAGGCAGGGCGCAACGGCCCGGCCGCATGCGCAGCACGGCGAAGGCCCGAGCACGGGGGGCTGCGGCGGCTCCCGACGACGTGGCTACGGCGAGGACGGGGACGCGGCGCGGGGCTTGGTGCTCGACGGAGGCGAGGAGTTGGCGATGTAGGCTTGGGAGAGGTGGATTATGGAGGGCGGAGGAGCAGGCGCTGGAGGCGGATCGCTGGTGAGGCAAACGCTCAGGAGGGGCAGCGCAGCCGGGCCGCAGCTCTAGCGCAGGGCCGCGGGGTTACGCGCGTGGGCGCATGAGGGGAAACCGGCAACGGTGGGCGGGAGCTGGGGCGCATCCACCACGGCAACAGAAAAAGGAAGGGAGGGGGAAAGCATAGCGATGGTGCGGGCGTGAGGCGCGCGAGGGGCTCGGCACGGCCGGCAGAGGGAGCGAAAGCGCGGCCGCGCCGGTGCGCAGGGCGCGCATACGCGAAGGCCGGGTGACGATGGACGCTGCCATGACGGGTACTCGGCTCGGCCAAGGCAGGCAAAGGCAAGCAAAGGCAGATAGCAGAGGCAGGCAAGACAAGCAACAGAGACAAGCAAGGCAGGCAACAGAGGCAAGACAAGAGGCATTGATGGTGATGGAGGGAGGAAAAAGGAGGGGCGCCGGTGCAGAGCTGGAGCAGCAGTAGTAGCTCGGAGGTGACCCGGCCTGCTTGGCACGGACAAGCAGAGGCAGACAGTAGCTCGGCCTCGGTGTGCACAAGAAGGAGCGCGAGGAGAGGGAGCAGTGGGGCGTGGGCACGGCAGAGCCATGTGCTCCCATTAAAATTCGGACAAGACGCTAGTGAGGGAGGGAAAGACAGCGACACAGGCAAACAGACGCGCTGGGGTGCAGAGTGCGCGTGTGCATCAACGTTGGCAGTGCATGCAGGGGCACAGGCGGGCCAGATGCTGCGGGTAGTGTAAAAAGCGGTAGCGGCCCGACCGGAGTTAGACGTGGCCAAGGCGAGAGTGCTCTGCTAGTTAATCAAGGCCGAGTACATGCGAGAAAACGACGAGGCGCCACCATCCCTCAAACTAGTGCATAGACGAGACGACTCGAACCAGGCGGAACGCGAAGGCAGCTAGCTCGGCAAATCATCCATTAAAACGCTCCCGAACAAGGACACGAGGGAGCATTCGCACATGGCGCCTACTGCGCTCGTTCAGTGCAACAGCGGCACCATGCAGAGCAGGCGAGGTAGTTGAGGTGAGCAGCTGAGATCGCTCGCTCAGGTGCCGGTTCATGAACAGAGCGGCAACGACACGGTTCAATGCGTTCTAGCGAAGTTTGGCCAATTTTTGCGTGAGCATCGTAACTCTAACGTAACTACGTCCTAGTATACACCTAACTGGAACTAATCGTGCGAAAACATAGATGCAGTGCTTAACCATTTTGTTGGAAATCAAATGCCAAAGTGGCATTGTCCACTATCGTTTCTGACTTAGAGAGAATAATAACTTAGCTAGAACTAACAACCTGTAGCTTTTGCCGTAACTTTTAATAAGCCTAAACCTAATTAATTTCAACCACTACACATTTCATACACTAGTCCATACGTCATACTAACTCGTAAAAACAAAACATCTGAGAACTAATTAAACCGTTGTTCAATATAATTCGCCAAAATTGATACTTTTAACATAAGTTAAAATTTTAAAAATCCGAGAAAATCGTTTCGGTAAATCCTCTTAGGTCTAAATCTTGGTGCTAAGCAAGCTCGTAACACCAGGGGTGTTACGTCATATTTCCTTAGGGTAAATGTAAGGCCCCAAGTTTCATTATGACAAAACATTATCTGGAGTCTCTGTCTTTTTGATGAATTATTTTGAATCTTTCTGATTAGCTGGGATCTGTATATAAGTGTTTTCCAAACAATGGCTAGTAAATGGTAATGCTTCCTGGATAGGGATCCTAGTATTTGTATGACCTGTGCCGAGCCTATTGAATAACTGAAGGAGATTTTGCTTTTCAACAACCCAACAATGATAGAAAAAGGTCATACAAAAAACACTTGCTATCATGTCCTGCTCCTCACTGAACAACTAAAATGTCATATACAATAGCTGTTCATTGCTTCATCTTCTTACCAAGGAGACTGGACTGAAAAATTCTCAGAGCCTCCAGCTTTAATTTTCAGCACAGAGACCCCTCCTTGCATGACAGAAACCCTACGGAGGCCGTGATCGCCGGCACAAAAGAGGCCGCCTTGGCAAAGCTACGGGCCTTAACGTCAGGTGTAGGAGTACCAGATGATGTGAAGAATGCGCCGTTGAGCATCGTATCATTTTCAGATATCCAGGTCCACTTACTCCACTCACTCTTTGGTGCTACCTCACGCTTGGTCACCTGAAGAAAATTTTCACAGTTCAGACTAGTTTGCTTCTGATCATCTGAAAATAACAGGCAGCTCTCCTGGTTTGCTTTCTAAAAATTATGCTGCGACATACTCATTTTGAATAGAAAATAGGAATATTTTTTGTTGAACTTATATGTAATGCCTAGAGTACCAGAATAATGGATTCTTTAGAATCTTAACGAAAGATCATGGACATAGTTTCAGACTAGGGGCCTTCTTCAGAAACACAGGTTTGCAAGAAAACAAAAATGAGAACAAAAGTTGCTAACGGGAACAGATGATAAAACACAAACCTCTTTGGCCTTGTCGGCAAGGAATCGTTTGCCATGGCTCAGAATTGTTGGTGAAGCACTGCCACCAATGGCATACATCTCCCATTTTATGTAGTCGTTGTTGATGACGTGAAACACTCCGAACCGGCACCTATATATATCATCAAGCACAGTAGTACATGCAGTCATCATATTGCTTGATGAATAAACTATTATTAGTTAATGGAATACTAAATAGAATACTGTTATTTATTATTAACGGCAAGCCTAGCGTCTAGACGTCCGACCCTAGGCCTGCGTCCGGACGCGGCTCCCGTTCGATGCAACCTCCGCGCCCCCTCACATAGGCTGCACCAGCGCAACAGGAGAGTGCCGGCCCGTCGCGCCCACGTCACCACGCGCCTGCGCCCCTGCTCCCAAACCGACGCCAACCCCTCCGCCCAGCGTCCATCCGGCTCCGGAGGCAGCGTCCATCCATACGGAGCTCCCTCACTTGCGCCCGACGCACGCAGCTCCCTCTTCCCGCGCCCGTCGCGTCCATCACCCATCCCTCGCTCGTATGGATGCCCTGCCAGCTCCAGGAGAGACGATGTAGCAGAAGATCTACTTTTGAAACATCCAAATACAATTGTTGCAACATACGTCTAAAGACAGTTGAAACACTTGAAACATGCTTATAAAACACTTGAAAAACACACCTGAAACACAGTTGAAAACCATTGCAACCCGTACGCAACATCCGAATAAAACACATGCAACATATGTGTGAAACATATGCAACATCTAGATAAACACAATTGCAACTGCGTCCGGAAAACACAGATGAAACATACCTCTGAAACATCTAAAATACTCGAAACATACTATTGCAACATGCCTATGAAAACAATTGCAACATAGGCAATGTTCGCTTGTCTTATGAGCCGTACTTTTTCAGCGAAGGAACAGTGTTTTTTCCTCACAACAAATCAGCGAAGCGAACAGGGCCATATGCAACATGTGCAACAACCCCGATCTATTTTTGCAACATCCATATGATTCAACTGTAACATACCTCTGAAACGTCTGAAACAATTAAAACATATAATTGCAACATAGGGGGGAGAGAGGGAGCTTGATGCGGGGAGCGCCATGGCCGCCGGATCTGTGGGCATTGAGGGCTCCTGGTGCCGGAACAGGACCGTCGGGGTCGCGCCCGTCCCCACACCGGAGTTGAGTCCGAGGGTGGCCGGCCAGAGAAGAGGAAGGGGGTCGCTGGGGGTGGCCGCGTGGATCAAAGCTTGTGCTCGCACCGAGCACGCTGCCGCGCCGGAGCAGAAGGAGGGATAGAGAGGCAGCGGGCGCGCGGCTCGTGTGACGCGCGTGGGGGTGGGGGCGCGGCTTGGCAGAGGAGCATTACGGCGTGGGTGCGGCGGGTGCGGAGATGTCACGGGAGGAATGAGCGGGTGCGGAAATGAGCGGACGGAGGCGGACGTCTGTCGTATTGTTAAACAAAATAAAACGCTGGCTTCTTGATCATGCATATGCACCTTGGCATTATCTGTACAAGACCGGGTCCGAAACGGTTGAACGCAACAGTGGCCTTCATGTTCTTGTCATCGGTGAAATCGTCGCTGTGCCCAAGCAGCATCGTCTTGTTATGGTTCCTGAGGATGTTGTTGGACAGAGTCACGTTCGTGGAGGCGCCCGTGACGTCGATGAGGCCGTCGGCGCAGGCCTCGAGCGTGCAGTTGTCCACCCACACATGCGTAGAGTGGAAGACGGCGATGCCGTCACCCTCGTCCGACTCATCGGCCGACTCCGACGATGTCGCCTGTGCAGGCTTGCAGCCACGTAACGTATGGTGATGCCGTGGATGATGACGTTGCTGGTGCAAAAGGGATGTGAAGCAGCATAACATGAGAAAGGCCATTGTTGTTTTGTTGATAGATGACAATGTTGACTAAACTTTGTGCCAATTAGTTAGGGTTGCATCTTTATCTTTCGATTGTTTTGCATGTGCACAGGCGCCGATTAGGATGTCTTGGCCAAGAATAGCTCGCCACGGAGCTGGGCGATCGGCCGCGAGAGACGTCGTGGCCGTGCGTGGGGATGGACGCGCCAACCACGCGAAGTGCGGTAAACAGCCGAGCGGTTTTGCCTTTGTAATTTGTGTATATAATCATCAAGTCTACGTAGTAGTCGGTTGTCTTATGTCCTCACATCAGTCAGTTGTTGGCAGAGCCAAAAACAACCAAATTCTACCAGGGGCTAGAAACGACTGTTGGAGCAAACAAAAACAACCGAATTTCAAACCCTATGATCTAGATCCAACGGCCAAACAAAACTACAGGCAAATAAACACATCAGCAATCAATCTGACTGCTGAAAGTTACTAAATCTGGCGTCGCTGTGCTGCCGCTGTGCTAGCAATCAATCCGACCTCCGTGCAGTGCGTCGCTGTGCTGCGCAGGCCATGTGCATACGGCAGCAGCTCCCACTGGCCACTGTTAGGAGGACTAGAGGACTGGATGGGAGATCAGGCGGTGCCCAGGCGGCGGCGGAGTGAGCGCGAAAATCGGTTGCTGGAGGCGGTGAAAACAACCGACAGATGTATAGCAATTCTCGTCAAGAATAGAACACAGGAAAAGCTACGGTTTTTGGACAGCACCAATTCCTCTGCGTCGTGTTCCAAGTGATCGCCTGAGTTTTGTTCTGTTCGTCTTCGTCGCCGTGGTTCTGCTCTCGCCGGCGGCGTTCATCGCCGGGCCAGAGCTAACAAGTGCTACCAGAACCTGAGTAGGGTCCCACGGCTGCCATGGCGTCGCTGCCGAGGCCTCGTGGCCGTACCCCGCCGGGCGCTGACAAGACGGGGCCATCCGGCAGCGGCGGTGGCGATAAATCGCCGTTGCGCTGGCCATCGCGTCGTCCGAGGTGCTCGCCGCGTCACGCCATTCACGCACCCGGGACGCAAGATATCTGCACGAGGTCGTCATCGAGCGAGTGAAAAGGGCGACCGGCCGGCGACTCCGGCAATTGGCCGCAACTGACGAAGACCATCTACAACGAATGGTCGCTGCTAGTGAAGCTGAAGCTTTAAGCTCGCCATCCTGGGACGTCATGGAGCATGGCAACAGCGAGTTCCACTTCCACGACAACTGCACTGCGCTGGAAGCCATCTGCAGCGCGGTTCCACCGGAGATGGTCGCCCCGCTTGCGACGAAGGAGACGGCGAAGGACGCCTAGGAAGCCATCAAGACCCTCCATATCGGCGACGATCGCGTATGGAAGGCGACGACGCAGAACCTTCGTGCTGAGTACGAGGCGATTGTGCTCCGGGACGGCGAGCCGATTAAAGACTTCGCGTTGCACCTGACGGGGATTGTCCAACACCTAGTGACCATCGACGAGATCGGCTATCAGGTGCTCGTGGAAGATGGAGTGATGCGGATATGAGGTGAGAAGTGTCGCCTGCTCGCCAAGATCCCACTACTAGACAACAGACTTTAGAATGATGTTCCAATTTAGTATTAGCCTCGATATTTTTTTGCCCCCGGATTAAAGGTCCCTGTCCAACGGTTCTCCGTGGGGCAGGGATCTTTAGTCCCAGCTGATATTACCAACCGGGACTAAAGCTTTTAGTCCCGGTTTGGGTGATGCCCCGGGAATAAAGATTAATCTTTAGTCCCGGTTTGGACCTCTAACCGAGACTAATTATCCCGACCTATAATTCAGCTCATTTCTTCCTTCCCGAGCCCGAGCCATTGTATTCAAACTCACTGCCTCTGTTCTTCAGCTTGCTGTTGTTCTTGCTCTCTCCCCCTCCATTGGTGTTGCTCTTCGATTTTGGAGGTAAGAAACTTAATCCTCTTATGTTTTGTCAGTAGCTTATCTCATTTTACGATGTAGATGCATGTGTAACTTTATATGTTGGACTTTATTATAATTTTATATGTCATTTTTAGCTCAAAATCACATGATGATTTGCATATATGTTTGGATAAACAAAAGTTAAATTAGTTCATCAAAATCACGCCTCGCTCGTCCTCGCTGGAGCACGCGCCATCCTCGTCCCCGGTGGCTTACGTGATCTTAGAATTCATTTTTTCATGAAATGAAAAACTTAGAAAATTGTTAGAAAATTGTAGAAAATCCGTACTAGTTGAACTTGCGGACCGTGTTCATCTCGGCGAGCATGTTCTCTGCCGAGCGGTAACGGACGTCAAGGAGGAGCTTTGATTCTACGAGAGAGAGCGGCAACGGTCGTGGAAGATCGTGTTCCCTTTCTCGTAGAATCGGAGCTCTTCCTTGGCCAAGTACGGTGCCATCCGGTGGAGAAATGCTCGCGAGATGATCACGTAAGCAAGGTCAACTAGTACGGATGGTTATTTATTGAAACATATGAAATCCGTACTAGTTTAGGTTAAATATATTATTTTAGAAAATATGAAATTTACACTAGTTTGCAAAAATAAGTATAGAAAGTAGATGACAACTGGTACCGGATCCTCGGCCTCTCGTTCGGTTCTGCGAACGATCGAGGCCGAACTCCCTCTCATTATCTGCGGCAAGTGTAAGCAGAAGATTGTGATGGAGTACCGAGTCAAGAGACAGGGACCCAACAAGGATCGTGTTTTCTACAAGTGCCCGGATCGCGATGTGAGTTTCTGACGCATTTTTTATTTATGGCTAATTGACCTGCTTTTCTTGAATATTTTTGACTAAATATTTTTTTGCTTTAATTTCAGTGGGAGGGCAATGGATGCAATGGTTGGTACTGGGAAGAAGATTATGCTACATACGTGCAGAATTTGGGTGCGCTTGAGGTAGCGTACTGCTGGCGATGAGTCGATGAGCCGAGAGGGAGAAGCTTATTGATATTCAAATGTAAGAATGATTTGTCTGTTTTAGTTGCGCATCACGATCACGAAATAATTATGTTACTTGAAGTGCATTGTAGTTTTTGTTTGTTTAGTGATAGTTGGGATTGCTTACGTTGTAGCGTGCTTAGTTAATTAATCAACCGTGTGTGTGTCATTTATGTTATGTAATAAAATACTAAATTATGTTCAAGGTTTTCATAATTTATCGTGTAATACAGATTATGTCACGCCATTGGATGTACAATGCCGATCGCCGCTCCCAAGACTTTATTGAGGGCTTACACTATTTCTTAGGTGTGGCCGAGGTAAATAAGCGGGATGGTTTCATGTGCTGTCCATGTGCCCTATGTAAGAATTTAAAGGAATATTCAAGCTCAATGAGTCTTCATTCACATTTGCTTAAGTCAGGTTTCATGTCAAATTATATATGTTGGACTAAGCATGGAGAAAGCGGGGTAATGATGGAAGAAGGTGAAGGAGAAGATTTAGACATTGATGACATTATTGCTCAAGATGGTGCCTTTGATGATACTACAATGGGGGAGATGAAGAAGAAGAGGTAGCGGTAGAAGATGATCTCGGTGATGCTCTTGGCGATGCCATTCGTGATGCACAACAAGAATTGGAAAGTGAAAAAGAGAAAGTTAAGTTCGAGCGCATGCTTGAGGATCATAGGAAGTTGCTATACCCGACGGCCGAAGAGGGGAAAAAAGCTGGGTACAACACTGGAATTGCTACAGTGGAAGGCAAAGAATGGTATATCCGACAAGGCATTTGGGAATTTATTGAACCTCATAAAGAAGATGCTTCCAAAGTCAAATGAATTGCCCACCACTACGTACGAAGCAAAAAAGGTTGTCTGCCCATTGGGATTAAAAATCCAGAAGATACATGCATGTCCTAATGACTGCATCCTCTACCATGGCAATGAATACGAGAATTTGGATGAATGTCCGGTATGTAAAGCATCGCGGTATAAGATCAGGCGCGATGATCCTGGTGACGTCGAGGGTGAACAACGTCCTAGAAAGAAAATCCCTGCCAAGGTTATGTGGTATGCTCCTATAATACCACGCTTAAAACGTTTGTTCAAAAATAAAGACCATGCAAAGTTGTTGCGGTGGTATAAAGAAGACCGTAAGGTAGACAATATGCTGAGACACCCAGCTGATGGGTCCCAGTGGAGAGCGATAGACAGGGAATTTTTAGAGTTTGCAAATGAGGCTAGAAACTTAAGGTTCGCCTTAAGTACAGATGGTATGAATCCTTTTGGAGAGCAGAGCACTAGTCATAGCACTTGGCCAGTTACTCTATGTATCTACAACCTTCCTCTATGGTTATGCATGAAGCGGAAGTTCATTATGATGCCGATCCTCATCCAAGGTCCGAGGCAACCTGGCAACGATATTGATGTCTATCTGAAGCCATTAGTTGAAGAACTTCTAGTTTTATGGAACAAACCAGGTGTACGTGTCTGTGATGAGTACAAACAAGTACACTTTGACCTACGAGCAATGTTGTTCGTAACAATCAATGATTGGCCTGCTTTAAGTAATCTTTCAGGTCAGACAAACAAAGGATATAATGCATGCACACATTGTTTTGATGACCTTGACAGTATATATTTGAAAAGATGTCGAAAGGTCGTGTACCTTGGCCATCGTCGATTCCTTCCGTTGAATCACCAAGTAAGAAAGAAAGGGAAGCATTTTAAAGGTAAGCCAGACCATCGGAAGAAGCCTCATAACCGAATCGGGGAAGATGTACTCGCAATGGTCAAGGATGTGAAAGTAGTATTTGGAAAGGGACAAGGCAGTGAATCTATTCCCAAAGATGCTAAGGGACATGCACCCATGTGGAAGAAGAAGTCCATCTTTTGGGAGCTACCCTATTGGCAAGTCCTAGAGGTCCGCAACGCAATCGACGTGATGCACCTGACAAAGAATCTTTGTGTGAACCTGTTAGGATTCATGGGTGTGTACGGGAAGCCAAAGGATTCACTTGAAGCACGCCAGGACTTGCAGGGCATGAAAGAACGAGACAACCTTCATCCAGAGAAGACAGATGATGGACGTCATTACTTAAGTCCTGCTAGCTACACGCTTAGCAAAGAAGAGAGGGACAACATGTTCGAATGTCTAAGCAGCATCAAGGTCCCATCGGGATTCTCCTCCAATATAAAGGGTATAATAAATGTGCCAGATAAGAAATTCCTAAACTTAAAGTCCCACGACTGTCACGTGCTTATGACGCAATTGCTTCCAGTTGCTTTAAGAGGAATTCTACCTCCACATGTACGTCTAGCCACTATGAAGCTATGTGCATTCCTCAATGCAATTTCTCAGAAGGCAATCAATCCAGTGGAACTAGCTACTCTACAGAATGATGTGGTTCAATGTCTTGTCAGCTTTGAGTTGGTGTTCCCTCCATCCTTCTTTAATATCATGACACACATCCTAGTTCATTTGGTGAAGGAGATTAGTATTCTTGGACCTGTGTTCTTACATAATATGTTCCCCTTCAAGAGGTTTATGGGAGTCTTGAAGAAATATGTGAAAGTCCGTTCTAAGCCTGAAGGAAGCATCGCCCAGGGCTATGGAACAGAGGAGGTCATTGAGTTCTATGTTGACTTTATTACTGACCTTGCCCCGATTGGCGTTCCTGAATCACGACACGAGGGGAGACTCAATGGTAAAGGAACTTTATGGAAGAAAACATATATCGGCATGGAAGAGGATTATTTCAATAAAGCACACTACACAGTTCTTCAGAACTCGTCATTGGTGCATCCGTACATCGAGATACATAAGGAGTTCTTACGATCCAAGTTTCCAGGGAAGACTGAAGCTTGGATTAGGCGTCAGCACATGGAAAGTTTCAGTGGTTGGTTGCAAAAAGAATGTCAAGGCGATGACAATATTGATGAGCAACTGTATTTGCTGGCTAGGCAGCCATCGTGGCATATCCTCACGTACCAAGGGTACGAGATAAGTGGGAATACATTTTACACAGTTGCCCAAGATAAAAGGAGCACCAATCAAAATAGTGGTGTTCGCATAGATGGAACAGATCCAAATGGGAATATACAAACATATTATGGCCGCATAGAAGAGATATGGGAACTAGACTACGCACCTAATTTTAAAGTCCCTTTGTTCCGGTGCCAATGGGTGAAGCTGACCGGAGGAGGGGTAACAGTCGACAAAGAGTATGGAATGACAACAGTGGACCTCAACAATATTGGGTACAAAGAGGAACCATCCGTCCTTGCTGCCGATATGAGTCAGGTGTTCTATGTGAAAGACATGTCTACAAAATCAAAGAGAGGAAAAAACGAAGACATCAACTCAATGATCAATGAGCCAAAGCGCCACATAATTCTTTCTGGGAAAATAAATATAGTGGGAATTGAAGACAAGTCAGACATGTTAGAAGATTACGAAAGAAATGTCCGAATTCCACCCTGCATAGTGAAGAAAGATCCAAGCATCATGTTAAATGATGAAGACACTCCATGGTTACGACAAGATCATAACCAAGGGTCATACGTCAAGAAGAAATTCACTGTTGTGCCCGCATAATACAACGATGCATGTTTAATATATTATGTTTTAGAGACGAATATTATGTAATATGTTATGACTTCACAATTGTAGATCTTGCTGAGATGATCAAACTTGGTATTCAGAGTTTTTTCATCTGAGGTCATTTAGTGTCTCATTTGAGCAAGTTTGACCAAGTCAAATTTGGTCAAATAAAAAAACAACACTTTGACTCTAGTATTATGAACTCTAAATGACTTCAAACTGAAAAGTTTTGAATACCAAGTTTGTTAAACTCAAAAAGATCTACAATTGTTGTTTTGGTCAACTTTCCATTTGAGAAAGTTTGGATGGTTCAAATTTGTGATTTTTAAATTTCGACGCGTACAAACTAGTTTTCGGGACCCTAGATTGTCTCAAATTGAAAAGTTTTGAATACCGAGTTTGTTAAGCTCATCAATATATACAATCCTTATATAGGCCATTTTTCATTTGAAAAAGTTGTAAAACAAAAAATACTATATTTTCTCTATTTTTATAGGTTCAACAAAAAATTCCTGTCAATTTTGGTCAAAAACCGAGAAAAAATTGAAACATTTGACGTTACAATAATGTGATAATAAATTTCCTATCGAATAATATTAGTTTTATTAATTTTAAGTTACAAATATATTTTTGCATTAACAAAATACTTAGTATTAGTAACATTTATATTCTATATTCATAAAAGAAATTAAAAACTTTAGGTTACAAAATTTTCCTATTTACAATAAATAATTAGTTAATCAATAGTATTTTTTAAAATAAATATTGCAAAGTATTGAAGTTGCTATGGAATTAATTGATTAACCTAGTATTAAACAAAATCAAAATCCCAGAACTTTCCAATTACGCTGGGCGGTTGGCAAAATTTTAGAGGCTTCATCCGGCTCGCACCAAGAACCGGACTAAAGGGTGGGTATGCAAATTCGGTGCCCGCAAAAAATAATATTTTAGTCCCACCGGTAAGACCAACCAGGGACTAAAGGACATTTAGTTCCATTTGGTAAGACCAACCGGGACTAAAGGGTTGACCTTTAGTCCGGTTGGTATTACCACCGGGACTAAATTCCTTTAGTCTCGACCGGTGTTACCAGTAGGGACTAAAGGGTCATGGCTATATGTCGAACGTACATTCTGCTTCATCTTCGATCTCGATCTCGCCCTCGTCGCCCCTTTGCCGCCGCGCCATCCGCCGTCGTCGAGCTCGTCTCTGCTCGCATTGCCATGCCGTTCTACCCCGCCCGGCCGCGCCATTCTCCAGGCCCGCATCGCCGCATCCCGTCTCCGCCGCCGCACCCGATTCCACCCTCCATCGCCGACGCTTCCCGCGCGCCCACGCCGTACGGCCTCCGTCGAACTCGATATGATCTGCTGCTCTCGATCGGCCATGTTTTTTAGATTTTTTTTACAAAGTCTCGGCTGTATGTTAGATTAAAATAAGTACATGTAGTTTATTGTTAGTTTTTTAGTTATTTTTAGATAGTTTTTGATATATTAGATTTAAATGTATTAAAATTTAATTAGTATTTTATTTAGATAGTTTTTTTAGATAGTTTTTTATTATAGTTTTTGACATATGTAAAATGTATTATCTATTACTAGTTTATCTAATTTCATGTTAGATTTATTTAATTGGATTTAGTAATTATATATTCTATCTCTCTATATATATTATATATCTAGAGAGAGATTCTATATGTATTATCACATGTACTTATGTTATGTACCATAGTAATTCTATCTATGTGTTATCTTGAAGATACAAATGGCTGCTCCGGATGATAACTTGAGTGATGACATAATGGCGGATATTATCAACGCCGGCACCAATGTGGATGTAGATGACACGAGTCAGTACTTTACTGATTATGAGGATATCCTGAATATGCCGGTGGTTGAAGATCAACAAATTGTCGCGCAAGAAAATACTGGCGAGGTATATTAGATTATCTATCATCTCTTATAGATGCATGCGTACGTATATTTGTTGTGAATCGTTGTGTTTCTACTCATGTAGCCGGTCTCTGGATCTACATCAACCACCGACAAAAGTAGGAAAGTCCGAGGGCCAAAAAAGCCATTAAAGGGCCGTTTCATAATATCAGAATTCGACACCGACACCGGCAAACCATTGGGACCACATGCTCAAACATATGTCAATCAATGTGGGTTCGTTGTAAGGGATAGGATCCCAGTTAGTGCTCGTGAATGGAAGCAGAAGATATCCGCTCCTAATGTTAGTTTTGTATCTGATCGTGACAAGAACCTAGCTTGGAGAGATATCACTCAGCATTTCACATTACAAGCAGATGATGCTTTGAAGGAGCTAGTGAGGGATTGGACAATGAAGAAGATGGCAACATTATTCCAGAGTTGGAAGAAGACATTGTATAAAAAGTTTATCTTGAAGAATGCTACGCCGAATTTCAATGCTAAGGCGTTTGTCAAGTTGGAGTCCCATTGGGATGCCTTCGTAGAATACAAGACATCCCAAGACAGTGAGGAACATGTGATGAGGAATCAGCAAAATGCCCGACAGAAGCAATACCATCATCGCATGGGATCAGGTGGTTATAAGAGTGCTATTCCCAAGTGGCAGAACCTAGAAGCAGAGATTACTGCCAAGGGAATCATACCTGAAACAATAGAGAAGAACTGGCCTCAACGCGTGAAGAATTGGTTCTACGCTCATGGGGGAAGCCTAGACCCAGACACTGGCAAGCTAATTTTCGGCCAAAAAATTGAGAGAGCAACACAGAGACTAGCTCGTGCTAGGGAAGAAGCTGATAGTGGTGTTTTCAAGCCCAACAGAGAGAAGGATGAATTGACATATGCCCTAGAGAATCCCGAACACGGTGGTCGAACAAGAGGCTATGGGGCGGTTCCGTGGCTACACGCATTCCCAGCAGACAAGGATACCTACAGAAGCCGCCAGAGAAAGAAGGATGAGGAGGTAGAACGAATTCGTGCATTGGAGCAATTTGTTGATGAGTCACGACAAGCATTGCTTGAATCATGTGAACGAGAAAAATCTCTTGAGGCAAGAATGCAGGAGGAGATCAAGAGGCAAGTGCATCTAGCAATGAGTCAAATGCAATCGCAATCAACGTCGGGAGTCACCATTAGCCCCGTTGGTCAGATGAAAAGCAGTTGTGCTTCTACGGAGCTGCCAGTTATTCAAGACGACGCTGGGTTGTGCTTCCCTGTTGATGACATTACCGAGCCTCTAACAACATGTGAGCTGCACATTCCAGATGGTAATAATGCATCAATCATGGTGGCTGTCGGGGTTGTATCTCCAATAGACCGAACGAAGACACCAAGAATCCATGGGTCAGTTATTCAACCTGGATATGCTAGCGTCTCGGTCGATAGAGTGCTCAAAGGTTACAGCAATGTTCCTCTTGACATTGAAGGCGGTGATGGGGAGAAGACACTAGGAGAAGCAGAGAAGACATTTATTCAATGGCGCAAACGCTTCATCATCATTCCTGGGGCGCCACCGCTTCCCCTACCTCACCCTAGGTACGAATGAAAGTGAATGAAATATTATTTTCCATTAATTTTCTATTGGCTTCAAAAATAATTGACACACAACTTGTTTTTGTAGCAGGGTCTCCCCCCAGCCTAGCCTAATCATTCATTCCCCATCTCATCACAGCGTCGCGGGGGGCGAGACGACTTCATCCCCACGGCGATCGCCAACTCCTACACCGGCCCCATCGCCTCCACAACGATCTCCAACTCCTACACCGGCCCCACCGCCTCCACAACGATCTCCAACGCCTCCACGCCGGTCTCCACCAACACCGGCCTCATTGCCTCCACGCCAGTCTCCAACACCGCCCCCACCCCCTCCACAGCGACACACTACAAAGACGTCTAAGGTCCCGGCGGCAAAGAAGACCCCGAGAAAAAGAGTTATTTCTCAAGAAATACTTCCTGAAAAAACTGATGAGCAAATAGCCGCTGAAGAAGACAAAAAAGTGAAAGATTTTTTTATAGATATAAAAAACAAGAGTCAAGCGAAGCTTAAGGAGAAGCCGTACTTTTACATACCACGAGATGTGTTGAGGCAGAAGGTCGATGCTCACAAGAAAAAGATGATTGAACTTCGTAAGCCTTCGCCACTATCAGACTATGACCGCTCCCTCGTGAAGTCACATGATGCAGATAAGAAAAGGAAAAGAGCATCAGGGAAGGATGTCCCACAGCTCGGACAATAAAAGCAACCAATGCAAAATCTTGTTGTTGCTAATCAATATGGTTCCAACATAGAAGTCTATCGACCAGACAACTCTGGAGAAGTGTCGGTTCAAGCCCTTAATGCTTTTTTTCAAGATACTGGTTTAACCTTGGATCAATTGACGGGCAAAGCTCCAATCCATAACCTGGAAGTTGATACCTGGAAGACTTATAAATATGGCAAAAGTCTGTACAACCCTGCGGCTCTGAATGAATTGGGTACGCAAATGTACTTGCTCAACAAGTGGTACATGCAGGCGTGTGGCAGGGGTGAGCATTGGATTTTTGTCAGATTTAGAGACCATCTTACATATTAGTTTCGAAGAATTGCATCAACTATACCACATGGACGCTCTGGACAAATCAATCATTAGCTCCTTTTGTTTGTAAGTGATTCTTACTTTTATTTAATAAACTCACTTCCATGCGTACGTGTATATAATTATCCTCACATGTAACTTATATTTATATACAGATTCTAGATGTCAGAGCTCCAAAGAATACAAGACACCAGTGTTGGCTTCATTGATCCTTATATCGTATTCAAAACCGGTATTATTGTCAAGGAGCGATGGGTATACGAAGCACGTGGAGAATATCATGATGTTCTTCATGAAGCAAAGACGACAAGACAACAATACTTTTCCCGCATAACTTTGAGTAAGTGTTAATAATAATGTAGTCTACACATTTTATGTAATATCAATACAACTTATATGCATGTATGCGTGTGTGTATAAAACCAATGCAGTTTTCATCGGATACTCATTGTTATTGAGTTAAACTCAAGTCGGTTACTAATCTTTGACTCGTTGAGAAAAGAACGGGCACTATACCAAGATATGATAGACATTATCCAGGGTAATTTCGATCTCTCGCACAACTATTATTGAATAGACTTTGCCATAATTTATTAACGATCGTACATTATTGGTCTTATTGAGGTTTGGAAAGAGTTTATTCGGTAACATCGCAAGGATTGCAAGGCACCACTTAATGTAGTTGAAATACCAAAGAAGTTGTACTATATACACTTCCCCACGTGTTTAATTACTATATCGTACTTCAATTTACGTGTGAGATGATGAGAATAATCTTCTTCTCGTCGACATGGTGGTGTTTTTGGAGAACGTGTAATAACTTGTGTGGATACTACGTTTGTGAATTTATCATCACGCACATAAGAAGAACTCCTCAAGATGTCCTCGAGTACGTATATATCAATTTTTATTTATTTTTAAATGAATATATATACATATATGTGTATTAATACTTTTCCTTTTATTTCAAATGCAAGACTGAATGGTTGAAACGAAGGGTCATGCAAAAAGACCATCTGAAAGCAGTTCAAGAGTCAATAGCAGGATATCTTCTAGAAAAAGTGCTAAATCCCAACGGCGAGTTCTACTTTGATCCTAAGGAATAAATGATGTAAATTAAATGTTTATTGATATCGTTATTTTCGAGAACAAGATTATGAAAGTGTTGTATATATACATATATATATATATATCTATAATATATATAGTTTCATACTTTATTCGAATATAATAATGCTCAAGATGAGAATTAGATGTAATTATACGCATGCGTGTATTTATATTAGCAGCGTAGAATACGTACATAAAAACATATTATATATTAAACAAATACGTGTAACTGAACTGAAAACAAATTAAACAAAAAAAAAGAAAAAGAAAAGGAACCTTTAGTCCCGGTTGGGGTTACTAACCGGGACTAAAGGGTGCGCCAGGTTTGCTCGGCTGGAGGGCCTTTAGTCCCGGTTGGTGTTACCAACCGGGACTAAAGGTCCCTCTTTAGTCCCGGCTCGATGACCCGGGACTGAAGGTTCCACCTTTAGTCCCGGGATCATTGTCCCGGCGCGGTAACCGGAACTAAAGGTTGTTACCGCCTGGGACAACAAGTCAATTCTGTAGTAGTGTCCACCGGTCCGAGCCAGCTCTACGTGCTCGACATGAAGCATTCCCGACATCCATGACTTGCGCACCTGCGGCTACGTCACGCATATGAAGGTAACAAGAGATGCTCGATGGTGGGCTTCTCCATGAAGTGGCCGACATACCCCACAAAGTATGCCAGGTCCGTCCTGGCATTCCCCAAAAACCGGAGTGAGCTGACGATGCTCCTGTACGTGGTCACGTCGACTGCAGGAGTTGTACTCTCCTTGCTCAGCTTGAGGCGTGGCTCCATCGGAATATAGCTAGTATTGTAGCCCGCCATCCCGACGTTCTTTTGGATTTTGGCTATGTACGCGCTTTGTCCAAGGGTGATCCCATCCCCTGACTGCGTCACCTGGAAGCCGAGGTAGTAGTGCAGCAGCCCGAGATCACTCATCTGGAACATGGCCTTCATCTCCCTCTTGAACTCGTTGATGTCGGCGATGACTCCGCCTGAACCCGAGTCTGATCAGAGAACCATCAAGCTTAGCGTACGAGGTGCGTGGAGCTTGCCAAAGCTCGTAGAGTGCCTTGATGAGATGCAGCACCTTCCCTTCTTTTCGCTTTAGCATAAAGCCATGTGGCTGCTCGACATAGACCTCCCATAGCTCATCGTTGAGGACGGCTGATTTGACATCCATGTGATGCACGGTTCATCCCTCACTCCTGGCGTGTGCTAGCGGTGCCGCACCGACTCTAGTTGCGCCACCAGCGTGAAGACTTCGTCGAAGTCGATGCCCTGTCGCTCCATGTATCCTTTGGCTACCAACCGGGCTTTGTACTTAGAGATGATCCCGGTTGCGTCTTTCTTCGTCTTGTACACCCATGACCCATTTGAGCCCAATGGGTCAAACATGTGGCGGGGGAGGGGGGGGGTTGACAAGCTCCAGGTGGCGTTGGCTATGGCTTCAATTGAGGTCATTTTGTCGAGCATTGCATGTCATGAGCACTCATGTTTCTATGCCTCGGTGAGGGTGGACAACTTGACGTCGCTGGCCAGGAGCAGATACTCTCCGAGCTCCTGGTGTGCTACGCTAGGCAGTGACGAAGGGCCTCGCGCGTCCATCTCCATCCTATGGAAGCAGATGGGCACATCATCATCATCATCATTGGCGTCCTTCTCTGCCTCTTCGCCATCAGTGGGTGACTCGAATTCCACCACTCCCCCTGCATCTTGTATTGGGGTGGTTGGTGTCTACGGCCCGATGTAATGCGATGCTGGTGAAGGCGCTAGCGTGGGTGAGGCCGAGCTTGAAGCTAGAGTGGCCATCGTTGTGGTGGTCATGGAGGTCACGGTGACTGGCTGGAATTGGTCCACCATGCCCTGCTCGACGCTTAAGTCGATCTCTAGTTCTCGACAGCGTCGAACTCCCTGGTCTAGGTCCACTGTGCTGCTTCGTCGAACACGATGTCGTGGTTGATGTGGACTCGGCGCATCGTCAGGTTGAAGACACGGTATGCAGGCCTTGTAGCCGGCTTCATTCTCGACAAAGATTGTGCATCGGCTTCGGTCGTCCAGCTTCCTCAAATTGGGCGTTGAGGTTTCAAGTGGTTTCTTAGATACATCTCAGATTCTCAGGGACCCTAGACTTTGGCTATCATACTACGTATGGAAGGAAGAAGGACGCATGGCTCGTCGGCTTCAGCAATAACGACCTTGCCGGCAACATCGACACTCGCAAGAGCACTACTGGTGTCATCTTCTTCCTCGGCAACAATGTCATCACCTGGCAGTCCCAAAAGCAAAAAGTCATTACTGTGTCTTCATGTGAAGCAGAGTACATCGCCAGAACGACTGCCCCTTGCCAAGGTGTATGGTTGGCGCTCCTCCTTGCGGAGATCAAGTGCGAGAAGGAAGGCGCTGTTCAACTCAACATCGATAACAAGTCCACCATACAGCTCAGAAAGAATCTTGTCTTCCATGACCACAGTAAGCACATAGATACAAGATTCCATTACATTCGTGAATGCGTCGAAGAAGGGTGAGTGTTGCCTCCAATGGCACCACTGAACAACTAGCGGACATCATGACGAAGGCTCTAGGATGGGAGCGCTTTTGTGAACTACGTTCCAAGCTAGGCCTCGTTGACATCAAGCTGTTGTGCAAGGTTTAAGGGGAGAATTGTTGACTAAACCTTGTGCCAATTAGTTAAGATTTGTGTTTACCTTTCGACTGCTTTGCATGCACACGAGCGCTGACAAGGGCGGAGCCAAGGGGTGCTACCAAGGGTCATGCCCCCCCCCTAACAACACAACATACTTTTTTACTCCGGGTGCCTCTCCGACGTCTTGTCCATCGTCGTCGTCGTCTCAGGTGGGGGTGCCTCTCCAATGAAGCGCGGCGTCATGGGCGGCATCGCCAACAGGTTGGACAAAAGGTAGCAACCATGGATGCAAGGAAGAATGGGGTAGTTATTGTGGGGCCCATAGTATTGGGGGAGATACAACTCCCCCTTTAGGGAAGAAGAGGTGTTTTTTTGGTGACCACCACGAAACGGGGGCTATTGGGGATCAGCTTGAGCAACAAAACAACCTCATCTCTCCCAATATGACACGTTTATGGGGATGATGGATGGTATTGGGGAGCTGCTGGAGATGCTCTAAGAGCAACTCCAGTAGGGACCCTACTTAAGCCTCTAGCTAAATATGGGTGCTCATGCCAAAAACACAACTCGAGCGGGGCTCCTACCAGAGCGCCTAAATTTGGGTGGGCACTCAAATCTCCCTCTGGCACCCATTCCTAGGGGCTCTAGGCCAAGCCCCAAAATCCGTTGGAGTTCTGTTTCATTCATGTGCCACCCTTCTCCCCTACGCGCTTGCCCCTTCCCCCGCTCGCGCCGCCGTTCTTCGCCGCACACCCGACGCCCCGTGAGGATTAGGCCCGCACCCCGCGCCCCGACGATGGCGAGGACGAGGTCCGCGCCCGACACCTCGGCGCTGGTGAGCTCAAGTGGCTGCTCCGCCTCCGTCGCACGGATGCGCTGCCACGTCGCGCAGGTGCTCTGCCCTCCGACGCGCTAGCGTGCGGGAAGGGACCCTCCATTGGCCGGCATTCTCAGCCCCGTCTCCCCCTCCTTCCCCCATGCCGGCATTCCCATACAGAGGAAGAAGAAAGAGAAAATTATGAGCGGGTCTGTCATTCCCTAACGGAATAGATTTGCAGGCCCAAATTTAGATACTGCTATTGGAACAGAAGCAAAAAAAAAATGAGCCAACAAAAGTAGGGGAGCACTAAATCAAAAATAGCAGCCCTGATTTAGGTGCCCTTTCTAGAGTTGCTCTAAAGAATCACGCTGGCCATTAGATAGCATATCGAATAACTAAAGAAACTTTGCTTTGCAACAACCCAACAATGGATCGGAAGACAAAGGTTATACAAGCAACAAACTTGCTATCATGTCCTGCTCCTTTTTTGTCGGAACGTGCTTAGTACGTGTTTCATTAAGAAATTGAGCATGTCCTGCTCCTCGCTGACCAACTAAAAATGTCATGTACAATAGCTGTTTATTATTGCTTCATCTGCTTCCCAAGGAGACTGGACTGAAAAATTCTCAGCGCCTCCAGCTTTTCAGCACAGAGACCCCTCCTTGCATGACAGAACCCCTACGGAGGCAGTGATCGCCGCCACAGAAGAAGACGGTTTGGCAAAGCCTGGGGCCTTAACTTCAGGTCCAGGAGTACCAGATGATGTGAAGAATGCGCCGTTGAGCATCGTATCATCTTCAGATATCCGGGTCCATTTACTCCACTCGCTCTCTGGTGCTGCCTCACGCTTGGTCACCTGAAAGTAAATTTTCACAGTTCAGACTAGTTTGCTTCTGATCATCTGAAAATAACATGCAGCTCCTGGTTTGCTTTCTAAAAGTTGTGTTGCGAGCCTGCGACATTCTCATTTTGAATAGAAAATAGGAATAATTTTTTGTTGAACTTGAGTATAACAGAGTTTTATTTAGACTAGGGGCGTTCTTCAGAAACACAGCTTTGCAAGAAAACAAAAATAACAGAAGTTGTTGGCAAGGAATAACAGATGATAAAACACAAACCTCTTTGGCCTTGTTGGCAAGGAAACGATTGCCATGGCTCAGAATTGTTGGCGAAGCACCGCCACCAATGGCATATATTTCCCAGTTTATGTAGTCGTTGTTGATGACATGAAACAGTCCGAACCGGCACCTATATATATCAAGTACAATACATACAATCATTTCTTCATGATCAAATTACTTACTTAAACAAAATAAAATGCATGGCTTCTTGATCATGCATGCACCTTGGCATTCTCTGGATAAGACCTGGCCCGAAGCGGTTGAACACAACAGTGACCTTCATGTTCTTGTCATCAGTGAAATCGTCGCTGTGGCCAAGCAGCATCGTCTGATGGAACTCAAAGTACTTCTAGGCGTAGATCAGTGGGTAATACTTAGCTTAGATGAGGGGGCTTGCTGATATACCTCATGTCAAGCGCAGTCGCAGCCATGGCGCTGCCGCCGAGGTAGCAGCGACGTGGAGACGCGGTCCAGTGGCGGCGGCAAAGGCGATGGCGCTTCCCATCGCTTACAGCGCGCCCTTCTAGATCGGACTAGGGTTAGGACATGGTGGAGCGCTGGCGGCTGCGGTAAACCTGGTGACTCGAGCCCCAGCCCCCATCTCCTATTTATTGCGCTGCGCGATGGGGGGCCATCAGCCAGAAGAACGGCTGGGCGCCCCCGATCATGGCGCGGATCAAGGGCCCAATTGGCCGTTGGGCCAAATTGGTGGAGATCAACCTAACATTCTCCCCCTTTATCTCACCTTATGACTTAAACTTAATTTCTTTTTTCTTTTTCCCATTCCATCACAGGCGTGCCTCATCGTCACGGTGCCATTAGATTTAACAGGTACAGTGCATCTCTCTGTTTTGAAACAGATACTCAACTAGCCCCTTAGTATCCAGAAATCATAGGCTTTCCCGTAAACCCATGTCCACTGTGTGTTCTCTGAACGCACTAGGTGGTAAGCCTTTGATAAGCGGATCCGCAAGTACTTTCTCGGTACTTATGTACTCAATGCTTTTAAAATGATTCTGGATTTTCTCTTTTACAACATATAATTTAGTGTCAAAATGTTTGGCAGCACACTGGACCTGTTGTCTTAGGAGTTACCTACTTTAAATGGTTATAGCTGTTGACTACCATTATTAAATTCGGGTACTAATTCCCTTAACCTCTTTTTACCTGTTCCTCAAGCCTTATGTCAAGCTATACTATGGTATGCATCACTTATGACACCACAACTGTTTCTTTGAAGTTTTTCCACAATAATACTCCAACTGCGAGTGTTAGCAACTACTGTGAATTTCGCTACACATCTCGCCAAGACTTAATATTTGTACCCTTAACTATTTGAGAGTACTTATTCTTTCTTACTCAGCATGAGACCTATGATACTTTGTAAAATTGCAAGACATTCTCAACTCTATTCCAGTGATCTATATTTGGACTGGACTTTTGCCAAAATATCCCGGATACGTAAACTATGTCAGGGTAAGCACTTACTTGTACTTGTACACTCATCAAGCTTCCAACAGCTGAAGCATATGGAACCATGTTCATTTGATCGATCACATATCGGTTTCTGAAACACTTAAAGTTTTCAAATCTATTACCCTTGACTATAGGAGTAGACGTAGGTTTACTCGTATGCATACTTTATTTCTTTAGAATCTTTTCTAAGTATGCCTTTGCGATAGTCCTAATACCCCATTTTTTTTATCTCGGTGAATTTTGATTTCTAGAACCAATGACGCTTTACCAAGATCATTTACATTGAAACTTGAGGACAAATTTTTTTTTCTTCTCCAATGACAGATTAACATCACTACTAGTGAGTAGAATGTCATCTATTCACAGGATATGAAAAATGAATTTTTCATTCTTGAACTTCCATAAACGCTATTGTTCTTCTCATTTTCTTTAAAACCCAAACTTTTTTATTGTTTCATAACTACTGTTTTGTGACTTGTTTTAACCCATAAATGGATTTCTACTGGCGACATCCTATACATTCTTTTTCTTCCACGACAAAACCTTTGGGTTGTGCCATGTAAACGTTTTTATACAAATTCCCATTGAGTAATGCGTCTTTACATCCATCTGATGTAACTCTAAATCGTAATGTGTCAATAACATCATTATGATTCTAAAAGAATCCTTGCATGAGACTGGAGAAAAAACTTTCATTGTAATCTATTCATTCTCTTTGCATAAAGCATTTTGCTAAAAGTTGTGCTTTATATCTTTTTACGTTCCCTTAGGAATCACATTTTATCTTGTAGACCCATTTATAGCATACTATTTTGGCTCCATTAGAAATTTCATCTAAGTCTCAAACATTGTTGGTATTCATCGAATTCATTTCAACTTTTATAGCTTCTTGTCATTTAAACGAGTAAATGTTTCTCATGGCTTCTTCAAATGAGGTGGGATCACCCTCCATTTGAATTTCTTCACTAACATAGACTTCATAGCCATCATAAAAACTGGTTTACTAATTCTTTGAGACCTTCTAGGGCCACAGCTACTGGCACTTTTCATATAGGGCTGTTGTTGCTCTTCATTGCCAAGAGGCAATTGATTCTACATGCTCCTGTACTATAAGATCCTTATTTACATTATTCATCTTCTTCGAAGAAGTAACAACATGTGTTGTATTAGTCATACAACATCAACAGGTATTAAGAAACTTGTTGCTCCTGAGTCACTGGAGTGGGCACGCAGTCCCTCTTCTCTTTAAGTCTTAGGTCTCTACATACCTCTACATACCATGCTCCCCAAATTTTTCCATCTTTTCTAAATATAGTGTATCTTCAAATATCTTATTTTAGTTTTAATCTGTTAAAACATCATATGGCGCTTTAAGCACCACCTTAACATCTTTGAGGCTGACTACGCTATCTTCCTGTCGGAACTTTAAAAGGTCTAGGAATTTAGCTATTTCTCTGCTTAGGGGTATCATTGTTGTGACCGTTGTACTCCTTCAACGGTTTCATCTTAATTAATCTTTATCTCACTTTTAATGAAGAGTATCTTTCTTAATTGATCTTTATCTCACTCTTAATAAAGAGTATTTTTCTTAATTGATCTTAATATTCTCCCCCTCGAAATATGGCATGAACTTTACTGTCATAATTTCGAGAACTATTCAGAAAACCTATGAACAAGGAGACACTTATAACTTACTTCATTCACATGATTATGCCATATAAATAAAGTTATTTCTTAATCCGTTTAGGAGAACACTTTTCTTTTTTCACTTCAAGAACTCAACGAGGTCTTTCATTAACAGTACTTTTGCAAGTCACACTTGCATCTTTTCTTATCTTTTGGTTAGTATTGACCATGACGATGTATTTCTATTGTGCCACTGTCAATACTAGGACATCATAAGAGCTACCCAAACTTCTCTCGCTATGCGGGACACGAAACATCTGAATCATCACAAAACTTCTCCCGCCATGCAGAATTGACTAGCATAAGTACTATACCAAACTTCTCCCCATACGGGATAAATCTATATACAAACACGCATGCTTAATCCAACGTTGGTCAAATTAGCCATGCATGTTACTTATCACAACTCTTATCATAAAAACATTCACTTATACTTTATTTTCCAATTAAATTTTTTCGTTGGTTCCAATTTAATCAAAAAATTAATAAACTAACAAAAAACAGTCATGAACTGGCTTGACTCAAGCCTGTTCATTCACATAGCCCAGCATTGCAGCCCGTTGGCATGTAGCCGAGTGATTTTGTCGGTTAAATAAACAAGATGTTTCTGCATCAATTCTACATCACCGTTGGGTAGAAAATAGAATTAATGCATAAAACTCATAAATCAACTTGAAATACATATAACTATTCTTCAAAATTAAATTCTCCCGTTGGCTTGAATTTAATTAGAAGATAATCAACATCATTGTAGCGGAAACTTGATAATAAAATACATTCTTTTAGTTCAGGAGCATTTCTTGTTCCTTATCTACTCTCTGGAAAATTGACTACGTTGGTGTAAAATTTATCAGACATTTAAACCTCAAACTTAAACTCATTATAATATTATCATCATCAACGTTGGTCAGAAAATGATAATACCATAATCTGACTTAAACAAAACGGACTACTCCTCTAATTTAAATTTTCCCGTTAGTTCCAATTTAATTAGAGAATAAACATAATCATAGTTTACTAAATATAACTGCTCTTCAAATTAAATTCTCCCATTGGTTTAAATTTAATTAGAAGATAATAAACATTAAAATTACAGCGGAAACATGAAAAAATTCTTTATCTACTTTTCAGAAGCCTTTTACCTTACCCATCTACTCTCCGAAAAAATTATTCCGTTGGTTCAAATTTTGTCAGAGATTCAAAACTTAACAAAATTCATCAAAATTGCTTCTGAAAGTGATAAAACAAAACTCTGCCCGTACTGTTCATTTGGCCTAGCCTGGTGAAACAGTCTGCGGCCCATCTGTTACGCGTCCGCGCGCTCGCGGCCCAACAGCGGCAAAACCGGCCCGCGGCGGCCGCTCGCGCCACGCTCCCCCGCGGCCAGGCCGCAACCTGGGCCTAGGCCAGCAATTCCCATTTCCCGCCTGGGCCGTTTTCGTCCAAGCTTTGCCGCCCGTCGGATGTCATTAGACGGTTCGCCGTGTGTTTCGTCCGATCAAAATCGCGCCGCGGCCGCTTGCGCCCTAACCCTAGCGTCATTTCCTTCTTCGCTTTCTCTCTCTTCTTTCCTCAGCGCCGCGACGGAGAGACGAGAGGCACAGCAGAGTGGCGCCACCGCCGGTCCCCTCACCGGTGAGCTATCTCGCCTGAGGCTGAGCGCGCCGCCGTCAAGCGGTCTGGGCAACGGTGCCCTTGACTCCGCGCGGCTCCACTCCCCTAACCCTAACCCTAGCTACTCTTCGCCGCATACCACAGACGCCGCACCCAAGGTCAACGCAGGAGGTGGCGGCGCTGCCGTGGTGCCCTTCGCCGGTGCACGCGTGCGGCTGGAGCCGCGCGCGGCGCCGTCGAGCGACACTGCGGTGGTGCTCTTAGTCCCCACAGATGCTGCAGTGAGGGCTCGCCCTAAACCCTAGATCAAAGTGCGGCGCCGCCGTGGGTCCCCTCGCCGGAGCGCGCGCTCCCCAGTGGGTGAGCACGCCGCTGTCGAGCGGTCCTGTGACGGTGCCCTCGGCCAGGGCTCGCACGCACGGCGACGAGCGTGGCTCGGCTTCTCCCCGCGTGCCGGTTCGGCGGTGGTGGAGCTTCTTCCCGTGCGACGACGGTGGTGACGGTGGCGAGAAAAACCGGGTAGGTCCCTCCCCTCGCCGACCACTCTGTTAGGGTTAGGTTAGGGTTGGGGTTTCTGATCCGATTTGGATCACTTCTTTCTTGATTTCTTTCCTGTTTTCTACCCCAAACTGGATCTACCCACTAGCAACCATGGCTCTGGTACCATTGATAGATATTCTGGACCTCTAGGCGTATATTAGTGGGGAAACTTGACTTAGATGGGATGATTTGCTGATATACCTCATGTCGAGCGCAATCGCGGCCATGGCACCGCCCGGCGAGGTAGCAGCGACGTGGAGACGCGGTCCAGTGGCGGCGGTGAAGGTGATGGCGCTTCCCGTTGCTTACATCGCGCCCTTTCTAGATCGGACTAGGGTTAGGACATGGTGGGGCGCTAGCGGCTGTGGTGAACCTCGTGTCTTGTGCCCTAGCCCCAACCGTCCTTTTATGGCGCTGCGCTACGGGGGCTCATCAGCCAGTAGAAAGGTTGAGCGCCCCCGGACGCGGATCAAGGGCCCAATTGGCCGGTGGAGATCAACCTAACATGAATGTGTTCTAGTCTAGGCTTTGGTCTTGCAAACATGTGCATGTGCATTTTGTTGTGAGGATATTATTTATATTTACACACCCAAGCAGTTTCCTCAGTCTGAAGTCATTCAACCTAATGTCATCATAAACTTAAATGGATCATTATGTTGTCTAGCTTATGCTCATTAATGATCTCTCTTTTCCCACTTTTAATTTCATATAGGTAAGGGACTTCCACATTGCTAAAACAGAGGAAGACATTGGATTTTATGCCGGTTTTCTTGGTATGGTTTTCGTCTCACCACCGATTTACAATTTAGACACATGATCCAAAAATGAGTACAAATATTGTAGAAAATAAAATAAAAGGTGAAATACTTATGCCACGGTTTCCAATTAATTGTAGCTGCATCATACATGGTGGGCAGAGGCTTTTCTTCAATTTTCTGGGGCATTCTCGCAGACTGTATTGGATGGAAGCCTGTCATCGCATTTTCAATCTTGTCTGTGTATGTATTACAGAAATTCCAAGTGTCAGATCATCTAGGATTTGGATTTCTATATTGATGCAGAAAGACTCAGTTTCATCTACCCACATGCATGCGTTCTGTAGGGTCATATTGAACACACTATTTGGTCTAAGTACAACGTATTGGATGGCAATTACTACAAGACTTGTGCTGGGTGCTCTAAATGGCCTGCTTGCCCCAATAAAGGTACTTCTAAATTACCAGTTCCAATAAAGTCATCTAGATTGCAACTCATGGGTTTAAAATTATAAAAGAAGTATGCTAAATTGGAGGTTACATTTATTAAACATTTCAGGCATATTGCGTTGAAGTTTGTCAAGCCGAACATCAGGCACTTGGACTCTCAATTGTAATCTCATCAACCAAGCTCTTTACTGTTTACGCACATTATATTTTATTACATAACTTTTTCATTTTGAAGATTTGTCCAACTGAGTGTACTTCAATCATAGGTGAACACGGCATGGGCTTTGGGTCTTATTGTTGGTCCAGCTCTTGGAGGTTACCTTTCACAGGTACCAGTTCAAAAAGAAAATAAAAGAAAAGAAAAATATCTCATTTTCTTACTGCAGTATCCTTTTTTTCACAGCCAACTGAGAAATATCCTCACATATTTTCCAAAGATTCTGTCTTTGGCAGGTAAATCGTTCAAGCACAACACATATTGTCTATTAAGGAATTACAAATTGCTAGGAATTAATGGTGCACATTGCAGATTATCATAGCTCAATTAATTGGATTTTGCAGATTTCCATATCTTTTACCCTGTCTAAGTGTATCAGCATTTGCTACAATTGTCCTCATAAGCTGTGAATGGCTTCCGGTATGTAACACTTTAACCTAACAAAAGCTCTGATCATTTAAATTTCCTTTAGGAAACACTAACACTAGTATCTGTTACATTTTTGCCTTTGTGTGATACAGTTTTTTCCCCAAACAATAAACATAACATGCAGCATGAGTGCTCTGCCCAAGATGTCAACTACTGAAGTGGACTAGTGTCATTTTTGTAAAAAAATATGCTTGCCATGTATTCTATGCTACACTGACAAAACAATAAATAGTATTTACTTAACTTCATTCAAGACACACTGTTAAGCTATTACAGGAGACTATACATAAACATAAAGTTCCCGAAATGGATACCAAAATATTTAAACCATTGTCATTAGAAGAGGGTTATTGGGATCCACCTCGCAAGAAGAAGAGTTTGCTCCAGAACAGGCCTTGGATATCAACTATGCTACCTTACTGCTTTTGTAGTCTTCATGACACAGCATATAGTGAGGTACAAAAAATCAGTCTCTCAGAATCCCTGTCTTACTTAGTATATTTCTACTCAGTGGGGTGTTTTAAATTTTAAATGATATTTCAGTAAGTCTATATTCCTCATGAGTTGAAACATCTTGTCTGTCTAGTACTGCTAGAACTACTTAATTTCATCTTGTAATGTACATCTTTCAATACTAGATACTTTCCTTGTGGGCTGTGAGCGATTGGAAGTATGGCGGCCTTAGCTTCTCAACTGAAGATATTGGTCAGGTTCTTGCTATGGCAGGTATTCCATCCGTCTGCCCTCTGGCTCATAGGTGAATTTTATTTGTTCCTGAATCTTGAAGGCGGATTTTTGCAGTACGGTGTGCGTGTGTGCATGTATAGACACTGATATGGATTTCTCCTTTCATTTTCTTTAATTTCCTCCCTACATTTCAGGTGCTAGTCTTCTAGTATACCAGCTTATCATTTATCGCTGGGTTCATAAAATTCTTGGAGCAGTGAACTCATCACGTATTGCATCTGTGAGTTATCACCTATTGTGTCTTTAAAAAGGACGTACCCAGTGCAGAGAGCTCCCGCTCTATGCGGGGTTTGGGGAAGGGTGTTAGTGGCAAGTCTTACCCTCGCCTGTGCAATGCGAGGAGACCGCGACTCGAACCTGGGACCTTCCGGTCACATGCGGTAAGACTCTGCCGCTTGCATCAGGCCCGCCATTCACCTATTGTGTTTTTAAAAGAAAAAAAGAAAAAGTATATTCATGATCATAGCTTAAATTTCAACTATGGTGTTGCAGGCTGTGTCTATACTTGTTCTTGCAACTTATCCCTTTATGACATACCTATCGGGAGTGAAACTTTCATTTGCTCTTTATTCTGCTGCCATGATGAGAAGTGCTCTTGCGGTAAGCCTTTTTTCTTTCAATTGTTTCTTTATAGTTCAAATTAATAAATGATAACTTTCTGAACAACTAAGCTAAAGTAGTGGCAAATGAATAGAAGTAGTTTTCCATAATTTAATGGTATTTAAGTCTACATAATCTTATTTGGAACATATACAGATCACTGTCAACACAGGAATTTCCCTTCTACAAAATAATGCTGTGGTACGTATGAACTCAAGTGAATCATTTATTTTTGGGATAGTATGCTTACACAAATCAAACAAAACAATGTAGTATATCTGAAACTAAATTCCAGTGCCAAGAACAAAGAGGCATCGCAAATGGTATATCAACAACTGCAATGTCATTCTTCAAGTCAATTGCTCCAGTAGGTGCAGGGGCTCTGTAAGTCATTATTTCTATCTCTCCTTTTCAAACAATACATGAGTATCCAGCAATCAGCTAGTTAACCCGGTAGAATGTTCTTAGTTTCTGATGATGGATATATGTGTTCACTACCAGCATTCAGCTAGTTAACTATCTATTCTAACTCTGAATGCATATGGGCCATACAGATTCTCATGGGCACAAAAACGTCAAGATGCTGCTTTCCTACCAAGTAAACTATCAATATTACTATTAACTTGCATAAAGATCCATTTTATTTACATAGTGAGCTTGCCATCTTACTGTTCAGCACAAATTTTTTAGGTATGATATTTTCTTATGAGAGTTGACAGGCAAGAGGAACTTGTGCATACTCATGGTTTTGCTGAATGTGTAGGTGATCAGGTGGTGTTCATGGTGCTGAATCTGGTGCAGCTGCTTGGGCTGATATCCACCTTTGAGCCCTTTCTGGTGTAACCTGCATTGCCAAAGTAGTAGTGTTATGGCGAGAAGACATTATGAAAATGAATGTACCTTGGGCCATATTTACAGTTGATTAAGCATAAGCAAGAAAAAAAGCAACACGACTGTAGTCAGTTGTACACTACTGAAGACGTCTGATTAGTCCAAAATCCAAAAATAATAAATGTCTGTTTAATTAGCAAACTTGATCTAGTTGTACTATCATTGAGACGCAACACGTATCTTCCTAACCAGGTTCGATAATGCTCCCACGCCGTCGTCCATCTGTCAGGACACCACGTGCCACACTTCACCTCGCCGCTTCAGCCCATGATGCTCGCTCCCGCCTGCGACGCGTGCCTCGTCTACGACAGTTGCTCCCTCCCGTCGTTCGGCCCGCCTGTCACGCGCTCGGTCTGTGCGGATTTGACCCCCGAGTCGTGTAGCCCACCCGTTGCGCGGCCGGCCCGCCGCGGCCATCCCTCGGGGCGCCCCCATCCCACGCGCTGCCTCTGTTCTCCCCATATCTCGCTCTCTATCTCACGTCCAATGATAGCAGAGCTCTTCCCCCAACCCCAAATGCCACCGGGATGCCTCGCTGCCGCCACCCCTCTGATGGCCGCTGGGCGCACGTGCCGGGGCGCCTCGGGTCGTTCCCGGCAGAGCCTAGGGCACCCACGAGCATGGCCAGATGCTGGTGGTGGTCGCACGCCGCCGCTCACCGCCGGCTCCCACCCCGACGACCACAATTGACCGGCCAGTCCCCCCTCCCCTATGTTGCAATGCATGTTTCAAGTGTTTCAAACGTTTTAGAGGTATGTTACAATTGTTTTATATGGATGTTGCAAAAGTAGATTAGGGATGTTGCATATATTGCAAGCGTTTGTTCAAAATATTTCATTGTTTCAGACGTTTGTTGCAAGCATTCTGATCTAAATGTTGCATATATTTCATACATATGCTGCAACAGTATGTTTCAAATGTTTCAGTCTTATGTTGCATTAAGTGTTTTCATGTTGTAAGTGTTTAATCTGAATGTTGCATATATTTCACACATATGTTGCATGTGTATGTTCCAAATGTTTTATCTCCTTCAGATGTATATTGCATTCAAGTGTTTTAATATCGCAAGTGTTTCATGTTTCAGACATACGTTCATAGAGTCATGGGGGCACAGCCCAGACACCAGGGGATGGGGCGCGGCGAGCCCGGGGGCCTGCGGAAGGGGCGCGCTGGGGCCGGGAGATGGGGCGTGCGGCGCCCTGGGGTTGCAGACGGGGCGCGCAGCACGCTGGGGGCTGCGGACGGGCGGATTTGGGGCCGACACACACCGCGCTTGTGGACGGGCACGTTGTGGGAAGGCTGGGGCGAGTCACTCGTATCGTATCGGACGGACTACTGTGGATCGTACGGGTGTGGAGATGCGTCTGGACACGCTGCTGGGTCCAGACGTCCGAACACGCTGGTGCCTCCCAATCAAGTTTGGGAAGGATCCAAGAGTCCTGAGCTGCTCCTTATACATTCTGTTCTAAAACAGCCATCTTCAGGTTGCCCGATTTGAATATGTACATTGGAAAAATGTTTAGACAATCGATTTGAGAAGTGGGGCAGCTGCGACGAGGTCCTGTCTGTACTTCACTCTGGCAACCTTCAGGAATTTGTGTGTGATGTGATGCCTCTTTGTGAAATAAAAAAATGCTGTTTGTTAATCATGAATTCAAGAGCCTGAAGATTGGAACCTGCCTTATTTTTTTGAGAAACTTTTCTATTTGACACCGGAAATAATGCTCCTCTCCTATTTGGCACCGAAACTGAAATTCTTTCCTATATATCCTCCACTCGAGTTTTTCTTTCCTATTTAACATTTTCGTCAGTTTGGACGGCTAACGGTATTAAGTCCTAGGAGAAATGTCTGTTTTACCCCTAGAGTTTTTTTTACAGACATGACATTCCATGGTTGATATTGATATCTTTTTTTGAATGTTTTTATCTAGAACTGCTATGTTTCACTTTTTGCTTGTGTTAAATAAATAAAGGAACTAATATCATCTTATATAATTACTTATAATAATATACAGTTCAATATCAATCCTTCAGGTACATGAAACACAACAATAAAATGAGGTCTCCAACAACATCCAAATTCATAAGATGACATGCAGCATGACAATAACACATTTATTTTGAAACATTGTCACAGGTTCGAGATAACTAGAAGATTTAGCATCCATGATCACAATAGGAGTAACATACAGGTTCACATGCACAGAAAAATTCTCACATGTTTGCATCCATTACATGACACAGACATCTCTAATACAACACGCATTTAGGCAACTTTCTCATACAGGAATCACAAACTCAGCCTTCTTTTGCTTCTTGTGCTCAATGCAGGACTACTAGGCTGAAGTCTTTTGCTCCTTATGGCCATTGCAGGGCTATCAAGCTGCAAGAAAAGATTTTTTGCAGCTTTTTTTATCTACTTCTTTCTTCCTCCTTTTACCCTTTAACTTGACAACAGCAAGTTGAACGTGTGCAGCAGCATGTCGATGCGAGCGTGGTCGGCGAGGGCGCTGATTCCCCGTGTTGATCAAAGTCTGCAATGATACATTAATCTATGATGATTATTAAGGGAAGAATAATCTAATAGCACGGTAGTTAGCATTAGTGGGGCTGCATGCATTGCTGAAAGGTCCTGTTAAAAACATGGGTATGACTTTGCACGACCATGGTTCTTCATAAGGACAAAGCAATGAACATTGAGCTATCAATGGAATCATGTTTGGGGCATATCATCATCCGGGGGCAGTGGCAACATCCAACACCTTCACGTTATGGAACCTCAAATCGAGCGAGAGACATTGTTGAGGCATTCTATGAGACCCATCTTGTAAATTAATAATTGAAATAAAATGGAAGTTCATATTCATACGTACTGAAAATGAGAAATAAATCTCAGGGAACAATCATAAGAACTTAATTTTCATCAAACAGAAACAGGCAAATTTTATTTTTATTTATACCAAAAATCAGCTATACTTCATTGTCATCTGATATCTAGTGGCAAAGTGAAGCTTTATATCCTCCAGTTACCTTCTTAGGCTAACAAAGTGTTTAGTTTGTGGCAGTTCAAATCAATTCCAATAAAATAGATGCTGGACGGAGGCCAAGATTAGTGGAAAAAGCAATATGGATCAGGTGCAGAGAATTTAATTAGAAGATCACATGACGTATCTGAAGCCGAACGTGTGCAGCAGCCCGTCGATGCGTGCGTCCGTGGCCGCGTCGCCCTCCTCCGTGGCCGCATCGCCCGGCACCGAGGCCGCGCGGGGCGCATGCTTCGCCGGGCGGGGCGCCTGCTCGGCCGCGCAGGGCGCTGATGGGCCGCGCCGCCCGCCACCGTGGCCGCTCCGCCCGCCTCCGAGCCCATAATGATTTGCAGGCCAGTAACGTCCTCCCGGCCCACCCCGAGCATCCCGGCCCGTCTAAACGGAGGGAACGCGAAGTTTTCTGCCGAAACGGTGGGGTTTGGGTGCTTAGCCACGGCCGCCGCCAACACCGAGTTCCACCGCCCCTCCGCCGCCTCCTCTCGCTCCCTCGCAGTTGCAGCTCCGGCCGCCCTAGTTTGCAGAAGTCAGTAAGTTTCCTTCCCTCATGGGTCGCAACATCAAGAAGGCCAAATCCAAGAAGTCTAAGAAGGTACCGTACCTGATAGATAGTGATACGATTATTTCTGGAGCTCCGATTGCTGTGGTTTCACCTTTTCCCTGATTTCTTCAGCATGTTCTTTGCTTTACTTGACTAATTCTTTTGTATTTCTGGCCTGCAGAAAACTGAAGCGTCCTCGTCGTCCAATCCTGCGGTTGCCTCTGGTCCGGCTAAGGTGAGGAAGAATTTAGTAATAGTCGATCCTATGCTGTGTGGTTTTCCCCTTCGCACAGCCGAGATAAGCGGTGTTTGCTCATAAAGTTGCGCCTAAATGAATCGCCTTTTCTGCTGAGTTTTCGGATTGTTTGTTTTGTGTAAGATGATGCATATTGTTTCAGTGTGTGAGCTATACTGAACCGGTCAGTGCTTCGTTTTAGGTCTGGCAACCGGGTGTAGATGCACTTGAAGATGGGGAGGAGCTGCAGTTTGATCCTGAGGCTTACAATTATCTCCGAGGTTTTGGCATTGGCTGGTCTTGCTTGAGGTAAAGTTTATCCTCATAGGGCTTTTCCCCCTTTTTTGGTGCTTATTACTTCAGGAGCCAGGACAATATATGATCTATTTTTAATTAATAAAACCGTCCGTTGCAGTTTTGATGTTGTGCGGGATCAACTTGGACTCGTCCGATCAGAGTTCCCCCATACATTCTATGGTGTTGCTGGAACACAGGTTGCGTTAATCTTTACGCCTTCAAAACATAGGCATTTCTTTTTCGCAAAACTAGCCATTGTTACTATCAAATCTTGAAATGCTTTTTGATGTCTATCACATAGTGCTTTTTTGTTATCTAAATCATAACTTATACAGGAATTAATTTTGTACTGTTGTTCCTGTTAAGATGTTTTGGATTGAAAAGGTGCGCCGTTGTTGATTTTCATCCTGTTCGGCTGGTGCTGAAACGATCGTATACGATCGTGGATTATTACTGCTGGCTGGTTTAGTGTGAGAGAAAAATACTGTTCTGACAAGCCGTTTACGACCAAGCGAAGACCAAGCGAACAGGCTGTTTAAGCTCAGAAAAAGCTATGCCAAAAACGTTTTGTGAGCTTTTGCTTGCATTTATATCATTACTGTTGCTAGAAATTGTGATGGATTGCAAGTGAGTGAATTTGGATTGTTAAAAGATTAATACAAGCATAAATGCGACAGCTTTGTTTGATGTATCGATCTTGCTCTTTCTGGACATTTCAGCTCAAAGGAATGGCATAAGATTTGCTATAATTGTAAATATCATTTCTCACAGTAAAATTTAGTTTCTCTCTCTGAGTTAAGAGCTAAACTCATGTTGCCGCATTTGTATCAAGATTGTTGCTAGAAATTCTGGTGGATTGCAGAGAGTGAACTTCGATTGTTAAAAGATTAATACAAGCATAAATGTGTCATCTTTGTTTGATGTACCAATCTTACTCTGTGGACATTTTAGCCTAAACAAATGGCATAACATTTGGTGGAATTGTAAATAATCATTTCTGAGAGTGTACTCTAGTTTGTCTCTGAGTCAAGAGTGAAACTCATGTTGTTCAGGCTGAGAAAGCTTCATGGAATTATATTGGCGTTTTCAAGCTTTCTAACATATTTGGGAAGAAGCGGGAACCTATACCAGCTTCAGCAGTTGATGGCGACACTGATGTGGATAGCGACAGCAGCAGTGATGAAGAAGATGAAGAAATTAATGAGGATACAAAGCCCATCCTACATGTATGTTTTTTATTACCGAAATCACAACTCTACACTTAGCCACAAAAAATCAAGTTTTTTTTTTCAATACCAGCAAGCTATGTTGATGTAGTGATGTTTTCTGTTGCTATATTTGAATGTACCAGCTAAAAAAGGTGGCTCATGCGGGGTGTGTAAATCGTATACGCTCAATGACTCAAAAACCATATATATGTGCTACATGGGGAGATACTGGTCATGTTCAGGTGATTCAGTTCTTACCCCATTCCTTTTTCATTTGCTGTTATCATTTCCCTGTACATCATTTCCCTTTTCTAGTTGCCTAGTAACAGAATCTTTTACATATGAATCCTGCCTCCAAAAGCTGGCCAGCCAGCGTGCCACGTCGCGTGCTTTTCGAGGCCGTTCAATCGGGCGCGCGGACGGCCTAGATTGGGCGAGCCGTGGTCATTTTTCAAAAAAACCCTTCTGTTTTTCAAAAATCAACCCGCGCTCCAGAGGCCCTCTCATTATATTTTGCAAAAAACACCTCAGATTATTTCGAAATCAACCCGCAGTCTAGATCGGATGGGCTCTGGGTTTTTTGCAAACAAGACCTTCTCTTTATCGAAAATCAACCCGTGCTCCAGAGACCCTCTCAACAATTTTTGTGAAAACCTCCTCAGATTTTTCTCAAATCAACATACAAGCCACCTTTGATTATATCTCTTTTTTTTAAAAAAAATTAGCTGAAACTTTAAAATTGCATAGTAAATCACAGAAAAATTGTAAATTAGAAAATCAAGTTGATCTGAAATCCTCACGAGTAGAACTATGCAGTGCATCCATAATATGGCATGTTTTAGTAAGAATTTTTTCATATAAACTTTTACCTATGCTTTTTAGGGGTAAAAAAATTATACCTTCATGATGATAAAGTCTCGAAAATACATAAAAATCATAAAATGAAAAAAAATGCTGAGTTTCTCATCACTACACCTATATTCTTATTGCCACTGGCCTAATCGAAAGGGAAGGCACGGCAAAGCCGCGCCCGCGTTTCTAGTGGATCTTATTTATGCATATTCTATTTTCTTTGAAAACCTTTGTCCAGAAACAGAATGCACCATGTTGACTCCTTTGTGCATTGCTAACTGATCTCTGGTTGCTAAATATGCAGGTTTGGGACTTGAGCTCCTTCCTTAATTCTTTAGCAGAGTCAGGGACTGCTGCACCCAAAGAAGATGACATAATCCACAAACACCTACCTGTGAAAGTATTTAGTGGCCATAAAGATGAGGGATATGCCATTGATTGGAGTCCACTTGTTACTGGAAGACTTGTTTCTGGTGTGTATCTGATCTTGTCCATTTCACAATGTTTGTCATCTGCTATAATGTTTAAGAATGTTTCCATAGTTGAGAACTTGATGCATCATGTAGTTCCCTCTATTCCATATCCAAAATAAATCATCAATGTCATTTAATTTCGTATATAGACTTTCGGAAAAAAAAATAGTATATAGACATTCTCAATTTCACATGGATTAATGCTTTTTCTATGCAGGTGACTGCAATAAGTGCATTCACCTATGGGAACCAACATCAAACAACTGGAACGTAGATGCAAACCCATTTGTTGGACACTCTGCAAGTGTTGAAGATCTACAGGCATGCCACTGAATGATTGTATCTACCTAATACCTATTCATATGTTTCCTTGAATGTGATTGTCTCAACTTTAATCACTATATGCTTGCAGTGGAGTCCAACTTGTTTGGGACTTAAAGGCTTTGTTGTTGTTGTTGTTGTTGCTTGCAGTGGAGTCCCACAGAAGCCGACATATTTGCCTCTTGTTCTGTGGATGGTACGATATCAATATGGGATATACGTACAGGGAAGAAACCTTGTATTTCTGTCAAAGCTCATAAAGCCGATGTGAATGTTATCTCATGGAACAGGTATGTCGAGTGGGAAACTATATTGATTTTACTAGTACTATAACTTCTGCTGCATACTATTTTACACACATTTTGACCTGCTTTGTCAGGCTTGCTAGCTGCATGATAGCTTCTGGGTGTGATGATGGCAGTTTCTCAGTTCGTGATCTTAGATCAATTCAGGTATTTATTTCCTAATAAATCGCAATTTTCTATGCTTTTGAGTTTCAGGGATGTAGCCAACTTATGACATTTTCACTGTCTTTTTATAATTAATCTGGTTTCTATTTGACTCTGTAATATATGGGAAGAAATACACATGACTGGGTGTTCTTAAGCTATTAGTACATGACTAAACCATCTCCTGGAAAAAATAGATAAGCTATGCTTTTGCTACTCTATTTTGAAGTTAAAGATATCCTACAGTAGATATCGCTTTGTTACCGTTAGTATGTAAACAGTGTACTGTGCACAAATCGTTGCAGCTGACTTCCACGGTAGTACCCTTGTATTACACAGATTATCTTGACATATTCGGCAATTAGTACTGCTGATATTACTTTTGGTTTTGTATTTCTTAGTATATCATGTTAATCTTTTCTTGTGCTCTCTATCATACTGGCAGGAGGACTCATTGGTAGCACATTTTGAGTACCACAAGAAAGCAATTACATCTATCGAGTGGAGTCCACACGAAGCATCATCATTAGCTGTAACATCTGAAGATCATCAACTAACGTAACTCGCTCTTTATCTTCTCCCATTCATGTTTTAGATGCACTGGATTGCTGAGAAATGTCATGTCTAGTATTTGCTGACACCTCTCCTGAATTGTCTGGATTTAGAATCTGGGACCTTTCATTGGAAAGAGATGCAGAAGAGGAGGCTGAGTTCAGAGCGAAGATGAAAGAGCAGGCAAATGCACCTGAGGATTTGCCACCACAACTTCTTTTTGCTCATCAGGTAGTACTTATGATGGCATTGGAAATTAACCAACTTGTGGCTGTATCATTTTTCTTGCACAGTTTTGTTGCTTGTAAAGAGTGAATCACATGACACTGGCTGTTTTGTATGAGCAGGGCCAGAGAGACTTGAAAGAACTGCACTGGCACCCACAGATACCGTCAATGATCATATCAACGGCAATTGACGGCTTCCACGTTCTGATGCCTAGCAACATTGATACAACCATTCCTGGCAGCACTGATACATCAATGGCATCTGCTGAGCCATAAGGCATTTCTGGTAGCACGGCTCCCAGCTTATAATTCCAGGTTTATGTAGTGGTGTATCTGAATGCAGATAGCATTTGCATTGAGGGTGTTACGTTGTTGTGTAAGAGCATGATGGGAAAATTTTGATTGGTTCTATGATATATGATAAGATTTAATATGTGCATGCTTTTGCGGTTTTGCCAGCATCTTTGATGGTAGTTGGCCCATCATATATCAAGTTATTATCAACTGCTGGTTGCTGCATGATACCATAGACAAGAAGGCTCGGACGGCAGCCTTCGTAGAGCTTGGTTGGCGGTCTGTTGCCGGCTTTGTTCGTTTTGGAAAATTCAGCAGCCGCTCATTTGTATATGCTGTTTTTATAACAAACTTCATTGCATTTAAGAATAGGGTACAGAGAGAAGCCTAAAAGAAAAAGGCTCCCAATTTACAGAGCTGAGCCTAAAAAAAATGAAATGATGACCAAATACAAATATCAAGTTTGCCCCTCTTTTTCTCCTTCATTCAAAATGCATGGGAAGTGCCGGAAAATGGGGCAGCATAGAAAGAACATACTTGGCTTCTACACTAAACACTTTCCTGATCATAGTATTGCAGCTTACAACATGACCCATAGGCATATAGATTTACAAAACTCACCATATTCACAAAACCTACTGAATAGCATAGGCAATCTCTGATAATGCCAAGCCACCCACTGGTACATACAGAGCGCAGTGAACAAAACTGTAGACTCAGACTACTAAAACGGAATCTGCTTGGAAGATGGGACACAACTAGTTTGCCATCTTCCTTCCCTAGTGGATGCTAGAAGTAGGTTGCATTTGCAGATCTTCAGATTTCCAGACAACGTCCTTTAAGGTCTTGGAAAGGTTCTTGTAGAACTGCAGTAAACTAACAGTTAAGTAACAATATTGTTCAGAGAAAATGTGCTAAATTTCCTCCTAAATAAGAAAAGGCACTAAAAGAACTAAATGAAAAATTATGAATTCCAGTAACGTCTTCAGTACATGAATACATATGTTTCCTTTATTGGCATGATCTTTGCATGCATGGTGGTTACCTTTTGGAATTCCAGAGTGTCACCTTTTGCTTTCCGGACTTCTACCATGTGAAGAGAGGTGCAACTTGCAGTATCTGAATGAAAAATACATAATAGATGTTAGGCACAAGAAGTTTGCTTAAATTATTTGCAGTTCAGGATTTTTATTACCTCGGTAGCAACATTGAGCTTTCCCTTCCTCCCTGCTTTTACTCTCTCAAGCCTCAACTGGTCACACAATAAAAGATAACTTCAGAATGGCGCAGAAAGATCTATTTAAAGCTTTTGTACTTATCAAGAAGTCAAGACTTCAAGAAAAATATCCACACAATCAGTTATTATAGAGTTGCAGGGAGGAACCTTGTAATTTTTCTTCTGAACACCAAATCCTAGAGGTTTTGCAGCTTCCTCAATCTTGCGTACAATTTCTTTCGGTGGACATTTTGATGTGAACCTTGTTTCTCTTTTGAATTCCTGCAAAGGCAATGATTACACATATAGGTAGAAAGTATACAAGGGGAAAGTTGCAGAAACATGACAATTAGGGAAAAAACTAAACTGAGAAAATAAATATAAAACTTTCAGAATCAATTTATAATCACACAGGCATATAGAACTATTAGCTTGTAGCATTCAGTTTAATTATTTCCATTCACTAACTGTAACAAAGAAAATTCAAGTGCATATAGAGGAGTAAGGAGCATCCAGGGCTATGCCCTTAGAAAACCATGGTGATTTAAGCTTATCAAACATTTCACTTTCAACATTCCAGATTACTACTTACTATAGAGGAGTCAGGAGCATCTCATACCTGCTCTGAGTCAAATAGGTTCCCAAGATTTAGGCCTGCTGACCTTGAAATCAGTTCAAATGCATTGAGAACTACGGGTTCTTCTTCTTTCTTCTCTGTCACGTGGTGCTCCTGAATGAGGTCAAATAACAATTGGAAAAGTAGCCTGTAAGTACAATCTGTGACATTTTGGATGACATAGAAAATAGAAATGTACCATTTACTCACTTCTGAATCATTGAAGACAGCATCCACATCATCCAATGGTGTGTCGTATTTCTCGTCAAACTCCGGGCGCTTGTAGCCCTTTTTGAACCATTCATCCTCCAGTATTTCAGGGATTGTTATTCTCTGCCATGGTTTTACCAAAACATTAGTCTGATGTTATGGAGCAAGATAGAATTATGAAGGCTCATCCTCTTCAAACCAGACTCGGCACATCCTCATGGTGAAGATGAACCACAATCCAGTTGCAACTTTGCCTCCTTGACTGGAGGTTGCAACTCTTTCCTCACACAAATACTTTCATTTTGATATATGCATGTTATCTATATACTTTCCTAAAAGAAAACTGAATCCGGTTTTTTATCTCCCAAATATATCTATCACTGGCTATGTGCTAGTAAGTGCAATAGGGACTTTTAAGGTTTACAAAATTCCTAGACTGTTTTGGTAGTATTTTATTTCGAGCAGCTTTTGTGCTCTTGCATACCGTCACTGGATTTGGATCAAGGATTCTTGTTAACAACCTCTTGGCAGGGAAAGACGTCCATGGTGGAAATGTATATTCTGCATTTGAGATCTGCCAGGAATAGAAGGATAAAGTCAAATAAGAGTGAATAAGCAAGGCTACGTCAGTGGTCTTAAATCCTTGCATTGCTCACTTTCTTATACAGCGTCATAAGATTAGAGTCCTCAAAAGGTAAATACCCAGCTAGCAGAACAAACAGGATAACTCCACATGACCACAAATCAGCCATTGCACCATCATAGCCTTGGTCTTCTAGGACCTACAACAAAGGTGATCAGAATATTTGAATTACCATAGTCCTAATGAAACACAGCTGTAATAAAATCAGTTATGGGTTCACTTTATATTGTTTTCTGTCATTCTGTGCATTACCTCTGGTGCAACGTAGTTTGGAGTCCCACAAGTTGTGTGCAGCAATCCATCATCCTGAACAGAAAAAAGGAGACAAGGAGCATGCTTCAAAGTATGTAGTGGGGTCTCAAAATTTTCAAACATCAAAGGCTATAATTGTCAGTTAATACAAAAGGTATAACTTTTGACCTGTTGTTAATACAAGAAGCATTACCTTGATCTGCTGAGATAGCGCACTCAGCCCAAAGTCAGAGACCTTCAGATTTCCATATGAGTCAAGCAGTAAATTTTCTGGCTGCAAATGTCATGGTTTAGATTCTGAAATAGAGTTCTTAAATAAAAAGAAAAAAAAAACCACAGAGAAAATGAACGCACTTTTAAATCCCGGTGGTACACACCCCTGCTATGACAATAATCAACTGCATTGATTAACTGTTGGAAGTATCTCCTCGCCTCATCTCCCCTCATTCGACCATGGTTAGCCTGTATGATGACGAACACATAAATTCACTGTTAATTAAAGAATTTTTCAGCGATAAACTGGAATTTGTGGATACTGGAATGGACAATGTGGATATGACTTACAATTGTGTCAAAAAGCTCGCCACCAGTAACATACTCCAACACAATGTAAATCTTTGTTTTACTTCCCATCACCTGAATATTATTAAAAACATTGACTTGTCAAAGATTAGCTATTGTCCGTAATGGAAGCAAAATAAGCATGCTAAATGATTACGGCAGGAATATCTGCCTTGGCTCTTTTGTGATTGAAACCTTTCTAAGATCAAACTGGAATATTATGAAGGTATGACAATTTCTTGCATTACCTCACATATGCGAACAACATTAGGATGCTTAATCAACTTCATGGTCGAAATTTCCCGCTTAATCTGCATTCAACCATGTAGTTTTCTCATCAGCAATATAATTACTTCCACCAACAGCTACTAACTGAACTCTGAATAAATATACCAAGCTTATATTGGGCCTGCAAATAAAAGTAGTAAAGACACTAAAGGGGGAACATAATCTGAATGAAGGGACCATATACAATCTAGAAGATGTGAAGCATCACCAAACTAAACATTAAAAATGGCACAATAATTCACAGCGTGTGTACTTAGAAAGCGACCTGCTCAACCATCTTGTGCCTGAGCACCTTTTCCTTATCTAGGATCTTGATGGCTACCGGTTCTCCCGTCTCGGTGTTCTTTGCGAACCTGACCTTTGCGAATGTGCCTTCGCCTATGGTTCGGCCGAGCTCATACTTGCCCACACGTCTCTTCACATTGGTTGTACTCATTCCCTGCCTTACTGCCTTTTTGAAGTCGGTCTCAGGAGGATTCTACACGCAGCCAAGTGGTTTCACTGTCCTGTGGGGAGAATTGTACAGAGATTGTCATACTACAGCTTGCGATGAAAATGACCACAAGCTGATACTCACTTTTTTCTTGAGGATAAACTTTGGATGGCCTCTTATTTCAAGAATTGAGTTACAAGTCGAGTTTGTTTTATAAACTCGGAGAGGATGCGGTGCTGTTTTTTTTTTTTTTTTGTAATAATAAGTTGGTCTAGTTCCTCTCTTTAGAGTAAGAAGCCGGACATTCTGATTCTATCCATTATGTAAAAAAGAAAAACCTAGGCAGCAGTCATTGCACGAGTTCAATCAGGATTTGTGGTGCATTTGCATATAGTATAGTTTCTTATTATCTCAGATGATCAATGAACATTGTTGACGATTGACCTGCAACTACTTGAATTGAATAATGAATCCAAGACTGATGAGCCACCCCACCAGGACTAGTCTAGTTTCCAATTCACACCGACGCACCGCAGCAAGTCAGAAAAATAGTGAGATCGATGAACAAACATCATGTAGGAGTATTTCCTAAATCCTAAATCAGAATAAGGGACCGTTTCAAAAACAAAATAAGAGGGGTGGGCAATTGTAAAAGAAAAAGAAAAAACTGGAACATTCTTTGGATCTGGACAGGGGCAGCACAGAGCAGAGGTCAACCGGCCACATGGTTCCTCTGAAGAAGCTAGTGTTGAATATTCGTGAAGGGTAGCGACTGGTGGGTGGCATATTCCAGGAACTGGGCGAGTAGTAGGCCGTCAAGAACATGCTTGCATGGTGAAGCAAGCGGCAAGGAACATTGGATTGGAACAATGGTGGGTGGATTGGATGCAGCCAGAACCTCATGGTAGCATGGGGCTCAACTCATGGCAGTGAATTGGACAGGGGAAGGTAAGAAGGCAGCGGAACATACATACATACGTATCATTTGTAATGTCAGATCATAGACGAATGGATCAATGAACACAAGGAAATGGCCATGGCCACTCTGAAATCAACGGAGCTGATTAATCGCACAAAATGTTGGGAAATTCTGAAGTTTTGTGGATATATACTGTATCCGACAGTAAAGTAAATGGATATTCAATTATGTAGGAGTCAAAAACTCAGGAGGTACTGAATATTCTCCTCTCTCGACTCGAAACACACACGCGCGCGCGCGCGCGCACACACACACACACACACAGAGAGAGAGAGAGAGAGAGAGAGAGAGAGAGAGAGAGAGAGAGAGAGAGAGAGAGAGCCCCAAATTAAATGAAGGCGACGCTGGGAGAAGAGAATGCATCATCATAGATTCAAGCCTCCATGGGAAGGGAAGGGAATCCCAACGAGGAAGCGAAGCAAAGCAAGACGACGGCCGGGCCAAGAAGACGAGTGAGCATTTGGGGCTCAGTACGAAACACACACAGGCACACAGTTTCCGTCAGAAACAACAGAGAACGTATCGAGAGAAGGGGAGACATTTTTTCTTCTTTTTAGAAAGAAGCTTACAGGTAGTATCTGTAGACTGTAGCTCTGCTCGCGGCCCCAATCTCCCAGTTGGATGAGATGAGGACTGCCTCAGGAAATGCAGCAGTGGCGCCGATGCCCTCGCTCTCCTCCGCCGCTGGCGCTGAAAAGGATCTCTGGAAACGGCCGTTGGGGCGAGGAAGAGGCGGTTGGAGTTGGGAGACGCCCCGCCCTTTGGCTCTGCTGGGTGAGATGTGACCGAATGCGCTGCTAACTGCTCTACTTAGCAGCGCGGCATGGATATACTCTATGATCTATGATGAGGACCAGCAGAGCATATGCAGAATTTTGCAGCGGAGAACAGACGACAAACAAATTCCAGCCAAGCTTATGATAAAAAGAAGAAGAGGGACTGACAGCTGCGGGGCCCACGGAGGCACGCTGATGCTGACTGGGCACCACACACACGGTCCACACCTGACACCTGCACAAACCACCCACGTTCTTCGCCGTCGTCGGCTACTGGCAAGGCCGCCCAGAGCTAGCAGCATGATTGGTCTGCTCTGATCATGGATAGACGGAGACCTGGATCGATCCGATCCGCTTGCGAATGCGATCCAGATCGCCGGCGCCGGACCGAGATGCCCTCCGTCCCCGGTCTACCGTGCCGCCGTACGGATCCGCATGCATATGCACAGATGCCGAGATGATGCCCTGCACTGCACTGTCGAGACAGAGATCGGACAATTATTCGATCTTTTACTAGTGCACTGTTGTCCTTACAAATAGCAACATGCGTACCGCGCCTCACCACAAATCTGATCCAGAAAAACGTGCTAGTGGCCGCTGTCAAGTTACTGATGGTAGCACCGGCAATAATACAGTCCACTGTCTCAGTGTCTCGCTATATCGTAGTGTAATAGTGTTTGGTTATCAAGTAATTGGTAGGTTTACGTTTGGCTGGTTAGATCAGAGATTATGGCGCATAGATAAAAGTAGACATGATCAAACACCGAGTCCGGTAAGGCTGAAAAAAAATGTTGGGTCAAAATCTTTGGTCCAAGCTCGACTTGACGACGCACTTGCGGAGGCCACATCAAGATGGACTACTTCTTACGTTTTTCTATGTTAGGTTAGATTTTTTTCTGGGTTATTAGGTCGAGTTATTGGTTCAAAAATCATGATCCAAACCCGGCCCGGCGCACTATCGATTTTTTTCGTGCTGGTCGGATCAGGTGGCCCGTAATTTGGTCTAGAGATAAAAGTAAAGTTAATTAAGCTTATATTTGGTTTCTTAAATTGGACCTGCTGTGATCATCAAACAACTATATGAGATAAAGTAACCAGCCTAAAATGGAGCCCTTTCAAGCTGCTAGGCCATGTGTTCAGTTATTCTTACCCCTCTCATCTTTAATTTTCCCCTCCCCAATAGGCGGTAATGACTCAGGAGCAGGTGTCGTCGGTGATTGCAATATAGTGTGTGAAACCTCTCGTTTGTCATACGTCGATTTAGATGTTGTATTTTTGTTTGCTATTGACATGAAGGGTGATTAGGTCATCAGTGACGGATGGACAATACATTATACATGTGTCGCTATTGGCATGTTACAAGTCACGGATAAGGAAGATAGAACCCGTCACTTATGACACAGTCATCGAACATAATTAATTAAGGATCGGTGGATTTATCATATATCTCGCCCATTAATATAGTCATATATGAGCGAGGGGGCTTTACATATATCTTCTTAGAGCATCTTCAAGAGAATAGCCAAATTTACTGATTTAGCTACTCTCTAAAATAGATTTGACAAAAAATATTAGAGTACTCCAACTCTATAAAACAAAGAAGCTGTATAGCTAGTGAGGTAGGCTATCCAAAGGTAGAGAGCGAATGAGGTGTGATAGAGAGCTACTAAATTAGAAAACGATTTGGTTAATCTCTTGAAGATGCTCTTATTAGGGCATTGGTAGGCTGGAGCACGTTAATTAGTATTGGGTCACCATGCATGGTCACTAACAATGATATTCATGGCTGTCGGTAAACCTGTCACTTTTGACCTGTCATCGGTGATATGCATGTATCCGGATGCTGCTTGGTCGTCGTCCCTGTGTGCAGTGTACAACAAGGGAATTATTTGGCCTCCGATCCGTCGCTGTACTTGTGCTTGTCATTCGGCATGCATTGCATGCATGTCCAAGCTAGCTAAAAGCAGGTTTCTTTTTCTTATCTCTTTTTCTTTCTTTCTTTTCTTTTTTCATGCGAGGAAAGGTATTGAGCAGGTTAATTAAACTCGTGCCTACATAATATATGATTGATTCTGTCACGGCACGAACTCGACGGAAAAAAAAGAGAAATGAGAATGACAACTTGACAAGTACTCGTACCTCAGCACATACGTATGCATGCATGCATATCCTCGCAAAACAGAAAAAGACATGACAAAGGGGGGAAAAAAGGAAACCATATGCGTGCGTGCGTGCATGTGCATGCATGCATATATATCCCACGAGTTAAGCTAGGTAACTTAAGTACAGACAGATCACAGATCTATAGTTAGCGGGTGTTTGTTTTGGGGTGACTAAACTTTAGTCATCCCAGTTTAGTTACTTTGGAGACAAATACACTGACTAAAAGGTTTTTAGTCATCTAATCCCCAAAGAGTAATTAGAAGGGACTAAAACCCTAATTTGGACAGGGGCTGCCCCTCATTATTGCAGCAGAGAGCAAAGATTAACAACATTTAATAAGGGCATTGTGGTCAATTTTAGTCCATTTTAGTCACCAAACTAAACACCCTAGGACTAAAGTTGAGTCCCTGGACTAAAACAAACCAAACAGAGCCTTAGTAGAAAAATAATATATTAATATAAGTTTGTAGAAAAATAATATGATGCATGTAGTTGTTTCATTGTTAACTAGATACATGTCCGTGCGTTGCACGGGAGCCATGAGTTTTTGCACACGCTTACGACAACACACATGATTTACGGTTTTGATGAACATATTATAAATCTTCAAATCTAATTACATAGGAAATATAAAGCTTGTTTCATAATGTTTATCATACATATCGTGTAGATTTAGTGGTTTTACATATAAAGCTTGTTTCATAATGATTATCATACATATCGTGTAGATTAAGTGGTTTTACTTTTCGTAATACTTTTGTGACTTATTATTTCCGTTTTACAAGCTTATAATCTGATTTGATTAATTTTTTGAAAATTAATACAAAGCTAATAAATGTTTTTGCATTGGGAACTCCGTGCGTTGCACCGGGCGGGGGTCATTGATGCATTTGATAATGTTGAAATTCCGTGCTGCTTATTTGTACTTTATCTGCTCGTATGCTTTTGCGGCTGGCCGTTGGGAGCAGTGAGCAAGACAGAGGGTTCGACATGGCGTGTAGGAGTCAGGCCTCGCTTCATTGTGCGCCTCCATGCTCCATGCCGGCATGGCATGTTGGGTGCCAGGCCGGCCGCCGGGGCAAGGTGCGTTTATGTAGTCGCAAGCTCGCCGCAGCTACGTCGTGTGGCAGACCAGTGGTTCGAGAGTTGCACGTCGGACATGCGGGACTTTGGCACGAGCAGCAGCCATTACCGGCCTACGGGTAGTAGGCAGATTCGATTCGAGCACGGCACCATCCTCGTCGCCGGCTGGAGCCGCCACTCCGAGCTCTGCAGATTCGACGGCTGTTTCCTCGGTCGACGCGGCCGGCCTCAGGGACGACAGCTGCGAGACGACGAGGACGCGAGTGGGCCTGGATGCCAGACGCGGCCGCGCATGCGTCGACCTGCAGCAGACTCAGCAGCGCCGGGCTTGGCTTGTAGCCATCGGCAAAGCGAAGGGTGCAACGGAGGCGATCGCGATCCAGGATTCCACCGTGGTTGAGTCGAGTACGGCGAAGCTTTGTTTTATTTATTTATTATTATTATTCCACCGCTGACGATAGGTACTTAGCTTTGTTTTTTTCCGTGGTTGAGTCGAGTAGGTGATTGTTATAAGCGGGGCAGCAGACGATAGTTTAGTTATTTTTTCGTTAAATCTGTATGTCACTCGGGCAATTACGTGGCTTGTGTCACTCGAATTTTTTTTTTGTCATCCGATCGTGGGGCTCCCCCTTGAAATCTTCTAATTTGGCTTTCATAAAAATAATCTAGATAATTTTTTTTTATATATTGTTCTATCTGTTTGAATTAATTTTGATCGTTCCTGTGGTTATAAAATTCGAGTGTTTCGTGGTCTTAGAACACACGATTCTATCAATGGCATGTGTCACTTGGGTGTCACGTCACTCGGTAAAAGATAGACAGACCTTTTTTCTTTTTTTTTATGCGGTAGTAGTAGTAGATAGATTGTTTGGATTGGATCGTCCAACCTTGCATGCCAGCTGCCATGCACGTGCTCATATACCTAACCTGAGGTTGGGCCGGGGTTGGCTGGGTCGACAGACACAAAGACCAAAGTTTCCGTGCATGGGCACATGCATTTCATGACCCATGACACAGTACACGTACGGACTACATGTGGATGTGTGTGGATCGGAGCCCGTCCCAGTTGTGTTGCGGCGCCTACCTCTGGGCTCTGGTCGCCAACAATCCGAACTCGGATCGGATGGCCAATGAGCGTTGATAATATATGGTGGGCCTAACGAGCAGTCCCGGCTCTAGCTTCCCATTTCCACTGGACCGCTGCTGCGGCCCAAAATAGTGCACCCACGGCCCACGGGCCGGCAGCGGCAGCGAGGGATGAAAACGTGCAAGTTCACCGGAGGGGGAGCACAGGCACGCAGGCCCAGATGCGAAACCCATTTGCTATTCCTATGCTCCTCCCCTCCCCGGAGGCGACCTCGGTCGAGCTCGATCGATGGAGGGAAGGATCCATTGCTGCCGGATCAGGGATGAGTTAGTTCGGAAGTGGAGGAAACGGGCAAAAGCAATCGCACACATGCCAGCTTTTTACCCAGGATCGGAGCTTATTTACTAAGTACCTGCTGCAGGAACAGGAAGTTATGAAAAAATTAGCTCATGAAAAAAAAAATTAAGTTGTGCTAAATAGGGCCTCAGTTTGCTTGGTCTTCTTGTTTGATTAATGAGCAACCAGCAAACGGCAAAGCCATGCATTCTTTTTATGATCGAAGTGTGATGCTTTATGAGCTGGGACAAGAAGTTTGTATTGAAATGCCATTGGGTTTACATTTCAGATAATGGCCCTGTTTGGGAGTTTGTGGCAGCTTTTGCTTCCCCAAAATGCTTAGTACTGTTCGCTGATTTGTTGTGAGAGAAAAACACTGTTCGTTCGTCGAAATAGTACGGCTCATAAGATAAGCGAACAGGGCCTATATACTATATATTCTTTATTTCAAGGTGTGACCACCAATTAAGGGGATCTTTGACATTTTTGTTGTTGTGCATGCAGCTTGATATGATATATCAGTAGCAGATCATTCTTGTATTTGTAGTCTCACCCTGAGTCCATGAGTAAGCTTTGAGGGAAGATTCCAAAGACACCTCAAATTTAAGGAGTTAAGGGCAAATGTATGCCTGGTGTTAAGGGCAGGCTGAATTTACACATCTCTCCTGCGTGGTTGAGAAAGAAGAACATCTTCAATTTAGATCAATTGATCATGCCAAAGGGGAATGCATGCATTGATGAAAAAATTAACATGTTAATTTAAGCTTTGTTTACACTGGTTTTCTGTGTTGTCAGGAAGTTTGTTATTACCATATTGCAAAGTTTTTTAAGAAAAATATTCCACTTTAATAAAGCAACAGATTCCCCATGTTTCAGTATCTTTTTTTTTTTCGTTCCGAAAAGCACATTTTGTACAGGGCAAAAGGCAGTAGCTCTTCAGTTCTCCCGAGGGGCTAACAGAATATCTGTCAGTTAGTCCTCTCTTTTGCTTTCTTTATACATATACACAGTTACTAGGGTACATTAAATTACTTGTTTTCCAGATTTTGTGGTAAATATCTTGTAATGCACGTAACACCTAATCCTTGATGGATTTGTTCTGCCTGAAAGTTCATGTTTTCGCAAGATAAAAATGCAGTTTCTCAGCTGGTGAAAAAGATTTCGGTCGAGAACTTAAAATCATATTGCTTCATGATCTACATACAAAAGATATTCAAAGATGGATGTCAAATGGTCAAGTTGATCCTAAAGACATATGGATAACTTTAGAAAAGTATGAGTCCAGTAAACCATATGAATCATTTTTTTTTAACAAAAAAACATATAGGTTGACATGCAGAGACCTGTCGTTGACTATTTAGTACAATGTTCCGAATGAAGATGCAGAGGGTGGAAGCTGGGAAAGGCTATTTTGCACGGATCCTTTTAATGGAACTTATTCTTCCACTAGAGACTTTGGCCACCTGCAGCGTTACTACTAGAGACAGTTGGCAATTGGCAGCCACCCAAATATTGGATTCTTCTACAGATTTGCACGATATCTTTGAGAACAGGATCTTTGATACTTGACTCTTTTCATTGTATATATAGGGCATCTCAAATTCAGCATCAGCCACTTGCAGGAGGGCACCAAGTCTAGGCAGGGATATCTTAATGCCAAACATATCTGCCTTGTGTTCATAGCGCCTTGCTTTGGCAATTTCATGGTTGATTGTAGCACTTGTCCCAGCTGAAAATGATGTCCTCTGAAGGAACAAACAAAAAGGAAAATGGAGTATATATGCAAATCTTACAGGAGACAGAATATTTTATTTTATCAAAAAGGGTCAGAGAAATTAGGCCTGTGTACCTTCTATATCAAGCTGTAAGTACATATAATATTTTCTTAATAAGATGTGTGGCGAATATTCATTTCAGAGTTTGTTCGTGTATAGGACCTCTTTTTTCTTACCATGAGCTTTCTTATTAATAATTAACCCTTTTTTTTTGCACAAGTACTCTAGTTTTTCTCAAGCTCAATGCTTTTAGGTTCACATACTTCCCGGCATTGAGAATCACACGACAATATCATGACTAGTGGTATACAATTTAAGGGGTCTTGATTCTCATTTTATCATTACATAATGTGAATATGAGGCTGCAAAATTGTTCCAGTAAAATAGTATCATCTCATATTTGCCTTCATTTATATGAAAATGGAGCCAAAACTTGTAGTTTTAGAAACTTTTTTTTTAAGATAACGGAACAAAGTTACAGTCTCTACCATCCGAGGATGATACTAAGAGATGAATATAGCATTCTGAGATATGGAGTTGGACCATGCTATTTATCATGTGGTTCTAAGAAAACATCGGCAACTACTTCCTCCGTACCAAATTACAGTCCAATTTGGCTTTGCCATTAGTAAATCTTCTTTTAAATTTGACCAAGTTTATAGAAAAATGCACAAACACCCAAAACATCAAATTAGTTTCTTTAAATTCTCTGTGAAATATGTTTTGATAGATCGAGCATCTATTTGAAGTTGTAGATGTTATGATATGTATCTACAAACTTGATCAAAATTAGAGAAGTTCAACTTAGAACAAAACCAAAGCAAACTATAATTTAGAATGGATGGAGTAGTAAATATAAGCCTAATAGTCAAATGGGTTGATGTGTGATGAAACAAAATTTTGTACCAACTGGAAGAATTTTTTGTAAGTGATCGGCTGTATAAGGATAATTGTCACAAACAAAATATGTAATATGTATGGTTATCTCAAAAGATAATTTAGAAGTCCAAGCAGATCTGAAAAATATTAAAAATAATCAAGTGGTTAGTGTGCAATGACGTATTGCAACCTCCTACATGCATACTTATCCACTCAAAACTGATTTGGCTAAGCTACGGTTTTCCTGAAAAGACCGCTTGTTGCTGTAGAATATATTCTGCATTGAGGGGACAGGTCAATGCTATACGAAGCAAAATGCAACAGGGCAGCCTAGCATCACTATCAAACCCCTCCTCTTGCCCACACTATAAATATCAGAGGTCAATGCTTGCCTGAAGTTCATGGGCGAACAATGCAAGTGAAGAGGGGAGCCTTACATGGAGATGAGGAGCCTATCTCCCTTAGCCAAGAATGGCTTGCCTATCTCCATTATTTGGTTCGTCATCAGGGGGACCTCCGATCCCTCATGATGGATGAAATGTGGATTATGGCAGCCCTTCTGGCTAAGTGAGTGATTCTCTTCCACCATGCTAGGCTTGCCCTCTTCCCAATTCTCTGTAGTTTTCCTTTCATGTCAAAGATATGTTAGAAGGTACGTATGTCAGTATGTGTGGTTTGCTATTAGGTTCTAAGTTGTTCAGATCATTCATCACTCTTTTAGAAGTATATATGTAGTGAAGAACTGAAGGTAAGGAGACGACTAAAAGACGCACATAAAGTGCCAACTTAATGGGTCAAATCATTTTTATATGCTGTTTTCAGAAAGTTGTAGTTTAGTGATTGACTGATTGTTGTTTTCCTCATCGTTCTCCTTCACTTTTGAAAAATGGACACGGCCTTTAGCTTGTAGTACTGTACCAATCAGCACATGAGTGATGAGACAGTCCTATAACTTGAATGTGGGATGGTAGGGGATTATAACAGATTAACAGACTTACCATTCCAATGAAAATCCTTTTTTTGTAATTGCATAGAACCTTCTTCTCGAATTGAACAAAAAGGCTTTTGATGTAGTATATATATTATTAGAAGAAACAGAATGACCGACAAACCTTCTAGCGGCACTGTGGCAGTACGGGAAAAGAAGAATATAATTTTATTTCAGAAATTTTATTATAGGTTATATGACTATTTTTAACTGTCATTCAGATTTTAGAGTGGCCTATTATATAGTATAGTATACCAGATGTGAGTTTTGAGAAATGGTCCACTTCGAAAGGTTCTAATTCATAAGTTAAAAATATGCCCTATTTCTTGCTTCAGAAAAATTTGACCCGAACTACTTTATCGCTCTATCCTTTCTAGAAATGTGAGTAAGATGAAGTTCTAAAAGAACAGCGCTAGATAACAAAAACTATTCTCTCCAATCAAAAATACTTGTCCCATTTGACTTTGCACGCTCTTCATTACGTATCCATGGCTACTAATTTCATCTAGAACATCTCCTTACAATCCTTTAAAACTTTGAGATTTAACAAGTACAGTTGAGTAGAAATCTACACATATAACTTACATGTTTTCAAACCAAATAATTATAAAATTATTTAAGTTTGCATCTTTTACGGTCTGACCAAATCTTGTTTTAAATGACATGTTTTATGGCTCGAGGTAGTACAAACGCCACCTCAGCTCTTAGCATCTAGAATTAGGGAAAACAGACTAATCTTTAGTTCCAAAAGTAAAACAGATTTCTTGCAAAAAGAATTACACGTCATCACAATATGCCTCCGAATGTGGTAAGACACCATTTTGTTGAAGCATGTGTGTGCTAAACACTAATTTTGTTGTGATCCTTATAAAGGCACTCCACGGTTGTGAACAAGTGGGACTGTGGGTGAAAAATCTTCCAAGGACATCCCTATGCAGAGATGAGCATAGAAGGGAACACGGAAATGGACCTTGTTTGGGTCCAAGCCAAATTGAGCATTGCCTAAGCATTTTGGTCATCATTTAGGTTTATGGCCAAATATTGGTCGTACACAAAAGAAAAAATGGCACCTCAGTACGAACCAAAGCCAAAAGTTGGCTCATGATCAAGAACAAGAAGTGACAACCCCAATTTGGCTTGGTCGCTGCCAGTCACGGAGATAGTAAAAGTTATAATTTTTAGATGTGGCAAAAGGTTTACAAAAGATCAAACATGTATAGTAAAAGTTATATAAATATATATTACAAACGGACCGGGTTGCTTTAGCAAAAATGCTCTTCAAATAAATCTGTGTATTAATATTTTAAGAGAGTTCCTATGTAAATTAATTGATCCGAAAAGTAGACTAGTTAGAATTCAAAATTAAAAAAAATTCCTTTCATTACGTATTTCCTCTAATTTGATGCCATTGTGGACTTGTGATCGGATTTAAGAATAAGAACAGATGAAGTAGTCGGTTCATCAGATTTATGGAGGAAAAGAACCGGACATATCATGCTAGTGGCTGTCGGACAGATTAGCTTCTTTCTGTTTTTTAGAGGAGATTAGCTTCTTTTGTTAGGTTTGCTAATTGCTATATAGAACCATCACCAGCCCAACCACCAGCGGATCAGCATGTATTTTTGACGTATATCATGTATATATACTGTATATATTTGGTATTTTCTACATATTTTTGGTACGGTGGCCGCCAAAGCTAGCCAAATAGCTGGCTCCGCCCCTGGTCGCTGCCCCTCCACATGCTGAGGTGGCATTTTGAATCAAATGCTTCACTTTTATTGATCACAGAGCTTCTCTATATAGTAATATTTTTTAACCTGCACATCTGATTTTTAAACTGTTTTCACAGTTAATATTTCCTTTCAATTAAATATATAATTCAAGACCAAATCTTGCTAACTTCTGATGTTAAAAAAAGATGACACGGGAAGCCCACATGTCATACTTATACCTTTTTACAGGCTTGGTCATCATCGAAAAACCTATTTTATGAGTGCTGGCCACACTTTTGGCTTTCCTTTCCCTACTTTTACTCATCGTCCATACCTACTATAATTTGGTTATGCCCCAGTTTGGACATCGCCAAATTTTGGCTCGGCACTTTGGCATCATGAACCAAACACACGCACCTCTAGCAGCATGGAACCTTTAGTGTTGATATTGAACATAACAAATTATTGATGATCGAAGGTAGGGAATTGCTTGATTTTAATGGCTAAACCTGTTGGGACATAGACATATGAATAGCGGAGGCCCCTACGTAACAACAATTGTTTACATGTTTTATGATGCGCAGGTATACCAGGAGGAGCCTTCGGGTCCGACCGCTGGCGTGGCGAAGGTGAAAGCGCAGGAAAGCCAAGGAAAGACTTCGCCTCTGACCACCAGAAAGGCGGAGGTCCAAGCGCAGACTCCGAAGGTACTCGGAGGAGCTCCTCGACAGAGGTCACAGAGTGTAGGCGGAGGCTCAGGCGGTTCAGGCGAAGGCCGTGTGATCCCCACTCGAGAGAAGGGAGCTCTTACAGCACTACGGCCCAGAGTCAGAAATAGGCCTCCCACGGGCCTGCAGCTGAGGCCCGAGAGGCAAAGGCGGTGCAGAAGGAAAAGACCCAAGGTGCCCCTGAAGATTTGAACTAGTCTTAGGATATTTTAGGAAAGTACCTTAGCTGGCATAGGGCAGAGATGTACAATAAAATAGTAGCAAACAATGTCCTATAAAAGGGGAGCCAGATCCTATGTAAAGGTAGTTGGTGAATGCACTTATGAAACCCTAATTGTGCTTGGGCCCACCTATCACTTTCTCAGCCTTCGCCTAGGGCCTCCGCCCAGGCGAAGAATTGTGCTGGAAACCTACTTTTCCAACATTGGCGCCCACCGCGTGTAGGCCAAGCAAAACTCACAATGGCAAGAAAAAGAGCAGCCTCCGCAAGAGCACCTTCGGAGCCTACTAGAAGGGAAAGGCCCTTGCGTAACACCCGCAACACCTAAGCTACTGCTACTGAAGAGCCAGACATAGAAGAAGATGTCACGGAGGATCAGCCCATGGCAACATAGGAGCAGCCGGTGCCAGAACCAAACCCAGAGCAAGTGCTTCAACAGCTCCAAGCCCAGTTGCAAAGTATGCAGCAAGAAAGAGATAGGTTGGGCAGTAATCTTCGCCGCCAACCAGAGGGCAGTTCAGGCGTCACTTCAGGCAGCAATTGGCGGTCTTGCAGGCGGAGATACAAAGCATGTAGCCTAGCCAACCTCCTTCCAACACACCTAACCAGCACCACTTAGCAAATCAAAGCCAACCTAGCCCTTCCCCATGTATGGCCACCCAACCAACCTTCGGAACACCTTACATCTCACCAATAGTACATAGAACCATAGACTCCAAATCTCTACTATCCTAAGGAATTCAAAGCTCACCTTGGCCTTCTTCCTACAAACCCATTATCCTACCCAAATTCAACGGGAGATTAGACCCACGCTAGTTCATCATGTGCTTTGAGGCAGCTTTAGCCTCCGCAGGTGGGAACGACCCTGTTGTGGCCAAGTAATTCGTTATTACAGCCGAGGGTGATGCATTGGCATGGTATTCAATGTTGAGGCCAATTTCAGTGTATTCTTGGGAAGACCTCCGCAACAAAATATTAGTCAACTTCAAAGGGTTTACCACTGAATCCCTGACCTCGATGGACCTATTCCAGTGCAAACAAAATCAAGGAGAGGCTCTAAGGGACTATTTTTAGAGATTTGTGCAGCTAAAAGCGAAGGCACCAAATGTCCTATAAGATGTGGCAAGAAGCCGCAATCAAAGGTCTCCGTATTGGGGCCTTCGCAGCTCATCTAGCTTAGGAAAAGCCAATCACAATAGAGGAGCTTTACAACGAGTTTGAGAAATATTGCAGGTCAGACAATGACCTTCGCAGAAGATTAGAAGAGCAAAATTAGAACAAGCAGTACCAAGGTAGCAGCAGGGATGCTCAAAGAGGTAGCAGAAACCAAGGCCAATCATAGCCTTAGCAAGCGCTAGATCAACACGTTTTCAATATAGAGCAGCAAGGGAACAGCCAGCGAGGGCAGCGGATGCTGGAGGTAGCCCCAAACAAAGCACCTCAAAAGCAATTGTCGATGTTTGATGACTGGCAACCCGTCATGGGGGTACCCGGGACAGTGTTCGGAGGGCTTCGGCGTATGCTGAACTCGACGATAAACGCAAAGAGACGAAAGATTTATACTGGTTCGGGCCCTCTTGTCAAGTAATAGCCTTTACATCCAGTCGGTGTGTAGCCTTTTGTGTTGGATTGATTGTATGATTGTTAGGGTTACAAGGGGGTGCACCGTACCTCTCTTTATATAGGGGAGAGTTGGGCATGTATCTAGTCCTAGTTGGTTACAAGAGAAGAGTCCTAGTCCTATTATAGAATCTAGCTTTCATAGTAAGCCGATTAAGTCGATCTAGAATATCTTGAAGTCCATGCCACCTTGTCTCGCATCCTTCAACAGATCATGGGACATCCCAGGTCCCATCCAAGTAGTACCCCCATGGGGAACCCCTAGGACCCTGGTCCGTCAAGCCCCTGAGCGTATCAAGGTTGAACTTGGAAGCCTTCTTGTTCCTCCTGATCTTGCCGAGTAGAAACAAGCATAGTCCGAGTGCTTTTGTGAGTGAAGCCATGAAGTGCTCTGTAAAGCCTCCGGGTGACATGCACTTTTCAGAAAGTGCACTCATTGAGTGTAGCCCCGAGCCTCTTGCTGTTTGCAAAATAAAGAGTTAGAGGGTCTAAAAGAAAAAACATTCGTAGAGGATATGTACCCTACAGCCCCTGAGCCTATGTTCGAATACTTGTACTCGAGATAAGGATCTAAAAAAGAATATACTCAAGGATGAGAGTGTCAGTGAAAATTATTGTCCTGTCTGCTTGTACAGAAGCAGGTAAGGCATGTCAAGGTCACATGCAAAGCTTTAGTACAGTTGGTCCAAAGATGCTCAGGATATTCGTGAGAATATGCCATCAAAGGTGCTACCGGGTGTACTATGACTTCACATGTGCTGGAAAAAGGCCGTCTGTACACTAAAAAGGTGTATTGGGATGCATTGTACCCTTGTAGTGTAGCACGTGAACCTGTGTAGGAGTCAGTAGCTTGTCCGTGTATTTCGCATGAACCTGGTCCATAGACAACACCAAAACACCTATAAAAACCCTCCTGGCGAGCACTTGAACCTCAGTTGTAGAAGAAGCAAAGTGACTCAGACGTTGAGGCTTGCAAATATGGTGGTGATCGAAGTAGACTAGGCCCCGGGAGTACTCGGTTGGTATAACTAAGAGCTTTAGTGACTAGAAGAATTCTTGTGAGAGGGTTTAGAGGTAGGCTAAACCCATAGTTGTGCACCGTAGAAGAGTCTAGAACTACAACTAGAAGAAGTCTTGTGATGGCTGGTAGGGTGGCACATCCAGCAGTCCCATGTCAGTTCTTCTAGGGTGCCTGTCGATGTCTATCCATGAAGGGTCGTACCTAGACCCGAATGTGTATAGATGGCGTCGGCTAGGTGGCAAGATGTGCGAATAGCTCATCGTGCATACTAGCCTACAGGCTTCCTCATGCAGTAGCTAAGTTCCCAAGGGTAGTCGGCCATCAAATGTTCATAGCCGGGCAGTCTACCCAATGTTCTAGGCTAGGACACACTAGACTTCTGTTATCTACCCAGATGCATTACTCTTCTCCTCTTGGATCTAGGTGCATCGGGTACGAAAGTACCTACTGAGAAGCACTTAGAGTATGAGTACTCTGTTTTATCCAAGTAGGTGTTGTCTTTGTTATTGACTGAAAAAATCTTATATCCAATACTTGTAACTCTCTAAATAAATAGTCGCTCATTATTCTGAGTGGTATTGAATCTTGTAAAGTGTGCAACTCTGTGTCCATTGAACTATTGTTGAATAAAAAATCTTCATCCAGGTACTGCGCTGTTTAATACATACTGTCAAGCGATTGTGCGAGTACTGCATCAATCATCCGGGCACTTCACGATATGGCCATGTAGATAACGGTCGTAGCGTGGCTAGTACCCAAAAAGAAAAAATCCAAAGGATAAGTCTGAACGCATTGTAACGTGTTGGAAATCCTAAAAAGGCGTGCAACCATCGTATCAACCGCGTAGCCACATTAAAATGGAAGGGAAACCAAAATGCCACGCCCGTCGGCGTGATTATCGGGCCACATCATGGTAAAAACCCTATAAAAAGGAATCCGTTCCTGTGCATCATCTACCTATGCTCCATTTGCTTTTGGCCTAAGCCCCTGAGCCACTATAAGCGCTACCAATCTCGCATCTTGAAACCCTAGATCTATAAAAAAAGCTCTGCTTGATGGGTAAGGGCAAGAACCTGAGCGTCGCCGCCAAGAAAGTCATCGAGAAGAGGGCATTGGAGGTGCATGAGATGGTCACCGCTGCTCAGATCTGGACGACACCGGTCACAAAGCTGAAGCATCTCTTGAAGCTCCATGAACAGGGCTATCTGTCGGAGCAGAAACTTGGGGAATGGAAGGCGCCTGGAGAGCACCGTATTCCCAACCTTGAGCTGAGTGAGATTGTTCTCTTTGTGCCATTCATCCATCATGGGTTAGGTTCTAGAGAAGTTCTGGAGATAATTTAGAACGTGCTTGCGTCGGTATAGGTGATACCATACCAGTACCCGGAGCATGATCATCAGAATCCGCCATCCACTGTAAGTATATTGACATTGTGATCTATAAATATCTTAATACTATGAAAACTAACTCCTGTGTGTTGATGCAGGAGTTGGGGCAGAATTTCAATGATTTGCTACCCGTCCTCCACGTCTCGACTCTAGAGGAGTTGGCGGAAGCGGAGCAACATCTGGCCGAGCAGACGGAGGTGAAAGGATCAAGATGCCCAAGAGGGGGGGTGAATTGGGCTAATTCTAAATTTCTTCGCAATAAACAAGTCCTATGGTTAGCCCAATTAACCCCTTGTGCCTAGAGAAGTGTTTCTATTGATCTAACGCACAAAAGTTTAGCAACCTAGTTCCAATCCTACTCTAGCATGGCAATTCTAGGAATGTAAATGACAAGAATTGAAATGCTCAAAGTAAATGCTCAAAGTAAAGAGAGGAGAGGAAACACGGCGATGTTTTGCCGAGGTATCGGAGGGTCGCCACTCCCCACTAGTCCTCGTTGGAGCACCCGCGCAAGGATGTAGCTCCCCCTTGATCCGTGCAAGGATCAAGTGCTCTCTACGGGTTGATTCTTTGACACTCTATCGCGGTGAATCACCCACAACCGCTCACAACTTGAGTTGGGTCATCCACAAGCTCTCCGGATGATCACCAAGCTCTCCGATCACCACCAAGCCGTCTAGGTGATGGCGATCACCAAGAGTAATAAGCACGAACTCTCACTTGACCATGACAAGCCTAGGGAGAAGGGTGGATGCACACTTTGCTACTCTTAATCTCACTAATGAGGGCTCTCTTTGGGATTCTCAAATCTCAATCACCTCACTAGGATCTTGCTCTTCTTGGCACTCTCTAAGGTGTGTTTCAGCTGTTGAAATGAGCAAAAGTCACTCCACACACGAGTGGAGCTTCTATTTATAACATGGGCTGAAAAACAAACCGTTATGTGCCTCTGCGGGGTGACCGAATGCTCCGGTCATGTTGACCGGATGCTCCGATCAGTTCAACCCGCACACCAGTGTTTATGTGTTGACCGAACGCTGGCAGGGTCCGGTCACCACTGACCGGACGCGTCCGGTCCCATTTTTCTCTCACTGGATGCTTACTGTACTCGACCGGACGCTGGATCCTCAGGGTCCGGTCAGCACTGACCGGACGCGTCCGGTCGCAGATTCACTCTTCTGGAACCTTACTGGAGTCGACCGGACGCTGCCTCTCAGCATCCGGTCACTTGACCACTCAGCGTCCGGTCGCACCAGACGCAATCTCCTTGGTCAAATGAACTGACCGGACCCTGCGGCCAGCGTCCGGTCGCACCGGAGCCAGCGTCCGGTCGCACCGAAGACAGCGTCCGGTCAGTATTTGACCCTCCATTCACTTTCAACTCTCGATCATACGTGAATGAAGTTTGCTCCATTGGATCTTAGGCATATGTGGGAGCTACCTAGCGCTAGTTTTAACAAGTGTGCACCACACCTAACTCACTAGACTCATCTAGGTCAAGCTACCCGTCCATACCCCCCTTAATAGTATGGCCAAAGGAAAAACAAAGTCCTAAACTACTCTAAGTGTCTCTTTAACTCCAATCGACACTTAGAACTAGTCATCCTTAACCTTGTCGTCCATCCTTTGAAAACCGAAACGATTTCCATCATAGGGGCATGACAACCATGATTGCCCAATAGATCTTTATTACCGTGACCTAACTTAATTGCCTCTGCAAAACACACGTTAGTCACAGTAATCTAACATTGTCATTAATCACCGAAACACAATTAGGGGCCTAGATGCTTTCAGGAGGGAGCGCCGCCTCCACCGTCCCTGTAGGCTAGGAGGCCAGGGGTGAGTCTGAAGGGAGCTCGAATGTTGTCATAGTCCAGGCAAACCTAGGTGCCAGGCAGGGTGTCGCTAGTGGGAAACAATCATTGGAGGCCGATGTTGCCGCCGGGAGTGGGGCAGTGCCCAAGAGGCCCCGTTGAGCCTGAACACAGAGACCATGTAAAAGATGTCTGAACTATCTCCATGTAGTTTGAATTTTACTCGGTGCTAAATCCAATTCATGAACAGCTACTGCACATGAGGCTATTGAGGAACAGCCGAAAGAGGAGGAGGAAGACACCTCATTTTCTGTCAGATAGTAAGTATTCTTTCTGAGTAAAATTCTGTTACTGAATTCTTGACATAGGTATTCTTGGTGACGTTTATTTGTTTTTGGTAGGATGCCGCCACCAGACCTGTTGAGCACCCGGGTGCTAACTCAGGGTGATGGGATCACGCTTGGACAGGGTGCTAGCACTATGAGTCATTAGGAGGACTCAGTGCTGTTAGCATCTATATCAAGCCTAGAGCTAGGTGGATCGCTTAGTGGTATATCACTAGGAAAGCCCACCCTGAAGAAGAAATCCAGTGCCAAGTGTCGAAGTTTCCTCTATATGTTATTTCATTTCCAGGACATTACTTGACTGCAACTCATAACAGGGTAAAAAAGACACTGAGTACCCGAGCGCAGAGTGAGGAGCCCTAGGTTGAAGAGAACCCGCGTACCGATGGTACCCGAGTGGGAAAGGCCAGGCAAGTGGGCCTGTGTCTCCACCCGGGTCCACTGAGATACCATGGGCGTAGGCTCCGATGCCCGCTGATGGTGAAGCAGAGCAACCTGTGCAGCCGGGTACTATAGAGGGTGTGGATGTGCTATAGCCAGAGGTGGCGGCGACTGAAGCGGGTGAAGCTCACCAGTCGCCGGGGCCAAAGCCTATAGAGGCTACTACAGGTGAAGATGTGCATAGCGCGAGGGCTGACCCAAGTGCTGCTGCGCTGAGTGCTCCTTCCCTAGATGTGCCGACAATAAACGCCCAGCAAGCGAAGGAAGATGATGTCGGCCCAGTTACCGAACCGGGTACCCAGCTCCAGGCATATAGTCCGGAGTTCACCGGGTGGATGAGGTCTTGGTCCGAGCTATGGAACCAGGCTTCTGTCTTTGACGGCCAGCTAAGGGTAAGCAAATGCATTTTGTCATTTCCTACTGTAAATATCTTCCAAATTCTCATTTCGAAAACAATCGTATTCTCAGGACATGGAGCTGAAGGCCTCTGTCAGGGTCTAGGAAGCCCAGGCAGAGCTCACCGAGTTGAAGGAGGATTAGGCCAAGAAGGAGTCCGAGTGGATGTCCATGCAAAAATAGAATGAAGAGACTCTCTGCACCCTTCGGGCTCAAATTGGTGAAGCTGAGTGCCAAAAGGCGGCCACTGAGACTAGGAAGAATGACGCCTTTGATTCTCTGTTGAAGATGATAGAAAAGACCGAGCTCTTTGATACCAAACTAAAAGGTAAGAGAACTATATGACTTCCCTGCAACTCTTGAATATAGTAGTCGGTGATCATGGTGATGATCGTATATGGTCCTCTTTGTAGAAGAGCAGATCAGGACCTAGCGGTTGGAGGGCGAGATGAAGGAGCTGAATGAAGCTCTAAGAACCAAGCACAATCAAATCAAAGAGGTAACTAAATGAGCGAGTGAAGAACTCGCTCGAGCTAAGCTAATAAAGCAGGGAATTGATTGTGATCTGATGTAGGCTCTAAAGTCAGTAACCGACATGAAGGCCTAGCTAGAGAGGGCACAGTCAGAGCGAAACACACTCTGGGAAGCTATGAAGCCACTCGCCCTCCTCTTCTGTAGGTTAGAAGATGGTGAAAAGAGCTAGGTGGATATAGTGAGAGACATCCCCAACTACTTCGAGAACTATGTGCTTGGAGCCGCCAAGGTCTACGTCTGGAATGTACTCGGTACGCTCCGAGTGCTATACCTGGCTGTGAACCTCCATTAGGTCACCACATACTATGATAATGAAGGCCATCTTGCTGCTGTGGAGAGAGCTAAGGAGGAAATCGACGGACTCACCACCACCATAATAGATGAATTAGACCTTAGGATGGAGAAGCCTGATGAATAGGCTGTGTAAGTTTGAAAAAACTTGTTATGCATGTCCCGGGTAGGCATGTTGTAAGAAACAATGTTCTTTTGCTTGCATAGGCTGTTAGTTTAATGACAAAACTTTGCCTATAAGTAATACGTCTTGTTAGGATACTTAAACGCCAAAGACAATTTATTCCAGCTAACTTGTCCGCGCAAAGTTAGCATCTTTTAGGCTTGGTAATCTTTTGAGTAAGATTGTAGTCTACTTAGGCTATAAGTTTGTCTTGTGGAGTCCTTTAGAAAGGCACGTAAGACTGAGTAGCTGAGTAAAAAGTGATCAATGTAGTCGTTATGATTAGAATCATGTTAGACCCTTTCGTCGATGTTAAGTGCTCGAAGTCACTTGTTCAAGGAATCCTTATAACGATTGTTTGCTATTAGGATCCTGTCCCATAGCCAATGAATCAGGTTACTTGCTTCTAAAAATCACCCTACCCAAGACGACATGCAATAGTTAAACTAAATGTCGGTAATTGGCTCCCGGCCAAGGAGAAGTAAGCCATCCGAGTAGGAGGCGTATCTCGCATAATAGCCTAGTACTCAGTATACAGAATAAGAACTATGTGTCGAGTAATTTTGTCATAGTGAGAGAACTATGTAGCCATGCAATTAGTAAGCTGTATATCTCGTATATGATGTAATAAAGGTTGCAACAAAGAGAGACAACTGGAATAGTTGTGTATCTTGTACAAAAGAAAAAAACAGATCCATCTAGCGAAGAACATTGACTCTGTATTAATAACAAAGAATCTTAAGTACAGAAGCTAGAACACTGAATTTTCTTTAAACAAGACAACTACTTAATAATATTAAGCATAAAAGCTCTATAGTTGATCGATGTTCTAGGGGTTAGGCATGGGATCGCCGTCCTCTGTGATTAACTTGAAGGAGCCTGACTGAGTAACTTTGGAGACGATAAAGGGGCCTTCCCAATGGCCGAGTAACTTGTGTCGTCCCATGGTATTCTGGATACGCTTGAGGACTAAATCTTCGGCTTGAAAGATATGGGGGCGCATGTTCTTATCTTAGTGATGTTGTAGGGCTTGTAGGTACCTGGCAGACTAGAAGAGTGCGTTAAGCTTGATTTCTTCGGCACTGTCAATTTCTAGCCGCCGGGTTTTGTATGCTTCGCCTTCATTGTACTGTTCAACCCTAGGAGGGTTCCATATCAAGTTCGCTGGCAAGATGGCTTCTGAGCCATAAACCAGGAAAAAGGGAGAGTACCCCGTTGCTTGGCTTTGCTGAGTACGCTGTCTCTAAACTACCTTGGGCAATTCATATATCCACTTGCCACCGTAGTCTTTAAGCTCATTGAATAGCCTAGGCTTTAGTCCAACTAGAAGTAGCCCGTTAGCCCACTCTACTTGGCCATTCGCTTGAGGATGAGCTACGAAAGCATAGTCGATGCTGATGCCGCAATCTTGAGCCCAACTTCTGAACTCGATGGCTGTAAAGGGTGAGCTAAGATCTGTAATGATCCGATTGGGCATACCAAAATGGTACATAATGTCTTGCATGAACTCAACTGCCTTTGTAGCGTTAAACTTAACAAGTGGCTTGTACTCTATCCACTTAGTGAACTTGTCAATAGCCACGTAGATGTACTCGAAACCACCCGGTGCTCTTTTGAGAGGCCCAACCATGTCGAGCCCCCAGCATAAAAAAGACCATGATGGAGGGATGCAGATAAGATTGTGGGCTAGGACATGGGCTTGCTTGGCGAAGAACTGACAGCCCTTGTAGTGTCGCACTAACTCTTCTACGTAGTGCTGTTGGCCAATAGTACCCAAATCTGAAAGCCTTGCCGACTAAGGTCCTGGAGGCTGCGTGGTTACCACAACACCCGGAGTGAATTTCCTCCAAGATCTTCTGCCTCTTTAGATGTAATGCATTTGAGGAGAACACCAGATGATGCGCCCCATCGGTAGAGCCTGTCTCTGACTAAGACATAATTCTTGCTTCTGCGTGTGATCTGCTCTGCTTCTACCTTGTCATCAGGCAACTTATGGTCTTGGATGTAATCAATAAATACTTGCGTCCATGCCAGGTTGACCACTAGTACCTAGACATCAGGAGTCAGAGTACCAATGGATGTGGAGGTTTATTGTTTGATTGAAGGGACTTGGAGTTCCTAAACAAACACATCAGGGGGTACCTGGGCTCTATCTGATCCCAATTTGGCCAAAACATCAGCCGCAACGTTGAGATCTCACATAACATGGAGGATTTCTAGACCTTGTAAGGGTTTCTCAAGTTTGCGGACTTCTGCGCAGTAAGTGTCCATGGTCTCCTTGGTATAGTCCCAATCCTTGTTGACCTAGTTGATGACCACTGAGGAGTCACCATAGACAAGCAAACACTTGATGTCGAGTGAGACTGCTACTCAAAGGCCGTGAAGGAGGGCCTCGTACTTGGCTTCATTGTTGGTAGCAGGCCCGAGTATTTGTAGGACGTATTTAAGCTATTTTCCATCTGGAGATATGAAGAGAACGCCAGCGCCTGCGCCTCCTAGTTTGAGGGAACCATCGAAATACATCTTCCAATGATCGAGGATAACTATCGGAGTAGGTTGCTGGGCTTCGGTCCACTCGACTATGAAATCAACCAAGACTTGAGATTTGATAGCCTTGTGGGAGACGAACTCGATGTTCTGAGCTGCTAGTTCGACTGACCACTTGGATATGCGTCCTGTTGCATCCCGATTGCGTAGGACATCGCTAAGTGGGAAGTCGGATACCACTGTTACCTTGTGTTCTTCAAAGTAGTGGCGTAGCTTGCGTGAAGTGATCTAGAGGGCATAGAGGAGCTTTTGCACAGGTGGGTACATGGCCTTAGATTCTGATAGCACTTCGCTAATATAATAGACAGGTCATTGTACCTTATATACGTGCCCTTCTTCAGCCCGCTCCATGACTATTGTTGTACTAACTACCATAGTAGTAGCTGCAATGTAGAGTAGGAGTGGTTCATGTCTCTCAGGTGGAGTAAGTATTGGAGAGGTGGACAAGTACTCTTTTATCTTTTGGAAGGCTTCATTAGCTTCAGCTGTCCACTCAAACTTGCCCATCTTTTTCAACAACTTGAAGAAGGGCAAACCTTTCTCCCTGAGTCATGAGATGAAACGATTGAGGGCAGCCATGCACCCTGTCAGTTTCTGAACATATTTGACGCAGTGAGGTCGAGTCATCTGAGTGATTGCTTGAATCTATTCCGTGCTAGTTTCGATACCCAATGGCTCACGAGGAAACCCAATAGTTGTCCGGAAGGAACTCCATACACACATTTTGTTGGGTTAAGCTTCCACTTGTACTTACGAAGACTGTCAAAGGTTTGCTTCAAGTCTAAGATGAGAGTAGAAGGGTCCTTGGTCTTGGCAACGACATCATCCATGTAGGCTTCTACATTATGACCGATTTGTTCGCTTAGGCACGCCTAGATAGCCCGCTGATAGGTTGCACCAGCGTTTTTTAACCCGAAGGACATGGTCATGTAACAATAGGCACCAAACAGAGTGATGAAGGATGTGTTGCTCTAATCTTCTTTTTGGAGGGCAATCTGATGGTAACCCGAGTAGTAATCAAGGAAGGATAAAATAGCCGACCCGGCCGTAGAGTCTACGATATGATCAATGCGAGGTAAGCTGAAGGGATCCTTCGGGCAGTGTTTGTTGAGATTTGTGTAGTCAATGCACATGCACCACTCTTTCAAGTTCTTCTTCTAGACTTGTACAGGATCGGCTAGCCAGTCAGGGTGAAGGATTTCCCTAATGAACCCGGCTGCCAATAACTTGGTGATTTCCTTCTTGATTGCTGCTTTCTTATCTGGTGAGAACTGTCGTAGACGTTGCTTGACCGGCTTTGAGCTGGGGTTTAAATCCAATTTGTGCTTAGCCAACTTTCTCAGAACACCTGGCATATCAGCCGGCTTCCATGCGAAGATATCTTTGTTTTCCCTGAGAAAGTTGGTGAGCACGAGTTCCTATTCTTTGGAGAGGTGGACGCTGATGATAGCCATCTTAGAGGGATCACTAGTACCTAGATCAATCTAGATGGTATCCATCTTGGAGGGTGGTGCAATGATTCCCGCCTTCTTAGTCAGAATCTCCATGTCTTCTGGCTTAGTCTGTTGTGCAATGTTGGCAATCTCCTGGGCTTCGTAGGCTTGGTGCGTTCTGGCTGTGACCTAGATGGCATCCGTGTCGCAGTCATCTGAGTGCTTGAGGTCACCTTGAAAGGAGAGTATGCCATTGGGACCCAGCATCTTGAGCAAGAGGTACGGGTAAGGTGGTATGGCCATGAACTTGGCCAAAGCAGGTCGACCGAAGATAGTATGGTATGATGATTCAAATTCAGCCACCTCGAACTTGATGAACTCCGTTCAGAAACTGTTTGGGGGTGCCAAACATTACTAGGAGCGTGATCTGTCTGAGTGGCATGGCAGCCTTGCCGGGTACTATCCCATAGAAATGGACGTCAGTGGAGGTGAGTAGGCTGGTAAAGTCTAGGCCTATCTTCTTCAGCGTATCTGCAAATATTATATTCCATCCTACACCTCCATCAATCAGGACTTAGGGACTGTCATGCCGGCTATTGTTGGACCCAAGACGAGTGGATAGTGGCCGGTGTTAGTCATGCTAGTCCATTGATCTTTTTTAGAAAACTGGATCGGGTACTCGGACCAATTAAGGTACTTTGGTGTTGAGGGCTCTCCTGCCATGATGTCCCGAAGAGCCAACTTCCCTGAGTGCTTGTTTGATGAAATGGGTAGCCCCACAAAGGTTACTGCAATTTGTTTCTTAGATTGTTGAAAGCCAGGGTCAGGGTTATCATCTCCATCTTTGTTGTTATTAGCTTTACCCTTGTCCTTGTTGCTTTTGCCATAGAAACCCAGTTCTTGGAGTTGTCTGCACTCGACCGCCGTGTGCTTGGCGTTCTTGTGGAAAGGGCAGGATAAATTCTTGAGGTCTTCGAACTTCTTGTTATTTTTGTTAAACTTCTTGGACTTGTCCATGGATGCAAGAGTGTTGTCAGGTCCTCTCTTTCTGCCAGATTGTCCACCCTGATTGCTTTTGGGGTCGTAACCTTTGTCTTGTTGGCCGCATGGGAATCGTTCGCGAGTACGCTCTTCAGATGCAATCATCTTCTATATTGTATGCTTAAATTCTTTGACGGTCTCTGGATTATCGCCGCAGAATTTTTCAAACTGCCACTTGTATTTGATCCCATTGGTGAAGTGATCTATCACTTCCCTGTCTATGATATCATAGACTTGGGCTCATAACTCAGCAAAGCGGCGATAATATTGCTGGAAGGTTTCATCTGGTTTCTGCTTACAAGCTCTAAGCTCGTTTTGGATACTTGGGTGGGTGAGGACGCCGCAAAAATTTTCACAGAATTTGCGCTGAAGTTGTCCCCAAGTATCGATGGAGTTAGCTCGTAACTTATCAAACCAGGCAAGAGGCATGGTGTCAAGTGCCATGGCAAAGTATAACACTTTGATGTCATCGTCGCCGCCTGCCAACTCGATGGACTAAGAGTAGATGCGCAACCATTGGTTGGGTTCTGTCTTCCTGCCTTTCTTGGTATGGTTGGACGGCTTGAATTTGTAGGGAAGCCATACATAGAGAAGTCTTGTTAGGGAAACATGGGAACATGTCCGGTGAGATGCCGGCCTCTCTATACTCGGACTCGCCTTAGCCTTCCCTGTTACTGTACTGGTGCCCATGATAGGCTGACTGTGCGGCACCCTGATTCCTGTTCTGGTTACCCTATGGCCCTAGATGGGAGTGGGCTGGTGCTCGCACCTCTGGTCCTTAGGAAGGGTTAGCTTGGGATGTCACTTTTACAGCCTGCATCTGAAGGGCTGTGGATTCTAGAATGACTTTGAGTCATTGTTGATCTAGAGTAGTGTATTCTATGGCCACCATCTCTTCTACCAGGGCGTAGACGCTGGCATAGGGCGTAGTAAAGACCCAGTGTATAGCTACTTCCATGAACTTAGGCTCAAGGTTGCATGATGTAGAAGCTCTGATGACATCACGGTCTTGGCGCTGTTGTTCTGCTTCTTCATCCCGTAGACGCTGTTCATATGCTGCCTCTGCAGCTAAGCACCGTCGTTCAATGTCTTGACAAGCCGACTAATATCGCTGCCACTCTTCCTTGCAGTGTTGGGCATAGTTGCACTGAGCCTATCGAGCTCTGTTCTTCTTTTCCCTAGCCATCCTCTGCTCATCCGTCTCTCCATTGGGTGGCCCAGTGTCTGGGGAGATGTCGAACAAGTCTTCCTCTCCATCTTGGATATCAGGTGGGTTAGGCATAGGGATCTAAGGTGGTTGCCCAGCCATAAAGACTACTCTGGAGTGCCTCGTGGCTGAGTGAATTCTAGATTCTGCAGTCATCGCGATGTCCAAAATCTCTGTAGAACAGTGATCGTTGTTGTCCGCTGGAAGAGTTCTGCCATCCTGATAAGGCAAGAGTTCCACCATGCCAACTAGGTCGAGCACCCGGCCAATGGACGATGCCTCCTTCGGGTGTGATGGATAGAACCAAACCTCGTTGGGCACCCGTAAGAGGGAACTCTTGCTCAGACTGCACGAGGTAGTTGATCGTATCTTGATAGATTGAAGCTGAATTCTTGAGTCCAAGTGGGAAATGAACTGAGTCTTCATGTTGGACTTCAGATCGGATCTCCAGCTCGGACAAAGGTGACGTGTCTAAGCGGGAGTCGTGGTTGATGGTGACCTCCCGAGTTTGAATTGAATCAGAGATTGAGAGGTGCAAAAACTTCTCGACGAGTAGATCCAGCGTGGTCGTCGAGACGTCTAGTGAAGCTGGAGGCATCAGGATCTTCATCAGACAACTTTGGAGCTTGCCGTTGTCGTCTGCCTTGCAGATCTAGGAGCCGAAGATGAAGGTGACACCCACCGAGAAAATCATGTCATCGAGGTCTGCCAAGATCTCGATCGTGAAGTCGTCGAAAGCCCCTACCTGGCGCGCCAGGTGTCGGTGTTTGATGACCGGCAACCCATCATGGGGGTACCTAGGACGGTGTTCGGAGGGCTTCGGTGTACGCTGAACTCGATGGTAAAAGCAAAGAGATGAACAATTTATACTGGTTCGGGCCCTCTTGTCGAATAATAGTCTTTACGTCCAGTCGTCGTGTAGCCTTTTGTGTCGGATTGATTATATGATTATTAGGGTTACAAGGGGGTGCACCGTACCTCTCTTTATATAGAGGAGAGGATAAGGGCACGTATCTAATTATAGTCGGTTACAAGAGAAGAGTCCTAGTCCTATTACAGAATCTAGCTTTCATAGTAAGCCGACTAAGTCGATCTGGAATAGCTTGAAGTCCACGCCACCTTGTCTCGCGTCCTTTAATAGATCATGGGCCATCCTAGGGCCCATGCAAGTATACCCCGTGGGGAACCCCTAGGACCCTGGTCCATCAGCAATATGATGGCAAGAAATACAATCAAAGAAAGAACTAGAATAAGAACCATGAACCAAGACAGCGAAGGCAGTATTGTTTCTTTCATGGAGAGAATAAAGGGCACATCACCAGAGATTGCCTAGACACGAAGGAAACTCAAGAGAGGATAAAGAATAGGGCAAACCCTCAGCCTCCGCCACAACAACCCATAAGAGAAGTCAACCATACCTTCGCCGCACCCCCTCAACAACCATACTGCCCAATCTACCCAAACCTTAACTCCAGTCAAATCCATCCATCCACTTTAGCAGCCGTATACAACCCCAACTTCTTACCCACATGGCAGCCAAGCACCCAGCAGCAAGGGCAGGTCAGTAACCAGCGAGCAGAAGCCAACCTCACCTATATAAACCCCGGGCCTCCGCATATAACATTCATAGAGACAAACCAGCCAACTCAAGTTCACAATAAACAACTTGAAACACTACCTCCACCACCATCACCACCACAACTAGTCATACCCAAAAATGAGCCCAACCCAGAAAACCAGCTTAACCCACATACACCGCTGTCCACCATTGACATGATACTACCAATAGCCGGAGGCTCTATAATGGAGTTTTAGACAAAGAAGCAGAAGAAAGATCATCATAGGCTTATCAACAACATAGCAGTTCAGGGTCTAGTACATTGCATAAATTGGTCGAAGACACCCATTACATTCTCAGAACAAGATCTCTAAATGGAAAGCTACCCCCACGCTGATGCCATGGTGATCAAAGCTAATATAGCAGGATAGGAAATTAACAGGGTTATCATAGACTCTAAAAGCTCTGCAGACATCATCTTTGTTAATGCCTTCGATCAGATGAAATTATGCAGAAGCTAGTTGCAGCCTTTTGACTCACCATTAATCGGTGTTGGAGGAAAGAAAATCGATGCATTGGGAAAAATATCTCTACCAGTTTCCTTCAGAGGCTAGGAAAATGCAAGAACAGAATATGTGACCTTAGAAGTAGTAGATCTCTACTACTCATATAATGCCATCTTCGGTAGAGGCTTTGCAAACAAGTTCAATGTAGCCATCCATATGGGCTACTTGTGTATGAAAATGCTAGCTTTGCATGGCACCATCACAGTCCACGGCAGTCAGAAAGAGGCAAGTAACATAGAGAGAGCCATCTATAAGTCACAGTGCAACATTAACTTTGTCAAGTCAGCCAAGAGCAATGAACCAGAGCCTCTAGACATGCCGAAAGGGAAATCAGATCTCAAAGATCAAGAAGAAACAAAATTAGTCCCATTGGAGAATGTAGTGCTACATAGAAAAGCCACTATCGGAGGCAACCTTTCGAAGGAAGAAGAAGCAGAGCTCATAGAAACCTTAGCCAAAAACAAAGACGTCTTCGCCTGGTCAGCCTCTGACTTGAAAGGAGTCAGCAGAGACATCATACAACACTCTCTTGACATCAACCCCAAAATGAAGCCAAGAAAGCAGCGACAAAGGAAAATATCAGAAGACAGAGTTTTAGCAGCGAAGGCTGAGGTATAGAAACTGTTAGATGCAAATGTTATCAGAGAAGTCAAGTACTCAGAGTGGCTGGCAAACGTAGTGCTGGTACCCAAGAAAAATGGGAAGATGAGGATGTGCATAGATTTCATAGACCTAAACAAGGCTTGCAAGAAAGATTCATTCCCACTACCAAGGATAGAAACCTACGTTGATAAGGCGGCGGGCTGCAGACATTTTTTACTCCTAGATTTTTTCTTAGGATACCACCAGATCTAGATCAACAAGGAAGACGAGGAAAAAACAAGTTTTACTACTCCTTTTGGAATATACTGTTTCATCAGAATGCCCGAAGGACTAAAGAACATGGGATCAACCTTCGCCAGAATGACAAAAGCAGTTCTCGGCCCTCACTTGCAGAAAAACATCATAGCTTATGTCGATGCCATTGTGGTGATGAGCAAGAATGAAGAGGATCACATCGCAGATCTCAAAGAAACCTTCGCCAACCTCAAGGAAGCTAGACTGAAGCTAAACGTAGAAAAGTGTGCCTTCGGCGTAAGCCGAGGCAAAATGCTCGGGTACATTATAGGACCCGAAGGCATAAGAGCCAATCCAGAAAAGACGAAGGCCATAATCTCAATGGTAGAACCATGAACCAAAAAAGAAGTTCAGAAGCTCACAGGAAGAATAGCAGCGCTAAACAGATTCATCTCAAAATCAGCAGAACGTAGCTTTCCATTCTTCAAAGCTCTGAGAGGCGGAGACAAAGTGTAATGAGGGCCAGAACAGTCGAAGGCTTTCTAGCAGCTCAAAAGCTACATGGCTACCAAACTCCTAGTTATAGTACCAGATCTAGAGGCACCATTACTATTGTATGTTGCAGCCTTTGACCACTCAGTTAGTGCTGTACTCGTCCAAGAGAAAGAAGAAGAATCCAAGGGCATTCAACATCTGTTGATATTTCTTGATGACTATTGGAGGATTCCACAAGCGCATAGAACTATCTCGTGGCACTTCGCTCGGTGAGTATCGAGTGTCAAATTTATATTTTTTCCCATAGGAAGGCGGAAGGCTAAAATTTATATAGGACTAGGATTTTCTAAGACAAGGCTGAGGTTGATCCTAGGTAGTTGAACGATAGTGAAGGATGAGTGTGAACTACCTAAACTAACTACTAAATACAAGCTAACCAGAGATAGCTAGGTGGGAGAGTGAGCGATATATCTTTCTAGTAACTAAGGGTAAACAAATGACTAGGAGAAATGAGATAGTCCTTTAGGGCACAGCCCGCCTACCAACTAGGAGAGTTAGATAGACAAGGTCTAAAACGAGCCCTATAATTTAATAACTAGACCTATCATGGTGGAATACAGAGAATGGACAAGGCTATCATCACTTGCCACCTACCACAATCTATGCGAAGGCCTAGTCGTATCCACAGGTAATCTATAGCCTAAGCACCACATTTAATCTATAAACTTACTACTTCGATCCAAGCTCCAATAAAATGAGATCAAAGCACCCTAACCAGATGGTGGAACCGGTACTAACAAAAGACTACTAATGATAAGATAACCTATGCTACTAATGTCAAACAATAAGCACCTAAGCTCACTAATGATGAACACTAATGACTAAGTACATAAAGTAAAGCAAGCAATACTAGAATAAAGTACTAAAATAAATACTGAATAAAGTAATGCAGAAATGAAAGAATTACAAAGGAGCTATACCAGACATAGAAGAATCTTCCGGACTCCGAGAAGCTCCGCTCTTGCTCTACTCCACTACTAGACTACTACTCTATAGCTAATGCTAAGCTAGAAAGCTAAGAGAAGCTTAGAGAGTTTGGAAATAAATGGGGCACCTCTCCACTGAGCTCCGCACCCACTATTTATAGTGTATAGTAAGGGGAGGGGTATTTGTAGGTAGTGGCAAGGTCGGTGGAGCACCTAGGGCACCGGGCAGCGCAAGGGAGGCGTCGGGTGGCCCTTGGATGCACCGCCTCTGCATCACAGTGTCGTGGTTGCTCCTCCAAGTCGGTTGTGAATGCAGCACATGTCGAAATTTGGCAGGTAAGTCAGTTGGTGAAGCTCCAAGTCTATGACAATAGGCCCATGGATCCATGGCCTCTCCATCTTGACCCTTGATCAGAACCAACTTAAATCAATGCTTGGCATTGCCTTTGGAGGAGCTCCCACGGATCATTGACGTGGCAAAGTGCCAAGTTGGCACTTAGTGGGGTCGGGCGGCGCCGAGCAGCGCTGGCCTATGGGCCCAAGTGGCCCTGCCATGTCCACTTGCTTCCTTGGTCCATATTTGTCACCATTTTGGCTAAAATTTGCCATATTCTTACATATAAATAATTCTATAAGCACAAGTGGAACTAGGTGAATTATAAACAAAATTCTTCACATGTGATGATGATTTACCTCACTTTGCCATGCTTTTGGGTGGAATGTTGATGGTCAAAATGGGTGTTAGTGACCGTCAACAGTAGCATGTCTACTATATCTTAGAAGCATTATCAGGAGCAAAGCTGAACTATACAGAAATTGAAAAGATAGCATACGCCGTCTTGATCTCATCAAGAAAGTTGAAGCATTACTTCCAAGCGCATGAGATCACAGTGTCATTGTCGCAGCCGATCGGAGACATATTTAGCAACAAAGAGGCCTTCAGAAGAATAGGGAAATGGGCAACAAAGCTGTCCTAGTTTGACCTCAACTATGTGCCAAGAACAGTGATAAAATCACAAGCCTTAGCAGATTTCATGGCAGATTGGACACCTTCGGTGCATCAAAGTGAACCAACTCAAACTCAAGTCTAGATGCTCTATATAGATAGGGCCTAGGGACACCTGGGAGCAGGAGCCTCCACCGTGTTGATAGCACCATCAAGCCTCCGATCCAAGTATGTAGCCAGACTAGAGTTTAAAGCAACAAACAACATTGCAGAGTACGAAGGCCTCATACTGGGACTCAACAAAGCGAAGGCACTCGATGCAAAAACAGTATTAGTAAAAACTGACACTCAGGTTGTAGCCGGGCAAGTTGAAAAAGAGTACATGGCACGAGAGCCAGAGTTGGTCAAATACTTGGCGACAGTAAGGGCACTAGAACGGAGGTTATAGGGATTCACCTTGAAATACATACCAAGGTCAGAGAATGCAGAAGCCGATGAGCTGGCGAAGGCAGTAGCAAACAATCCACCCATACCAGACAGGACATTCTACTAGGTACTTCAAGCACCAGCAACACAAGCAACTGCGAAAACATTTAAGCAAGTCCTACTCATAGAGTCTGAAGACTGGAGGTAGTTGATCATTGATCAGATAAACAATGTGCAGCACTCAGAAGACGAGGCAAGCATAGCAACAATGGTAGCCAGGGCAAGAAGCTATACACTAGTAGATGGGATCCTATACAAAAAAGTCATAGTCCAACTACTACTCAAATGTATAACCTAGGGCAAAGGCAAGGAACTCCTCTGAGAGATTCACTCCAAAATTTGCGGGTCTCACATAGGCCCAAGAGCATTGTCTGCGAAGGCCATCAAGCAAGGATTTTATTGGCCCACCCACATCAAAGATGCACAAGAAATTGTCAAAACATGTGAAGCAAGCCAAAGCACCTCCCCTCACTAGCCCAATTTAACCTAATCCCAAGTGTACTTATCAGCCATTTGACACTAAGTACATAAGAGATTAAATTAAACTCGGTAGTCTGTCGAGCACACCCAACGGGAGAACTCAAAAATCCACATTTTCATCAGGATCATAAATAAGTGAATAAAGCTTACAACATTTGTTAACCATTTCATACATCACAAGATTACATAAAATTAGAGTAAAAACTGATTTCATACAAGCAGCGGAAGAAGGGTTATTTTATACAAGAGCAGCAGAAGTAAACCATTTTGAATATTAAAGTAGGAGTATAGATTATGAGAGTAAAACTACTACGGTCGCGACGATAAAGGAAGCCTCGCTGAGCCCACTAGGAGGTATCCACACACAGCAATAGTTAGCTCTAGCATCTACCTGCTACCTGCAATAGGGGAAATAAAACCCTGAGTACTCAATGTACTCCGCAAGACTTACCCGACTAGGTGGGAGTAGCCTCCCGACTCTGAATGATATGCAGGAGCTATTCGGATAGCTATTTAGTTGTTTTGTAGAGAAGCGTTGCTAATAGTGCATCCTTATATTCAAAGTTTTAGTGGTCACATCAAGTTCATTACTTAGCCAGTCTAGGTAAGCACCTGAACTACTCTTAAGCATGTGGTAAGCAATCAGAATATTTTTCATCATCCGGCAGAAGCCTCATCGTCTCCATATTCCAGTTGTGTTAACTACGATGATAGTGAAATGAAAAGTGGTATCCATATCCAAGGAGGGGCGGCGATTGCAATTGATGTACATCCAGCTGGGCAATCCCAAACACATGCCCGTACTTCTCTCGACAGAGCATGTACAAGGCAACCATTCCAACCGTATGACCAAGGCCTAAAATGACCTGACCACCCCAGGGAACCCACCCTATGAGGCCCGCCCCATGAACCGGCGATGGGTTTCTCTCCTCTTAAGTTTTACCATGGACATTCCCCTCCCAAAAACAACCACTAGAATGGCCAGAGAAACACTCTGGTGAATGTTTTGCGCACCTTAGTCATAAGGAAGTACTAAGCTTCATGGTCAACTATAACTCAGGCCCCTGTTATGTGTTCGGTACCTTCAAACTTGTCAAATGGCCACCAACGAACGGTCCTTAATCGACATAGGCGGGAAACTGCAACCAGAGCCTCGCTCTGTATAACCAACCATATCCAAAACAAAGCCCACAGTCCCATCCGGTCTCCAATTATTATCCATATCCAAACCATGTGATAGCAATAATAATATAACCAGGTCCTATTTCTCGCGAGTGACAGCGCATCACTCAACTTCTACCGTAAGTCATATAGCATGGCATACTACACGATTTCTGTCATACTAGTAGGACTCATAGGATAGAATATTTATGTAGGTGGGTTTCAAGCAAATCCTATAACTTAATGCACAAAAAACATAATAATATAAGTGCTATAAAAATAGGGGTTATGCACCAGGGGTTGCCTAGGTAAACCATCATTATACTATGTTAGTATTCTTCCATCTTCAGGACATGATCAACATCCTCCATCTTCTGATTTGACCACCATTACTCCGGCTTCTGGTTCTACTTCATAATCCACCAATTGATCCATCAACCATCATTGACCTAAGTGATATGCATAGATGCAATGCATGCTTTAGTCAAACAAACATAACAAGACATTTACAAAACACTACAAGACAAGCAACACGTCATCACAGTGAAGGGTAACTAAACATTGGAGGTTCGACTCTCATCCGCTCCTAGCGACTTACTTGCGAGTTACTATTATCACACAAGCGAGCAAAACAACTATTTTGCATTTCAAACATACAAGTGAAAGCTTATCATAACATGCCAAGCACACTTTTACTTACTAAACACACTTTGCCTAGTCATCATGTAAAACAAGTAGTATAGACAACCTATATTAACCCTAATCTAAACACTTAACATATATAAAAGCTTTAATAATTATAACCAAGGAATAAAAAGGTGATGCACCAAACATCTCTTTTGGACATGAAAAATTTATGGGTGATTCATCTTAACTAAACATAACTACTGCATAAATTTCATAATTTCTGTATAAGCAGATTATTTACTAACAGTTGATTAAGATTTAATGGTAATAAAAGCATCTGACACATGATAAATTAATAACTCAGTAAATAAACATTCATTGGACATTAAATTTTTACCAGAGCACAAACACATCCATACTAGTTTACCACAAAAATTTCACTGCATTTGCACTACCCAAACATCCTCTATTAATTATACACATAAAAACTTAGATTATCTATACAACAAAAACCTACTAAAGCATGCGATATTATATGTCTAATGCACAGATCTAGTCATGTTGAGTGTAACAAGACTAGTTTGACATTTTTATGATTTTTATGTGATTTACTATAAATTATAGAAGTTTCATCCTATTTACACATGAAAGAAAAAGAAACAGGAAAAGGAAAACACGCTTTGCATTGGGAACCCTGGATTTTCTCTAAATCTATATTTGCCCTTCCACCAAAACTTTGTCTCTAGTACCTTTACAACTGGAACCCTGGCCTTCTTTCTATTTCTCTTCTCACGCCCTTCTTCTTCTTCTTCTTCTTCTTCATGGAATAGAGCAGAGCACGCGCTCGGAGCGGCCGATTCCGGTCGGCATGGACTCGTCGGCGGCGGGGAAACGGGTGCTGGGGAGTCTCCATGGCGCCACACTCGAGGAAGGTTGAATCGTGGCCACAGACGACCGAGGCGGGCTGGCCACATGCGCCACTAGGCACGGCGATGGTAGCTTCGCCGGCTCAGGGCAGCAGGCGGCAGTGGTGGTGTGAGGCACGGCGGCCGATGAGGATGGGTTGTGTGCCATCGAGCGAACACGGCGCACCCACGGCTGGCACCACCCGCGCTGGGGTAGGGCGCAGCAGCCTGGCTGTGTGCGTACTATAGCGCGGTGGACCGAGCAGGGGCTGTAGTGGCTCCCGACGACACGGGCTCCAGCGAGCGCGAGCGAGGCACAGATGAGAGTGAGGAGGAGGCGATGGTGCATGCAGTGGGCCACGAGGGAGCTTGGAGGCAGGGGAACAGCGGCAGTCGTGGGAGCTCCCCGGTGGCTATGGCGAGCAGCGTGAGCAGCAGAGCAGGGAGAGGGCATGAGCGGGAGTAGCAGAGGGAGAGGCTGAGAGTGAGAGGGGCGAGCTCGACGTCCTTAAGAAGCTAGAGCCTTAGTCTACCACCCAAAATTAAACGGAGCAGTAGAAAGAGCTAACAGAATAGTATTTTAAGCAATATCAAAAACATTGTTCAACCTCCGCAAGGGAAAGTGGGTCGAGGAACTACTGATGGTGGTGTGGTCTCATAACACCACAACATCCAGAGCAACGGGTTTCACACTGTTTAAACTGTTGTATGGAGAAGAAGCAATGCTACCCAAAGAGGTTAGGCATCAAAGCCTCCGGGTGATAAAGCAAGCTTTGGCAGCAGACAAAGAATATTCTAAGGAAACAATTAAAGGCACAAGACTGGAAGCGGTACAAAACATCACCAAATATCAAGAGCAGACAAAGAAATGGAGAGATAGCCATATAGTCAGAAAGCACATACAAGACAAAGACTTAGTCCTAAGAAGGAAGCCGAATGCGGCAAGTGCAAGGAAACTCCAACCAAAGTGAGAAGGACCATACATGGCGAAAGTCGCCGGAAGGCCAGGGTCATTCTACCTAACAGATGGCGAAGGAAGAACAACTACTCACACCTGGAACATCAACAGTTTGTGAAGGTTTTACATATAGCTGTAAGAGGATGGCTTTCATGAAACTATAAGCGAAGGTCACCTCAGGTTTTTTCTTCCTGTATCTTCCATTTTCTTTACATTTTCACGCAAAGGGCCTATACTCTTTTCCTCACAAGGGGGACTCCTAATGGATGTGAGGTTTTTAACAAGGCAGGACCATGTAAAACCCTCTAAAATATAAAGAGGAATTCCCCCAGGAGTACTATGAAAAGCGAAGGTCGAAAGTGGTTAGCAACGAAGCCACAACATTTGACAAACAACATCATAACAAAGAGGACCTTCCATAGCCAATAGCCGAAGGCTACAAAGCATGGAATAGCCTCCGCGGCTAAAATAGCCTGCAACCTTGACAAAGTCCTATCCAACATCAGGCATCAAGGAATCATCAAAATCAGCCAAAAGGCCACAAACCCGACAAAGACCTACCTTCGCCGTAGGCATCGAGCAAAAAACCTAGTGAAGACCTATCTAATTATTAGTCACTAGGTGACAGTCAGGAATCAATGACTAAAGTACAATGGAACTAAAGAACCAAAGATATGCTGAGTACAAAGAAATCCGTCAACCTCATCATGACATTAAAACGAATTTAAACAATAAACCATGGCCAACTACCAAAATTTATTAAACCTTTGCAAGCATAAGACTATAAAACATAGCGCCCCTCCCCTGCACTAGCCCTAGTCAGTGCATCGCCATATCACTAGCTCCAGAGAGTGCTATAAGAGAGATCAAGGCAAAGAACACCCACCACATTATAGAGCAAGACAAGAAAGCAATCGAGGCGGGGGTTATCTTAAAAATAAGAGTGTCATAGGATACCGTGCGAAGACTCGTAATTATAGCAGCTCGTGCTACCCAGTAAAGACCATGGAGAGGTAGTATGCATCTACCACTAGGTGATGTACAACCCCCAGTGGGTGTTGTGCAGCTACACCTTGCCTAAAACTAGCCAGTATTAGAGGTTGTGGAAGGGTATCGCACGAAGACTCGTAACATCCCCCTACAATCGAAGATACTGACTAGCTCGGCTTGGCATCAACCATGTTCGATGGGAGCGCAATTGCTCCAGCATGGCCGAAGGCAACAAAGAACTCATCTAGGCGCAAGTGAAGACAACGCTCAAGCATGAGTTCAACAACCTCCGTTGCTTGCTCAAATTACACTATGGCCTCTGGAGAAGCACCAAGATCGAAGACTAGCACCTTCGATGAGTGCTCAGATTGTGCCAAAGCCTTTGTAACAACTGTAAGATCAAATACGAGCACCTCAACTCTTCTGCTGCGACGTGCTAGAGCCCAACTAGCAACAGCAAGAGACCAAAAAAGCAGAGGCTACAACAAGAAAGCAAGCGCCAGAGCCTCCGCACAAGACATAAGATCGAAGACTAGCGCCTCAGCTTTTCAGCATGGACGCGCAAGCTCATCCCCAACGGCAACCAGAGAAGAAAGAAGTGGAGGTAAGACCAAGGAAATAAGCGCCATCAGCTAGAGCTCTTTGGCCCAAATTGTAATCAAAATAAGATTCTGCAATCAAACAAGTGCCCGTCTAGAGTGCAAACAACTTTATTCAAAGGAAACAAACATATAACAATAAAGCGCCTTACAAGCATAATCATCGAAATGAAAACAAAAAGTATACAAAAGCCCGAAGGTAGCTACAAAGCAGAACGCCAGAGGCGTTAAGACCTGCTATCATAAGTTGCAAAGGCACGAAGGCCAATAAGATAGCGTAACTCAAACACAAAACTAAACAGGTGGGCGAGGCCCTCACCAAGCAAGAGATCTAACAAACTATGTGCGTTAATCATCAATATCATACGATACAAAGGCGAACATTTCAAAAACAGAAGGTCTTGGGAAACTTTGACGCCAATATTCCCATAGTTCACTGCTAACATAAATTCCATCTTGATACATAGTTAAGGGTATCACGTCCTGCACAGGCCCAGAGAAGGAAACCTGCGCAGGACAAATCTACAATTAAGTCTTAGCCAGCGAAGGCACTAAACCAGCAAAGGTTTTACATATAACCTAAACCTAAAACTAGCAGCTAAAAGCCTAAACACTACATCTCCGGGACAGCTAGAGTAGAGGTAGTTTCACCTAGCTACTGCGCTTGAGTTGAAGCCTTCGGGGCCACCGACTCCTGAGCTTTAGAAGTACGCGCCTCCATAGCAACACACGCACCTCTGCCTTTTTCAACTCCTGCACACAACATAAAAGTCATAACCTTAAACACGAAGAGATAGCGAAAACAACAAAGGACAAATCTAGTTAAAGATGAAGAGCTAATCATAGCACAATGAGCCTCCGCCATCGAGCGAGCATCTGCACGACCAAACTTTACCCAAAAGGACTTCATGTTAATTCCTAACTGATCTCGCAAGGCCCAGGGAAGTTTCCCCAAGCATAGCCAGGCCCTCAATATCTGTAACTTCCTTAAGGTCTTTGGTGTGTGTGCACCCCGACTGAGCAAGCATCTTCAAGAAATTCATGGCAGTAGAAAGAGATCCAAAATCAATAGCCCCGCCAATGAAATCTTGAAGCTTGGCGAAGTTAGACTTCATCCAAGAAAAGATGTATGCCGAAGGGTCAAGAGGCAGTGAAGAGGTAGCACCACCGAACTGGCCAAGCGCGACAACATAAACCTCAGCTATGGCCAGACCAACAACCTTGGCGTCCTCCAAGTGCTTGGTCAGTATATCCACCTATGCCTTCAAGGACACACCAAACTCCCTTTTAACATCAACCTCCTTGCGGAGGTTATTGGCCGTCTCAAGGGCCTTCAGGGCACGTTCGACAGTGAGCTGCTCAGCAGCCTTCGCACCCTCAAGATCTTTACCCAGGGACTCCACCTTTCCCTATAAGTTCTCAAAGTCACCACATGCAATGCTAAGGCCCGCAATCTCCCCCGTGAGCCAGACCTTCTTGGCCTCAACCATTTCTAGCTCTTTCTTCAGAGCTTCAATAGCCAAGTCACGATCCACCATAGCCTGCATACCGCGTTCCTCAAGAGCCTCCATAAGATGATGAATCTACAAAGACAAAACTCAACAAGGTTACAAACACACAAGAAAGATGTAAAGAAGAAAGAGACGACGAAGACAATATGCACCACACAATGTTGCTCCAGATTGTACCGTAGCAACTTGAAATAGTCCACATGTTTTAGGTGGTGGCGAAGGCCACCTAGTAACAAACAAAATGTAAGAAGAGTAAGATCAAAACAAGAAGTACAAATTAAAAAAAGCAACCTCCAATATCATTGTAAACAGCTTCAAGGCATTCCGCCCATCCACTTGTTGTGTTGTTGGAAGCCCCTACAACACAAGCAAAGTATCAGGGAAAAAGCTCAAAAGAAGAAGAAGAGAGAGACCTTCACCACTAGCCTAACCATGACCTAAAGAGCCAGGATTCCACACGAGAAGCAGAGGTCTTGGAGAAGGGTAGTCGGGATGAAGTCATCACCCCCAAGATCAGCGGAAGTGGTAGAATGCTCGCCTTCTGCACTAGCAACTGCAGAAGTGGAACCTCCACCAACATTCTCCGCCACCTCCTCCCCAAAACCAGCGGAGGCAATGGCACAAGCAGCCAAAGTCCTTCGTCTCTTGCTGATCATTTTTGAAACGACAGCTCCCTTCCTCTTCTTTGCCTGCACCGCAGCAGTTGTGTTCTTAGCAGCGGCCCTCTTTGCCTTGTCCTCAGGTGACTTCAGAACCTCTAGGGGAACCGTATGTTCCCCGTGATGCATCCCCAACTCTTCAAACACACGGTTAAGATGAGGCATCGTACCCCCGATGGCCCTCTATGCTAAATACTCCTTGTTTGACATCTCACCAAGAATATCACGCATGCCTTCTTCAATGGCTACGGCATATTCATCAGTTGTTATGTCCTCCGCCCGCTTCACGTCAAAACGAGGGAACAGGACACCAACCCCATCGCCAAAAACTAGCAAGCTAACTGTCGGTGTTTTGTAAACTGGAGTAGTAAATTTATACGATTGCCGCGCTGCTCTAGGAAGACGATGGTAGCATCCAATAGACATGAGGATTTATACTGGTTCAGGCTAGAGCCCTACATCTAGTCTTAGAAAAGATTGAGTGCGTGTTCCAGGTTGCCCGGGGTGTCATACCCGTAGCAGGTTGCCACCCTGGGTCGTCGTTTGTCTGGTCATTTCTTGGGACTAAGGGCCACGACCTTGATCATCGGGGTTAGGGCTTTCAACCGGCCTGGTCGGCCTTTGTGCCGAGACCCTTGTCGTGGCTTCCATTTCGTAGTGGGTAGGACCATATACCTACCTGGTTGGGCCGTACCCGGTCGGTGGTCATCGTACCCGTCGTTACTACCTTGAGGCAGTGTTGTCTTGTCCGTGCAGCATGGCACAGGGTTGGTGTCTTACCGAGCTGAGATGACTACTGTCACCTTGGTCCTTATAGGGTTAGTGCAGCATGCTTGCCCCTGTCAGGGTAGGCTCTCTTTGCAAGGCGCGCCCTCTTTCTATCTCTTCTAGAGGTCATGACAGAGATAGATCGTACGCCTTGCGAGCATGGTGAGACCAAGGTAGGTAGAAGGGGTCATGGATAACCCTAACCTCAATGCCCGGCATGCCCTATTTGGCTTTTGCTAGGCCTCGGTCATTTGGGCCTTTATCTGTTGTTGCGTTGTGAGCTATGCGGCCCGCCATCTAATTGATGCCTTAAGATACCTGGGGGTTATAACCCCGACAATAGCCCCTGAGCATTTTTGCTATCATGAAATGATCGTGAAAGCACTGGTATGCACGTACGTCGTGGCGTGGACTCGTGGTCGTAGCTTATTCAGGCTCCATTGCTTGGTTCCTTGCTAGTCGGTGTATTCAATGCGGTGAGCGTCCATCATGTTTCGCTTTGTCGGCGTGTCTCGATGACGCAATACATGACTATCGTGTCTATGGGCTGTGCATTGGGGCTTGTGTTCTAGGTGGGACTGAGCGGTCTCGTTGACGCTATACCAGCCCTGCCTTTAGGAAGATCTTGGTTTTTCTAGATCTTTCGTGCCTCCTATTGCTCACCACATGGTGAGGGAGTCCCAAGCTATTTAATCCACCCTTGGGCTTATAAGTGAGGGCCTTCCTCCGTCTAGGCTACCTCTGGCGCCAATATTCCTTTGGCCCCTTCGAGGGGCTAAGCTTCGATGGGGGGAAAAGAAAGGTCTTTGAAGGGAACCACATGGTTTTTGGGCATGCGTCCTGCTGGAGTCCATTCGTGGTGGCCAGAGGCTATCATTGCAAGTTCCAACAGTCGATGCTAGAAGGGATTTTGTGAGTCAGAGGGTGAGGGGCAGTATGGCCATCATGTCGGGTTATGCATGACATCGGTGTGCCATCTCATTGCCATTTCTCGCTATGAGCCTAGGTGGCTCATGTGCTTGAAATGGGCAATGACTAGTGTCACTCTCGGATCCCCTTGGAGGCCTACGCGTTGGTCATTGGCCTGCCCGGACTATCGGCGGGACGAGAGGAGGATCAAGCAGTGCTTCAACATCACTCCACCCCTGTTAGACGGGGTAGGATGGCGATGCGGCTGTACTACTGCTACCGGCCGCCCCTTCCTCTGAAGCCAGAGGAGTTGCGGTGGCACTCCAGCGCATTGCTCCTCCGAGGCACGACGCCGTCCCTACCGACGCTTGGCCCTGAGTTGTCAATTGGCATTACTATCGTGGTGACACCTTTCATTGATGTTTTGGCGGCGCGACTACTTTTATTCCTGCTGGAGGAACTTCCCTCTAATGCCTCTCGCAGCCTACACCGTGAGCCCCTGAGCCATGGGTTTAGGGTTTTCCCTTTGACCCCAGCTCGTTTGGAGAGGATATTTTACCCCGGTGTTTTGGGGGATCGTTCTCCTGACCTCTTTCTACACAGTCGTGTGGTTTCTTGCGGTCATGCATTGGCCCATATGTCTTGGACCCTTCTGCTTTTTCCACAAGACCAAGCCATGATCATGTTTTGGGTTCCACATTGCGTGTCACCCTGGCCTTTTGCTCCCTTGATCTCTCTCGGAGAGGTCGTGAACCCCTAACGGTTTATGGGTCTCTAAAGCAGGCCTTAGGTCTAAGACCTAGGATGTAGGGAGGAGTTAGCTGTGGCTTGGCCCTGGCTTCCTTGGGGTCATGGGGACCCTACTCTATCTTTCCCTGATGTCCTTGCCATCCCCGAGAGGTCATGTTGCCTTGTTGAAGGTGGGTTTGTTTTCGCCCCACGCGGGGAGAGGCATGTCCACCGTAACCTCATGGTCGGAGCAGTGTGCCTTGTTAAGGTCTATGGGTAATTCGAGTGGGACCCAATATCCTCCCTAATCGACGTGGAGTTTGGCTGTGCCTCGCGTGAGACGTCCCATAAATCGTCGGTCATCAATCCCGTTGGTCCCCAACCGCCTCCGCAGTGGCCAGAGGGCAAGATGCCTCCCCCCAGAGGGGGTCAACCGAGGAGACCTCAAAGCAGATGACTCGAACACAGAGAGAGATGGTCATGTGGCTTCGCACCACCAATTAGAGCTGTGGGGGCCCATCTCCTCCCTGCCCCTATCCCTTTTGTGGCCTCGGGCCCTTCTAAGGGCTAGCCCAATAGTGGTTTCCTAAGTACGACGCATGATCATGATTACGGCGGGCCACACGGCACACGATCCTTGGGGGGCGGTTGGCCTCCATGGTCACATTGTCGCATGATGGCGATCGCTCGTGAATGGTCATGTACCACGAAATACGGATGCATAAATTGAAACGATAGAGGGAAAGTGGGGGTGTGCGCAGCTTACTTGATTCACGCCGTCGCTTAGGCGATCATCATTCTGCATCCCTTCCAATCGCTTCACCTGCTCTGTGGGATTTTCCAAGCGGTTAGTAAATGTAATCGCACGCGCGCGCTTTGAGTGCCCTTAGTGGTTACAAATACACTTGGAGCGGAATTGTGAGGGCGTATTCATCTTGAGTCACCTGCCCTCCACTTCCCTTTCCCTGCTCTTGCTCATCTAGAGTTCCCCCTATCGGTGAGGATGAGTTACGGCAAGCGGTCGCTAGGAGAGTCGTCCGGTGTCGGCGGAGCGCTGCCACCTATCCATCCTTGCCTGCGCGATCAAGGGCAAGTGCATTTGGATGATTCTCGAGTTCAAGGGTCTGACCTATGTTGATCCTATGTGGCCTGCAGGGCTGCCTCCTGTGCCATGCCCGCGGGGGCTGTCGACGCTGCTCGCGCCATGACCCCGCCCACTAGGGGTCGAGCTCATCATCCTCTTCCTCGGATGATCGACATGAGTTCCACGAGCTCATCTACGGGGCAGACGAAGCTCGCTAGCGCTTCTCCAACACCACTCGTGAGGTGAGCCAACTGGAGTGCTATCTTAAGGCCGTCTGGGTGGCCCTTGAGGCCTCGAAGAGGGAGACTGCTGCCGCGTAGGTGGTGGCCACCGACGCCTAGGCCCATATCGTGGGTAAGGATGCTTCTACGTCTTGTTGTTTCGTTCGTTGTTCGTCGTCCCTAACCTTCCTGCCTTCTTGTTGCCAGCGTTGGAGGAGTAGCTGGTGGCTTCCCACCATGAGATGGAGGAGGACCGCCTTTGGGAGGTTCTTCTAATGGAGGACCGCGAACGCGCGGTGGTGGCCAGAATCCAATAGGGGGCCGACATTGCTCTCGCCGCCCTTCAGCTTCGCACCGGCAGAGACTTCCGTCAGGTGGCGCCCGAGTTTCTTAATCATGCCAGCCAGGCGAAGCGAGCGGAGCTGGTAGCGGCTTTGTTGCTACCGCTGCCGCCATCGTGGCCGCTGTAAATGTGGTGGATATCCTCTACGACGGTGGTCAGGGGCCTTAGGTTGTACCTAGGGTCCTTGGATGAATGCAACTCTTTAGCTTCTATCCCGTGTTTCTTTTTCTTTTGCGTGTCAGCTTTGGATCTTGTGCATTTGAACGCCGTGGTCGTGGCCTTGCTAGGGGATCGACCACATAGTTAGGCTAGGCGTGGCTCTTTTTTCGTGAACTTAGCGTCATAGGAGTGGTCCGGCGGCAACACGCCTAGTGCCATTCTCTTTTCTATAGGCCGTGACAATTTTTCCAGTGAGCGTTGATCCATAGTATGCCGCGGTTTAGCCCCCGCAAGTGAGCCGTGTCATCAAGCACACGCCGATCAACACAGGTCCCTTGGGAGCGCACGCGTCATTAGAGTGTCGCCTTGATGCGCACTTGTTAGGGCATGTCACCGCTTCCAAGTTCCCCTAGGGTGTTGTACCCATAGCAGGTAGCTGCCCTAGGTCATCGTTTGTCTGGTCATTTCTCGGGACTGAGGGCCATGACCCCGATCATCGAGGTCGAGGCTTTCAACTGGACTGGTCGGCCTCTTTGCTGAAACCCTTGTCGTGGCTTCCATTCCATAGTGGGTAGGACTGTATACCTGCCTGGTTGGGTCGTACCCAGTTGGTGGTCATCGTACCCGTCGTTATCACCTCGAGGCAGTGTTGTCTTGTCCATGCAGCGTGGTGCAGGGTTGGTGTCTGATCAGGCTGAGGTGACTACTATCACCTTGGTCCTTATGGGGTCAGTGTGGCATGCTTGCTCCTGTTAGGGTAGACTCGCTTGGCAAGGCATGATCTCTTTCTATCTCTTCTAGAGGTCATGACGGAGAGAGATCATACGCCTTGCGAGCGTGGTGAGACCAAGGCAGGTGGAAGGGGTTGTGGATAACCCTGACCTTAGTGCCTGGCCTACCCTATTTGTCTTTTGCTAGGCCTCGGTCGTTTGGGCCTTTGTCTATTTTGCGTTGTGAGCTATGCGGCCCACCATCTAATCGATGCCTTGAGATACCCCGGGATTATAACCCCAACACTAACCATTTTGATCCTCATCGCCGGTCTATTATGTCCTAACGGCCAGCACTTCGACGCCACCATTTCCTCCACTAGACCATGGCCTCCAGATAACGGCAGGCTAAAGCGAAGGCCTCGCGTCCTTCAACAACCTCTGATCCAGGAGTCTCTTGGGTCAAAGGCTACATTGGAGTCATAACCAAAGCCAACGGATACCGAGTGTGCTTCTTCCCTTCGCTATCCGTAGAGGTCATGCCGCCGGTCCTGACATAGAACCAATACTGCATCCCGTCTTTATTCCACTTATTCTTCTGGGCAAAAGAAATCTGCAATCTCTCGCCCGTCTGTTGCCTTAGGCATGAAGGCACAACTAACATACTGAGCAACAAGCTGGTCTTTGCCCACCTTCTTGGGTTGTCATTGAAGCTCATAGTACTCACAAAATGTGCCAATGTGGGGCTCCGCACCATAAGACATGCAAGCCCAGCAAAACTTACTCAAAGTAAGAATACCATTTGGAGTAAGATGGTGCAGTTGTACCTCAAAAGCCTCCTGAACGTGGCGAAGGAACCATGCGGCAGGGAAGCAAAGGCCGCAGGCAAAGAAATCAAGAAAAACGATGGCATCAGCAGCCTACGGCTTAGGCACCGTCTCATCCTACGGAGTCTTCGCCTTCCCCACACCAAAATAGCCCTCCTTCTCCAAAGCCTCAATCATATCCTTCGTCATGAGCGAAGGCCCAAAATCCCATGTCCTGCCCACGCCAGCCATGTCTTTTGCTTCTTCGGTGGTAATTAGATCACCAACAGAGGCTTCGACGCTCGCAAGATCCTCCTCCAACTCAATAGCCTCCACACTATCCAGCATACACTCCACAAAGCGTTGGGACCAACCGCTAGCCCTAACGCCAAGTAGGCTAGAACAAGGAAGCCCGGCGCGGGTGGGAACCAAAAGAAGAAGCCACCTCTAAGCACCAAAATAAGCTCGGAGAAGCAAAGGCACAACGAACTTGAGCGAAGGTTAAGTAGGCGAAGGAAAACTTAGAAGGCGCTAGCAGGTGAAAGCAATAGATCGTATGGAGGTGAGGGAGCCTTCACCTACCGCACCCTTATATAGGTCGCGGATCGACGTTTCAACTCCCGTGCTCAACGATCACATCCGTTCGGCAACGCGTCGGTTCTAGAGCCACCGCAACCAATAAGAAAGCGACACACCACAACCGCAACGATCTGATCCAGGCGACCCAAGGGGGAAAGAGGGGAAGCCTCCGCAACTCAATATCAATGATGAAATTAAGGGTCATGGCTCGCTCGCATCAGACCATGCCCTCAAGGGGAGAACTGTTGGGACATAGACATATGAGTAGCGGAGGCCCCTATGTAACAACAACTGTTTACATGTTTCATGATGCGCAGGTATACCAGGAGGAGCCTTCGGGTCCGACCGCTGGCTTGGCGAAGGTCAAAGTGCAGGAATGCCAAGGAAAGCCTTCGCCTCTGACCACCGGAAAGGTGGAGGTCCAAGTGCAGACTCCGAAGGTACCCGGAGGAGCTCCTTGACGGAGGTCACAGAGCGTAGGCGGAGGCTCAGGTGGTTCGGGCAAAGGCCGTGTGATCCCCGCCCGAGAGAAGGGAGCTCTTACAGCACTACGGCCCAGAGTCGGAAATGGGCCTCCCACGGGCCTACAGTTGAGGCCCGAGAGGCAAAGGCGGTGCAGAAGGAAAAGACCTGAACTGCCCCTGAAGATTTGAACTAGTCTTAGGATATTCTAGGAATATACCTTAGCTGTCATAGGGCAGTGATGTACAATAAAATAGTAGCAAACAGTGTCCTATAAAAGGGGAGCCAGATCCTATGTAAAGGTAGTTGGTGAATGCACTTATGAAACCCTAATTGTGCTTAGGTCCACCTACCACTTTCTCAGCCTTCGCCTAATTAATCCTTACTCCCCATGTTCCAAAATATGAGGTGTTTGATTTTTAGTTTTATTCCGAGAAAAATACTCTCTAACCATGACCAAGCTTCCAGAAAAAGTGTACCACCATCTCTAATAAAATTATTCTCATTAGTTAAATGTCTTGACAGTATATAAATGGCTAGTAATACTACTAGTCATTAATCAACCAAGTGGAACTGGGCTTGTGAAAGACCTCGTGGGTTTTTGGTGTATTAGTTACAAATAATTAAGGACTTCTTAATAAGGTTTATGAGATGTGAACGGCATTTAAACCCCTCAAAGTTGATGGTATATGGCAAAAGAACACATAATGTTTAAGTTCATCTTTGTTTTTGAAATTGAGTTTAGAAAACGTTGTACTAAAGAGGGACACAAATTTTGATGTTCATATATTGGTAAAGTGCCCATATGATGATCTAACAAACCATGAGAGACACCTCAGCACACACAAGACTCGGGTTAGGAAGTAGATCTAACTCCGTGACCTTTTGACCAAAATGTTGTAGCTTCATGACCAAAATGTTCCCATATTTAGAGAAATTTATTCCAGCATTTACGAGATAATGCTACATTTTGGGGGAAAATGCTTGTGATATATTTATGTGAAATAAAAGGATTATATAAAAATGAATCAAAACAAAAAATAAAAAGACCAATAATAGAATTTACCATAAGCTAGTGATAGAAAAGGGAAAATTCACTATTGGATATGAAAACAATAAACATGATTACAACTCATAAATTATGATAATGAAAGCAGTTGGAAGAAAAAATGAAAACAGAAAAAAAAAGGAGAGCCGAATTTTTTTTGAGAAACAAAAAGGAGAGCCGAGTGTCATGGCAAAAAAGAAAAAAGAAAAACAGGGAAACCGAAAAAGAATGAGCAACCAACCGTGTGATACGGTATGACTTGTCTATGATCTAACACCATAGTAAGAATGAGAAGATGAAATTGAATGAATGGATCTGATTGCTCAACTCTTGCTTGAAAGTAGAACAGGTGCTTACATAGAATGATTAGCAAATGAACTAATCATGACTGCTAATAAAAACACATAAATAAGGATTCACAAATAGTAATGTTTTCGCAAAAAGGAAACTCAGCAAACCATAAAGTTTATCATATCCTTTAGAGTCGGGAAATTATTTCCACTAGTAACCCACTACTCTCAACAAGGCACACAGTCAGATGCTGGTAGCCCGTGAGCTGTTCTCAAGCACTGTGCATGTCACAATGGCGTTGCGTCAAGTGCATAGTCAAAAAGTAAGTCAGAGACCGAGGGGAGGTGTCATTGTGTCAGGTCACAATGGCGAAGCCTACGCTACCATGGTGTCACATCACTCACATGTCTCTGTGTGCACGCCTCCTCCTAGCTTGCTCTACCATAGCCAGCCCATAGGGCCATACAGGCTTTGTATGCAGTCACAGCAGCAGAAGTATAGGACGAGTAGGAGTAGCAGGTCTGCCGCGGCGTGATGCGTGGCGTGGCAGCCCCTCCGCGCCGTGATGGGTGGCGCGTTAGACTTGCCACATTAGCGGTCGCCGTAGCCGTTGACTACCCCTACCATGCCGCCATGCATGACGCAACAGAGTGATTTTACCGCGCCATGCTAATAGACGCGGCCAAAAGTGTTAATTTTGAAAAAAAAATTAAACAGTGTCAGATTCGGAAATAGTTGAAAAAATGTGTTAAAAATAAAAAAAATCACACTGGGTAAGGGGAAAGGAAATGGGCTGGGTTAGGATGGGCTGGGTTAGGGTCATGGATACATGATTCTAGTCCAATCCTTTATTTGGATGGAGCCGGTTTGGGTTTGGGTTGAGTGGGACCCACAAGATTAATGTAATTAGAAAAACACTCATCATCTCATCCAGTCATCCTCAAGCGACCCGTGCTCGCAAGTTGTAGGGGCCGGCGACGGCGGCGACCCTACCGACGGACAATGGTACGCCTTCGTGCCGGTGGTGGTGGGGGGACAATGGCTGAAGCCAAGCCACGGGGGCCGTGCCCCCGTGCTCACTGGCGGCTCGTGGCTAGCCAGGGCAGCGGCGTCCGCCCGTGAGGCTCCCTAGGTGTCGTGTCTCCACGGGATAGCAGTCGAAGAAGAGAGAGGGAGCGAAGGGAGAGGAGAGAGAGAGAGAGGAGGAAGAGCCGCTGCTCCAGCTCGCGTCGCGACGTCCGTGAGCCGCTGCTACTCGTGCTCGCGGCGCAGCATCTGCCCGTGCTCGCGGCGCGGCGGCGGCCTGCTCCGTTTCGCGGTGCTGAGCGGATCTCATTTCCCGTCGAAACCCACCCCTCCCATCGGGTTGAGATTTCCCAATCCAAATATAGCTTCATTTCATTTTCCCACCATCCAAACGAGGGATAAAATCTAGGGTTATTTTGATCTATGCCATTACAATTTTCAAAGTTTTGAGATCTGCCATTACAATTTATCTATTCTGAAATTTGCCATTATAATTCTTCGTCTACATGATTCGTGCCATTTTCTACATCTCCTGGATGCCGAGGCCCACTGTTAGATGTACGGGACATACAATATTTTCGTATGGATGATATTAGCCTCACCTACACCCCTCTCTCTACTCACTGACACGTAGGCCCCTTCGTCTCCTTCTCTTGCCGATGGTTCCCATCTCCCTCGCCACCACCGTGCATCTCACCACTGCCGCGGCCAATGATAGAAGTCGGGCTCCTGCTTCCTACCTCTCCGTCCTCTATGCTGCTAGCATCTCCAACTCCGCTGCCGCAGGGTGCTCAATCAGAGGCTGGTCGTCGAGGGAAAGTGGGTGGTTCAGCTCACGACGACGACGGGCCGTTCGGCGCGAGGGAGGTGTCGTCGGCGCTGCACGTGGAGGCGTCAGCAACCAGCACGACGGAGTCCTCGTCGACGGGTCATGCTCCACCGCATCGCTGCCCTCCTCCTCCTCCCGCTCGTCGCCGCGTCGGAGGAAGTGCCGGTGGAGGCGGTGGCCAAGGCCGCGCTGCTGGAGCGGCACGCGGCGCAGCCTGCGAGGATGGAGGAGCTGGCAGAGTCGCTCGCGATATCCGTCCACTTGCTCGAGTCCGCGCTCAGGCCAGATCCACGGACCTGGGGATCCCTCGCCGCCGGCTGCCCCCGCGGCGGAGGTTGTCGGGGACCGGCGCTCCCCGCAGGGCGTGGCGGTCACCAAGCATCGTCCCGTATGGTCCGAGCATTTCCACTTTACGGCGGCCACGCGGCTCAGGGAGGGCGCGTACACCGCCGCGCGCGGCCACACTGCCATATGAGGATCCCGACGGGCTCACCAAGTACTTCGTCGGGGACTCCCGTGGCCATGTCTTCGTCTTCTCCGCCGCAGGCGACGAGCTGCTCCAGCTCAAGGCTGCCGCCGCCGCCCCGTATTGCGCCCGCTGCGTGGTGGAGGATGGCCGGAGGTCGAAGGAGAATCTAACTTGTGGGGCCCACATGTCAGTGAGTCGAGGAAGAGAGAAGCAGCATGGGTGTTTTGGTCTACATGAAAGATGCGTACGCGTAAAATGGTTTGACAGTGGGCCTAGGCACTCAGGCGACGTAGAAAATAGCACAGATCATATAGACAACGAATTATAACAAAGTTTTAAAATGGGTGAATTGTAATAACAAATCTCAAAACTTCCAAAATTATAATGGTATCTGTCCCACCGGTTATTTCCCTATCCCAGTGCCCATTTCCCACGAACCAAAAGGCACCCTCGCTTGTGCGACAACTAGCAGGACCGCCGCCGCCCTACGCCCAGCTGCCAGGTCTTCGTCGGCCCCTTTCCGGCGACGAGAACCGACCGCACCAGGTATGCCCACCCCTTTCTCTTCCTTTCCTGCTGCGCAAATTTGAGCACGCGAACCCTAACTTAGCTATTTAGCAATTTGTATTCGGATCTGGCCAAATCACAAGTGTAGATGCCTACTCACTCCGATTTTTTTACTGGTTTCAGCAACAGTGTAACTGTGGTGATGGATGCTCGTACGGGATCTTGAATTCTTGAGCACACGCAGATGGTAATCGCCATGGAGGGGGAAAGGACGGAAGGCGACGAGTTGATTGCCGATTATGTGGATTGCCTCATGTCTCTGGACACCAATGCCCGTCCTGTCCACAGCGACAGTCTCATCCTCGGTACTGCAGTCGGGGAAGGAGGGTCAGTCGGGGCCGGAACGGATCCAGATGGCACGAGAGATTTCCCCTCAGCCGAGGACCCCAGTGAGCCCGTGCTCGGCATGACGTTCGAGTCCGATGAGGCTGCCAAGGCGTTCTACAACGAGTACTCCAGGCGGCTCGGCTTCCCCTTCCGTGTCGGCAGGTCTCGGCGGTCCAAGGGCACGGAGGAGGTTGTCGTCATGAAGAGGTTCGTCTGCTCCAGGGAAGGGATGTACAAGAAGAAACAGACCTCGCCGGATGACGCGACGAGGAAGCGTGAGCGGATGTCTATGCGGGAAGGTTGCAACGCTATGATGGAGGTGGTTCGGGAGGCGGACCACTGGGTTGTCTCCAAGCTTGAGAAGGCTCACAACCATGACCTGGGAACTTGTAGTGCCAAGGTTGGGTACCTTCGTGCGAGAGGTTTGCTTGGTGGCGGCTCTGATAAGGCCACGATGGTGGGGCCTGACGAGATGGCGTTTCTCAGGCAGAATGTCCTTGGGGAAGGAGGGGACGCTCAGGGCCTGCTTGATTATCTCAAGAAGATGCAAGCCAATGACCCTGCATTCTGCCATGCTATACAGGTTGACAAGAATGGCTGTGTGGTGAATGTTTTCTGGGCTGATGCTAGGGCCAAAGCAGCTTACCGGCATTTCGGGGATGCTATAACGTTCGACACGACGTACAAGAAGAACAAGTATATGATGCCCTTTGTTACTTTCTCAGGAGTCAACCATCATCTGCAGCCTGTTATTTTTGGATGTGCGTTGCTTATGGAAGAGACGGAGTTCTCATTTATATGGCTATTTGAAACATGGTTAGCGGCAATGGGAGGTAAGGCGCCATGCTCGTTGGTCACTGACCAAAACAGGGCTATGAAGGCTGCAATTGGGAAGGTTTTTCCGAATTCCTGTCACCGTTTCTGTAAGTGGAATATTTTGAGTAGAACCAAGCAAAAGCTGACCCATACATACTCAGAGCATCCAACCCTAAGAGACGAGCTTGAGAGCTGTGTTCTTGAGTCTGAAACCATCTCGTCCTTCGAAACAACTTGGATGTCAATCATTGATAGATATGACTTGAGAAAGAATTCATGGCTTCAAGCAATATACAATATCCGCCAAAAGTGGGTTCCTTTGTACCTGATGGATACATTCTTTGCAGAAACATCTCCCACATGGAAATTGGAAACCATGAATGATTTCTATAAGAAATATTTCAATTCAAAAACAACGCTTGAAGTTTTTCTTAATCAGTTTGATTCGAGCTTGGCAGGCCGATTTGAGGATGAAGCAAAAGCAGATATGGATGCCATCTTAAATAAGGCAACTACAAAAACTGCATCACTAATAGAAAAACAGGCAGCAAGCACCTATACCAAAGCAGTCTTCAGTAAGTTTCAGGAGGAATTTACAGAGTCTCTGGGGTTTATCATTCAGAAGACTGAAGATGGCTGCATAAGTAAATACAGCATCACAAAAGATGAAGATCCATCGGACACATTCTATGTGACTTACAATGCTTCCAATAAGATGGCAAACTGTAGTTGCAAGTATTTTGAATTCTCAGGTATATTGTGCCGTCATATTCTTGGAGTATACATAATAGTTGATCCGCGGACACTTCCACCTGAATATTTTATGAAACGTTGGACAAGGTGGGCAAGAGATGATGATGCTTTGTTAGAAGATAATAACAACAATACTCACGATGAGGATGCTTCTCAGTCCACCACAAGCCGCTACAATGCCCTATGTGCTGATGCCATCAGATGTGCTGAGAAAGGAGCTGGATCGGAGGCAGTATATAAAGCAGCAAAAGATATCTTACAGAAGGCATATGAAGAGATTATTGCTTATGAAAGAAATCCTGGCCGGGGATCTCAAAGGGATGCTATAAACATCAACGAGGATGTCACGATAGATGATGCGATGAATGATCAATCTATGCCAGATTCTGGACGAAAGGTACGCCTAATGTTAAACTGTAAATTCTTCAGGAGAATCATATTCTTAGCATCATTCTGTGCTATGAGTGCAAGGACAGTAGATGGTACTTATGAGTTATGACTTATGACAGAAGGTGTATTGTGTATTTATCCTGTTGAGATGAGCAGAGTGTCTCATTAAAACTTACCATATATTTTCCTATTTTTTACTCCTAGTGCTAACTAAATAGAATAATAGAGCATCCATTCTGATCTGCATATAGTTATATATAATTTTTTTTATCAAAAGCTACACAGAAAGAACGAGATATTTGGTTTCCCTTCCAGGTGACTAATCTACTAGGCCAGTTTCTTGACTCCACTTGGTCTCCGGTCTAGTCATGTTTTTGTCATCTCTTTGGAGATGGAAATGTGATTTAGCAGCATTATCAGCTGTCATGATTGGCATGCAATATCTATTTTGGATTGGGTAGCAGAGAACAGACCAACTACATTTGAACATCTCTACAAGACGAAAGCAGGGCCAAGCTCAGGCCATCCATTGGGCCACGTCAACGAAAATTTCTTGGCCATTGGATATAGATCGGACGCCGTACAACAGCTTGGGCTAGGTATGTCCACGAGCTTCCAGAACAGGCTACCATCCTCGTTCAGGCTTATTTCTTCCTGAACGTCTCTTCCGGTCTTCCCAATCCTATCACCTTGCAGATTCCCTAGCGCAGCCACTAATTTTGCAACTACCACAAGCTTTGCCGCTCCTTGCAATCCATAGCCACGCTGCTCCCCTTCTGTTCCACCTCTGCTTACCCTCCGCCGTGCGCCGCCGACACCGCATGGGCACTGCTCGGGGCTGCCTCCGTCCCTGCTTCGTGTCCCAGTCGCCGCCGGGCCCCCGCGCGTCAGCAACGCGGCACCCACCGACGTTTCATTATCGTCTCCTGCGGCGGACGCCATCATCGGCCTGCTCGACTCCGGCATCTGCCCCGACTAACCCAGCTTCAACGACGCCGACTTTGGTTGCGTACCCAGCCGGTGGAAGGAAGTGTGACTGTGAACGACTTCAACTCATCCAACTGCAACGACTTAAGTAAGCGCCGTTTCTTTTTCTCAATTTTTTTTCCACGTATAGACATCCATTTAGTGCTTCTGATAGTCCCCCTGGATCAATCTGATGTGAGCGACTTGATTAGAATCCAATATTTCAGTTTCCTATATCCATCAATCAGATATATGAGATACGTGAGCTATTTTTCCTAACCCCTATCCCATTGGTAGGATTTGTCCCTCAGCCTTGTGAAATCTCCTCCCAACTATTCAGTAATTTTATTTTTCCTGTACCTGCATTTGCTTTAAATTTTAGTAGGAAAATTTCTAAGTGTTACTAATAATTCAGACATAGAGAAATGCCAATCATATTTATCAAACTTTCCCAACTATTCACATTAGATTTAATCTTCATTTCTGTACTTGACATTATCAGTGTAAAACCATATTTTACCTTTTGAATTTACTCTTCGTGGACTATGTTGTTTTTCCCCGTGATCTGAATAAGATGTTTGTACTTCATTCAGTTATCTACCAACAAAGAGCAAACTAAGAGAAGAGACATGCATTTTCTGAGTAAAATTAAGAAAACTACTATTGGAACTAACTTTAGACTCTTGCAAATCAATTATGTCCATGCAGGTAACAATTAAGATCTAAGGGACACTCCATCGTTACACACCGGTTACTATACCATTGCTTTCAACGTTCTCAAAGGAACCAACATCCAGATATGGAATCCCAATGGCACTGGCTCATTACGATCCTTCCAGCTTGGGTCTCATGAAGTGTCAAGTTCTTGGACTGTTAGTGAAATGTTGGTTACTGAAACTTTTGATGCGTGGAGCACTCTTGCGATGTAAAGTTCTTTTAGTTATTTAATCCTCTTGGATTATGAACACCTTTGGCAGATCAAGAAATCTATGTAATGGTATTGTTTTCTTAAATTTGATTACTTGTATGTTGGGTCAATCAATATACTTCCCAAAATTTTGGTGTGCTACACTACACCACTCTTAACACATTCCAGTATACTGCATTTATACATATTTTCACCTATTTTTAGAATACGCACTGCCTACTCAGATAATTTGCTGAATTTTAGAGTTCGGCTACAGCCATAGCGTCTCAAGATCTAGTAATTGTTTATACTTGACTACTCAAATGACTTGCTACCTTTCTTTCTTTTAACAAAAAGAACAGCAAGAGATTTGCCATGATTTTTTCGAGGAGGATTTGCAGAGATTTATATCAAGGTAAAGATCTCAGTGCTCTACTCAGCTTCCACAAACCCAACATGGCAACATTGGCTGGCGCGGCAACGCCGCGCCATTTTTTCTAGTTTCAACATGAAATGATTTCCATGAGAAGGTAAATGTTAATTATTACAGTATTAGCAGTATCCAACATTACTGTACCACGTTAAGCAATGATAATATTCTAATTTTCAGACTGTCCTCCACCTGACTTTACAAGGACAATTTAGTTTGAAGATGCCAGATCATTTCTGTGATGAAGTCTTTGTCACTTCAGTAGACAGCCTGTATGGTGCTGCCTGTAGCCCTCTGGCTGAAAGGTACTAAAGGTGAGCATGTGAATGTCAAATTATTTGCACCTTAGGTTCTAGATTTTTATTTCATTTAGTAAAAAGTACATCCGTGGTGGTCCCTCAACTCTTCGTGTGGTTTAGTTTCCGTCTGAGCATACTTAATGTGCAACTTGTTGATCACATATCCCCCAAATGTCAAAATCAATGTAGAATTACATAACAAGGTATTTGTGGCTGGTTTTGGGTAATCAGTCAGCCACATCATTAAGCATAACATTAAGTTGAAACCACATGTCAGTACACTTTCTAAATTCTAAGTACACAAGAAAACGGTTAATAATGATGTATCAGACTGTCTATTTGTCCAACATATGAAAGTACAACATGCCTTTGTGCTTGAATACATGGAGAACAAAAAGAAGCTGTAACTAAGCAGCATCCATGTAGAATAAGTATTTAGTGGTCCATTCAAGACTTTAAAAACTTGTACGGTTGTACCACTCGGCACTCGCTCGGTCAGTCTTAATGAATGCTTGTTACCTTTCTACTCTAATCCTGTTGCCAAACTTTTTTAAACCAAGTAAGAGTTGCTGGATATTTATTTTTCTGGTGAATTCTAAAAATTTGCATCAGTTTTGCTGGGTCTATGTTGGAGCCTGAATGCCTGTTCCATTAAATTAAAGTCAATTAAGTAACTTGTATATATGTTTTACAGGATAAACTCTGACATGGCAACAATGTGGTGTCAGAACATCGCAACTCGCAAGCAACTGGGGTTTGATAAAGTTGATAGCAGAAAAGCATCCGAATCCCAAACTTTCTTCCCCCAGACCTCCACTCGATGAAGAATTGTTGGGTCTGATGAGTTCAGTGCAACTTGAATGAACTCCAGGACCTATGGAAACTGAGGGGGATGTAGGTTTCTGTGCAACTTGAATTGACAGGTCCAGCCGTCCAGGACCTTAGATGGCATGGCTATGGAAACCGAGTTTTAGTGGAGGCCAGCGGGTGACAGCAATGGTGATAGCAGCCCATACCATTGCAGCAGCAAGTAAACCCAGACAAAATGCATGTGTGGATGTTATTGGCGAAATGAGATTGTGGAGATTTCTTTGCAGTCTTTGAGAACAGGTGACATCTGGTGGTGTTTGTAAGCAAACAAGAAACTGTAGATTTGTCTCAGATTCGGCTCTCTGTATATTGTTGTCCTCAAATTGGGATACCGTCTACGACTTGTGATGCTCTTCCACTTCGGTCTCCTCGGGACAGTGAGACATTCTTTAGGGCTTTGTCATCGTCATCACAAATTTTGGTGCCGGTAAAGGCCTGACCAAATTTTGAGGTGTCTATAAAATTTGGCCAATATTTAGTTCTCTACAAGTTTTGGCTCGTTCTAAAATTTTTGGCCCTGGCCTGGCTTTGGTGGCAAGTCATGATTGAACGTTTTGGTGGCCTGGCTTTGGTTTGGCTGGCCAAATAAGAGGGTGACGTGGCAGCTTGCTAGTGGCTGCACATATATACTTCCTCCGTCATCTTATATATTCTATTTATTGACCTGAAGATCCATGTATCTAGACTAAAAAAAATAGTGACACATGGATCCATGTCATTCATTATTTTTGGCAAAGTTTAGGAGTAACCCAAACACCGTTTATTAATGCCCTAGATTCTGTCATTACCCAAGGTTGGTTCCGCTATGATCCAACCATCTTCTCTTTTGCCACATTTTGGCATTTCTTGGTATGTTTGGATTGCAATCTATGGTTGCCACAATTAACCGTAGGTAGACACAATTGTTTGGGGCTTTTGGTGTTCTTGCCCCTTACTTTGAAGTGCAATTATGATTTTGCCCTCATTTTTTTAACTTTGTGATTTTGCCCTTCACTACTAGCAACAATGCGATTTTGTCCCTGGTCTTTGTGAATTTGCCCCTGTTTTGACCGTTGACTAGGGGCAAAATCACATTGACTTGTTCGTAGTGAAGGGCAAAATCACAAAGTTAGAAAAACGAGGGCAAAATCACAATTGCACTTCAAAGTAGGGACAAGAGCCCCTTGTTGTTTTAGCCATTGTTTGTTTGCTGTCACAACTTAGTCTGCCTAACTTCTTACACAACTTAGTCTGCCTAACTTCTTAGTCTCTTGGTCCACACACAACTTTTGTTTACCTAACTTTTTCTAATCTCTAAGGTTATAGGGGATGGATTTTGTTGCCATTAAAGTGTGGCAAGACTAATGTGGTATGTTTGGCAAGCATTTATTGTTGCCAAATTTTGGTTTGACCTGCTCATGGGTACATTCTAGTGTACAACATGACTACTTGTGTTTTAAGATAAACTAATGGTAGAGTTTGGTTCCAGAGGCTAGGTTGCCTCGCCTCGCCCATGCGAGTGAGCCTTTCCTTGCCAGGCTAGGTGAACTAAAACGACTCTCCTACTAAACCTCGGCAGTGAACCAAACACCCCTTCTCATGTGATTTCTCGCTTAGTAAGGAGATGCAAGTGGTAGTTGAAGAACCAAATGTGCCTTAATTGTAACTAGGCATAAAAATATACACTCCTGTCACAAATAAGGAACGCTTCATGATTGTATGTACTTAGTTCTCATGTTTTGACCACTACTTATTTGCTAGCTAGTAAATATAGCAAATGTATACTGTTGTTGAATTATATTTCAAGGAAGATCTACGTGTACCATTTCCAAACATTAAAACTCAGCACATGAAAAGTATTTCCTAGGTAAGGTTTAGGATGATTGACTTGAACAATTCTAAAATGTCACTTGTTTGTGATTGCTTTAGCAGTTTGATTGGTGATTTTTTTATCACTCTTGTGTAGATAGTTTGCTTGGGCTCTAGGGTCATTCCCCTCTCTCAAGGCTAGCAAAGTGGGTTCATTATTACCCGAAAGCCATTACACTTTCGCTTCTTACCTGAAAGCTTGGGTCATTTTTCCCACACTACCAGTTAATGCAGATGGAGATAAATGGGAAGATAAAGATAGCATTCAACAGTGGTTTAGGATACTATAGGTTTCAAAGTGCTGGATTAGAAGGAAGTTGTGCAATCAGAAAACATAACTAATTGGATAGATGGAGTATCTTAGAAGTCAATAAATAAAGCATACAAATTTTCCTTCATAGATCTTGATAAAAAAAGTTGAACACAAAAAAAAACAAGTGGTAGCTATGACTCTCTAAGCATGTGTTTAGTTTGGAGATAAAGATCGAAGGGATGCGATAAACCTAACCCTATTTTTAAGGATGGGTTCAACCACTGTGTTTAGTCTGGGGTCGGGTCCATTTGGTTGGAGAAATTAGTAAAACCGGAAGGATGATTTTGTAATGAGAATTGCTGGCGCCCGGACGTTAGATGGGATAGGTAACCTGGGCATACTCCCACCGAAATGACTTAGCAGAACGGCCCATCAAAACGCCATCGCACGACCATGGCTCCGGTCGCCAGCCCGCCCACGCTTGACGTTGTGCCGTTCGCTGCTGCAGACGCGTGTTCATCCCCATGCGTGCGTACCCCGCCCCCATCCGCTTCGCACCGCCCCGCGCCCGCTACTCCTTCCCCCTTACTCCCTCCTCTCTCTCCGCGCGGGCAGGACTGGGAACCGGGATGAGGACGAACACGCCCTGTCCATAGGACCCTAGGAGCGCCGCGCGCCCCATGCACCGGCGATCGGGCCGTGCCCCAAGACTCTCTAAACATACCTCTGAAACGCAAAACACTTGCAACATGAGACACTTGAATGCAACATATGTATGAAGCAGATGAAACATTTAGAACATACACTTCCAACATGTCTGTGAACACATATGCAACATGAAGATAAAACACTTGCAACTTGCAACATGAAAACACTTATTGCAACATAAGACCAAAACAACTGAAACATTTCCAACATACTCTTACAACAATGTGTGAAATACGTGTAACATCAAGATAAAAAATACTTGTAACATACGTCTGAAACAGATGAAACATTTTGAACAAACACTTGCAACATGCCTCTAAAACACTTGCAACATGCCTCTAAAACACTAGCAACATATGCAACATCCCGATCTACTTTTTGCATCATCCATATGGAACTTTTGCAACATACCTCTGATAACATCTGAAACACTTAAAACTTACATTTGCAACATAGGTGGAGGGAGAGGTCAGGGCTGGTTGATTCTGGCCTCGGAGTGGGAGTCGACGTCGAGCAGCAGCGCGCGAGCACCAGCAGCATGGGTCGCGCTTCGTGGGTGCCCTTGGCTCGGTGGGGATCGACCTGAGGCGCGCGACGGCACCACCAGGGCTAGTAGAGGTGGGTGGCGCGCCCAACCATGTGGGTGGCCGCGCTACAGGTGGGACTGCGGGTGCAAGGAGTGAGAGGCGCGGGTGGGGCGTGCGACGGGCAGGAGTTAGGAGTGAGCAGCGCAAGATGAGGGTGTGCGGAGGGAGATGGCCGTTGTGGTGAATGTGGAGTGGGGCGGGATGACGGCCGCACGGTGAAACATCCTCAATTTTCCTTAAAGGGAAAATCCACAGAATGAATTTTAATATGATAAAACCAAGAACTGATTCCATCATATTATCATATTTCAGTCAATGTCACAGTCATACATCGTAAGATTACAAGAATACAAGATATTACATCACTGGGGAACACACATATTACAGAGTTAATCTAGCGGAAGACTATCGAGTGAAGGCTCCTCCTTCACGGGCATCATCAGAGTTGGCGTAGTGCAGCGTAGATTCCATCTCCGAACCAAACTTGAGCGTAGGCACGAGACCTCCTAATCCTTCTAAAGTCAGCATCTCTGAGAAGCAGGAAATCTGCACACCGCCAGATGTGTGCAGGCCATGGTCAGCACCGATGAGCTTTAGTGGAAAAGATAAACAAGGGATCTGGCGATCCTAATATTTGGTTGTGGTTTGCATCCTTAGCGCATGAGAAATAAATAGCATTAGTAATATAGTAATAATATCCAGTTTTAACACATTCTCCACCACACCATCCATATCCATCCACCAACCATCCATCCCAAACCATCTCCACACCACCACACCATATCTCATCTCACACACTCGGGTCGATAGGCCAACTCCCTCTCGGCCTTGTCTCAACGGCCCGCAGCCCCCAAGGCTCACGACCGGAAAATACCCCAACCCTGGAGGGAGGATAGAAGGACTCATCTCCTATCTAGTTTAAGCGAAACCCAGGAAAGGTCCATAGCCGACAAGTCGGCATATGTATCGATCGATCAACCATACACTCTGCAGAGGTTTTACATACCCACAAGATTAGCCATCCTTGGAGTCTAGAATCTCCTAGGCAGAATTCCGGTCGCTTGCTAGCCTAGAACGTTGCCACCCTACCTCTCAGCCCTGGAACATCCCAAGTCTAGTCTGGGATGGCTGATACTGTGAGTCGTAGATAGAGCCGGGGCCCTCCGGGTGTCAAGAGCCAGGTCCACAAGGCTTCCTGAAGTCTCGGAAGGGTGTGGGATACTCCACGCCCCGTACCTCCTTGCACACGTTCGCCTAGCAGTAGTGGCATCGCTCTACCAAGTAGTCCGACCGTCCCGCACCATATAGAGTGAGTGGGATGTAAAGGATTCCTGGTGAATCTAAGTACTAGTAAGTCCTTAGGGATGACCAAGCCAGAATGTCTTGATCAGGGTTGCCATTTTACGTGCCACCACAGCACCTCCACCCTGGGCTCCTCCCATCACAGGTTCACACCCAAGGCCACCTCCAAATACCATTTACCCACCACAGGTATTCCATATCCAAGTGCCCAGGTAGCACCACACGGCAAGACTCGCCCTAGGCTCGTCGTGATTCCAGCTCGGTCGACACAACCCTCACTCTCCACGCACCCAAGACACACGCAGCACGCTCACACACCACCAAGTCCGGCACCCATAGCCAAACCATTCCCAGGGGTTCACCACCAGCATCACATCCCCGATATAATGCGAAGTGGAGTTAATAATAAGTATAGTGGTGTAATATGCAAGTAAGCATATATAAGTGAGCGAATGCGCAAAGCAGGGTGACATGGTAGAGTGGGTTGCATCAGGGTAATAATGGCTCAGGTAGTAGCATGCATCAAGGCACTAGCAAGGAATAATTATAAAGCGCTAGTAGTTCTAGATATTATGCAATGTCTAATAGGATTCTCTAAAAGAGGATGCTGCCATGACACCTGCGATGTTGAGGTAGTAGTGGTACAAATCTTCATTAGTTGATGTAGTCGATCAGCAAGGTCTCCTCTTCCCAGGGTCCTGTCATCGATCACGTTCTCCTTCTCCATCGGGTTCCGATCTAACGTTGTCCTCGTGGCAATTACCTCCAAAACACACTCAAGGCAAGAGAACAAACAATATTCCAAAAAGGCGATAAGACTCAGAAGGAATACAAAGAGGAAATGACTTGGCCCTCTCGGCTGATGTCCGATCCATGGGCCAAAGAAACACGAGTGGTGGTATGCTGAGCACAAGCTTAAGTCATGGCCAAGCCAGTATAGCTTTACGATAAACGGTTTAAGCCAGAGCTTATCTAGAGCAAACACCACGGCTTACGATCTTTCGATCCGATGTCATTGAATTGACGGGGATTGGAAGTCGGACCCCAAGAAAGAAGAACGAAGGGGTTCGGTTTTTTTTAGCCTTATCCCATAAGTCACTATTGGATACAAGAAGAAGACAAGAACGAATAACACTATTGTGACTTGGCTCCAATGTACTTCGGCTCGTCCGCTATGGTAGAAAGCGGTAGCGCAAAGAGGTTGGACAGCAACGGGTTCTCTCGATCCACACGACATAATAACATCGGGAGCCGAGAGGAGAGTTGCTCAGCAAAACAAAAGAAGCGGGGGTTAGCTAGGCACATCCATGTCATGTTCTCAGACACATCTTCGAGAAAGATGGTCTTAGACGGCCGATCGGGTCGACACGCACAGGTCCAAGGTACGACATAGACTATAGCTTCGCTAACTAAAAAGAGATAGTCCGGTCTTTGATCCAATCGCCATGGACAAGGTGGGATCAAACAGAGCGGGCTAATAGGGCAATAACAGCAAAGAACGGAGGTCTGCTCTTTCCAACACACACGTCACGACAGAAGACAGGGCATCGAAAGGTGCGACTCACTAAAGAATACAAGTGCGCAAACCACTCGTAGGGTACCCAACCTGGGTGCACTGGCACTAAGTCATCTCTCTGATTCATAACGGTGCGGTGGTCATAACGGTCATAACGGTCACCGCGAGAATCAAAGAAACGCGATGGTCGAACAGGGTACAAGCATACAAGGGCTTGTGCACGAAGAAGCAAACAAAAGCGAAAGAGAGGCGTAGCTCCATGGTCATGGCGAGGCGAACTCGTGGCCACAAGCTACACCAACGAGTTGGCACCCATCGTTCCACGATTGTTATCTCCAGGTCATCTCCCACAGGACTTGGTCATGGAGAGCTCAAGGCGTGCGGGTGATATCTGCATCGATGTTAGTATCGACATCGAATCCATCACGACCATGTTCTAGGGCCGAAAGCAGGAGCTAACACTCGTGGTACTATGGAGTCAACTAAAAAGCGTGGGGTCGAGTTACACTCGACATCACGGTCACGGCAAGACGGATCCCGCGATCATAACGTCTGAATGAGGTACGATCCCTCAGCCGGATCGAAGGCTTGTCACACAGGTAACAACACCAACAATCAGCGATAAGAACCAAACACGACCGAAGACGCAACAACTCGACACGACTACGGAGTAGCACATTCCATAGCTGGGTGATAGGTGAATTCTTGTATGGCAGACATATAGACGGGTTGTAAGGACGGAGCATATCAGAGATAACATATGTATACGGAAAGATAGAAGACGGGGGCTCTCTATGGTCACGGTAAGACATCGACTATGGCTCGATTGTGTAGCGAGGGCATGGATGTCCAGGGGATATCATGGCTTGTCCCAGAAGGTCACGACTTGCATTTGTCCAGTAATGGCCAACAATGGCTTACCATAGATTCGATTGGCCAGTCTTGCGCGGCTACGGTTGGCCATGGTTGGCCGGGCATGGCTAAGAGCGTCGAGTCAGTGGCTTGGTCATAGATCATGGCCGAGGGGTGCTTGGAACCCTATGGTGGCATTCCAAGGCATTGTACGTGACTTGCGCGAACGGTGTGAGCGCAAGCAAAGAGTGGGCTCTTCAATTTTGAGGGGTCAAAAGTACTTAAGGGTTGGTCCACATCGTAGGGCTCGATTTTAGAAAAATGTGGGAACTGGTTTCACATTTTTCTAAGGTCGTATGAATTAGTTATGAATTTCTGAAGATTAAATCCATTTCTGAAAATGGGAAAGGGCCGAATTAATCCTGGGCTGACACGTGTCACACTGTGACTGGTCCACGTGGCATGCATGACGTTAGCATGATGTCATCGGCTCGGCTCTGAGCTGAAAGTGGGGGTCTTGCTGACGTCATCTTGACGTCAGCATGATGTCATCAACGTTGTAAGGAAAATGGACCCTTGAACCATTTACTTTGGATTTTGGCGTTTGATGACCAACACAACCAAATTAGACTAATGAATTTGCAAGTGTTTGTTTTGTAGTCCAATAGGGTGCAAGACGTGACTTGGACGAAGGCGACGTGATGATCCGATGATCAACACCTCAAGCAAGACATTAGAAGCACAAGAAAAGACCCAAGATGTCAAGCAAAGTCCAAGCATGAAGATAGGAACCAAGCCGTGCGAAGATCGCAGAAAGAAACGAGCTTCAGACAAAGCGATCGGACGCTGGACCGGACGCTGGAAGCGCGACCGACGCTGGACCGGTGGTTTCGGTAGACAAAGCGACGGACGCAAGGACCGGACGCTGGCGGAGAATCGACCGGACGCAGAACGCAGCGTCCGATCGAAAATCTGAAGAGAGGTTCCAGCGCGCTGAATCGCGATCGGACGCGTCCGTGGCAGAAGCGCGAACGACTACGGCAAGCGTCCGATCGGTAGTTCGCGGCTATAACGGTCGGGGACGACGACGGGACGCGTCGGTCAGACGATTCAGCGTCCGGTCAGAGCAGTAATGCGGGAGTTCGACCCCAACGGCTACTTTCTCGGTGGGCTTATAAATACAACCCCAACCGCCATTTGAGTAGAGTGGAGCCGAGGAAACATATCAAGAGTGTTGATACACCATTTGAGTGATCTCCACATGCATAGTGCTTAGTGTTTTATTAGGTGATTAGCATAAGTGCTTTGCGAAGTGCGTTTAGGTTGATTAGACCATCGCTTATGCGCTTGCTCTAGGTGTTTGCCTAGTGTTTAAGTGAGGTTTGCATACCTCTTGCCACCCCGTGCTTGTGAGCACAAGTGTTGTACATCGGAGGGGCTTGAAGTCTTGCGAGATCACACCAACCGCTGTTTGTGGTGTGGCCGCCACCGTGTAACCGGAGGGAACAAGGCCCGCGGCGTTTGGCCGAAAGCTTGATAGTGAAGACGGCGGGGAGCATCCGGGAGAGGCTTGCCGGAAGGCACATCGGAGACCCACTTTGCGTGGGGAAGGCCCGAGGCTATCCACGGAGTTACCCGACCGGGAGCTTGGCCCTTGCGAGGGATTCTCTTGCGAGGGGCTCCAACGAGGACTAGGGGAAGCTTATGCGCTTCTCGATACCTCGGTAAAAATACGGAGTCGTCGACGGAGTTTGCATATCTCTACCTTGCTCTTTAAGCTTCCGCATTTACATTGATCATATTATTATCATTTGCGGTAGAGATATAACACACTAGCAAAAACCGTAGTTGCACATCTAGATAGATTATCTTTTGCATAGGTTTTGCTAGAAGTAGAAAAAGAGGCCATAGTTTAGAGTTAGTTTTTAAGTTGCCTAATTCACCCCCCTCCTCTTAGGCGTCCACGTGTCCTTCAATTGGTATCGAGCCGGTTGGCTCATATTTGGACCTTTGGCTTAACCGCCGTTGAGCCGACGCTTGTAGAGTGGTTGGGATGGATACCGCTAGGCCTCCACAATTTGACGGCTCTAACTTCCCATACTATAAAGCTAGAATGGCTTGTCACCTTGAGGCGGTTGATTTGGGTGTATGGAGAGTCACCGTGACGGGATGAAACCCATCAAGAATCCGAAAAACCCACAAAGAGTGATGAAAAGAAATGCATTTTAATGCTAGAGCTAAGAATTGCTTGTTTGAATCTTTTAGCATGGATGTGTTTAACCAAGTGTTCACCTTAAATACGGCACATGAAATTTGGTTAAAACTTCAGAGCTCCATGACGGTACAAGTAATGTCCGTGAGCAAAAACATTGTCTAGCTAAGCAAAATTATGATTCCTTTGCTATGAATGATGATGAGCTTGTTCGTGATATGTATTCTCGATTGAATCTAATTATCAATGAGCTCCATTCAATAGGATTATTAAAGCTAGATGATGCGGACATCGTGAGGAAGATCATCTCCGTTCTACCACAAAAAGAAATATGCAAGCATCATCACCATCCTTCACAACATGGAGAACTTGAGCACCATGACCCCGGGCATTGTCATTGGCAAGCTAGTGGCATTTGAAATGTCACGTAAGATGGGTCAAGGAGAAGCATCTTCATCAAGCAAAGGCAAAGCTCTCGCTTGTAGCGAAAAGAAAAAGATGAAGGGCAAGAAAGTTGAGTCAAGCTCAAGCTCAAGCTCCTCAAGTGAAGAAGAAGAAGATGAGGATGATGATGATGATGAACAAGAATCAAGTGATGATGATCAATCTTCCTCCTCCACCTCCGACCTTGATGAAGAATCAATCAAATTAATCAACAAGGTGGAGAAGATGATCCAAAGGCTCAATGTCAAGGGTGTGCCCATCCAAATTCAAGATCTCATTTTCACCAATCAAAGAAATGAGCAAAGAAGAGAGAGGATGCTACGGATGCAAGCGAGATGGGGCACTTTGTGGAAGTTTGTCCAAACAAGCCCACACCCAAGACAAAGAAAAAGGCGTGCAAAAACAAAGCCCTCACAACAATAAGGTCATGGGATGATTCTTCAAGTGAAGAAGAAAACCATCACAAAAGGCGAGGTCATAAGCACTCATCAACAAGGAGCTCTTTCTCGTGTGTGCCTTATGGCACGAGGTAACAAAAGCTCATCCTCTAGTGAGAGTGATAGTGATGATGACTGCCTGCCTTCTTACAATACAATTGTGCAACAAAATCTTAAATATGCTAAAGTTTGCACTAGTCAACAAAAGAAGCTCAAAACTTTAAAAGAAGAGCTAGGTAGTTCACAAGAAGCATACAAGAATTTGCTTGAACAATATGAAAACTTTGCAAATCTCAATGTTGAACTATCTACTAAAATTGAGCAACTTGAGGCTAGTGCAACAATAAGTGCATGCACAATTAATGATAAGCAACTTGAAAAGAAAAATGAAAAATTAAAAGAAAAGTTAGCTAGCTCACAAAATGATTATCAAAGTTTGCTTGCTAAAATGGAAATCATGTGCAAACATTGTGATGAGCTAACAAATCAAGTTGCTAATCTTGAGGCCGTAAAAAATACCCCCACCAAGGCATCTAAAAGAAATGACATAATTAAAAAGGATGCATCTACCTCTTGCAATGATTTATGTTTAGACTCACCTTTGTGCAACCAAGTTTGTGTTAAGAAAGTGATTGTAGATACATACACACAAGAGGTTGCAAAAGAGAATGAGCAACTCAAGCAAGAAGTAGCTCGCCTCACCAAGGACTTGACTCAAATGAAAGGCAAGGCGAAGCAAACCCAACTTCATCAAGATAACACCGTCAAGGGAGTGAAGAAGCTTGATGAAGGACAAACCGTGGTTTGCTACGTGTGCCACAAAGAAGGTCACAAGTCCTATGAGTGCAAGGTGAAGAATGAGGGAGGAGCAAAGATGAAGAAAAAAAAGCAAACAAGCAAGCTCTCCAACACCTACACCAACAAGGTGGACAAGAAGGCCTCCACACCTTATCTCTTGAAGAAGAAGAAAAATGACAAGGTGGTGGCCATCAAGGTGAACAAGCAAGCAAACAAAGGGGTCAAACGCTTTTGGGTGCCAAAGGAAATCATTTCCAACATGAAGAGCACCAAGAAGGTTTGGATCCCGAGGAAGTAAGAAGTCCGTCTGGACCACGGGAATTTGGAGACTTGGCAAAGTATGGGTGCATTTCATGGGGTGCATCATGATGGACAAAATCATTGCCAAGTGGGTTAGTGAATACTATGGACCCAAATTCCCCTTTCCATGTTAGGTAACTAGATGTTATTGCTTTTAAATTGGTACATCTTGCAATTAGTTTTTCCTACAATTGATATCTTTAAGCATCTAGTTACTTTTCATGCCTAGGGTTGCATTTGCATGCTTATATCTTTTGTCATGCATAGACTAGGTATTTCATATGGTAGGCTTGCTCGGTCTCATTTGTAACCCTTGGAGCAAACCTACATGGTTTAAAATTGCTTAGGAGCATGGCACATAGCTTGTCTTACTATTGTTTATCTAATATGTGCCAAAGTCCAAATTGTAGATAATTTTCTCCCAAATATCATCTTTCAAGTGGTATTTTGACTCCAAAATCAATTGTGCATGAGTACTACAAGTATTCCATGTCTCCATGCACAAATTTAGGGGGAGGATCATCTACAAGATGGACGCTTTGAGACTTACACCTTTTTCAAGTTTATCATGTGTGTAGTGGTCTCATTGCAAGGAAAATGGAGTCCCCGAAGAGAAGCATCGTTCTTCAGTTGGCATCATCATGTTGATTTCATTTCATATTTATATGCTTTCTCCATGCATTATATAGATTAAACTCTCTCGTGCAACAATTTGCTAATTATGCATATGCTTTGCTTTCTACCATATGTATGCATATATTTAGGGGGAGCTTAGTCTATATAATGCGAGAGTCAAATTTTGTGATCCATTTCACTCTATACAAAGGATCATGAAATTTGACCCTCCCTTGTGCTACTAATGTCTTCCTTTTTAGTGTTTGATGCCAAAGGGGGAGAATTTGAAGGACCAAAGGCAAGCATCAAGTTGATGTCTACAAGTGGTAATGGTCCGAGAAAGGGAGGAAAGTGAATTATGGATTAGTCTATGTAATGGAAATTTTTTTTAAAAAAAGATAGGCTCTAATCCATAATATCACATGGGGACATTTGCAAGGGCAAGACATGCTTTTGAGTAAAGTTTTAATTGGTATCTATCAATTAGTATCATATAACCTTGCCCTTTGCATTGCATCCTAGCAAGTAAATACTTTTTAAATTTAAATTTTTTATCATTTGCTTGCTTTTGGTCGTGTTGTCATCAATCACCAAAAAGGGGGAGATTGTAAGGAAAATGGACCCTTGAACCATTTACTTTGGATTTTGGCGTTTGATGACCAACACAACCAAATTAGACTAATGAATTTGCAAGTGTTTGTTTTGTAGTCCAATAGGGTGCAAGACGTGACTTGACGAAGGCGACGTGATGATCCGATGATCAACACCTCAAGCAAGACATTAGAAGCACAAGAAAAGACCCAAGATGTCAAGCAAAGTCCAAGCATGAAGATAGGAACCAAGCCGCGCGCAAGATCGCAAAGAAACGAAGCTTCAGACAGCGATCGGACGCGGACCGGACGCTGGAAGCTTGACCGGACGCCGGACCGGTGGTTTCGGTAGACAAAGCGACCGGACGCAAGGACCGGACGCTGGCGGCAAGAACCGACCGGACGCAGAACGCAGCGTCCGATCGAGTCTGAGAGGTTCCAGCGCTGAATCGCGACCGGACGCGTCCGGCAGAAGCGCACCGGACGCCGGGCAAGCGTCCGATCGGGTAGTTCGCGGCTTCTAACGGTCGGGACGACGGACGCGCGTCGGTCAGACGATTCGGCGTCGGTCAAGAGCGTAATTGCGGGAGTTCGACCCAACGGCTACTTTCTCGATGGGGCTTATAAATACAACCCCCAACCGCCATTTGAGTAGAGTGGAGCCGAGGAAACATATCAAGAGTGTTGATACACCATTTGAGTGATCTCCACATGCATAGTGCTTAGTGTTTTATTAGGTGATTAGCATAAGTGCTTTATGGAAGTGCTTAGGTTGATTAGACCATCGCTATGCGCTTGCTCTAGGTGTTTGCCTAGTGTTTAAGTGAGGTTTGCATACCTCTTGCCACCCCGTGCTTGTGAGCACAAGTGTTGTACATCGGAGGGGCTTGAAGTCTTGCGAGATCACACCAACGCGTTTGTGGTGTGGCGCGCCACCGTGTACCGGAGGGAACAAGGCCCATGGCGTTTTACCGAAAGCTTGATAGTGAAGACGGCGGGAGCATCCGGGAGAGGCTTGCGGAAGGCACATCGGAGACCCACTTGCGGCGTGGGGAAGGCCCGAGGCTATCCACGGAGTTACCCGACCGGGAGCTTGGCCCTTGCGAGGGATTTCTTGCGAGGGGCTCCAACGAGGACTAGGGGAAGCTTATGGCGCTTCTCGATACCTCGGTAAAAATACCGGAGTCGTCGACGGAGTTTGCATATCTCTACCTTGCTCTTTAAGCTTCCGCATTTACATTGATCATATTATTATCATTTGCGGTAGAGATAGCAACACACTAGCAAAACCGTAGTTGCACATCTAGATAGATTATCTTTTGCATAGGTTTTGCTAGAAGTAGAAAAAGAGGCCATAGTTTAGAGTTAGTTTTTAAGTTGCCTAATTCACCCCCCCCCCCTCTTAGGCGTCCACGTGTCCTTCAAACGTCATCCGTTCCGACAGGTGGGACCAGGGGCTCTTGGGTCACTGACATGTGGGTCCAGTCAAAGTTAACGTCAAGTCAACGGACGAGTCAATGGTCAATGGGTCAGGGTCACTGACGTGTGGGGCCAGGGCTGCTGACGTCAGCAGCTGACGTCACCTCGGCTGTGATGTTACTGACAGGTGGGACCCGCGTGACGTTGTCATGACATCAGCATGACGTCACTCACTGACATGTGGGTCCCGAGCCTCTGTGTCGCTGACATGTGGGGCCAGGTCAACCGTCAATGTTGACCGGTCAACAATCAACACGGACCGGGTCCGAACTGGGCCGGTTGGGCCTGGTCAGGGCTAGATTTGGGCTGGGCTCGGCCCGCCACGTGTCGCGCGAGGAGGCCATCCACGTGGCTCATCTGGGCTCCATACGGGCTCGGTTCCAGGCTGTGGGCGTGAGCGTGGCTCACGGTAGACCAAGATGCGCTGGTCCATGGATCTATGGCAGGGTTCATGGTGGACCAAGTCCACTTCTCTTTCCATGGGCATGGTCTTTGTGCACCGGGTGCAGGCGCGTGCGGCCGCGCGAGGAAGGATTCCTCTGCTTCCTTCCCCGGCGTGCTCCCGCCGGTGGTGTGCTCTCCGGCGAGCACGGCAGCTCGCGGACGAAGGTCATGGCGGCCTCATCTTTCCCTTTCGGATACGTAGCAAGATGCTGCGGTCTTCTCTGCAGCTCGACGGCGCATCCCTACACCGATAGGTGGCCGGAGCTGGGCTCCTGGGCTGTGGCACGGCGGTGCACCAGAGCGTGATGCCGTGACGACGGCGGTGGCTACCAGGCTTCTAGGGGCTCATCTTCCTTTTCTTTCTCCCGCACCGCATGCGCATCATCGAGGCGAGTCCAGTCATGGCCTAGTCTAGGTTTGGGGCTTCCCGTTCTTGTCGAAACGTGGTGATGGTCCAGCGGTCATGGCCATGGCAGTCAAGGCGTTCAGGGTGGCGGCAGATCCGGTGTCCTCCTAACACCGTGGTCCAGTTGACTTGGCTAGGCCGTGTATGTGAGTGCGCGTGTTCGAGGGCTCAAAGCCGACCTTGTGCTTCCCCAAGTTGGGGAAACGCGACGGAGCTCACGGTGGGCTCTACGACGGCGAGCAAAGGGGGTCGGGCGCTCACCGTAGGTGTTGAACGAAGGAGGCTACTGGCGCAGAGCGAGGTGAGTGTAGTGGTGAGTCGTGGCCGTGCAGGGAGAACTGCAGCGCTGCTGTAGCCGATCGTGGCGTCATCTCCTGCTCCGGCGGCTTCGGAGGTGCTCCGACGGAGCCTCCTTCTTCCTCCTCCCTCTCCCTTCTCTGGCTCGGTGTGAAGTGGTTTGCCACTGGGTGGCGGCGCAAGGCTAGGAGAGGGCTAGGGCCTCGGTTCCAGGGGTTTTATAGCGGGGCTCATCCATGGAGCTCGGTGAACGGCGGATGCAGATCGAGGGGCGATCGGAGGGCCTCTAGCGAGGCTGGGCTAGGGTTGTGGGGCCGTGGCGCGATCGTGGGCGCTTTGGTGCTCCCGAATTTCACAGACCGTGGCTCGACAAGGAGGGAACAGGGGTGGCAGGTGGTGGCGTCATCCATGGCCGCGGCCATTGCGCGCCAGGCGAGCGCGAGGCTGGATGGGGTTCCAGGCGCCGCGGATCGGCGACGTGGCAGCCATCCAAGGGGGCGTCGGAGTCGGTTGGAGCAGGGATGGCTAGGTTCGAACGGGGCAGCCCTGGGATTCCATCCTGGCATCGCGGCTGCTCTGCCTTCGCGAAAAGCAGAGGGGGCGAGGGGGGGACCAAGGGAGGAAGGGGATGACAAGCGGGTCCCTCCTGTCGGCGTTGCGGGGAAAAACGACGACGTTGGCGCTGGCGTCGTTGGGATGCGAGGGCGAGCGGGCCGGGATATTGTTCTACTGGGTCGGCCTAGGTGCGAACGCGTGAAATGGGCTAGCGAAGGTAGGTATGGCTGCGGTCACTGCGCAAGAGCGAGCCGCAAAGAGCTGTGCTGGACCGGCTGCGGGGATGAGCAGGCTGATCAGGCTGGGCCGCGCGGTTGCTCTTGGCCGAAATGGCCTCTTCCATTTTCTCCTCTTTTCTAAGTCTTTTCTATTTCTACTTTTCCATTCTAGCTATACCTTGGGTCTCTACGAGTGTATACATGCATTGCCAAGCATGAATACATCCTAGTGGGGTCCACTAAGGGTCATTGGGGTTTAGGGAGTCCAATGCCAAGAGTTGGTAACTCACGGGCATTGAGTTGATGGAGATAGTTGGTTGATTATAGAAATTAGGTCAAGAGATTCATGAGAGATTCCAGAAGGAGTCAAAATGATTTGCTACGGACTTGTGCTCTCCAACACAAAACCCTAAACCAAATAAGGAACTCCGGCAAGCTCCTACAAACAACACTATATGTATGCAACAATTTATTTATAAATTGTTCTTTGTTTGACCTAACATCTACATGCTTCATACATTGCAGGAAAATTTTTAAAAAGTTCGTATTTTTGGCTTCTCCAAAAACCTGATTTGTTACACACGGCGCTGTGAAGCATATGATGGGTGAGCGAGTAGGAAGATATTTTTTAGAGAGATGGAGGAGGCATACAGAGGAGGAGGCTGGCTTGAGTGGCGTCTGATACGTCCGACCCTGAGCATTACCGATTTGTAATACGTACACAACTAGCGCACCGGCCGGCATGTCCCAATATTATCCCCTTCTTTTCTTGAGAGGATGACTGGATGAGCATGCAAGCCACTGAACTACTGTAGCAGTAGAGTCCGTTCTGGGAATTAAAGACGGTGACGTATGACTGCTTGCATAGTTGCATTCTCACATCCTATATATAGCACTGGTAGAAGCATAGAGGAGAAAGATACGGTTGCAACCGGATCGGGTACGGGAGCATTGATCGAGGCAGCGCCGGCGGCATGCAAAGCAGCTCCAGCTAGCTTGTTGCAACGGCGAGGTAACTACCGGCCGGCTGATGTGATGAGCCGTGCCGAGCCGTGCGCCGCCGGCCTTTATAAAAAGGCATTGCCATCGCTAGCAGCTGCCCATACAGGCCCTGAACAAACCAGCTCTCGAGCCTTCCTTCCTTCTCTCGAGCCCTGCTCGCCGCGCAACTTGCGCCGCCGCCGCGCCTAACGAACCGCCGTACACTGTACACAACCGCGGCGGGCCGATCCGATCGGTTCGTGGCCGGCTTCGTGCTCGTCAGCTCGTGCGTATATATAGTCAGCTCCGGCGCAGCCCAGCTCCCTCAAACAAGCTAGCTGGCAAGCAAACGAGCTGTGTTCCTTAACTGGCAGTGTGCCCGAGCCCCGGCCGGGCGCGCCAGTGTTGCCGGCCGCCGGCCATCGAGCAATAGTCAGCCATGGCCGCCGCAGCTGCTGGGACGGGGACGGGGATAACAAGGTCGTCGTCGTCGTCGGTGTTGCTGCTGCTAGTGGTGACCGTGACCCTGCACATCGGCGTCGTCGGAGCGTCGTGGTGGTCGCCATTTTCCCTGCCGCACCGCGGCGCCGCCGCCAGGTCGCCGGCGGTGGGCCCTGGCGTTACGTTGCGCGTCGACGATGATCGGCATCAGGTGCGTATACTAGCTAGTCTACTGAATTAATTAGCGTAGGTTACTCGTATCTTTTTTTTCTTCCATACATATACGTACACAGGCAGGATATCTTTTATTTGTCACTGCTGCAGTGTAGTAATTAACTACTAAGTAATCGATCAATCAAATTACTTACCTATGGGCCTGCATTTACAGTTACCTACTGCTGCCACTAATAAGTATCTTATATATTTTCCATGTTTTAAATTTGCCACAATTTATATATGTATATATAATCCTGCTATATATGTTGCCGTGCTCGATTTCTGCATGTACCAACGTGTATTGCATTGGCATGCAGGTGGTTTTGGACAACGGCGTGGTGCAGGTGACGCTGTCGAAGCCGCAGGGCCACATCACCGGCGTCCGCTACAACGGCGAGCGCAACCTCCTGCACTTCGACGGCACCGAAAACTCAGGAGGGTGGGTAGTAATAAATAAAAAATATATATATATATATATATATATATATATATATATATATATATATATATATATATATATATATATATATATATATATATATATATATTTGTATATACATATCTCTGTAGTAAGTGATGAATGAATTCTGTTGCATTCAGGTACTGGGATGTGGTGTGGAACTATCCGGGCTCCGATCAGCCAAGAGGAATGATCGACATGTGAGTTTTCAGTTGCTGATGATAATATTGTATACATTCCACTCCCCCATGATCTTTCACTGACCACCCACCTCCTTGGTGTGCTGAACTGCTGATGATATGCCTGCATGTCTGAAACTCCAGACATACAATTCTTCAGATATATAACGGTGTTGTTTTAGTGCTGCTGTTTATTTACTACTGCTGCTTTAACTGTACTCGCAGCTGCAACTCACAAACACAAACAATTTTGCGTACGTAGTTTAATTAGACACTCTTGACCGGATGACATAACTTGCACCGATCGACAAAATTTCTGCATGCCTTAACTGACAGGATTCATGGAGTGCCGTCACAGACGCAGTTCTGATCAACAATCAGATTGGGAACAAGTTTCTCTACCTAGCTTAGGCAATGCAACAACGTAATCAAGCATGCATGCATTACCTGTAGAAAAAGCTAGCAGATCAGCTGAGTATGTACTCTGCCTGAACATAATGTGCACCGAAAAGATGCATGCAGGCAGGCTTCCTAACATAAGCGCAAGGACTAACCAAACCAAACCAAACCACCCCATCCATCCACACTGTAAAGTGCTCCTCCAGCTCGCTCTGAACTCTGAAATTCAGTGCTAGCATTAAGCACCGTCACAAATAAATCAGCACTGAAAAAATGTAATAGCACAGCATGCATAAATATTGTTGCTTGGTTCACATGATTTCATATCTAAGAAGAAACATTTTTTTTTTCAAACATACGGAGCACTAATAATAATCTCCAAGCTAAGGGGTAAGGACCAATAAGGCAACAGCCCAAGAAATGAAGCATTTGCGCATGTGCACAAGCTGAAATTTGGTCCTTTTGGATGCAACTAACTAACTAACTGCAGCGTCTGTACAGGTTGGACAGTACGGAGTTCAAGGTCGTGGTTTCAACTGAGGACCAAGTGGAGCTCTCTTTCAGCAGCACATACAATCCGTCACGCCAAGATAGTGTTCGCCTAAATGTTGACAAGAGGTGCCGCGGCGATGTTCGAATTATTCGCATTCGTATTTTTCAGATTTCATATATTCATTCAGTGTTCAAAAGGATCATATTATTTTGTTATTACGGTGACAAAATTACGTTTCCAGAAATGAAAATTGTCAGTTTGTTATTCATGCAGGCTTGTGATGCTGAAAGGCAGCTCCGGGTTCTACTGCTACGCCATCTTGGAGCACGCCAGCGATTGGCCTGCTCTCAACATCACCGAGGCCAGGCTCGCTTTCAAGCTCAACACGGGCAAGTGAGAAATCAAAGAACCCGTTTCTTTCTTTCTTTTTTGCATGTCGATCAGCTGACCAAAATTAAACATTTGTGTATATATGTATCAATGTATGTCAGGTTCAACTACATGGCGATTTCAGACGACATACAGAGGTACATGCCAAGCGCGGCGGACAGGGACGAGCCACGTGGCACTCCGCTGGCTTACAAGGAGGCCGTGCTGCTGGTGAACCCGCAGGAGCCACAGTTCAAGGGCGAGGTGGATGACAAGTACGAGTACTCCATGGACAACAAGGACAACGCCGTCCATGGCTGGATCACCGGCGGCGGCGGACACCCCAGCCCCATGGGCTTCTGGGTCATCACTCCCAGCAACGAGTTCAAGAGCGGCGGCCCCATGAAGCGGGAGCTCACCTCCCACGTCGGCCCCACCTCACTCACTGTAAGATCAAAGATCGATCCAGCTCCGGTCCTTCTTCAACGACCAAATCAATCAGTTTCCAAATCCATGGAAACCCATCTGAAAGAAACTGAAAACTTTGATCTCAGATGTTTCTTGGGACGCATTACGTCGGGAACGACATCGTGCTCAGCGTCGGCAACGGCGAGTACTGGAAGAAGGTGATGGGCCCGGTCTTCATCTACCTCAACTCCGGCCCCAGACGAGGCGGCGACCTCAGGGCGCTCTGGGCCGACGCCAAGGCGCAGGCGCGGGCGGAGGCCGGCAAGTGGCCGTACAGCTTCCCGGAGTCGCCGGACTTCGCCAAGGCCGCCGAGCGGGGCTCCGTCATCGGCAGGCTAGTGGTCAGGGACACGTTCACGAGCACCGACGACGATGTTCCGGTGCCCGCAGGGACCGCGGCGTACGTCGGGCTCGCGGCGCCCGGGCAGGCTGGCTCGTGGGCGACGGAGTGCAAGGGCTACCAGTTCTGGACGACGACCACGACGGACGGGTCCTGCGGCGGCGGCTGTTTCAGATTCACCATCGCCAACGTCCGGCCGGGAGTGTACAGCCTCTACGCGTGGGTTCCCGGGGTCCTCGGAGACTACGTGTCCGCTTCGTCTGTGACCGTGACGGCGGGCGGCGCCGTCGTCGACCTCGGTGACCTCGTGTTCCGGCCCCCGAGGTCGGGCCCGACGGTGTGGGAGATCGGCGTCCCCGACCGGACCGCCGCGGAGTTCTTCGTCCCCGACGTGGATCCCAGATACGCCAACAGGCTTTTCCTGAGCAAGGACAGGTACAGGCAGTACGGGCTGTGGGCGAGGTACGCCGAGCTGTACCCTGACGGCGACCCCGTCTTCACCGTCGGCCAGAGCGACGCTTCCAAGGACTGGTTCTTCGCGCATGTCACCAGGAAGGTAGGCGACGGGCGGTATGCGCCGACGACGCGGGAGATCCGGTTCACGCTGGACCGCGTGGTGGCCGACGGCACCTACACGCTGCGCGTCGCGCTCGCTGCCGCGAAGATGTCGAGGCTGCAGGTACGCGTGAACGGGAGGGGCGGCGGGGTGGCGGAGCTGACAACGCCGGAGTTCGGCGGCGGGAACGCCATCGCGCGGCACGGGATCCACGGCGTGCAGTGGAGCTTCGAGTTCCCGATCAGGGGGTACCTGCTGCAGGAAGGCGAGAACAGCGTCAGCATCACGCAGACCAGGGCCGCCGGCGAGTTCCTGGGAGTCTTGTACGACTACGTCCGGCTCGAGGCACCTCCCGGGTCCTGCCGAGATCCCACGACGGCGGCGACGACGACGCGGCGTGCATGACCGATGGCATGGTCACCGTCGCCTAGGGACTGTATTGTTTCCTTACTTTACAAGATTGTTGGAGCAGTGAGAGGGGGGATTATTTCTGAATGTAAAAGTATAATACCAGCAGTAGGGGAACCCATGAAGTTAAAACACTAGAGAGTGAAATGAGATGCAATTTTGGGAGATTTTGCAGAAATGCGCTAATATTTTGCTCTCTTTTCGCATAGTCATAGGATGTTTGGTTTGAGGAATTAAACCATTTTTAGATGTGGTGGAATATGATGAGCTCATTCCTTAAATTTATTGGAATGACTTCATTTCTCAAATTAGCTTGATAGGAATAAAGTGATGATACATCAACTCATTCCATTCCACAAATAAAATAAAAAATAAAGAATAAAAAGACGATAGATTAATCCATTCCTCAAACCAAACACCCTACCTTGCTAATGTATAGACTAAATACTCCCTCTAGTCAAATTTGCATAGTACTTTACATTTTAGAAGTGGCGCGATCTCTAATAGAGATATATACTTACATTTCACCACCTTTTCCTGTATGGCTACATAGTTATAGTATGGTCATAATGTATATATTCAATAAAATGCAACAAATTTCTGAGATTACAAAAATGCCATTAGGACAAATCTATGCATGTGTGTCGCGTTCACAAATAAATAGAATATTTCAAAAGTTATCAATATAAGACTTTAAAAAGATTCATCACTGAATATTTTTTCGAAGCTAGTACACAAATAAGAGCTTAGTTGGTTTGGTTTTTCTATGGCGAAACGTATTCACTCAGAGTTAAATCATCAAATTGACATTTCCTAAAAAAAATCATCAAACTGACACCGGTGCTTGTAGATTTACCAATTACTTGCTTGTATTTTTTTTAGAAATACGTGGCTCACTAAACTATAAATGTACACCTAAAAGTTAGTATTTTGCTCATGTCTTTTCGACAGAGCAACATCTTAGATTATTTTTAATTTGAAGAGTATCTAGCAAATACCCTTAGTTTCTTTTTAAATTAAAGAACAATGTTATTAATCAATGACAAATCTATGGACCAGGAATACTCCCTCCCTCACAAAGCATTTCTAGTTTATTTTATTTAGGATAGGTTAATAAGAGGAAGGGAAATTACTACAATACCCATCAATATATCACCTACTCCCTTCATCCTGTAATATAAAGGATCTAGAGTTCAAAATTTATAACAAAAAGAGAAGGTATTCTGGGTTATGAGCCTCCTCTCTCCTTTGTCTTTTGTGGTAGGAAATATTGAGTTCAAACTTTTAGTGTCAACCAAAACAAACAACATTAATTAAAAAAATAACAACAAAACTACTCCGTCCATCATAATTAGTGAGAGGTAAAGTGATCTTTTGCCAGGCTTGTTATTTTGTCTAAAAAACGCTTAGATTTCCGCATTACATGACGGAGGGAGCACAGCAAATGGTAGGTGCTATCTAAATTTTTAAATATCAAGATTACACTGACAAACGCTAATTAAAATGACAAGAACTAATTAGTTTTATTTTAATGATGGGAAGACGTGGGGTTAGATTATGCTAAAAATGGGTATATTTATGGACAATTTTTTTAATGCTAAGAGCATCTCCATGACTTTTGTAAAATAACACCCTATTTTTGGTTTTTTAGCAAAAAGAAGAAGAAAAATCCCCCTCCAACAATTTGGTAAAGGAAAACACTTATATATGGATACTGGGAGTATTATTATGAATGAATGAATGAATACATGTGGCGGCCAATTTAGCTAGATCACCATCATGACATCTCAACATTAGAAACTAGAAGAACACCCCACGCGTTGCTGTGGGAACTACTGATTTGGAATGAAATTTAACTATTCATATAATTTTTAGGAATAGATTAATTATTGTAAACTAATGTTAGTGGATAGTGTGGCACGCTAATATGGATAACTAAATGTATGTCAGTGAATGATGTGTCTCGCTGACGTAGATATCATAGTTGCTTGTCCTAGTGAATTTTAGTTGTAAGTGATAGTGAACTGTTGAGGTGGATACCTTGTATGTTAAGAAAAATTGTTAGTGGGATTTTGCTTTATAAGAGTATATGATAGAGTAGGATGCATGGCCCGGCCCTGTCCTTCGTGACAAAATATTGGTGTATGCAAAAAGCTTTGTAGATGTATGCGTACTGTTTGTCAAATGATTGAGATATTAAGACTTAAGAGTCATCAAGGTACTGACTAACTCAGAACATACACATATATATCTATCCCTTTGTAATCGGATCGGCCAACGAACATCAAACGGAAGGAAAATAAAGCCAAGTCACAGCATGCACATTGCATGCAGACTCAAAGCGACCATTACCACTTGAAAATTGATCCATCTCATACGTGCCATGCCATGGCCGCCGCCTCTGCTCTCCTCCTCGCCCTGTACCTAGCACCAGTACTCCCCTTGTGCCTGTCGTCGGTCGGAGCCGTCGTCGGAGAACAACAACCACTCCTCGGCGAGGCGCGCGCGCCCGGGTTCGCCGCGTGGCTCCGCGGGTTTGCCGGCGCCGCCACGCCGGAGCCATAGTCGCCCGTGGGCTGCCCACGCCAGAGGTCATAAGCGTTGGGCTGCTGGCGCTGGACAGGACGTCCGGCCACACCGTGTCCGTCAGTCCGTGCATCGCTTTAGGAACATCAACCTCGCCGCCTCCCCCTTTGCAACAACCAACAAACACGAATCCTACAGATTAGTAACCCGCCATTTCTGGTGCAGCTTGGGGCTCCGCTACCAGCATGCGAGTCTGGACGTCGCTCATTCACTTTTGGAGTTCAAAAGGAATAGGTCCTATTGGCTTGGCTATAAGTTATACTTTTTTAAGTTAACGAATAGTATTTTTCTCTTAAAACAAATCAATTAATAATATTTTCAGTCATGTCTTATCAGCCAAACGAAGGATCTGATACTTCTCACAAAAACAGCACCCCGCTGCTCCCTGCTGTGACTCTGAGCACGCACAGACGCACGTGTTGGCAGCCGTATTACTAAAATACACTCTATGCTATATTTCTTAATTAATTATTTAAAAAATAGAAAAAGATGAAAGAATCTCGAAGTACCAAGGTACTTATGACAAATATTAAAATGGCTTATAGTTCGGAAGGGGCGAATATATTGCTATCGCTGGGTATCTAGATCTCTCTGTTGAGTGCACGCGGAGTACTAACTGTGGCAAGGTTTGTTTTACATGGTTTAGTACGATGCGTGTATGATTCATGTTTCACATTTCAGGGACATATTTTTCTTTTTTGAACCAACAGTGTTAGCTCCCAAAGACGGACTGTGACGCCCGCGCTTGCACTCCGCCGCGCTGCGTTTTGCGCCCACGCGGGGCCCGCGCAACCCGGACATCGCTCACGTGTGGAACCGCTCACGCCCCCTCCGCTTTCCACGCGCATGCACGGCGGCACCCCCAGCAGCTACGGCAAGTGGGTCCCATAGCAACATGTGCAACATCATATCTATTTTTGCAACATTCAGATGAAACACTTGCATATGTGTAAAATAGCTAAAACACTTGCAACATACGTCTAAAACAGTTGCAGAACACCTAAAAACAATAATAAAAGCCATTACAAAACATATGCAATGTACAAATAAAAAGTTTGCAATATATATGTGAAAACATATGCAACATCCAAATAAAACACATGCAGCATACATCTGAAAACAAATGAAACATTTATAACAGACGCTTGCAACATACGTGTATAGCCATTGCAACACCATGTTCTACTTTTGTAACATTCATATGAAATATATGCAACACACATCTGAAACATCTGAAACAATTAAAGCACGTGCTTGCAACATACGTTCTCAACAAAACCTGGTAGGCAGGCACTACTATAGATTGACCAATCACAAGCAGTTTGCAGAGCCCATCACTAACGCTTTTCGGTCTCGGCAGTAAGCTATCAGCGGTGATGACATTCCCATCACAGGCGGTTTGCAACCGGCGGTGATAATCGCTTATCACAGTCGGTTCGTATTACCAGCGGCGCTAATTTGAATTTTTAAAATTTTCAAAAACAGGCAAAAAAAATCAATCCTTGGAAGCCCCCATCAGCTCCAGCTTCACGGTACCATACTGGGAAGCTACTCTAGCTCTAACTCCACGCTATTTTTCATGGTACGCGGTGCTGGGTTCGAACCCGAGATCTTTGTCCTCTGCTCCTCTAACCACTCTATCCGTAAGTCACTTGTGTCTATATAGCATATCAATTTCCCTAGTATTCACTTTTCAGGATTTAAAATAAATATTTAGAACCCTAAATGGCTTCAGATGAAAAAGTCATAAACTACAAATTTGTTGTTCTAATTGAGATCTAAAACTTTGATTTTGGTTGTTTCGCCATCCGAGTTCGTTTAACAAATTTGAATTTCAAAACATCAAAACTTCAGTCAGACTTTTGGGACCTCAAATAATTTCAAATAAAAAACTCATCAATACAAAGTTGTTGTTCTCATTGATATCTATAACTTTGGTTTTGATCGATTTTTCATTCGAGGTTATTTGGAAAATTTGGTTTTTTTAAAATTTTAAAGCTTCAGCTATAAATTTGAGACTATAAATGATTTCTAATCAAATAGTTGTCAACTACAAAGTTGTATATTTGGTCATTTTTTCATCTAGGGTCGTTTGTACAATTCAAAAAATTGAATTTTAAAATTTGAGCGCTTCAAACAGAATTATGGGACCGTACATGGTTTCAAATGAAAAAGTCATCAACTACAAAGTTGTCGATTGCGTCGAGATCTACAACTTTGATATAAAGTTTATTTTCATCTGACTTTATTTGAAAAAGTTATGAATTTATTTATACTGCAGCATGGTTATCACCGTCGTATCATACAACGAAATGGCGGTGAAAATATCTTCACCGCTGGTTCATATGACGAGGCGGCAGTGATGAGGAGCACATCATCACCACCGGCTGCTGGTGTAAATCGGCTGTGATGATGGACTATCACTGTCGGTTGGTAAGACGAAGCGGTGGTGATAGTTATCGACCCAGACGTTCTTACGAACCGGCAGTGATACTCTCATCACCAACGGTTTATGTTACGAACCATTGGTGATAGCTATCACCATCGTTTTTAATGATACCGGTGGTGATAGATGTGTTAATGATTGATCAATCTGTAGTAGTGAGGTAGCCAGAACACTGCACAGCGGGATCCAAGCGCTAGGTCGCAGTGGAGGAGGATGGTAGCAGGTCAATAGCTATGCAACCTCCGACCATAGGGTGGGTGCAGTGCCCTCGGCGAGCAGCACCCGCGGTGGAGGCGGTGGCGGCGGTCGGCATAGGTGCAGCCTCCCATGGCGAGGCGCCCACATTGGAGAAGAACGTGGTGAGGTGTCCCCATGACGGAGAAGGCGAGTGGTGGGCAGCGCGGTGCGGTGGCCGTCTAGGGAAATGTCGTTCTTTTTCTCCCTCGCTGTTCGGGAAAACGCCGCTCTCCTTTTCCCTCGTCCGACGGATGCCCGTACCTGAGTATTTCTGTTTTTGAACGAACGGACACGAGACTGTGCATCATTTAGAAGAAAATTACAAGTAAGCAGCCCTGTAAGGCTACTTGCAGTGACAAAATGAGACAAAAGAAACAACATATTATACACAAGAGAGCAAACTAGGAGCCGGTTGTTGGGACGATGCCACAAACTCTTTAGTTCCATTTGGCGGGCTTCGAAGCCGTTTTGGGGGGCTTTGGCTCCATGAACGGTTCTTTTGGTCCAGAGCCGTTTTGATACCCTATTTGACAAAACAACTCTTATACTCTTATAATGAACCAAACGAATTAAAAGACTAAGATACCCTTATTTTCCCTATCCTATCTTCTTCCCCCACCTGCGACTCGCGTTCCCCTTCCTAGCGACCGCGCTCCTCTACCTGGGCGGCCTACGTGCCCTTGCCCGCACGTCCTGACCCAAGCACCCCCAGCGCCCGTTCGAGCGCCCCAGCCTACGCGCCCTCTCCGCCTGGAGGCCGCGTGCGTCTCGATGGGTGGCGGAGCGCCCCGGCCTGTGCGCTCTCTGCGCCTGGTGGCCACGCTCGCTCCGCCCAGGCGGCCCCGGCGGCCGTCCGCGCTCACGCCCTCCCTCACGACCCCAGCGGCCATCCGCACCGCACGCGTCCTCGCAAGCCCCAACGTCCGTGCGACCCCAGCCTATCCCATGGGCGCGCCCCCGGCAGCCGGCTATGCGCCCCCGCGTCCTGCACCTCGACGGGTGTCCGCGCAATCCGGCCTCACCCGTGGCAGCGCGCGCATGCGCCTCGACAGGGGCAAAGCACGTCTTTCTCGTCCGAAGGTCCACGTGGCCAGAATGAAGCCCGGTGAAGCAAGCTTCGTCCCACCCCAGACCGAGCAGGTTTTAGGGGCTTCACTTTAGAAGCCGTTTCGTGTTATTCCGTTTAACAGAAAAAGGTTCTAAACGGCAAGCCGGTGAAGAAGTCCGGCCAAATGACGCCTTAATTTTTGTTGCACCGGATACTTTTGTTTCCCGTTTGTTTGTTGAAAGACTGCTTGCCCCGGTTGCAAATTGCTTCAAATTTGTAGAACAGGAGCTGCATACATACGAGCTGCGCGTACGCTGATTTCTTGTTTAACAACGATGCCTCCATTATAATCCACATCAGGTCGATCATAACAAATCGACCAAATTATTTATTCAGGTGGTGTTTAAATTCAGGGGCTGAAGTTTAGGATATCACGCCGGGTGTCACATGTCATATAGTAGTGCTCGGATAGTAATAATAAAACAAATTACATAAGTCCTCAGTAATCCACGAGACGAATTTATTAAGCCTAATTAATCCGTCATTAACATATGTTAATGGAGCATCACATTATCAAATCATGAACTGCAAAGTAGTTATAATCTGTATAATTAATTATTTTTAATCTATATTTAATATTATATATATATATCCAAACATACGATGTGATAGAGAATAAACTTGCAGGTACTAAACAAGGCCTTACAGCACGACGAAGAAAATCAAGAAAACGCCGTCACCATTTGTAATCTCAATCCCTGCCGCACAAGCTTGATCGGACGGTCAGCACTCACCAGACTGTCAGAGACACGAACAACACGGAGGCTTTTACATATATGTCATTAAGAAAGTTTGTAATTACACATAAGCCATTAAAAAAGATGACCATACACATGTGTCACTGCTCTAAACTTCTTTGCCCTACATGCTATTCCATCCATGTTCTGAGCTAACGTTGGGTAACGGAGGAAAAAAAAGACCAGCATGCCCTCAGCTTCACGCGTAACGAACATGCCCTCAGCTTCAGCAATGTGATGGTGCTTTGGCGCCAATCTGTTGGCCTTTGGCGCCAAAAAATCTCCCTAGCTGGCTCCTATAAATGAGGTCTCTCCCCCACTCAGTTTCCTCTCCAATCAGTTCCCTCTCCATCGTTCTCTCTCTTCTTCATGGTCTGTGCTGCCATGTCTGAAGCTTCAAGCGCCTTTGTGAGTAGAGGGAGGGTAAGGCAGGTCCTTTGCCCCCAACTACGGTGTGCTTGCCAATCGATTCACATCGATGACCACCAGCAACATGCTCTTCCACAAGTATCCCTATTTTTCAGTTTGTGTTGCTAACTTGCTATTTATTTGGCTCTAGAATGTTGGTTTCCGCTGTTTGGTTCACAATCTAGTGTTGCTTTGGTTTTTAGGCTGGAGGTTGTCAGTACTATCAGTGGGAGGATGAAATGGGGAAGACTAGTATACATAAAGTGGCTCCTACAACAACTTTGTCTCATGTTCCTCTTCAGGCAGTGCCAGCAGCAGCTGCTATCCCTACTCCCACTCCAATGGCTCTCATCCAGGAAGGTGGTCAGGCTGGTGGAGTAGTAGTGCAAGATAGGGTTATGCAGCAGCTCAGATGGATTAAGAAGCTGGTCTTTGTTGCCATCTTCCTTGCCTTATATGCAATTATGAAGAAGTAGGGTCCTATATATATGTGTGTGTGTCACTGTGTTTGTATGCTTGAATCAATGAATGAATGAATGAGTCAATGATGGATGGATGATTGCAGTCCAAAAATATAAGTAGTGCTCATGGTTCAGATTGTTCACCAACATGCAAACTATAAACCACAGTTTCATCTAACGCTAGTAGTTTGTCCAGAGCAAGTACCATAAACTACATGTCCTGATCATGCAAAATATTACAGGTCCATTACATCAGCAGTTCATAGCACAAAAGCCAAGGTATTCTCTAGGAGTACAGCATGGGGGAGTCACCTTTGTTCATTCCAGTAGCAGTTGCTTCTTGCTTCTGGTATTTGCAGCTGGGCTGGAAGGGTCACCTAGAGCCTTGATGCTTGTTCCCCCAGCTGGAGTGGTATACACATCTTTCCTTGGTGTAAGCTTCTTCTTCAATTCAATCTTCCTCCTTGGTGTATGAAATGTAGCAGTTGAAGCTTCCTGTGGCTCATGCTGAACTGCAACATCTTCATTATAAGGGGCAAGGTGCACAATTTGAATAGGAATTGGTTCAATGGATCCAGTTCCAGATCTTGTGGTACATGAAACATGAAGTACATGAGCACAAAATGTATCCTGTATCCAGTTCCAGTTTGGGTTGTTGGCATTGCAAAAAATTAGAAAGAAATGGAGAAGTGGCATAGCTGCTAGAGAAAGGAGTAGTAGTAGAGACTGAAGTACTTGTTGCTGCTCCCTTAGATTTGGAGACATATGATGAAGAGGAGTTTCTCTTTCTTTTCTTGTGTACAACATTCTCCACTACCTCATTGGGAGGGAACACCATCCCTGTGGCCACAACAATGCTTGTCTCTGTGTTAGCTTTAGATGTTTTTTTTCTGCCTCTTCTTTGGCAGACCCCTGTAGGTGAAATTTTAGTTATGTTAGATTATTTAATGCAATTCATATCATATAAGAATAAATTTTAGTTATGAGAAGTTCACATGTCAGCCTCCATTGCAGCAATATCTGCTGGACTCTCAGTCTTGCAGGTGTACCAGTGGTGCCCTAACTCATGGCATATTGGACACTCATGCCTCTTTGATTTCCTTTTGCTACCTCCTTCACTGCTCCTTTGTACCTGTTCTTTCTTCTACCAGCTGTGGACTTAAGTAAGGGAGGATGCATGAAGAATCCATGTGTGGCATCAGGCCACATATGCTTGTCAGGAATGGATGGGATGGCACTTTCATATGCAGCTTTGAATTTGGCCACAGAATAGCATTCATCCACATGGTCTTCTAGCTTTTCACCTGGTATAGATGTTATGTAGGCAATTGCATGCTTGTATGGTATTCCTGGCCCTTGCCAAGCCCCCGCAGAACATGTCCTGTTTCTTAAGTCCACAACAAATCAATTAGGTCCCCCCTTAGCACAAACTTCAACAACTCCATCATTTTCTGTGATGACCTCAATGTTTAGGTTGAAGTTGTCTTCCCTCAGCTGCTGCATAACATAAGGTAGAATCTTTCCTACAAACTTCATGGCCACCTTTTTCCTAGTATTCCATTTAATCAACAGCTTCTACCTTACGGTATCCATCAAATCATCAATGTGCTTGGCCTTCTCTTTCTTTATCCAGTTATTGAAGGACTCGGCCAAATTATTGGTTACATAATCCACCTTGAAATCTGTGCCAAACTGACTTTTGGTCCATAGCTTCTTGTGAGTCTGTTGCAGGTACTTCATTGCCTCAGGTTTGGCTGCAGCCATGGCCTAGTAGTGTTTCTCAAACATGTACTTGCTCCAAGAGTAGATAGATGCCCATAGGTGATCATCAAAAATTTTACCACTGAACCTTTTCTTAAAATTTTGAACTAAATGGCATATGCACTCTCTATGTTCAGCATGTGGAAAGACCTCACTAACACCATGCATTACTACCTGCCCACAGTCTGTGCAGAATGTCAAACCAGGTGGGGTGCCTATTGCTTCCTTCAACCTCTCCATAAACCAAACCCAGTTTTCATTTGTTTTAGAATCAATGACACCTATTGCTACTGGGTACATCCAGTTGTGTGCATCAACTGCACAAGCAATGCACAGCTGGCCCCTGAATTTTCCACACAAGAAAGTGCTATCTACTGCCAAATATGGCCTACAACCTCTAAGGAAGCCATCAACACATGGTTTCAGGGCTAAAAAAACCTATTAAACCTAATCTTCTTGTTGATGGTGTGGTGATCAATCACAACAAATGAACCAGGACATGTTTTATCTAGCTGGGCCTTGAATCTATACAGGTTATCAAAACTTTTATTCCAGGGCCCATATAGTTTATTCAATGCAAGATTCTTACCATGGTAAACCCTCCTATACGGTATCAAGATTTTGTACTCATATTTCAGCCTCCTTTGGAGTTCAGTAGCACCAACAGTTGTATCTTCTTTCAACCAGTCAATCACTTGCTCACAGACCCAAAACTGTGTAACCCCTTTACATACGCCAGACCTCCTTTTGCTTTGACAGGTATAGGGATATGGGTTCCTCTTCACCTGCAAATGACATAAAAATGAAATGCTTATATCTGAAAACAACTGATAGATAAAAAAACATACAAATTTGACACTAACATATTACCTTAATTGATTCATCATCCTTCATGGTTGAGGCACGAATTCTCCACCTACAGGCCTCAGTACTCCCATAACAGTAAACTATGTACCTCCCTGTGTCACTCTTTTCAATGTCATAATGAAACTCATATTTGACAGCACGTGAAGCTAAAGCCAGCTTAAATGCATACATGTCTCTATACACACTGCCTACTGTCATAGAAGGATCCTTGTTGTCATACTCAGCATCAGACATATGACCAGGCTCATTATCTTTAACAATGTCATCTACATCCTCCATTTCATAATCATCATCATCATCATCAGATTCATCATCACTGTCTGTTTCACAGTATGTATCTACATTAGATCCTTCACCATCCCTTTGTTTGCTGCAACCTTGACTCTGAGGTTTTGGAGGTGGTGGATGTTGAGCTACTGGGTCTATATACAACCATTCCTCATCAACACCCCCATGCTCACTGGATGGGTTTGGGTTAGCCAGGTATTCATCATCTATAGTTTTACTCTAGGTATGGCTTGGTTGTGCAATGTTAGGACAAGACAGTGAAGGGGTGAATGGGTTCTCAACAGACTGCCAAGAATTGCTAAAATCCCAAGAAGAAATTTCAGGAGGCTTAGTACTGGGGCTGTGGTAAGCAAAAGTTAGGAAACAGCACTTGGAAGCACTATGTTTTGCAAACATGTCAAGCAAATCTTGGTCGGTGCAAACTTGGATGTTCATCTGTCTCTCAATGCAGAAGTAAAATAATCTCACAACATTCCCATAATTAGAAGGATACTTATTCTCAACTTCAGCAAGTAGATCTACGAAGTTGGTAAGATCAGCATCGACAACTTTGTTCAAGCTAAACCACCGAGCACGAGTATGACGAGCAATTATCCTGATTTCTAGGTTATAGTTACTAGTAGGGTCCATCATACAGATGAACAACAGCGAGTTCACATACATATATCTATCTAAAATCACACTACATCAAACACCTAACTGACCATATTCACAAGGACCAAGCAATCGAAGCGGAAAAAACCCTAAATTTGGTACTCACCCATCAGGAAGCCAGGGAGGTCGGTCGCTCGCGCCCGCGCCCTTGTTCGCGGCCATGCGCCGCCAATACAAAAGGATTCACGGTCTCTTCCTTCATGCCTCCTCTTCCTTGCTCCACTACCCCATTCCATGCCGCAAGCACGGGGGATTGGGGGTTCTTCTCTGAGGCCTCTTCTTCTCTCCGCGCCGCCGCCGCAAGCAGGGCCGAATTGTCTTCTTCTCTCCCCGTCGACGCCGCAAAGACAGGGTATTGGCTTCTTCCCTCCCGCCACCGCAGCCGTCGGTACAGTCGCCGCTAGGATTTGAGGGAAGAGGACTCGAGCGAGATGGAGAGAGTGAGGGACATGTGGCGGTTAATTGTATTCAACGCGGTCTCCACCGCCGAAGAGCAACACGGACAATTTCCCTGACCGGTCCTACCTGTAAGGGCTACCAAACAGCGAATATCAAACAGAACATGGACAGAATAGCATGTAAGGCAAAAAAAAAAAATTAGAACAATAACACCCCGTTACTTTTTTTTTTAATGGCTCGTGTGTAATTAGGAACTTTCTTAACGCCATACGCGTAAAAGCCTCAACAACAAGCGTCCGCCGCCACCTGCCCCGCCCGTCGGCCCCTCTCTCTCTCTCCCCTCGCCGGGTCGCCGCTCCAGTCGAATTCGAAGGGAGACCGACGGACGGACCGATGGCGGCCGCGGCGGCGGTGTACAGGCGGGTGCTGAAGGCGGTGCAGAAGCACGTCGGCGGGGGCACCGGCAAGCAGCACTTCCGCGACTTCGTGGCGGCCGAGTTCCGCGCCCCCGCCGGCACGGAGGCCGACGCCAGGGCCAGGCTGCGGCTCGCCAGGGACTACTCCTACCTCCTCACCAGCGTCCACAACCACAAGGTATTGGAGATCGCGTGCTATGATGTTCCGGTGTGCAGTATTTGTCCTGTGTTGTGCCTCTGGTAACGGCATTCTACGAGGGAGGTCACGTGTTCGATGAAATGCCAAGGAGGGGTCGCGTTGCTTAGACAATGTGATGTAACTTAACGAGAGTGATATCACGAGAACTTTCAGTTACAGTTTCAGAGGCAATGACTGGCTAATTGATAGCTGCTGGCTGACCCAAACTCAATCCCCAATCGTTGCTTTGGTAATTAGTGGCGTAGTATGGTTCATAATCATGCAATGAGTTGGATAATACATGGCACTATGTGTTTTCCCATTTCAGTCTGAATGTGGACGCATTGTCGTTTAATTGCTCACTTCCATGATTTGACCTGATTAAATACATCTTTCTACACTGAGCGTGTTCTCGATGGCACTATACTGTCATCTTATCATGCCCTATGGACTCCATTAACTCTAGGTCATGCTTGATTGTCCAGGACCTGCTGTTCTCGTACAATATAGCTGTGGACCGATCTGATGAAATGAAGAAGATATTGAACAAATCTGCCGCCAGTGTAGGCCTCCAGCTTCCTGATGTCTACCAGCCATGAGGGCTTCTTTTCTTCACGTATGTGTGATCCATGATACTGCCATTTAGCTATGGAACTTCGTTTTGTGTCCTACATTCCATTTACCTCGGAAAGTTTGGTTTCCAATTCTACTGTTCTCTCAATAATATGAAATGGCATTGGTTTATTAATGATATCGTTCAATGATGTATGAATTGCTTCTACAAAAGTCAATTGCTCCTGTGCTGTAATACGCACAATATCTAGATTGTATTACATCTCCGGTCATTTCTATCCACTGTCCCTTCCACTTTATCAATCTGACCTGGCATACGGAAACAAGCAACCAGTCAACTTTTTTGATACATCCACGTTTCTCATCCAAGATCAACATGCTCGGAAAGACTAAGATGCAAAAAACATTAGGAACAATGCATGAAAAATGTACAAAATTTATTCAGATGAACACACTCTACTTAAAAACATTTTCTATTTTCTTAAATATCTTGTATGTTGCCTACCCCAATTTGCTTGGCATAAGAAGGCTCTGTTATTGTGTTGTATGTATCCTATATATGTTATAAAGAATCACATCAACTGACAAATCACAATGCTCATATCTACAAACAAGTCCCCAAATATACACAGGTAAAACAAAGCTATCTTCTCATTCCTTCGGAGACTTGGCAGTTCTATTCAAACTATTAGTTTCTTTAGCATCACCCTCACCTGGTGGTTCTGTGATAGCTTCTGCAGATGCTTGGGTTGTAGTTGTATTCGGACTGCCAATTTCATTAACATCGTCCTCACTTGTTTCGTCGTTGAATGCCATGGCAGCTCCTGCCGATGTACCAGCATCTCCATTTCCTTGTGCCCAAGCTATAGGAAAATGCACTGATTTTTCACCAGCATTTCTGTTCTTGTCATCTGAACTCTCTTCAAAAGAACCATAGTCTATGTTCTGAAGTACTGTTGGAATCTGCATACCCCCAACAAGTACTTCTTTGCTTTCCATGTCTAGATCAATCTTTTCCCTTGGGTTTGTCACATCCAGCCCAATGTATGGAGTGTAGAATCCAGCTTCAAGTGCGCCCTCACCTACCCATGAACGAAAATTGTTCATTGGAGGTGGTATCTTGGTAAAGAACACTTCTGCAAAGTTTGCTGCAATGCTCTTCCGGTAGGGATTGTCCTTCTTGTCATAGTGGTATCTAAAGTTTTCATATGTTGTCTGCAAAATATGTAGGTAGTAATTAGTATCAATTAAAAGTATTGGAGGCTGTAAGTACTAACAGTAGGCATTGCAACTTATGGAAACTTTGCACTACTTTGCATTCTGCAGATCGTAATCAACCTAATATTTTGGATAACATACTGTTCATAACCTTCATAAGGAGGTTTATACATGTACTACATGTTGTAAAAATACATTTTCCCCTTTATTTTCGTTATGTATGTAGCTTGTACAGTCTTTGCATTTTAATGAAATTTTAAGTAGAGATTTCCGGAAATCCAATTAAAATATTTGGTCAGTACAAATCCCTGTTGCTTTTACTATATCCTATTATCTACCAGTCCCAGAGCAAATTTCCCTATTTGGATTACCATCTTAATCTGTGGAGCTGCTAGTTCAAGATATCAAAACTGTCTTGGTATATCATATAGTCCTGTCAAGTGCATTGCTCCATTTCAGGTATAATAAGATCAGAGTTTGTAACAGTATTCTAAAAACTATATGCAAACAAAGGAAGTGCAATCACCTGATTAGTACCGATTAAATAGAGATGAAACACTGCGAGGCCTCCGACAAACCAAACAACAATGGAAGTATATATGATTAGCGCAAACGAGTATGCTTCCTTGCGCAAGGCCTTCCAGATAAAGCCTCCATTGTCTTTCATTTGGCTATAGACACTCAGCCATGAAAAAGTAAAGACAAATATGCACAGGAAAGTCGATGTTGCTATGAACAGAAAGAAGAAGCGGTAGTTTCTCTGCAAGAAGCATTGAAAAACAGTGATTATTCAAAGTCAATGGAAACTATTTAGGAATGAGATACTGATAGGAATGCAACATTTTTAAACTTACTGTTTATTTCTAATGTATTATTGCATTTCTGAAATATGACTCTGGATTATGCTTGGCTAATCAGTTTTTAATGCAAACTATGACACTATGTCCTCGAAGCCTATATGTTAGGTGTGGTTCAGTACTCCTATTAGAAGTTTGGAAGATCACTTTCCTAGTTAGGTGTCGAATCTGATTAACAAATCCAGTCAGAGTTAACAACTTTCCCTGGTTTATTAAGTGAAAAGTTAGTTGCCACTAATTGTTTGGTCAAGCACAACTAAGTGGATCAGTTTTGGTTAATAGTACAACTAGATGCATGCATAAGTCCAAGTTACTGAAACTAATCTCTGTTTGATGTCAATGATATGCATAACAGTTATGAAATAATTGGACTGACACATGGTCTTCCAGTGGAGGTCTGGAGCTAGAATTTGATAATTTCAACATTCAAATTACTGTGTACTAGCTGAGTCGCTTACTTACAAGTCCAATGCACTGGCCAACCCATGGGCAGTGGTGGTCAAACTTGTGGACACAATTGTTGCAGATGGAGCAGTGCGAGGATCGTGGTGGACGGTACCTCAGGCAGGTCTCGCAAAACTTCACCTTCACCGTGAAGCCATTTATGATGACGTCCTTGGTCCGACGGAACCTCATCCGTGGGGTTCTCCCGCCGCTCCAGTCCATAGATGGTGTGTTGGAGCCGAGAAACTCGTCAGCTTCAGGAGGCGCTCTCGTGTTCCTTGGCACGATTCCTGGGTCTCTGGCGGATGTCATGGATAGGAAGACAAGGTCCTGCATTTGAAGGCATGGTTCAGTTTCGGGCTCTAGTGGGAATTGGAATGTTTTACCCTTGATTGGAAGTCCTGGATGATCACAGTTTCATATATCTAGGCAGAAACCATTATGGAATTCATGATGATTGCTGGGAGAAGACGGTAGATACACTGACCATGATTGTTGTGATGGTGACTATCAGTGCTGCTGCTTGTTGCATTTGCTGCTGCCCACCAGAGCCGTAGAACTTGGATTTCATCTGGTAGCAGAAGATGATGGTTGGGGCGACGATGAGGAACGTCGTGAGCAGGAGGGACGCGGCATCGGGTCCGAATATCAGCCGCCCGCCACACAGGAATATCTGCAGATGGTTGGTGGAAGCTGCTCTGTCAGTAAACCCTGGTCTGTTTCTGGCTGGCAACCGTTTGTTTGAAGAGTTCTCAAACCATTTGAAGAACAGATCAGATCACTACTGGTGATAAAGGAGCTAGAGATGGAGATGGAAGCTCGCAGAGGAGGCTTACGCACGTTGTTTCCCTTCCAAGCCTGGTAGATCCTCCTGGTCTTGGCCTCCTGCTCCTGCTCCTGCTGCTGCTCATCGTCAGCAGGCTCTGATGGCTTCATGACGACGCCCTCTAGGCCTGGCTGCTGCTGCTGCTGCGCGATGCTTGTTCTGATTCTCTCACGAGTCACGCCATGGTGATGGCGAGATGGACATCTGTGCCTGCCTTGCTTTCAACGGATGGCCAGAGCAGAAGCATTGTTGTTGCCGTAGGAGCAGCGCCCTCTGCTTTGCTACCTCACAGTCAAGCTGTACTGTAGGCCAATAACTGGATTACCCTTTTTAGGCTGTGTTTAGTTGGAGGGAAAGTTAGAATTTAGGTATTGTAGCACTTTTGTTTTTATTTGGCAAATAGTGTTTAATCATGCACTAATTAGGCTTAAAACGTTCGTCTTGCGATTTCCAACCAAACTGTGCAATTAGTTTTTTTTTTCATCTACATTTACTGCTCCATGTACGTATCGTAAAATTTGATGTGACGGGTACTGTAGCACTTTTTTGGAAGTATTTTTGGAACCGAACACGCGCTTAATTTAAGGACTCTCCAAGGACAGGCAGGGAGGAGTGGTGACAGTGAGCATGCAGATGCAAAGAGAAGCATAGGGATTAGCGTGCCTGGGTCTTGTCATGTCCTGCCTTGCCCTGCTGTACGTTTAGGCTGGGTTCGGTGTGTCGTGTTGACAAATCAGGCAGAAGGAGGTGGATGCGATGCCAGTGCGTTATTACATTCTTATTCTTATCCTTATCCTTGTCCTGCCGCGATCCCCGCTGGGAATTGCGTCTCCCTGGAACGCCTGTTAGCATATACTACTCTGTGTCGTAACTATAAACTACTATAGCAGCATTTGACTTTGTCTGCTGGAATCATCTTGGAATTTTGCATGCCGAATGTGGTCTAGGTTTGCAACAAGGCCTGACGATGGCGCAATGGTATACGCCTGCTCCCTTGTCTTAGTAAGTTTTGTTGTTGTCACTGACGACAGTGATTATATTGGATATATATATATATACATACGAATGGTTAAGACAAGGTAGCTAGCTAGGTCATTTTCAACTAACTAGGTATGTTTCGTGTACCGGCAGTCCTTTGTCCAAGTCGAAATATCTAAGTTCAGTCAAATTATACAGAAAAAAAGTAATAATAATATGTACAATATGAATGTGAAATGCGCATAATTAGATCCATTGTAAAGTATCCTTTTCCCTATTAAAAATATGGGTTGTTTCAGTTTTGGAGATTATACGAGTTGTTAGACGCGTTCGTACTCTTGTGTGCAAGCTGGGTCAAGTTTAAGATTAGGTAGCTTTGAAGACGAGTAGTACATGTACAGCAAGTGAATGGAATTATCCTGGAACTGCGCGCGTGTCCATGCTGGATTAGGACTGAGCTCTTTGGTCGCACGTGAACTTGTGCTGCTGTTTTTTTCCTTCTTCTTGTGATATAGGAGGTTTGTTTTCCGGTCAACCATGGCGTACTCGGTGCGGTGCAGGGTGCAGCGGTGGTGAAGTTGCACGCGGCTTCGCTTTACCTTTGAAAGGAAACTAACCATGCAGGTGGTGAGGCTGAGGCAGGCCCAGCTGTCAGCGTGGCTGAACGCCGGACGCCGACCGCACAAGTGGAGTCATGTGACATGTGCCCAGCCCGGGCAACGTGGTCCAGCCAATCATATCGCTCCACCTCCAACGTCCAACCCTTTCTTTTTTACATTTAGATTAGGACAAAAAAAAAACCTCCAACGTCCAACCCCAAGTCCCCAACCCTGCCCTTGTGTGTCGGGTCTTCTACGCTCCACGGATGTTTACTAGGAAGAGAGGCGCGCTTCGCCGCGCCCGCATTGCTTTGTCATGCTAATGGCCCTGCCTGTGTGAGAGGCACACATAAGCAGCTTTTGTACTACTGGCCTGATTAATTATATTCATGTTTTGAGGCTGATGAAACGCATATAGGTCAGAGTGGGCTAGCCCGTTAAAACTTAGACCATCGCACATGGTGAGGTCTAGTGCAGCACCTAAGAGAATTAGATATAGGAACCCTCAAATCCTATAATCAATGATCCGAAAGTCTAACAGTTGATTTCGTATGAATAGACAAACATATATGTATCAAACATGTATATGAAGTATGATACAACATGACAGTCACATACAAAATCCTGAAAACATCAAAATCCTAGCATTACAGGATATATATCACTTTGTAGGCACGTAAAAATTTTGATCACCAGAAGAACTTACTCCTTTACAACTGACACCTTAATAACAGTATGGGACTCCGTGCTTTGACGTGATTGATAAAGAGTGTACGTTGTAGGGCTTCATCTTAGCCTAGTTTGGTACTGTTGTTGCTGCATAAACCATCTATTGAAGTTGCACCTACCTCTAACATATATCCACAATTCATTTCAATTCTGGAAGACTTTGTGCCTTTTTGAGAGAAAAGAAATATCATCTTTGTTGACTATACATCATGATTTTAGCTATTCTTGTCGTACCTATCGCCATGTATATGAACCTGTAATCCTACACAAGAAAAAATGATATTAGATAGTGGTATTTCCATCCTGTAGTTTAGCACAGATCATTATCAAATGAAATAAGATATAAATAGAGATATGCATTGTATTTCTGAATTCATATCATGTAATTCAGGTCTTGCTGCATTTTATCTTGGAAGAATCAGAAGACACAAATATAAAAAGAGAGCCATTTTTGTGTTTAAGTGCCAATCATTCATTTTCAGTTGAGGGCATAGGTGCAAAGGTTGTCTGTCTATGATAACACACATGATACTTACCTTGGAGCGATAATTATATCCAGTTCATGTGTAGCCTACATAACATCTAAGATATGATGCATGTCCACAGATCATTATGCAGTTGTAGTGCCAAGGTTATCTGTGCTAGCTATTTTGCTTCACTGTCCCTATGTGACACAGGGAGAAAAATCTTTCAAAATTTTATTTGTTGATTGTAGGCTAAGTGGCTAGGCTAGCTAACTTAAGTCATACAGAAAGAAGGAAATAATTGACACACAACAGATATTGGTACAAAATGAACAAAGAATCTATCCCCTCAAGCTTAAATGCACATGATCTTCGACAATGAACTTTTGACTCACCAATTTAATCGAAATAATGGAGGTCTATATCGATGTGGTACCCATTTAGTTCAAATAAGCTAAGTAAAACAACACTTGAAAATGGGCATAACCTATGAGATTCACCACACAGAAGGAACGATTTTACCTTTATGTACGTAGGATTAGAACCATGTCCACAGCATGTCAAATCTTGACGGGTAATCAGAAACATGAACTATGGCCCATGCTGATGGCATATATCCTAATGCTGAACATCGAAAAACAGGACTCAGAGGTATGAGAAAAAACGGAGGTCCACCTCTGCAAAAGAGCAGTTTTAGTTTTCTGCTCAACAAATAGATAACCAAAGAAAAGTTTCAATGCTGATTGCAACTCACACAATGCACTCATAGATGTCTCACGGAACCAAATAAGGTGAATGTAATAGAGGAATCCTGGAGCCAAATAATTACTTGTAGATCAATTGTGTACTATATTGTTTATGCTAAAACACAATGAGAACCATACATACAGAGGGTAAAACGGAGAACATGAAACAATCTGACAGGAAAAAGAGATGGAGAAGTGTAAATTTGCAGTGCTGACTGCACTCTAGCAATGTACAAAATGGGCTCATTCAGATGTTTCACAGGATGACAGAATCAAATAAAGAGAAGTCATAGTATAGCCAAATAATTACTCCACACAAAATTCAGAGAAATCGTAGAGCGAAATAGTTACCTATAGATGTTTGACATAGTACATGTAAATCCCTGAAACTGCTGTGACAATCTACCTGAGCAAAGTATAGGATTTGGCTCTCCCCTGCGATAATGCATATAATATGCATAGAACTCAAGCATAGACACTGTATCCCTGCCAATTGGAGGGTCGTCAGTTTCTTTAAGCTTAATTCCAGTATGGTACCCAACATCACCATATGGAAAAAGCAATGGATACTGGAGCGACATCAGCGCTGGATGGATAGGCGAGACATGCTGAAACTGAGTTGTATGAGATTGAACAACAATATCAAAAGAAGAAACATCCGGGGACAGACCACCAATAAGAAGTGCAGCCAACTCATGTGTTGTCGGCATAGAAAACCTGTCTCCGTGATTGTCCACAGTACCAATCAGTTTAATGGCAATCTCCGGAGCAGAGGGAGAAAGTAACCTATCATGTGCCATTCTAAACTTGGACACCAAAGGATTGGTACGATTCAACATATAAAGCAAAGAGGTAACAATCTGTGGATCTAGCCTGCCATCCCCATCATCCAAAAAAATATTAATTCTATTTTGAATCTCATTAAAAGTGTCATGTATATATAGCTGAGCATACTTAGGACGATGTCCGTCCACCGGAATAAGAGATCCAATCCGGTGGTGGACAACTCCATTGATTCGAAACACATACGGACCATCACCAGTATTAATTGATCTATCAACATGGACACCAAGCGAGGTGAAAGCGAACAGCGAGTTGTACCGTCTGATAAGTCGCATAAAGGTATTGCAACGCGCACCACCACTGAAGGACACCAACTCTTGCAAGGGAGGTGGGAATGGCCTATGCTTAGGCAAGGAAACTCTACCGCCACGACAACAATTTTTGTACACAAGGTGAGTGCGGCTGCTAAGACCCTGAACCCTTTCATGATACCAAAAAACAGCAGAGCAATGCTCACAAGCATAATCAGGACCACCATAATAAGAACGGCCAGGATACCTGACTGAACAAAAGGTAAAGAGAAGACTGTGATGACCTGTGCTAACGTGGACCAACAAAGGCAAGAGGAAGAGTAATAAAAATGTGGTAATAACAACCGGTGAACACATACCTTTTAGCATATCTATATATTCCTTAGGGAAAGCTAAAACAGGTTGAGTGAAAGGCGCACGACAAATTCGATCTACACAAAACACAGCAGTCACGCACACCTAGAATACAGTTAGAAGTTGTATGGACAAAAAAGAGAGAAAACACAACTAACCCCTTCGAGCAGCGGCCTTGACTCTGTTACGCTGCAAGCGGGTGGCACGATTATCATTGGACTCAATACGCGTTACCAATGGACAAAAGTGGCCTCCTACAACGTGGAAAAGAACAGAACGATACAAAAAAATGATGAAGGAACAGTGGTTCCTTGCCTGACCATATCAGGCTGACATCTGAACTTAACTGCATAGAGCGCAATTGGCTATATGTGCATCCTCTCGCACCATGAGCTGCTCGAACCATAGTAGAATAACTAATCAGTGTGGGGAAATTTGAGTGAGTGAGTGAGGGAGGGAGGGAGGGAGGGAGAGCAAATGAGCGAGGAAGGGATCTAGCACCTAGGAGAGAAGGGGATGTTGCACCTCGAGAACTCATGCATCTGTCGGACATGGAAAATTGGAAATCACGTGGAGGCAAGTAGCCAAGACCTAACCAAACATAGTTTCTGTCCAAGAAGATCAAGATCGGACAGGGAAGGAGGAGGGGGCGTGAACCTTAGTGCTAGGAAGACGGCGGGGTAGAGTTGGGGAGCCCATGCTTGCTGGAGGAGATGACGATGAGGGCGGGCTCTTACCGTCGCCTGTGCCCCATGGTTGCCGACGACCCAAGCGTCGTCGCCGTCACTGCCTCTCTGTCCTGGTTCCACGGGGAACCATAGGCAAGGCCTGCAGCCGCCGCCTAGCGTGAGAAAGCGCTACAGCTGGGGGAGAGGAGGAGGAGGAAGAAGTGCGGACGGTGGCGGCGTAGGCAAGGCTGGCCAACGCCGCCGGGGGAGAGGAAGCGCCTCAGCTGGGGGAGAGGAGGAGGACGCAATACGGACGGAGATGGCGAGGCGCAGTGCCATGTGATTTCTTTTCTTTTTTCTTTTTTGGCGGAGAGAGCGAGAGGTAACCGGCGCAAGGCCGTAATTAATCGGGAGAGCCCAAATCAACGCTCACACACGCACGAGCCCACGTGGATGCTCAGGATTCATGAACAGTAACTAAACAGGAACCAAAACACTCTGGTTACACGGAATCTAGGAGCTATATATATATATATATTCCACTACTCTACTTCTTACGTTCCAAATGGTAGGTTATTCTATTTTTTTATAGATTTATGATTTTTTTTAATTTTATCTTAAGTCAAACATCTTAAGTTTTAGGTAGAGTTTTGTTCCAAGATAAGGTGAAATAGGATAATCCTATCTTTGATTCCTAGGCTAGGACCATGGGCTTGATTGGTTTGCGCATAAAATTTGCCATGCCAAGAATAAGCCAAAGTTGGGTAACAATTTTGTCATGAATTTGGCAAGTCAAATATGAGAGGTTGACAAGTTTTAGTAGCAAACCAAATAATAATCAAAATCATGGCTTGCCGAATCTTCGACTCGGCATATTTTAAAAGGAAACCAGTCAGGCCCGTATCCCTTTCGTATTTGGTTGCGGTAACGAGATCATTCTAGTTTTATGTTTCGTTGGGTGGATGGAGAGACGTGAGATGATACTGTTAATTTGACACAGTTAGGTAGCAGCTGTCTATGCACCCCACTTGTTTTTCGTGGACTCAATCTGTCATCTTAGATTGCAAGAGTTAGAAAAATTTAGCACTGTAGTACTTTCGTTTGTATTTGATAATTATTGTCTAATCATGGACTAACTAGGCTTAAAAGATTCGTCTCGTAATTTACAATCAAACTATGTAATTAGTTATTTTTTTATCTATATTTACTGCTACATACATATGTCTCTAAATTCGATGTGATAAAAAAAATGAAAAAATTTAGAACTTCGAAGCAATCTAAACAAGACCTTCCTATCTTTTCTTTTCTTTTTTTCCAAATCGACTCTGTCTTCACCCCCAGTTACCCACCCCGCTGCCCACGCCCAAAGTCCGAGGGCCGCTGCACAATGAGAGCTCACCTCACATTGTCGACACCCGTCCGCCTGCCAGGAAGTACGACGACATATGATATATTTTAGTCCGTATTTTTTGAGGGGACGAGCTCACCCTAGATTATAGGGAATATTTTTTTGTGGGATTTCTTTGTCTCTACTTGTCTGCCAACCAAATACCATGAGAAATGGGTCCACCGGCGAGAGACTGGTGAAGTATGAGGACATATGATGGCTCCGTTCGGCTTAACATAAAAGTCAGTTTATTCGGCTTCTTTTTTTTTTTAAGTTGGAACAATGTTTTTTTTTCACAACATTTCAGTTTTGATTTGTTTTTTCAGCCAATCTCAGCCCTGCGGGGGCCAATATGTTTTAGTTTCTTTTGCTTGCTACACTATATTTTTTTTCTCTAGTATGTGTGAGAGCCACGCATCGTTTGTATATTAAGTAGCATATAACTACCAACGTACATTGGGATTAATTGGTGTTTTCGAGCTACATGTTGAGCTTGAATGTTTGTCGCGCCGGATTGTATTAAAATTTATCCTTTTTTTTTCATCTTATTCTCATTTAGCATGTCGCAGGAGCCGGTTCGGCGCTTCCATTCCCCGTAAGAGCGAATATTTCAGTATTTAATGATGTTGTGTTTTTAGTGGCAGTCGACGTTCTCGTCGACAATAAGACGCTTGTGGTGACTTCGTTAATCTCAAGAATTTACTGGCCCAGTCTTTAAAGAGGCTCATAGGGGATAGGGATGGGTGTGCGTGCGTCGTAAGCATCTACGTTGTACGGTGTGATCCTAAAAAAACATGTTAAAAAGAGCCAATATTGGAGGAGAAGCTTCATATGTTGCTGTGGATGCATATGGGCCTCCTTAAAGTACAAATTTAGGCCATGTTCTTGTAATTCGTACTTTTCGGCTTGTTTTTTTTTTAGCCGAGACATTATTTTCTCTCACAACAAATCAGCTGAAATAGTATTTCGTCTTGTTTTTTGAGGGAAGCGAACGGGGCCTTAGTGGTAAAATCTAAAAGCTAGATACCTATGCATCCTCTATACAAAGCTTTAATTACTAGTTTTACTATGATTTTAAATAAATCGTCTATGGTGTAGGAATAGTATACTATTCTCTCCTCCCACAGAGAGTATAATCTTTTCAGAAGTTAAATATTTTTTATTTTATCCAAATGTATATAATATATAGCGAAATTATTTCCTACTCCTAGAAGTAACTACTCTCTAGAGTAGAAAAAATGCATATTTATAATGCATAATTTATATCATTAGATAGACCACTGAATATATTTTTATAATATACTTATTTGGGGATATGAATGTTGTTAATTTTTTTTATAAATCTGGTTAAAGTCAAGAAAGTTTAAGCGGCATAATCCTACAATGACACTCTTTTGGAACCCAAAAAAATACTCGTTCTAACAAATATCTTTTTCTATGAGTCTTAACTAATTTGTTCGTGATTAATATAGGGGCCGTTTGGCCGGGCTCTTGCCGGCTCCGGCTCTCAAACTGTAGAAGCACTGTAGCGTGCAGAGGAGCCGGAGCCGGGAAACAAAAAAATACTGGCTCCAGCAGCTTCTTCGTTGTCAGTGAGTGAGAAGAGGATGAGAGAGAAAAACAGTTTTTATACACAGTGCGATGAGCAGTGCTGCTACAGTATGTCGGATGGAGCCACAGCTGTTCGGAGCCCAGCCAAAGGGGCCATAATAGAAAAATATTTTTTTTTTGACGGAGAGAGTATTATGTCAGTACGCCACTGGTGTTGCCGATTTTCATTTGTCACGTGTGAAAATTCAGCTGTGCAAATTTACTCCTGTCCTATCTTCTGCAATCTGCATCTATGGATTGGTTTGTTTGACCCCGTCGCCGTCGGTCGGCCATCGAAGCCACGCGGCTTCTTCTTCTGCCCGTTTCTTCCTCCTCGCACCCGCACTGCACACCCGTCCGTCGTCTTCTTCCCCGCTCCCGGACGGACGGAACGGACCCTCTCACCCTCTCTCTCCCTCCTTATAACCGAACCCAGCCCAACCAAAGCCGTTTCGCTTTGTACGGTCTCTGCTACTTGCATACGAGCTCCCCATTGTTTGTCCTTATCCCCCGCTCCAGAAGCTTCTAGAGGGCGGCCGCCGCCGCCACCGCCACCCGGGGTCAGGAAGGATGTGCGGGATCTTCGCCTACCTCAACTACAACGTCTCGCGGGAGCGCCTGTACATCCTCGAGGTCCTCTTCAACGGCCTCCGCCGCCTCGAGTACCGCGGCTACGACTCCTCCGGGATCGCGCTCGATGCCGACGCCCAGCTCCCCTCCCCCGCTTCTCCTTCCGCTTCCCCTTCTGATGCGCGGCCGTACGCCGGGGCGCCGCCGCTCGTGTTCCGCCAGGAGGGCAAGATCGAGAACCTCGTGCGATCCGTCTACTCCGGTCAGTCCTCTTCCGTTTCAAATCTCTTTGTTCCTGCCGCAAAGCTGGGATATTTTTCTCGCCTTTTTTTTGTTTTGTTTTGGGACCGACTTGTCTCTATCGGAAAGCTTCGATTTTGACCGGGGGTTTGGGTCACAATTTCGGGGGGATCTTGTTATCTGCTGTCAGTGATTCTGGATGATTCTATTCTACTGCTAATCTGCTATCGCGTGGCATTTCTTTCATCATCATATACTGGAACCGCCGACTCCCAAAATTCAGGATCTCTATTCTCACCAATATCTTGAATTCTAATCTCTTGCTTTTAGGAAATCCTGAACGAATGTAGAATTGCCCATTCCGATCAATTAGTGTTCTTTCATTTATGCCATTTGTCGACATCATATGCAAGTATAGGCACTTGAAGCTCCCCTTTTTGCATTTCCTCGCAAGCTCATGCTATACAACTTTCCATAGCACTTTTGGTGGTACTCCTTCTGTAGTAGTCCTCCTGTAATGCGTGCAACCCATGAACTATACGAGTAGCTCAGATGCTAAATCTTACTTCAGCTTCCGTGATTGTGTTCCCTTTTTTCAGAGGTTGATGAGAAGGATGTGAACCTGGATGCTGCGTTCAGTGTGCATGCTGGGATTGCCCACACCAGGTGGGCCACGCACGGTGTGCCTGCTCCAAGGAACAGCCACCCCCAATCGTCCGGTGCCGGTGATGAGTTCTTGGTCGTCCACAATGGCATCATCACCAACTATGAGGTCTGCTTACTCTGTCATTGTGATGTAATATAATACAGTTCTTGCGTGTTCTTCGTATCATGGGCTGGGGGCATACTTGTTATTCTGACATTGTTTGATGGAATCCTTGCGGCATTGTATTGTTTGTTTTGTTCTATATAGTCTTTACAGTTGTGTGAAGGGCGGGCCTGGTGCAAGCGGTAGAGTCTTACCGCCTGTGACCGGAAGGTCCCGGGTTCGAGTCGCGGTCTCCTCGCATTGCACAGGCGAGGGTAAGGCTTGCCACTAACACCCTTCCCCAGACCTCGTACAGAGCGGGAGCTCTCTGCACCGGGTACGCCCTTTTTTTTTAGTCTTTACAGTTGTGTGTGCACATGGATCATTGAAATCACATGCCTGTACCAACACTTGCTTTGAGCTCCCGTCACATGGGATGTCTCCTTATCTTCCCTCCAATTTTCTAAGCAGAGAATCTGCTCTTTAGTTTCGAAGATAATATATAATACTTATGATGAATGCCTACCCCAACTTGCTTGGGACTGACAGGCTATGTTGTTGTTGTTGAATGGTTACTGCAGTACATAATTTACTGTGTAACAAATGGAATATCAAGACCTGTCTTTTCAGTTCTGCAGGTTATCCATCGCAATCCTGTATTTCCTTTTCTAGTTATGTAAATGATTTGCAATACTCAATGTTAGATTTCAAAAGTTGATCTTGTGTTTATGGACATTTATGACACTCAAGTCTGAACAATCATAGACTTCAATGTATCTGATCATGTGCATCCTCCTGATTCCGTTGTAAACTAAAATGGCACCATATGATAACTGGTAAATTACAAGTCTAACTTGATTTTTCTCTCATATCTGTTCAGGTCCTGAAAGAGACACTAACTAGGCACGGGTTCACCTTTGAGTCTGATACAGACACAGAAGTCATCCCTAAGCTAGCAAAGTTTGTTTTTGATAAATCTCATGATGAAGAAGGTAGTGTGTTTATATCCTTGAAATTGCAATATTGCTGTTGTAGACAAAAGCTGAAAATATAATACCCTCTGATATTTTATCTGGACCATTTATCTGTAGTTTCATGTAAGTTAGTATATCCTTTGGGCATTGCATGATGGTTAAAGTATTAATGTTGTCTCTTAGGAAGCAGATGAGGCAATAATCGATACACATCTATGCTATTTATGCTAAACGCTTTCTATTAACATATAGGGATGTGCAGACTACTACAAACTTGGAAGAATAGTCATTATTGCATTACAAAAATAATTCATTTTGACTGAACCCATCGTGACTTCTAGTTATGGCAGTTCCTTACATTATTTTTCATTTCCTCAGGTGATGTGACGTTTAGCCAAGTTGTTATGGAAGTCATGAGGCAGCTTGAAGGAGCCTACGCGCTTATCTTTAAAAGTCCACACTATCCCAATGAATTGATTGCATGCAAACGAGGCAGCCAACTGATACTTGGTGTCAATGTGAGTGAAATAACATCCTTATACCCTTTAGGCTTTTGGGCAGATTCCAATACGAGCAAATTAAAATAATCTTTTTTGTGTGTTTGTACTGAGCTACATTTTCTATTACAATGGGACCTAAGTTAATTTTTCCTTGCCGTCATCTAATTCAAAAATATTTGACACGGGGAAACAGCATAGTTGTAACTTGTAAACATAATGCACTAAAGAAGATGTTAGTTCCATTATTTGCATTGAGCCATCGGATAATACCCTATAAGTCTATAACTGCCTTTTGATATCATATGTTTTCTCTCATCAAGGGAAACTCTTAAAAAGATCCACACTCAAGTATTCATATAGTAACAAACTTTTTAATTGCCACATGTTTTGCTCTACACTGTTTGACCATAAGAATCATGGGGTTAGGTAGTTCAAGATTGATATCATTTACGAGCAGCCTTTTTAGTAATATATATTTTATATTACCATACTTCATCCTTTGTTATTGCGCTCTATGAATCTTACTGTCCTCTTTTTTGAATCTGAACCCTTTCCTATAGAATGTAAAAATCATGACCGTTATCTCTTGTGTTTCAGGAATTGAGTGGCCAACAGAATGGGAAATCATTTCATGATGTCAAAACCTTGACAACAAACGGAAAGCCCAAAGAATTATTCTTCTCCAGTGATCTATGTGCTATTGTAGAGCATACGAAGAACTATTTAGCTCTTGAAGATAATGAAATTTGTCATATTAAGGTATTGTTATTTTACATTCATTTGCTGGTTTATGTTACCAGTATATATTTTTTTAAGGTTCATCTATTACAATTTTACAATTTCTAGGCCTTGGTAATCATCGATGTAGTTCTCTCTTCCCTGTCAAAAACTCACCATGATGTTGTGTCCAAGAAATATAATCTCCAACCTTCTATGCCTAATTGGTTTAAGCATTGCAGGATGGTAGTGTCTCGATCCTCAAGTTTGACCCTCACAAAGAGAAGCCAGCATCTGTGCAACGAGCATTGTCTGTTCTTGAGATGGAAGTTGAGCAAATAAAGAAAGGAAGTTATGACCACTTCATGCAAAAAGAAATCCATGAACAGCCACATTCGTTGAAAACTACAATGAGGGGTAGACTGAAGGATGGTGGGGTTCTTCTAGGCGGACTGAAGGAATATCTCAAAACAATTAGGCGCTGTAGAAGGGTGGTTTTTATTGGTTGTGGAACAAGTTACAATGCTGCCTTAGCTGCAAGACCTTTTGTGGAAGAACTGACTGGTAAGCCCAATCAATTACTCCAGCTGTATTGTCTTTACCAAAAAAAGTTTGGAAAGCAATCAGAATTTAGTTAATGATTCTTTAAGTTTTGCCTTTCTCCTTGCTTTATTTGGATGATAGGTATTCCTGTGACTATGGAGGTTGCAAGTGACTTGCTGGACAGACAAGGTCCCATCTACAGAGAAGACACTGCAGTTTTTGTTAGTCAGTCTGGGGAGACAGCAGATACCCTCATGGCTCTTGATTATGCACTAGAAAATGGAGCTCTCTGTGTTGGCATAACAAATACTGTTGGAAGCACACTGTCTAGAAAAACACACTGCGGAGTTCATATCAATGCTGGTTGTGAGATTGGTGTTGCCAGTACAAAGGTTGGTGTATATAAGTTTTCCCTTTGCAACGTGCTCCTCTTTTTAGCTATCCGTTTTCATCATAACTGAAAGAAGGTATTGAATTTTTTTCTGAATTCCTAACAATACATGACAATCTTGCAGGCATATACAAGTCAAATAGTAGCCATGGCGATGATGGCGTTGGCTATTGGATCCGATCAAATATCTACTCAAGCTAGAAGGGACACTATCATCAGTGGACTTAACAACCTTTCAAGTAGGTTGAACTAGATCTTTGCGCTATGCAGTCCAGCAAAAGGTTGTTTTTTACTGACGTCTCCAAATGTGTATATCATATGACGCAGGCAATGTTAGTGAAGTTCTCAAACTTGATGTTGAAATGAAGGAACTCGCCTCGTCACTGATCGATTCAGAGTCGCTCCTCGTGTTTGGAAGAGGCTACAACTATGCCACCGCACTGGAGGGTGCTCTGAAAGTCAAGGAGGTTGCGCTGATGCACAGCGAAGGTATGCTTGCTGGCGAGATGAAGCATGGGCCGCTGGCCCTGGTGGACGAGAACCTTCCCATCATTGTCATTGCGACTCGTGATGCATGCTTCAGGTAATGATGATGACGCAGAGTTTTCGAAAAGAACCAGGCCAGTTTCGGTTATGCTTAATAACAGGAAACCCCTGAGCTGGATGGTTTTCCACCTCTTGCAGCAAGCAGCAGTCAGTGATTCAGCAGCTCCTTTCGCGCAAGGGGCGCCTGATAGTGATGTGCTCGAGGGGAGACGCCTCCGCTGTATGCCCTAGTGGATCCTGCAGAGTCATTGAAGTTCCAGAGGTTGCAGATTGTCTCCAGCCAGTGATTAACATAATTCCATTACAGGTTTGTCTAAACTTGTTTTGTCATCTTTTTTTTTTTCAAAAAAAAGAAGAAAAATCTGTGTGGAGTCCTCAGACCTCCCTTTTCACCTTTCAATTTACTGATAAATACAGTTTTATGTTGACTGAACAAATTTTGTTATTTTCGGTTCAGTTGCTCGCGTACCATCTGACTGTTCTCCGGGGATTCGATGTGGACCAACCAAGGAATCTGGCAAAGAGTGTGACCACACAGTAGGTAGTAGAGATGGATGAGATGTGTGAACGACGACTTGTATCCCTATGTTGTACTGGGCAGGGGTTCTATAGAGAGCATGACGGCTATATATAGCTGTTGGGTTAGCCATTTTTCTTTGTGCATGTAATTATTCTTATTCTTGAGGTGGCTAGTAGTGTTATGGTACGTTAAACAAGGGAGTGGTTATGAAATGCATGATACAAAAGGTATTATTCGAGAAAAAGGAGTGTGTTATTGTTACAATGTCGTGCTTTGCTTTGGAGGAAGTAGGGAGGGGAGGTTGGAGCATGGAGGCGCGCTCGTGAACGTCGGGACGTCGCCGTGTTCTAGAGTTCGTGTGGCAACAGGGAGAACGGGGAACAGGGAAAACGGGAGCGCCAGGCGCCCAAGGGAGACTATAAGTCTCAATCCCAGGCTACCCTTCCATTAACCAAGAGTTGGACTCTTATACAATCGACTCTAACAACTTGAAACTGGAAATAAGGACTCTAGTTGCTAGGAATAAGGACTCTAGTTGCTAACAAACTCAACCCCTCTAAGACTCCTAATAATGCTAACAAACCAAATCTTCATCTGGGACTCCACCTGACCAATTGGCAACGTTGGCTCACCCACGATGGTTGTTCCTCCTCTCATATGTGACCCCGACCATAACATCTCTCCCCTCCTCCGGAAACAGCTCGTCCTCGAGCTGGAACTCAGGATGAGCAGCGCGAAACTCAGTGACCGATTCCCAAGTCGCCTCAGAAGCTGGCAAACCTGCCCACTGAACAAGCACATGCCACTCGCCGCGCCGAAGACTGGAGTGGAGCACACGGTCAGGGCACAGAAGCGGACGATCATGACGAATAGGAGGCAATGCTGGAATTGCTGACGGAGGTGCACCACGGAATGGCTTCAACACACCAACATGAAACATGTCATGAATCCGTGCTCCTGCTGGCAACTGGAGGCGATACGCCACTTCTCCAATACGCTCCACAACCTGATATGGTCCCGCATATTTAGGACCCAGCTTGCCACGACTGCCCGGTTCCAGAGCCTGGGTGGATCGATGAAGGAGGCGCAAGAGCACCCAGTCGCCCACCGCAAACTCCAGAGCACGATGACGAGCATCATAGGAACGCCGTGCATGCTCCTGCGCCTGAAGAAGTCGGGAATGCACTTCTTCCAGAAACTCGTCCCGGTTGGCGAGAAGCTCATCGACCGCCTCAGTCTGGGCACGACCAGGCACATAGGGCAGCAGTTCCGGCGGCGCACGGCCGTAGACCACGGTGAATGGCGAGGTCCAAAGAGCCGAATGGTAAGCGGTGTTGTAACAGAACTCTGCCCACGGAAGCCAATCGAGCCAATCGCGAGGACGATCACCGGTGAGGCAGCGAAGGTACATGGCAATCGTCTTGTTAACAGCCTCAGACTACCCATCGGTTTGAGGATGGAAGGCTGTACTCATCTTCAACCGCACCCCTGCCTGCCGGAAGAGGTCACGCCACACATGGCCGGTAAAAACGGGGTCGCGATCACTGACAATGGAGTCCGGAAAACCATGAAGGCGCATGATGTCGTGGAAGAAGGCACGAGCAACCGACACAGCCGTGTAAGGGTGCCCCAACGGAATGAAGTGGGCGTACTTGGAGAACCTGTCGACGACGGTGAGGATGACACTCTTGCCATGGACCTTAGGAAGGGCCTCGACGAAGTCCATCGCAATGTCCGCCCACACACGAGACGGCACGGGCAACGGCTACAGGAGACCGGCTGGGTGTAGAGTCTCTGTCTTGTTGCGCTGGCATGTGGAGCATGCCCGCACAAAATCACGGACGACGCGGCGATCATGTTCGACGAAGAACTCGATGCGGAGGCGCTGCAATGTCTTCTAGATCCCCTCGTGCGCGCCCGTGTGCGCTAGTTAGAGCACATCGTCAAGCACCGACGAGTAGGCCGGCACGAAGATGCGCCCCTTGTGGAGCACGAGGCCCTCGCGCAGCCACCAGTTGTTGCCGTAGTCACCGGCGGCCACAGCGTCCCGGCGCGTGCGCAGCTCGACGTCGTCCTCAAACTCACGTCGTAGCTCGTCGAACAGCTAGAACGTGGGCACAGAGAGCGTCGCCACGGTCGTCTCCGGACCGCACAGCACCGCCAACAGTGGTTTGTCGCCATCCTGTCGAGACAATGCATCGGCGGCGACGTTGAATCGTCCCGGTCGGTACTCAACCCTGAAATCATAACCGATTAGTTTGCTGATCCAGTGATGCTGTGGGATGGTGGACAAGCGCTGGTCGAGAAGGAATTTCAACGCATAATGATCTGTGCGCACGACAAAGGCCCGCCCCCAAAGGTACGGGCGCCAGTGGCGAACGGCCTGCGCCAGCCCGATCAGCTCCCGTTCATATGCCGCCACCTTCAGGTGCCGCGCCGCAAACGGCCGGCTGAAGAACGCGATGGGGCCTGCCCCTTGATGCAAGACAGCCCCAAACCCGGAGCCCGACGCGTCGCAGTCGACGACAAATTCCCGGTCGAAATCTGGAAGATGCAGAACCGGGGCCGCGGACAGTGCCGACTTCAAGGCCGTGAATGCTGCGTCGGCAGCCTCTGTCCACAGGAACGCGTTCTTCCGCAAGAGGCTTGTCAATGGCGCCGCGAGGGTGCCATAATCCTTGATGAACCGCCTATAATACCCCGCCAAGCTGAGGAATCCGCGGAGACCACGTGCCGATCGCGGCTGCGGCCACGATTGCACCGCTGCGACTTTGGATACGTCCATGGAGACACCTTCATGCGAGATCACATGTCCCAGGTACTGAACTGATGTAGCAGCGAAGGAACACTTGGACTTTTTGAGGTGCAGCTTGTGGGCGCGCAGGACATCCAGGACCGCGCGCAGTCGCAAGAGGTGCTCCGTCCACATGGCGCTGTAGACGAGGATGTCGTCGAAGAACACAAGCACGCAGCGTCGGAGGAACTGCTTCAACACTAGGTTCATGAGCTCCTGGAGCGTGGACGGCGCGTTGGAAAGCCCAAACGGCATGACCAAAAATTCAAAGTGGCCATGGTGAGTGCGGAACGCTATCTTAGCCACATCGTCAGGGTGAACTCGCACTTGATGATATCCCGAATGGAGATTGAGCTTCGTAAAGAACTTGGCACCATGGAGCTCATCGAGTAATTCCTCAACAACTGGTATAGGAAATTTGTCCTTCACGGTGGCTGCATTGAGGGCGCGGTAGTCCACGCAAAATCGCCACGAGCCATCTTGTTTTTTGATGAGCAACACCGGTGCCGAGAACGGAGAAGTGCTATTGCAGATCGTGCCTTGATGCAACATCTCCTCACATTGTCTTTCTAGCTCATCCTTCTGGAGCTGAGGATATCGATAGGGGCGTACTGCCACGGGCTCTATGGACGGCTTGAGGTGGATCCTGTGGTCACACGCACGAGCTGGAGGCAGGCCCGTCGGCGCCATGAAGACATCAGCATATGAGTCTAGTAGGCACTCGAGCAGTGCAGGCTCGGTCCCCTTGGCCGAGAGCCCCCGGGCGGCGAGGAGGCAACCTGTCGGAGGAAGGGACGCAGCCGGCGAGCCGACACCCTGCCACAGCACGCGATGCCCCTGGTATGTGAACACCATGCACAGGTTGTCGAAGTCCCAGAGTATCGGGCCGAGCGTGCGGAGCCATGTGATGCAGAGTACCATGTCGTAGGAATCCAACGGAATGGAGTAGCAGTCAACCTTGAAAGTTTCACTGCCGATCCGGAGGTCGACGTCACGAGCCAAGCCGCGACACATGACGCGGTCACCGTTGGCCACGACGACACGGGCACCTCCGCTGTCGTGGAACTGAAGTTCAGCGCGTCGTGCGGCTGCACCACTGATGAAGTTGTGTGTAGAGGCCGAATCCAGGAGCGCGGTAAGCTCATGTGCGCCCACTCGAACGCGAAGCTGCATGGTGTCCGCCGTCCGGATACTGGTGATAGCCGAGAGAGATATCAGGGGCTTGTCCGGGTCGAACGAGTTGGCAGCCGACGGCGTAGTTGGTGCGTCGTCGGCGTCGTCCGGCTCCTCGACGATGTAATCGGCGGCCTCGAGAAAGAACAGCCGGGCACACTTATGGCCCCGGACGTACGGTTTGTCACAATTATAGCAGAGGCCCTGCTTCCTGTGCTCCGCCATCTCGTCCGGTGAGAGCCGCTTGAATGCCCTCTACGGTGTCGTCGTGGAAGAGGAGGCCGCTGCTGAGGTCACCCCGGACAGAGCAGGTGGAATGGGCGGCGCCCCCATTGGCCGACGCCACTGCTGGGCAGGCAAGGCAAGCAGAGCCGGTGTGTTCCGACGCTCGTATGCGCGCGCCAGATGCATGGCGCGTTGCAGATCCTGCGGGTCATGAAGCTCCACATCGACGCGGATGTGACTCGGCAGCCCACCCGTGAAGAGCTTCGCCTTTTGACCCGGAGAGAGACGCCCGGCGTGCGCCGCTCGGGCCTGGAACGCTTCCATATAGGCATCCACCGTCGAAGTGAAGGGCAAGCGCGCCAGGTCCGACAGATGGTTCGTGCTGAGGGGAGGACCGAAGCGCTGCTGGCACAGCGTGCGGAACTCCTCCCATTGCGGCCGGCCTGTGTCGGCTTCGAGGACCAAGTACCACTGCTGAGCAACTCCGGTGAGGTGGTACGACGTGAGCCAAACTTGGTCAGCATGGCGTGTCTGGTGGCCATTGAAGAATTGTTCGCACTTGTTCAACCAACCGAGGGGATCTACCTTCCCGTCAAACGTCGGAAACACCAACTTGTGATACTTGGGCACCACCTGTCCCTCCAGCTCCGGTGGCACATGCACGCGGGACGTAGGGGATGCCATGGGCGCGGAGGACACCGGCACCGACCCCCGCAAGATGGACTCCAGGGACGGCACGGGGGATGGCGAGTGAGGAAAGCATATCTGGCCGATCGGAACACCGAACGGATGAGTCGCCGTGGCGGGCAGCGTAGTCGACGTAGGCACCGAAGCCATTGGAGCCATTGGCGCCGATGGTGCCGCAGTGGGCACCGAGGACGACGTGTGCGCCGCAGGGGCTGGCTTGGAGATCAGCGACATCGACGCCGCTGGAAGAGCTAGGGTGGCATCCAACCCAGGCAGAACAGGCAGGGCGCGGCCGTCCATCGTGGACACGCGCGTCGCCAAGTCCCCGATGTGGAAGTTCATCACCGCCATCTGGTTCTGGAGCCCTTGGATGGCTTTGGTGAAGGCGTTGAGCGCGTCCGTAGGGATGGCCGTCATTGGTGGGGGCGGTGGTGGCATGGTGGCGAGCGGAAGAGACGGCACAACGGCGGCGGAAGTGGTGGGCGCGGCGGAGGAGATGGCCGGCGGCATGGAGACACCAGAGGTGTGAGGCATGGTCGCCGACGAGGTCCCGGAAGTGTCCATGGTCTCTGATACCAGGTTGTTACGACGTCGTGCTTTGCTTCGGAGGAAGTAGGGAGGGGAGGTTGGAGCGTGGAGGCACGCTCGTGAACGTCGGGACGGCGCCGTGTTCTAGAGTTCGCGTGCGGCAACAGGGAGAACGGGGAACAGGGAAAACGGGAGCGCCAGGTGCCCAAGGGAGACTATAAGTCTCAATCCCAAGCTACCCTTTCTTTAACCAAGAGTTGAACTCTTATACAATCGACTCTAACAACTTGACGCTGGAAATAAGGACTCTAGTTGCTAGGAATAAGGACTCTAGTTGCTAACAAACTCAACCCCTCTAAGACTCCTAATAATGCTAACAAACCAAATCTTCATCTGGGACTCCACCTGACCAATTGGCAACGTTGGCTCACCCACGATGGTTGTTCCTCCTCTCATATGTGACCCCGACCATAACAGTTATGGTGTCACATAGCAATTCGGTTTCCCTGGGAACGTTTTTAAGAGGCAAACTGATTCTAATTAATTCAATTCAATTCAATTCAATTGTGGAATATAGTTTCCCTTTTTGCTACTTTTTTTGCAAAAAAAAATCTGGAAAACGTTTATCTTCTTATTTTTTTAGAAGAGGAAAACGTTTATCTGGTTCATGTAATCTTTTCTCATTTGGTTTTTTTTTTGTTTTTGAGAAAATATTTTCTCATTTGGTAGGAGTGTTGTCCTGGTTCTAGAGAGAAATGGATTCCCTGCCAAACCCATGGGCCGCACGTCACGGCCCTATATATGTTATCTCTATGCTTGTTCGTCGATGGATCCCTCTCAAGTCCTTTTTGTTTAAAATTAAAAGAAGGCGTCTCGTGAGGACCGGCACGGCGCCCTCGATTCAGAAGTCGCCGTCGGCGAAAGGTTCCGCGGCCTCGATTCAGAAGTCGCCGCCGGCGAAAGGTGAGGACTTGCTGGTTGCTGCGCTACTAAAAACACATCGCGTAACCTCTCAATCTACTGCAGAAATTCACGGGTCCTTAGAGGAGGAAGCTTCTGTCGGTTCGTTAATTTTTTTTTTATCACGGCACACGTATGTTACCTCTGTATTCAATTCTCATCTAGTCACTTTGTATAGTGCTTCACGTTCTCGTTTTCCTCAAGCTTTATGCCTTTGAAAAAGAACTGACTAATGAATTAGTGGGCGAATCAATTATTCTCTCGTTGCTTGATAAATGCTATCAGTGAAAAATTTTAGGGGGCTGAACAAAAGTGCAACAGCAACATACCTCCGACTGCTGCTCGATCTTAAGTCTCAGCATCACCTACACGATAGAACTTTGCATAAAAATTCATGGGGCTCCAGGGCTCCGGTATGCTCCGGTATCGGTAGGGGGCTCGCAGTGCGACCGCGCGAGGAGGCCAACCACGGATCAAATCATCAGTATGCTAAGTTCTGATAGCATGGAGCTGCCGGAACCAATTATTTCTAGATACTACTCCTGATCTCCAACAGGGACGTCGAGTGTTCGACTGCCATGCCTTGGATGCGCGGGCGTTAAGACATGACCTTGGTTGCCAAGTCATGAATTGGCTGGAGTTCAACGAAGAATAACATATTGAACTTATTATTATTCATATTAATTTATATGAGGAATGGAAACAGCTAGAATTCATGACTTAGGCCCCGTTCGCTGGTTTGAAACTTGGTTGAAACTGACTGGCTGTTGTGAGAGAAAAACACTATAGCGGCTGGTTGATGAACAGTGTTTTGTGAGGAGAAGCAACCGGCTGGTCTGGAAATGCAGCCTTAGTGGGATAGATGTGAGATATATATTTCATTGAGATGCAACTTTGTCATTGAGAGGATTAACTTACAGAAAATACATATGATGTGTTCAAATGTATGCCAGTTACTTGCTGGCTGTTAGCAGCACGATTATACAGCCTCCAATCAATACGTAACTGGTCTAGTTCGATACAATCTGAGAAGGAGTCTGGGGGAGATAGCAAGCACGAGATTGAGGAACTAGACTAGAGGTAGTACATTTGAGGGGGAAGGCTAGAATCTAGAGAGGAAGATGAGCAGCAGCCGTAGAGGAAGAAGAACAACAGGCGATGCGGTGCGTGCAACATACCTCATACTGCTGCTCGATCTTAAGTCTCAGCCCCACCTACACGATAGAACTTTGCCTAAAAATTTATGGGGCTCCAGGGCTCCGGTATCGATAAGCCCCCCCCCGTTTGAATCCGCCACTGAATGCTATCATGCTGTCAGTTCCCTACTTATTTTGCTTTTACCTGCAGTTTCATAATTCTCGGTGTAATTTCAGAATTTTTGCTACAGGGTTCTTCTAGTATGGACACCAGTCAACATCAGACACTCTTGCATGAAGAAGATGGTGGTTCTTCTAGTATGGGCACCAGACAACCTCACAGACTCTTGCGTGAAGAAGATCAACTGCCAGATTAGATGTCACAGCTGTAAGTACTCTGTAATCTTAGTATGTCACACTCTACTATCTGCTGATCTGTCTCCATCTCCTTCCACAGAAACAGAAGCATATGTCTAGTATAAAAATAAAGATTGTTATATCATCCTAGCATACAAGCTTATAAGCAGATTTGTTTAACCAAATGAACCTTAGTACTTGTTGCCATTTGTCATATGCTCTAATAAGTTATTATTAAGGATTTATTTTATAAATGATTTGTTCTGATCAGATTGAAATGGATGCTCTAGGTTTGAGAAATTGGATTTGGAAGCAAGGATGATGAATCCATTGGTGATGTTGCTCAAGTAGAGGCGGCACATCCTCTTGCGGAGGAAGGTATTTCTTTTGAGATCCAGAGGTCCTCGGAGGAGAAAGATTCGACCATGTATGATATCCTCAGCCTGTGAATCATTATCATTTGCTCTAAGTTGACAACCACTTCTTTTAGAGATTATTTGTTCTAATTGGATTGAAGTGGTATGGTTTAGGTCTGAGAAGAGAGAGCTGGAGGCGAATAGGGATGGTATTGGGTCCCTTGGTAAGGTCTCTCAAGGAGAGTGGCTTCCTCTTGTGGAGGGGGGTGTTTCATCCAAGGAGAAATATCCGTCCCTGTATGCTACCTTCTGCTTTGAATTATCTACTTCGTACGCCGATAATGGCTAGCTATCTCTATTGGCTTGGTACTAAAATGGGCTTTATTCTTGTTGTACTGTTGGTATTTCATGTTGTTGTTAACTGCAGCCTTTTATGCCTAATAAAGCCATATTATTTTCTAGTTCCTTACAAATACTATGATTAGTGTAGTGAAATGTGATGTATATAATTCTCTGTAATAATCTAGGGAGCCTTTATTCTCACCTTATTTTTGTCCCCACTGTCTTTTATCTTACAACCATCAGTTTTCTTGTATTGCCTTCTTGCTAATTTGATCATGTTTCGTAAGCTTTAGAGGTATTAGTTATTTTAGTTCAGGATATCAGTTAGCTTCTGATCAAAGTTGCATGTTTTGTAGCATCCTTCAAAGTGTAGACAAGCTTTATGTTTGTTAAATGATATGAAACTAGTAAAATGCTAACTGTGTTGTGGCACTTGTGATCTTATCGATTAGGGTCGTGATGGATCCTTGTGGTTTTCATGATAGATTTGACGAATGGTTTTCAAAGACGTAAGTACTTCTTTCATAATTCATTTTTGTGTTTCTTGTCATGAGAATCCTTTGCTAGGAACGTAATGCTTGCTGCGACAGACGAGGCGTTCAGTTTCGGTCTTATCGGCGGGTACGTCGGCGCTGGTGAGGTACTTGATGAACTGTTCCCTCCAATCTACGGCCGGCGAAGGTACTGCAAGTACCAGCTGCTCGGCGGGGGGATTTCTTGAACTTTCTTCTCTTCTTTAATAGACGACGTAAAGAGGTCTTGAACGAAGACCCCAGGTGGAACCGCGGCGCGAGAAGAGCCTATCTTAGATAGGTGGTCGGCGAGCTGATTTTGATCTCGTACCATGTGGTGGTACTCGATACCATAGAACTTTCCTTCGAGTTTCCTGATCTCGGCGCAGTATGCGCCCATCTTCTCACTGGAACAGGACTAATCTTTGTTGACTTGGTTGATGACCAGCGCGGAGTCTCCGTATACCATGAGGCATTTTACACCGAGCTCGATGGCTATACGAAGTCCGTGGAGACATGCTTTATACTTCGCGGTGTTGTTGGAGGCTGGAAAATGAATTCGAAGGACGTAACAGAGCTTGTCCTTAGTTGGAGTAATGAATAAAATGCCAGCACCAGCATCGTTGATGTTGAGGGCGCCGTCGAAATACATCACCCAGTGCTCGGGGCAAGCAACGGGGATGGGCTCTTGGATCTTGGTCCACTCAGCGATGAAGTCTGCCAGCGCCTACGACTTAATGGTAGGCCTGCTTCTGAATTCTATGGAACAAGTGCCGAGCTCGACTGCCCACTTGATGATGCGGCCATTGGCCTCTTTGTTACGGAGGATGTCCCATAGAGGGAACTCGGTGACCACGGCGATCTTGTAGTACTCGAAGTAACGGCGGAGCTTGCGTGACGTGATAAAAATGGCATACAATAGCTTCTGAACCTGAGGGTAACGAGTTTTGGACTCATTAAGAACCTCACTGATGAAGTAGACCATACGTTGCACCTTATAGGCGTGTCCGGCCTCCTTGCGCTCAACGACGATAGTTGTGCTAACGACGCGAGAGGTAGCGGTGATGTAGATCAATATGGTTTCGTCTGGTCGAGGCGCCGTCATGATCGGAGGCTTCGTTAAAAACAACTTGAGTTGCTCAAAAGCCGTATCAGCTTCCTCCGACTAGGAGAAGCGCTCGAAGGCCTTGAGTAGTTTGAAGAACGGTAGTCCCTTTTCGTCGAGGCGTGATATAAAGCGGCTAAGGGCAGCCATGCGCCCTATGAGCTTCTGTATGTCCTTTACGCAGGTTGGCCATTTCATATTGGTAATGACGGAGACCTTGTTGGGGTTGGGTTCGATACCACGGGCGCTGACGATGTAGCCCATGAGTATGCTGGATGGAACTTCAAAGATGAACTTTGAAGGGTTTAACTTCCTTCTGTATCTTTTTAGGTTGGCGAACGTTTTTTTGAGGTCGGTGATGAGACTGTCGGCGGTTTTGGATTTGACAACCACATCGTCGATGTAAGCTTCGCCGTTGTGGCCTATCTGTTGATCAAGGCACATCTGGATGGACCTTTGATAGGTTGCCCCGACGTTTTTGAGTCCAAAGGACATGGTGGTATAGCAATACGCACCGAAAGGCGTGATGAACGACGTTTTGATCTAGTCATCCTCTTTGAGGGATATCTGGTGATAGCCGGAGTAACAGTCGAGGAAGGATAGGAGTTCGCAGCCGGCGGTGGAGTCTACAACCTCGTCTGTCCGAGGCAAACCGAAGGGGTCTTTAGGGCAGTGTTTGTTGAGATCTGTGTAATCAACGCACATTCTCCATTCTTTATTCTTTTTTTGAACAAGAATTGGATTTGCTAGCCACTCAGGATGATACACTTCTTTAATAAATCCGACTGCTAGGAGTCGTTTTATTTCTACCCTAATAGCCTTCTTCTTGTCTGGCATGAATCGTCGGAGCTTCTGCCTGATCGGCTTGGCGGTCGGCGAGACATTCAAGGAGTGTTCGATCTTCTCCTACGGTACCCTCGGCATGTCTGCAGGTTTCTAAGCAAACACGTCGGCGTTGGCACGTAGGAAGGAGATGAGCGTGCTTTCCTATTTGGGGTCGAGATGAGCCCCAATCTTGATGGTCTTGGTGGGGTCGTCGAGGCCAAGGCCGACCTCCTTCATTTCCTTAGATTTGGCGGAGGCACGTGGAGGCTCCAGCGCTGGGATCTCCAGGTCATCGGTGGGCACCGTCTTGGTGTCATTAACCATGTTGGCCATCTGGATGGAGAGGTCGGTGGCTTCGGCGAGGGAGAGACTCTCTGTTTCACTGGCGTAGGCGATGGAGAGGTTGGCCCGTAGAGCCAGAACTCCTGCAGGCGAAGGCATCTTCAGTACCAGATAGGCGTAGTGAGGTATGGCCACGAACTTGGCCAGAGCTGGCCGACCAAGTATGGCATGGTAGGCGGTGTTGAAGTCAGCGACGTAGAAGTTGATGTGCTCGACACGGAAGTTGCTAGCCATGCCGAATTGTACCGGGAGGGTGATCTCTCTAAGCGGTTTGGATGTCCGACCAGGTACCACACCCTAGAAGGAGGAGTTAGAGGGAGTAAGGTCTTATATTCCAAGGCCTAGCTCCTTTAGGACTCCAACGAAAAGAAGGTTCAGGGCGCTTCCGCCGTCGATGAGTACTTTTCTAAAGAGTACTTTCTTGACGGTTGCATCGAGAACGAGGGGGAAACGCCCTATGTAGGGGATGTCCGCCCACTGGTCGGCCCTGCTGAAGGTGATGGGGACATCAGACTAGGGGCGATAGCTAGGGTTGGCGATAGCGTCTTGTGTGTTGACGGCGATCACCCGACGAGTGGTGAGCTTTCGATCTCTTCTGCTCTCGGTGGCGGTGAGGCCCTCGAAGATAGTGGTGACCACTTTGTCATGATCCTGGAAGGCGTTGTTGTTGTCCCCAGGTGGTCGGCGACCTCTAGCTTTGTCGCCGTTGTCGTCCTTCTTTTTTGGTCTGAAACTCCTTAGCCAAGCCAAGGTAGTCCATCTTGTGCTTGCTATTCTTGTGGAGGGGGCATGAGCCTTCAAGGATTTTCTGGTACTGCTCGTCATAGTTACGCTTGGCGCAAGGTGTTGGCCCACTAGATCTCCATCATAGGTGAGTCGACCACTCACCACCATTGTCGACCACGCACTGTCGTTGCTGACCACATACTATGGCTAGAGGTAGAAGAAGGGAGGGAGAACAGAGCACACACACACAACACAAGCAACAGCGTTGGCCAGAGCTCTACAGAGGAGATGGCAAAACTGAACTCGCTCCCTTTACTGAGTTGCAGTGGCAAACTATATATACAACTCTACCCATCTAATCCTAGTACACAGACATGTTAGGCTGCCATGCTGCTATAGTGACTAGATATGACAGCAGGGCTGACTTTGGCGCAAGCCCCTGCTGTGGATACAGTGCGGTAGGAGAGCCATTTGGCGCCTGCCCCTGCAGCTACTACAGTGCAACAGCAGGGAGCCCTTTTCGGCGCTGCCTGTCCCTACCGTGCGTTCACACAAGGAGAGCATCAGATTACTTAACAATTCTTTTCCTAATCCTGCTACTAACCCTTAAACCCCCTCCATGCCGATCATCTTCTTCATCTCCGTGAGTCAAAGATGATTGAGCGGCTTGGTGAGGACGTCCACGAGTTGTCGACCAGTTTCGACGAACTCGATGACGATCTGCCCTCCATCGATACAGTCCCTGAGGAAGTGGAACTTGACGTCGATGTGCTTGCTCTGGTCGTGGAGAACCAGATTCTTCATGAGGGCAATGGCAGGCTAGTTGTCCACCATCAGTGCTGGTGGATGAGCTTCCACACCGGTCAGCTCGCCCAACAGCCAGCACAGCCATATAGCTTGGCACGCCGCTGTGGCCGCCGCCACGTACTTTGCCACGCACGTGGACAACGCCATCACCTTCTGTTTCAGCGACAGCCATGAGATTGGAGCCGACCCAAGGAAGACGAGCATGCCAGAGGTGCTTCGCCGTTCGTCGATGTCCCCCACCATGTATGCATCACTTAACACAGTGAGCTGTAGCTTTCTTTCATCGGTCTTTAGGAAGATGATCCCCTGATCCACCGTTCCCTTGATGTAGCGTAGCAGCCGCTTCACCACAGCCCAGTGATCCTCTCGAGGATCCTCCATGAAGCGGCTGACATAGCCCACGGCGAACGTAATGTCTAGACTCGTGTGGACTAGGTAGCGCAGACCGTCGACGATGCTCCGGTAGAGTGTTGCATCTACCTTCACCGTAGTACTGGCCTTCGTTAGCTTCAGCCGCTCCTCCATCGGAGTCACGCATGACTTACACTCAGCCATGCTGCTCTGCTCCAACAGCTTCGAGGCGTACACGCTCTAACCGAGTGTGAGCGCCTCCTTCCCTTGTGTCACCTTGATGCCAAGGTAGTAGGAGAGCGTGCCGGGATTGCTCATTCGAAAACAAGCCACCATCTCACGCTTGAAGCTATCGATGTCCTCTGCACGTGCGCCGGTGATGATCAAGTCATCCACATACACGCCGATGACGAGCTCCTCCGTCCCCTATCGCCGCGTGTAGAGCGTGTGCTCGGTTGCGCACCTCTTGAACCCAAGCTTGCCCAGCATGGCATCAAGCTTGGCGTTCCATGCTCGTGGGGCCTGTCGCAGCCCGTAGAGCGCCTTGCGTAGTCGGAGCACCCTGTGCTCCGCTCTCTTGATGGCGAAACCCGGAGGTTGCCGAACGAAGACCGTCTCCACCAGCTCACCTTTGAGGAAGGCCGATTTTACGTCCAGGTGATGGATGCGCCACTCCTTTGCTACTGCCAAAGCCAGAAGCAGTCAGACAGACTCCATGTGTGCTACCGGCACAAAGACTTCCTCAAAGTCGATGCCCTTGCGCTGGACAAAGCCTCAGGTGACAAGGCACGCCTTGTGCTTGACAATGGCACCGTGCTCATCCTGCTTGACCTTGTACACCCACTTCAGGCCGATCGGACGGCATCCTGGAGGTGGATCGATGAGCTCCCAATTCTTGTTTTCCTCGATCGCCTTCATCTCCTCCAGCATCGCCCATCGCCAGTTTACATCGCGCTCGGCTAGCGCGAACGTGGGTGGTTCCTCTACACCGATGAGAAGCAGCTCTGGGTCATTGAGTAGCCGACCCTGCTAGGCCTAAGGGCCCTATGCCGCTGACGATGTTGTCTAGCCTATGGAACCGCACCTCCTCACCGTCGTGGAAGGCATCCACGAACTTAGTGATGTCGCTTGGAGGTGAGGCGTACTCGATCAGCGTCGATGGAGTTCCCTATTCCGTCGGAGTGGTCTACACGGCACCTGGAGTGCTCAGCACCCTGGCTGCAGTGCTCGGCACTACTCCTAGACCGCTCGTCATCACTCCTGGAGTGTTCGGCACCACTGTAGGAGTGCTCAGCTCTAGTCTTGGAGTGGTCGGCACCACTACAAGACTTCTCGGCTCTGCTACGGGAGTGTTCGGCACCCGTCCTGGAGTGGTCGACACCACTACAGAAAATCTTAGCATCACTCCTGGAGTGCTCCGCACCTCTCCCGGAGTGATCGACAGCACCCCAGGAGTGCTCGGCTCTGTTGCTAGAGTGGTCGGCAGCTCCTCTCTAGCATCTCCACCACCGTGGATGACCAAGTGCTCGACGATGAAGGTGCTGGTGAAGCCGCCAGCTTCCCCCATGCCCGGACTGTTCTAGTCCCAGGTCACCTTCTCGTCAAACACGACGTCACGCGAGACAAGCACCTTGCCTCCGCGTGGGTCATAGAACTGGTATGCCTTGGTACCTTCCATGTAGCCTAGAAGCACCATCGGTGTGCTCCTGTCCTCCAGCTTGGTGAGGACCGGCTTCGTCTTCCTAATGTGTCCGATGCAGCCGAATGTCCGGAGGAAGGACACGCTTGGCTTGCACCCATACCAAGCTTTGAATGGTGTCTTGCCCTTCATGGCCTTGGTGGGTGCGCGGTTGAGGATGAACACCGCCGTGGACACTGCCTCACCCCAGAACCTTGCTGGCATGCCCTTGGCCTTCATCATGGATCGAGCCATGCCGAGCACCATCCGGTTCCGCCGCTCCACCATGCCATACTACTGTGGCGAGTACGGCGCGGTGTAGTGTCGCACCACACCTTGATCCGCGCAGTACGCAGCGAACTCCACCGAAGTGAATTCGCCGCCCCGATCAGTCTGTAGCACGTGCAACTTCTTGCCGCTCTCCACCTCCGCTACATGTTAACTATATGTGCGTCCATCTTTCTCCTTTTTTATTTTTTGCTTTATTTTTACCTTTTTATTTTTTTGTGCAAGTTAATTAGTACACATTTTCACATTTCTACTAATACATTTTGACGTTAATTTATACATCTAAGTTCTTGAATATAAGTTATATGTCCAACTTTACATCTCATCAACTTATATATCTAAGTTATACAAGCAATTTATACACATAACTTTTCTCTTTTTTGCGAGCATACACATAACTTTTCTTTGAAAGTTACTAAGTTATACACATAACTTTTATGCATAACTTATTATCGCAACTTATATATCACAATTTTTATAATATAATATTTTGTAGAGCAAAACTTATCAGCACAAGTTTTTACCAGAACTTGTGGGCAGCGTTGGCAAGTTGTATAGAATAACTTACCTACATAAACTGTAGAATATCTTATGAACACAAGTTAGTGTTTCATAACTTTAGTTCATAAGTTATGTTTTCATAACTTTTGTGTTTTCAAGTTTTGGCATAAGTTATAAGTTAATTCATTCTTTTGTGTTTCCAAGTTTTTGGCATAAGTTATAATTTAATTAGTTTATTTGTGTTTAATAACTTTTGTATATAAGTTGGGTTTCATACCTTTTATGTATAAGTTATATATGATAAGTTAATATACAAAAATTACCACTAGAAAAAAAATCTTTGAAACATATGCAAGTGGGATCTAATTTTGTTCGCCTCGACAAGTAGAACACACCGGTGTAGACGGAATCAAAAATTGATACACCGTTCAAAAGTTATAGAATTTTTAAATAAATGTTTCACTTTTTTTTGTTACGTCATGTGACATCAGCAGCCAAAAGAAAATACGTCCACGCTCGAGACCAGCACACATCCGCACACGCGAATAGACAGAAATCGAGCGCTGCATGCCAAAAAGGGAAATAGGTGGGATCTGCTTTTTTCCTGAAATGGAATCCAACGGGAGCTGTCCAATCGTTCGCCGTACAAGAATCTGGTGAGCATTCGCCGATTAGCAGTGTTGTGATGCCAGAATCCGACGAACAACCTACGGGTGTGCCAGCCGTAAAGAGGCTTCCCAGCTATTGGGACACGGATACGAGTCGTGGAGGACAAAGTTCGTAGCCGCTATAAGAACTAACAGGTAACGAGCTTTATGAGCAGTGTGCAGGGAAAGGAGCCATAGGCCTTCGCTCGGGAGATCGCATGAGGCGAAGGCCGGGGAGCTGTGGTGAAGGCGCTAGGGCGCGGTCAGAGGCTCTCGCAGCATAGGCGAAAGCTACGGCTCGAGTGCCAGAAGCGAAGGTCGGGAAGCTCCAGCGAGGGCTTCTCGGGCGGAGGCCCTGGATTCAGGAGAAGCACCCACTCAGCGGCGTTACTGGGTCGTGGGTCGGTGATGGGTCGTCGACGGTGGCCCAACAGTCAAAAGGCAGTAAAGGAAAGAAGATATCCAAATTGCCCCAGGAGGCTTGTTGTTTACACCAAAATTTGGGAGAAGAACGCGGGAACTCGCAGGCTTCCAAGTTTATGCCAATCAAGGAATCGGTTGCATGAGGATCAATATCAGCCGGTTTGGATGTGACACTGGAATCAGCTCTCTTTAAATGACGTCAGCAGATAACGATGATGAACCACGATCGGCGTCGGGAAACTACATATTGGACTCTAAAAAAGGGAAAGATTATGGTCCAAGTTATCTTAAATTAGGAATGTTTTTTCTATGCCAAAGATTGTAATGAGTCCTGCTCGAGTAGGATTAATGTTTAGGCTCCGGGTATAAATATCAAACCCTGGCTATTGTAAAGGACACACAATTAATCAAATACAAGTTACTTACTTTTTTCGACTCCGGCCACCCCTTAGGAGTAGGAGTAGAGTAGATCTCGGGGAGTTCTTCAGCAAGTACGGCTGCATCGATCCGGTCGACCTCCACCGACATGTTCCGTCTTAAATTGCTGATTAGCTTTCTCTCCTTGTCAATTACAGGGTCAAATTAACTGGCACGTCTCGGAAGGAGTGTGCAGGATCGACTATCCCTGCGCTGAAGCTAGGCGGATCTCTAGCTCCATCGAGCGAACCCTTTCGGCTTGCTCGTGTGCCCTCGGCACGGGACGAAATTTCATGCCGACACACGTTCTTGGCACGCCCAATGGGACACCACAATCGTCATGGTGGTTCACAACAACAACGACATCCTTATGGTACATTATGAAGATCTACCTGATGGAGATAAAGATGTCATCGGCAAAGCTATAAAAGAATTTCAGAACAAGTGTTTGTTGTCCTACACCAAAACACGTGACAACACAATTGTTCAGAAATATCCACTACCAAGAGTTCTATTACACGGATACAGTTAAAGCTAAAGACAGGTGTTTCTTTACAGAAGTTGTAAACAAATATGTTCGTGATGCCATATCAAGCCATAATGAAGCTTTCTTGGACACATTCCACAACGCCATGAATAAGGCGATTCATGAGTTTATAGTTGATCAAGTTGGGCCAGCTTATTACAACATTCCACATCCATCGACTCAAGGGACTAATCAAGTTGGTACCAGCCATCAAGAAGCAGCACCAGCTGGTAATAATGATGTCCAGGCAGTTCAGGGTTCATCTGAACAAGCTCAAGGTACTACTATGAATCAGACGTAGTATAATCCTAGACTGTCAGTGGAACATGTGCAACAGCCAATGGGGCAAGGTCAGAACTAGGTGATTAATTTTGGCACATCAGGCCACATACCGTCGTCGACTCAAAAAATAGCACAATCAATTCAAAGAATCCATAGAGATATAGATCCTCATGTCTACAATCAGAGACTTCAAGCAGCAAACCAGCAAAGGACCCAGTAGATAGAGATTCCACAGGGGTATCATTATGGCATAGATTATAACACCCTTCATATGATTCTGAATCCATGGTATCAAGGCACATGGGATTTTAATCCATAGATGGGTCAGCAGGTGCAGAGAGATCCAAATTCACATGCTAACGGATTGTTGCTAAAAGTGACCGAGATGATGAAGAATCAGTACAGTCTGAAGCCAAAAGGGCTAACCTTTTCGTACAAACGTCCATATCAAGAATGGTATGATTTGGTCGCTCTTTCCTATAAATTATAGGCTTTCAGAGTTTGCTAAGTTCACTGGCCAAGACAGTACAAGCACATTAGAACATGTCAGTCGGTATCTTACACAATTAGGCGAGGCATCAGTTGAGGTAGTCCATCGAGTTCATTTCTTCTCCTTGTCCTTGTTAGGGCCAGCCTTCACTTGGTTTTCATCATTGCCGATCAACTCCATTGTCAATTGGGCTGATCTAGAAAAAAAATTTATACGTATTTTTATACTAGGACTGGAGAAAAGAAGATTACCGATTTGACAACTATAAGACAGAAGACTAATGAATTGGGCACTAAGTTTCTTTAGAGGTTCCTAGAGACTAGAAATTTATGCTTCTCATTAAACTTGGCTGATGATCAACTAGATGCTTTAGCTGTTCAAGGAATGCTACCAATGTGGAAAGAAAAACTGCTAGGATAAGAATTTGACAACTTGGCTCAATTGGCTCAACGAGTGGCAGCGCTCAATAGCCAATTCCAGAGTATGCGCAGAGATACCCGATTTTAGAAGAGTACCACAGTGGCCGAAGCTTATAATCCATACTCAGTCGATGATGGCTATGAAGATGAAGAGGAAGAGGTTGCTGCGGCTAAATGGAATTGGGGCAAAAAGACAGTAATGGTGCCAAATCCTTGGGGAAGAGGAGTCGAGGAGAGCTATGACTTTGATGTCACAAAATCAGACAAGCTCTTCGATTTCTTGCTTGAAAAGGGACAGCTCAAGTTGCCCGATAATCCTATTATGTTGCCCCCTAATTAGTTGAAGAATAAGAAGTTCTGCAAGTTCTATAACACTACTTCTCATTCTACTAATGAATACAGAATTTTCCGGCAGCATATACAGAGGGCTATTCAGCAAGGAAGGCTCAAATTTGATACGCCTCGAAAAATGAAAGTTGATGATAATTGTCGGTGTTTCGAACAAACACCGGCGAGTAAATTTGTAATTGATGCGCGTTAGGCCCGGATGGTGCGCTAAAGGACACAAGGGTTATACTGGTTTAGGCTGAATGTCCCTACGTCCAGTCTGTTGCTGCTCGTGTTATTAGCACCGAATGAGGTTCGTAGTAGGGGGTACAAACGGTTGGGAGAGGGAAAGACCCCAAGTCCCTGATGGAGTGATTGGAAGGACGCCAAGAGCTCTGCTGGAGCTTGGCCGTGTGGTGCGTGTGTGTGTGTGTTAACTTGTTCAGAATCGATCCCTAGGTAGGGAGCCCTGCCCTCCCTTTTATAGGTCAAGGGGGAGCAGGGTTTACAGACAAAGGAAAAGAGCACTAAGGGCGTAGAAGGTTCTTCGAGGGACCCGGGCCTTCCTTCTTCCCCACGCCTGACCTATCCATCATGGCGGTGCCGTCGGGAGGAGGTGATTGTAGATCATCATGGGCCATGCCATGGCCATCGCTTAGCAAGTGGGTACGTCCCATCCTTCGCGGGTGGCGTGTCGGACAGATTTAGCCGAGCCCGACCCGAGGGGTCGGGTGGCGGGTATTCGTTGGTTTGCCCTTTGAACGTAGTGGTTATCGTATGTATGCGTTGGGTTCTTCGTCCGGGAGGTTGCGGGCGGCGCCTACATCATCAGAGGATGGATAGCAGCGCCCGCAACACGATTCGGGCTCGCCATGCCCGGAGAGGTCGGTGCTTGGCTCGCCACATCCCGATGGTACCTCTCTGCAGGGTGCAGGGCATGGCATCTGTCCGCGTGGTTGACCCGAATGTCTTGT